>OY757014.1:94078293-95278293 GCA_963580285.1 Lucinisca nassula
ATACAATCGACCCAAAATCATAATAAAACCTACCCTTTAAGATTTATTCCGCTGATGTGTATTTCCGGTCGACTTCTCGTAGAAGTCGTCATCATGTGAACAAGTCCTTGAAATAAAGACCCCCCTAAACCCCACTTTATATAGAGAAAACTGGGGTTAGGTGGGGTGGGGGGTAAACATTATTTTCCTTATTTCTGCTTTTAGACATAGGTTGTGGGTACTCGTTAGAGCCGCCTCAATGAGGCTAATCTAACGAGCAACCAAAACCTATGTTTGGTGTTATAAATAAGAAAAATATTACAAATTTTCATCCAAATTTTTTTTTTACCTTTTTTGAGTTTGAAAAATGCACTATAATACACGGATGTGTTATCGTAATGTACAATTCTACAATTTTAGCTCGTTCTTATTACACTGGCTACTTGTGTTGACATGACATTAATTATGTAGGAGATATTAAATGTTGTCTAATTAGTTTTATCATTTGTCTGAATGAATAACACATGATGGTCGAATCAATAGCAGTCAATTTCAGGACACCTAAGATGACATCTGCCACCTCAATCCCTCGGCCCAGTCCATACAACATAGCTACTATGAAGCAATATTTTGTTTGCGTGACCAAAAGTTACTTACGAGTACTTACTCGTATTGTCCATTTGTCTGTCGCTGATCATGTACAAAATCTCGGTACGGTTACATTGTATTTATAGCAGCGCTAGTCCTCTCACTGTGACATCATAGCGCTGTCATTACGAAAACACGCCTATACAAATTCATTGTAACCTTTATCGCCGAAAAAATGAAAATTTTAAGTTGAAAAATGGTGATATTTTTCTAATTTCTGCTCGAAATATAGATTGTGGGTACTCGTCATCGAAGCGGTTCTAACAAGTACCCACAATCTATATTATAGAGCAGAAATAAAAAAAAATAAGGTTTACCCCTGTTAACCCAAGTTTTACTATATAAAAGTAGGGTTGAAGGGGGTAAAAATTATATAGGTGTGTTTTCGTGATGTGTACAAATTAAAATCTGGACTGGGCTCGTGTGCTGTGACATTGGCAAACATTGCAGACCCAGATCAGACGCCGCATAACGCGGCGTCTGATCAGGGTTTACACTGTTTGCTGTCAGTACAGGAAACTAAGAGTTGAACGAAACAGTCTAGCTTGCTGTTCAGAGCATTTTTACGCTACTACATCAAAAGAAAATCGCCAATGTTTTAATTGTTTCTCCATGTGACGAACCATTACGAAAACACGCCTATACAAATGCATTGTAAACTTTACCGCCGAAAACAGGAACATTTTAAGATGAAACATTGTGATATTTATCTTATTTCTGCTCAAAATATAGATTGTGGGTACATGTACTTGTTAGAACCGCCTCAACCGTGAACGAGTACCAATAGTCTCTTTTTTCGAGCAGAAATAAGAAAAATAAGGTTTACCTCTGTAAACCACAGTTTTTACTATATACAAGTGAGGCGCAAGGGGTCAAAATTATATAGGCCGTGGTTTCGTGATGACAGAGGAGCCGAGTGTGACTCGACTGAATGGATGCGCAAGCGTATTGAGCCTGTATAATTTTGACACCCTTGAACCCCACTTTTATATTGTAAAACTGGGGTTTTCAGGGGTAAATCTTATTTTTCTTACTTCTGTTCTAAAATATAGATCAATATTCTGAGTAGGAATAAGGAAAAAATATCACAAATTTTCGTCCAAAAAATTTCGTTTTTTTAGGCGGTTAAGTTTACAATGCATTTATATAGGCGTGTTTTCGTAATGTGCCTGACTGTGCCAGCACGTCCGAAAACACAGGCACAAGTTCGTAAACAATTGGACAAGAAAGCACAGAAAAAAAGGTTTGCTCATTTTTCCAAGAAGAAACTAATTCTCCCACTTTGTATTTCCAGGTGAGCTCCGCGATCTTCTCCATCGATGTCCTGATGGTTCTTTTGGCTATAAATGTAAATACCGGTGTCGATGTGCAGATGATGAACCGTGCGACAAGGTCACTGGCACGTGCTATAACGGATGTCGCAGTGGATTCTGGGGGCCTGGATGTCAGCTGTGTAAGTAACAGTTTCGGTCGGCATCGTGTATTCTATGGAGTGGAGTCTTGGAGCGAGTCTGAAGCCAAATTTTGGAGTTAAGCTTAATTTAAACAGCCTTGCTCTTATCAGGTTGCCGGATCCATTCACTTCGCATGCAAGTCATTGTTGTTCATGCTTATTATCCCATGGCCGAATAGAGCCGAGAGATTGCAGGGATTTGTGTGTCTGTCCATAGATGCAACAGTGTAATTACCATAACACCTATATCCTTTGAAATATATTAATGGGTCCGAGGTTCATGTGTACACAGGGTTGAGAAGGTGTGTCATGTGCTAGAATTACAGCTTTTAGGGTCACGTTATTTAAGTTATCACCCTCCCTCACCCCTGAAAATAAACCTTGTGATCGCCTTAGCATTCAAATTCTGTTGTGATTGTGTGTTGAGTATGACTTTTGCCTGTGTCAGATAAATTAGAATATTATTAAAACCAATCTAAAAATTAATAATCCACTCTAAACTCCACTCCATGATTCCAGTCCATAAAATATTTTATGAAGTGGAGTCTTGAGTGGAGTTTGGAGTTGAATCTGAAGTTATATCTTCAGGATTATTTCTTACGAAACTCTCAACATTATACACTTTAGTAAGATCACATTGCAAAGTCAAGATCAAACACTTTTGTCAGGATACAGAATGAGGCTTACTTTTATGTAGTGGGCACCAGTAAGCACTGACAAACAACGACAGATCGCCAAAATAAATACCAGAAACTGCTTTTCATCTCAGATGGAGCATTTCGTCGTGAACTTTCTTTATGTAGGAGGTAAAGAAATGGACCTTGAGATCTTAATCACTCCCCTGAGCACAAAGGCTCCCTTTGGTGTCTCTGATGGGAGCTGGAGGTTAATTGTATCGATCCCTGATCATTGCCTTCGCTTCTATTTTGGGATGACTATTGCACTATCTGTATCTAAAAACGTACAGCTTAGCTGGGAAAAATTACTCTTGAACACATCCAATGAATATTAGAACGAAACTGCTGGTGCTGTACAAAAAGGCGAGTATAACTCAAGAGGAAAAATCTGCAAAGCCAGAAATGTTTGAGTAAGTTTTATCAGATATCATTTTTTTCACCATAGGTATTGTATTTCTGGAAAAGAGTGATTAGTTTTTGTACATGTATGTCTGTTTCTGTGATACCATAAATTGAGATGGTAATGATTTTATCTTTTGATTGTTGGCATTTGAACAAAAGTTAATTCTCCCACTCCATGTGTAAATTCTACCCGCAGAGCCGTTTTTCTAACAATGATGTGTCGGCCTCGGTAGCCCAGTTGAAAGCGCGTCTGACTGGTGATCGATAGCTACCGGGGTCGGCAACATTCTTTTGTGGAGATTGATTATGGAAACTTTTCTAAGGTAATTCTCATTCTTTCGCTGATTCAAGAAGGGCAGTTGTTAGTTTCTGGCGAAAGAACGTGCACTGTACTGGTTAACCGCTTACCTATAAGCCTGCCAAGGAAAAGTGTGGATAGGTAATCTGACTGGCTCAAAAATGACCTAAATAGTGATGAATGGGCCGTTAAACTCGAGCAAATTAAACAAATAAGACAATGATGTTCGGTTTCATATGACTCTGACAATAGTCATAATCATTTTGTCTCAACACATTTTGGATGTTAGGCGACCACAAGGTTACATTGTCAGAAGATAACTAAAATACCTTGGCGCCAACAGTTGTGATTCTTGCACATTTAAACTTTCCCAAGCTCGTCTTCAGTTGTATCAAGTACCATCAATATGTCTGAAAGGATTTGTGAGTTTGGGCTATCACAATGTAACATATACGGACAGACAGACTGACGACATGCTGATCCCTTAACATCACGATAACAAGTCCGTGAAACGACGATCCCTTAAACCCCATTTTATATAGGGAAAGGTGGGGTGTAAGGGGGTAAACATTATCTGCCTTATTTTTGCTCCAAACCATAGATTATGGTAACTCGTTAGAACCGCCTCATTGAGGCGGTTCTAACGAGCACCCACAATCTATGTTGAAAGCAGAAATAAGAAAGATGTTACAATATTTACCTAATATATGTAATTTCTGAAACCATGTTGGACGCCATTATTTCACACGGACATGTTTTCCTAATGATCTCCCGGATCTATTCGGTCTGGAGATAATAAGTATGACTAACAATGACCTGCATGCGAAGTAAATGGATTCTGCAGCCATATGAGAGCAAGAGTGTGTAAATTAAGCTTAACTCCAAAATTCGACTTCAAAATCCACTCCAAGACTCCACTCGACGACTCCACTCCGTAAAATACACGGTGCCGTTTAGGTTACAGTTCTACAATCATGTTTTATCTCTAACAGGCGTTGTAAAACATCCTAATTTAGCATCTACGGCTGTTCAGCTTCCTTTTCACCTATAAAATCTGTATTTTGGCATTCTCCGTGGGCCAGTATGTAATTTTAGTCTTGGTTTCCTGGTTTAACTGCAGTAAATCGAACGCCCCTGGTTCATATCATATGGTTGATTCAAACTCGTTCTGGACTGCCGAAGAATTTCTCCCCTCCGTATCAAATATCTATGAATAATTGAAAGATTTTTCATACTTTACTATGAACATGTATGTTGTGTTTACACATTAGAATCGCCTCAACAAGGCGATTCTAATGTTTACACATGACATAGTAAAACTGTATTGTTTGATTTGAGGTTTAACGTCCCCGTCAACACTGTTTAGGTCATTTTGGAGACGTTTCTTCCAATGTCGTGCGACTTTTACCCGACATTGAGATGAAATGACATCTCAAGCCCTGTCGCCCATTGGAACCCATTGGATTTATAAGCATGGACGGTCCTACTCGCACCACTTTGCCTGAACAGGCTTAGATCCTCTAAGCGGTTTACCAGTATATGTACTCCTGTGCGCTTGGTTTCAGTTCTGCGTGGAAGCATCATGCAGCCCATATATTTCTTCAAGCCCCGATGGGCGGGGGCACAAGTAAAACTGTATAGAATATTAAAAAGATATTCTTAAGTTACCGTTACATGTACCTGATGATGTGGCCAGAATTACCTCTGTATATAAAAAAAGTCATAGTTCAGTAGGAGACTGGGTGGTATTTGTTTGTTTGTGTGTTTGAATGGAGGGCGGTGTGAAGGTGTTGTGTAACTTTCACATTTTTTAGTGCTGAGGCGTCATTTGGAGACGTTACTTCCGGTTTTCTGGAACTTTTACCCGACATTGAGATGAAATGACATCTCAAGCCGGAGTACCCGGAGAAAAGCCACCTGACCTTCCGTTGCAGAACTTGGCATTTTACATATGATCCGAGCGAGGCTCGAACCACAGCGATGAGAGACCTAATGATCAAGAGTCAGCGCTCTTAACCACTAGGCCACGGAGGCCCGTCCCTATTCAACTTGCATGATATTTTAGTGTTCAACGTCAAAGTCCTTTTATCATACGACGTCGCGTCTGAGAAAGTAATAAGGTCGTGCAATAAATTAAATAATCCACTAGTGAATTAAATATGCGAATCAGTTAGATACACCACGTAACGTTACATGAACGACGTCCTTTACTACTGGCAGAGTATTGACATTTTTGTTAAACAATCGTAAATAAAATGCTTTTAAAATATCATATGATAGAAAGAATCTTGCAGTCGTGCTCATGTTTTATTGAATTTATTAAACTCGTTGAAGACAAGGGATAAAATGCTCGACAAAACCTCGCATTTTATCCCTTTTCCTCAGCTCGTTTAATAAACTCAATAATACACGATCCTCTATGTCAACAATTTATTAAACTTTTTGAGGAAATGGGATAAAATGCTCGGCAAAGTCTCGCATGTATCTACTTTCCTCAACTCGTTTAATAAATTCAATAGTACACGAGCACTTATGAAAGATCCTCCATGTCAACAATTTCTTAAACTCTTTGAGGAAATGGGATAAAATCCTCGACAAAGCTTCTCATTTCATCCCGTTTTCTCAACTCTTTTTATAATTTCAATAACACATGGGCACTTATGAAAGATCTTCTATGTCTTAAACAATTTCTTAAACTCTTTGAGGAAAAATGATAAAATGCTCAGCAAAGCCTCGCATTTTATCCTTTTTTCTCAACTCGTTTAATAAATTCAATAATAGATGAGCACGTATGAAAGATTCTCTAGGTCAACAATTTCTTAAACTCGTTGAAAGGGAAAAGAGATAAAATGCTCGACAAAGCCTCGCATTTTATCCTTTTTTCTCAACTCGTTTAATAAATTCAATAATACATGAGCACTTATTTATTCCACAGCTGACAACTGCTTCTACAATGGACAAGCTCGTCACTACCAGGGTCACGTGTCGGTGACGTCTAACCTCTATATATGTCAACGATGGGGCGTTCAAAGTCCGCACCGGCACTCGTACAACGAAAATGACTTTCCTGACGAGCATATACCCGACAATTACTGTCGCACGACGAAGGACTCCTCCAGACCGTGGTGCTACACAACAGACAAAAAGCAGAGATGGGAGCACTGCAGTGTCAACAACTGCAGTAAGTGATAGTTTCTATTTTTAGTAAAACACTTTTGTATGAGATAATGTAATCTTGTCCTTCATTGCTGTGAATCTGGCACTTCTGGTTTATTTTATTTAATAACCACATTAAGAAAGATTTCTATATTTAGACCACCTTTGGAACTATTCAAAACTTTGAGCAGTGGCTATGGCGGTCTGTTACAATGGGATACCGTGAACTGGACAGCCTTAAAAGTACTCAAATTCGGTCGGTTTTAGCTCTGCGCGGAAACAACATGCAGTCTATTTCTCCAGACCCCGATGGGCGGGGGCGCACAATATAAGCATACCAAATTTCGTAGATGCTTGACATTGCCATCTTTGCAAGTGTCAGACAATACTGGCGCATTTGATTTTACGAACACTATATGCTGCTTAAAGTCTTATATAGTGACAATCGCTGATCATCCAAAAATCCAGGTACCGGTTTATTATAAAGAGCGTTATGTAAAAAGTAATATCTAGAGTTGGCTCGAGAACTGGGACATTGTTAAACAGTGCAGACCCAGATCAGACGCCGCAAAACGCGCCTCTGATCAGGTCTGCTCTATTTGCTATTCTAACACAGAGCGCCTATATAGGCAATGGAAAATAACTGTGTTTTAATCTGCAACAAATCACGACAAGGAAGAGCGTGACGTGTGACGTCATTAAAAACTGCAAATTTATGACGCCACTAGTCGATTTCCTTTGTCGGTCAGTTGTAAGTAGACAAATCACGCGCGCTACGCGCTCGTGATTGGATCTACTTTACAACTGACCTCCAAACTGTGATTTATTATTCAACAAATCACAGCTAGAGCTGATCTATTTCTTAAATAAAACTGGAATTAAAGGATTAAAAATAGGCAGGCTTAGTCTCAGTTCTGAACTATTTTTTCAGCCGGCACTAAAAACAATCGATCCAGCAGAACTGTCAGTGCTTTGCCTTTGTCTCGTTGCGTGCACTGGGTTCCTGCTTCTAATGGGTCAACCATTATCGCCCCGACTTTTATGTCTGGTTACGTTGAGTGATTGCAGTAATTCAAGAGGTTTTAATGCAACGAATGCGGCGATGAATATGCAATTGCAGTTTATGAAGCAGCCTGCCTTTGGGGTTTGCGACCAGGGCCCGATGTTATAAAACGTTTTTTTTTCATGGTCAACTCAGCTGAGCATGAAATTTTTGATGCTCCTAAATATTAAAATACAGATGAAAGAGGCAATTTTCCTGCTCCGATTAGTACAGAATAGTATTTGTCCTGCTCATAAATTTTAAAATGCAACGGTTCAGGACCATTTGCCAACCTACACTCAGACAAAGTCGAACCACAAGTGCTGTCCGAGCTTTGATTCTATCATTTCAAGATGTCAAGCTTGGTTTCTGGCCTTTATGCTGCGCATGTAGTCATATGATATTTTATTCCGTATTTTATTTCCTTTCATAACGTATATAGAAAAACAAGAACGGGCCTCCGTGGCCTAGTGGTTAAGAGCGCTGACTCTTGATCATTAGGTCTCTCACCGCTGTGGTTCGAGCCTCGCTCGGGTCACATGTGAGACGCCAAGTTCTGCAACGGAAGGTCAGGTGGATTTTCTCCGGGTACTCCGGTTTTCGCCCACCTCTGATTAACGATCGGCTCGATATGAGTGAAATAATCTTGAAAGGGCCGTAAAACCAAAACCCCAAAAATATATAAAAACAAACAAACTTTTAATAAACTATGCATTGCAGAAATATTTAGCAAAACAAGTGACCCACATCCTGCACTTGTTCTGTCATTTTTTTTTCATGTAGACCGTGTTTTAAAACAAAATATAAAACAGTCATTATAACCTGTTTCACAAACACGACATCAGTAGCACTGAAATAAATGTTCTGTAATAATTAATAGTCACAACCTCCGAATCGGCACATTCCTCTTTCATTTTTTATTGATTAAAGCTAAGTGTCATTCTCTCGCATCAGGACACCTTCTCTTTGACGGTTAAGTTTGAGATTAAAATTAGCGGGAGATCGATTAATCACAATATAGAAACGGACCATAGGCAACCATCGGTGATGCGCTTGTACAAACCTACTTATGATTGGTCAATATTCTAAGACAGTATGATGCAATAAGGTACGCATGCCAAAAGGTTCCCCCAGCTGGCGGTCTCTTTTGCTAAATCTTTTTTTTTTTTTTTTTTTTTTTTGGCAATGCATAATATCTAGCTACCTCCTGTTCGTAATTAGTAATTAGTGCACATAAATAGATTCACATGCAGGCACTTATCATGGTATTTTACGAGCACTTATTTTCACTTGCGTGTTTTAATGTTTGCCGGTTGTTGATTGATTTATTTATTTTAGATTGCCCTTTTGGTCGCTTTGGCCACAACTGTAACAAAGAATGCCATTGTCAAGACCCGGGCGAAGCGTGTGACAGTATCATGGGGATGTGCCAGACTACCTGTGCTCCTGGCTGGGAGGGTTTCGATTGTCAAAACCGTAAGCTTTATTTTGCGCAATTCTGTTGAACCCTATGATGCCAAATCACAAGAGTTGTGTCGTCTGCCGGTCACTTTAAAAGTCCGTGTTGCAAACAGTGTGAAACCAGTTCAGATTGCTTCTCTAGGAGCAGTCTGATTAGGGTCCATACTGTTTTCCTATATGCAAAGATGTGTTCGAAAAGTTGGCAAGAAGATGCAGCAGACGAAAAGAACAGACGGCATTTTCAGATGCAGTTTTCTTTGAAGACTTATGGGCTAAAGCAGGACATTATCAATGGACAACAGCTGACTTTATCGGAGTCCACCGGAGTCCAACTGTTGCTTTTCGTTTGGACCAGCATTTCAGTTATTTCATGCTGTCGAGTCCTCAACGTTGTTTTATCTCTGTATTCGTTTGATATTTATGTTCTCGGAGATGTTGCACTGACGAGTTAGAAATCCTTCATGCAGACTGAACAAATTATTTGTCTAAATCCCGACGGAATCAAGGGTGAGGATTGTGCCCACGTAAAATCGATTTAAGGCCCCGTGTAAAAAACTTTTTTATGATCGTGCAAAGACGGCTCTTCTGTTGTGGTTTATTACTGTTATAGTTCGCCTCTGCTTGTATGTATTGCTAATATATATTTATTTTGGAACCATTTGGCCATTTTGCGGGAAAGTAACTGTGCTTTTGGCTGTCCGCTTGTCGTTTTCATTACGTTTCATCGTTCACATCATAAAATTATTAAATTAATGCTATTCTTTCAAATGGTACCATTTATATCATTAATAACAGTTGCACTGTATGATAAATTTAGTAACTGGGAGGGAAGTGCGTAACTACAGTCTAAACCACGTGGTTTGGATCTTTTCAGCAGGATTATTCTGTCCTAGCACAATGCTATCCCACGGTTACTTTCGTAACTTTTTTTATGGTATCCATTTATGTATCTCATCTGAGAGAGAGAGAGAGAGAGAGAGAGAGAGAGAGAGAGAGAGAGAGAGAGAGAGAGAGAGAGAGTTTGTAACACACTCTTGCAAATGTACTGAGGGAATGTTAACAGACATGAATGCATAGAAACCACCTCTGCTATTCGCCCCTTCAATTCTTACTCCCGGTTTTCGTTTCGGCTGGAGTCTGAAAAGAAGACTTAAGCGAGCGCTAGTATTATATAGATGTTCATACAAAAGTAGCCTGGTACATCGGCACATGCAACATAACACTACGCTACCTTACATGACACTGCAATGCACGCTATATTATGCTACGTTGCAATATGCTATGCTACAAAACAATACGCTACAGTACAGTTCAATGCAATGCAATGCAATGCAATGCAATACAATACAACACAATACAATACAATACAATACAATACAATAAATAAATACGATACAATACAATACAATACGACATAATACAAGACATTATAGTCGATCTCCCAAAGTATTTTCCACTGAGATATATACCTATACCGCCATTATCTTCTTGTATATGCTTTGTTTACTCTCTTGTTGTTTGCATTTTGTAAACCAGAGAACTTCAATAAATTTGAAAAAAAAAAATCGGAAATTTGTTTCTTTCCCTTGAATGGTAGATGTGAGGCGATTGAATCGATCCTGCTCATTATCTTCACTTCTTTTTGTCATATCACATTTTGAACATTTTAGAATATAACTAATGTAGATAAAGCATATGCCCAGAGATATATAACAGTAAGCTAGGTAGGAATCGTTATGACCCCGGCTAGATGACATCTGCAATTTTATTGACTATTTTGTCCGTTCAAAGTTTGGTTAAAAGACAAAGGAAAGCTCCTTTTATGCTAATCAGAATCTCAAAGCAGTGGTTGTACGAGCGGTCATTGATATTCAGGCCTGTTAACTTGAATGTATACGATTAAACATATTTTATTGCATGAAAACAATGGGATTGGACACAAGTTATACAACATTAGTGAGTCCTCTCCACTTTTATAATTTCTTCCATAACAAAAACACGTCTATACAAATAGATAGTAAACATTACCGCCGAAAAAACGAAAATTTTAAGATGAAAAAATTGTGATACTTTTTATATTTCTGCTCAAAATATAGATTGTTGGTACTCGTTAGAACCGCCTTATCGATGCGGTTCAAACGAATACTCACAACCTACATTTTTGATCAGAAATAAGAAAAAATAAGGTTTACCCCTGTCATCACCAGTTTTACTAAATAAAAGTGGTCTTCAAGGGGGTCAAAATTATACAGGCGTGTTTTCATGATGTATTTCATTATATATTCATTTACAAACGAAACAATAATTAATAGTTTAATATATAAATGGCGTAAATTTCTGCGGTAATTTAGGGAATATTGTCATATGGGGAGGTAAATCGTCGGTTTTACGGTCGAAAATTTCGTTTTACTGCGACGCGTCTGCGGAGCCTTAAAACGGAATTTGCGACCGTAAAACCGACGATTTACCTCCCCAAATGTCAATTTTCAATACAGTTATCCCCATTCAAATGCACTTTTTTCACTTGTTTTGTCTATTTTTTTTAGCCCTAAACTGCAAGCGCAGTGAGCTGCGTAAAACCAAATACCAACCAATAAAAAGCGACGTTACATGATTACGTCGGATTTCCGACAGTATAGCGCAGGATATACTGTCGCAAATTTTTGACGTTTTCCAATCAAACGCCGCGTTACATACTGAAGTGCATTAGAATACAAGTTTTCTTGTACATGTCAACATACTGCATGTATTTTGGTACATATACATCACTCGACCAATTTGCAGAATCAGACATTATGTTAAAAGACGGGTCTCCCTAAGGATTTTTTTTGGCATCCTAACGATTTTGTTTATTTCTGGCTTATTGTTAGCATACATATATGCCTAATTATTTGGAACATATGTGGTTTTGGTATTTAAGCAGTTTTTTTCTGAGTTACAGGCACTTTAAAGTGGGTAGGGTAACTCAACACAGTTTTGACATGTATTTTGTGTCTCATTTAAAGGTAGAAAAATAGTACCATACATGACACGTTATTATATAACATTACAGGGGAAGGTCTAACTCTATGTTTTGTCACAAGTTTATTCACCAAAATTTATTTTTTGGGGGAAAATATGGTTTAAGGAACCTTGGGTCATTTTTGAGATTTTTTAACAGTAAAGTTATTTTTTTTCTTATATCTTCGGTATACATTAACCTATAGTGGTGAAACTCCTACCATGCAAGCATTCTCATGAGGCAATATAACTCAAATGATCATTTGAGATGTTGACCTATATTTCACGGTTGAATGAACATTCTTATTTCATGTTTATAGGTTAGATTATTGTTTCCATCAGTTCAAGAGTTTAGATATTTCTGGCATTTTGATAAACAGGCGAGGAGTTAAAACATATTTAAATCAAACGAAAAAAAAAACAACAACAAAAAAACAATAGAAATGTGTCCAAAGTACACAGATTCCCCCGCCTGTTTGACATTGCCAATATAGCTGCATGACCCCTGGGAGACACACTAGCATCAGATATATATGTTCAGGATGGGTATCTCAATATTTTCTAAGATAATTGGATTTTGATGATATGAAATGGGCAGGGCAGGGCAGGGCAGGGCAGGGGGCTGGGGCATTATTGTGTGTGTCATTGAATGCATCTGACCATAAACAACATCAAATAAAAAAGGTTGGAATCTGAACAGTTTCTGAGATACATATTTTTTTTTACATTTTCTTTGGCCCAGTCAAATAGCCCCACCCCAGACAGAATCAGTGACCATAAACATGCTAAACAGTTATGAGCTGCAGGAGAAATGCAGACATAAATGTGCACCTAAACGTGAACCTGGTTATGAACGTAATGTGTGACATAGTACGCACATACGAACATAACATCACATCGAAAAAATATATATGCCTCACTCACTCCTTCGTTTTGCATGCAGATATATAAGAAAGGTCTGCTTGAATATCTTTAATAATCCCACTTCAAGAGCACATCTAAAAAGAATGTGGTACACCTACGTGAAGACACTGGCATATACATTTGAAAATATTGAAATACCCACCCACGAACATATATATCTGATGCTAATACATATTCAATGACACATACATGTCCCCAGGGGTCATGCAGGCATATTAGCTAAGCCAAAAATGCGGGGGCATTTGGGTACTTTTTACACATTTCTATTGTTTTTTCGTTTAATTAAATATGTTTAAACCCATCACCTGTTTATCCAAATGCCAGAATTATCTAAACTCTTTAACTGATGGAAACAAAAATCTAACCCATTAACATGAAATAAGAATGTTCATTCAACCGTGAAATATAGGTCAACATCTCAAATGATCACTTGAGTTATATATCCTAATCAGTATGCTTGCATGGTAGGAGTTTCACCACTATAGGTTAATGTATACCGAAGATATAAGAAAAAAAAAGAACTTTACTGTTAAAATATCTAAAAAATGACCCAAGGTTCCTTAAACCATATTTTTCCCCCCAAAAAGTGAATTTTGGTGAATAAACTTGTGACAAAACATAGAGTTAGACCTTCCCCTGTAATTTTATATAATAACGTGTCATGTATGGTTCTATTTTTCTACCTTTAAATGATACACAAAATACAAGTCAAAAGTGTGTGGAGTTACCCCACCCACTTTAAAGAGCCTGTAACTCATAAAAAACTGCTTAAATACCAAAACCACATATGTTCCAAATAATTAGGCATATGTATGCTAACAAGAAGCCAGAAATAAACAAAATCGTAAGGAGGCCAAAATCCCCCTTAGGGAGACCCGTCCTTTGTTTGCAAGAATGTCACCGATATATACTAAACATGTAACTTCAACTTCAGAGCGATTAGCCATTTTGATTTCTGTTTTATCGAATTGTTGATACTTTCCGTTCATCTTTATTTTCAGTTTTCAGTGTTAATGTACATTACCCCGAATTTTTTCTTCTTTTTTTTTTCTTCTTCTTTTTTTGCGGGGTTGTCCTATTTCCTGAATGCAGGTACACGTAAGCAGTGAAATGTTTCTGATTTATTTTTCTTTTTATAGCTGTAAAATGTCCAACTAATACTTACGGTTGGGACTGTACCAACAGGTGCTATTGCCGAAATCCGGACCACTGTGACAGGTTTACAGGCCCCACCCAAAGCTGTAAATGCCAAGAGGGCTACTTCAACGACCCATTATGTGAACCAGGTAATTGTCCATCAGGTTATAAACTCCAAGTCTGTTCTACAGGTAATGGATTTGAGTGGCCCTACAACAAGGAATAACTTCTGTGAACCTACTAAATGATGTATTTATGATTGAGTAAAAAAGGGTATGTTTATATAATGATTTGTGTTTATGTTAATGCTCTTTTAAGGGACTGATACCAGCCTGATAAGTCCATGTAATGAACAACCGGGTAAACCACACTTTATATACAGAAAAGTAGGATTTACATGCTCGAAATATCATCTTTATATGATGATGTTTGATATTTTTTCTTATCTCTACTCAAAACATAGATCGTGGATGCAATATAGATTGATCAATGAGGCGGTTTTAACGAGCACACACAATCTATGTTTTAGTAACAATAAGGAAAATAATACATACCAGGTAAGGAAGACGTCATTTTTTCACACGGCTATGCTTATCATAATGCCTATGGCATACCGCGAAAAATAAGACACGACAGTAAAGCATGGGAGTAAACGCAGTGAACCCTGTTTCCCGATGACCGTTTTCAACTTTGAAATTGAACATGTATGTTCTTGTAAAAAGAAGCTTTAGTCAAATGCATTAAAAAGGTGACAAATCAGCGTTGATCCTGATGAGATGGCTCATGCTGTATTCCTGACCGTGGCGTTTCCTTGGTAACGATTTATTTTTCGGTCGATTGTTTATCAACCAAAGTCATATATATAAGCAAAGTTATATTGCTTATTTCCACATAACTATCATTACTGACTCCACGAAAATGTGTTTGAACGGATGCCATTTTTTGTGTGTTCACGTCAGAGTACTGTGGAAAGATGGCTGTCCGTAAAAACTGAACGAGATTGTTTGAATTGAGATTTAAGGTTATTTTGGGGTCGCGTTTCCAATTTTGTGGTGGGGTTGGTTGGATGAGGCAAAGAAGAAGTGTATCTTGCGTCATTGGGGCGTCCAACTGATATTGGATTACAGCTTGGCAAGGACTGCTGTCCTTGCAGCAGGTGTGGGTAGAGGTGGGGGGCGTTGTTGCTTCTACTGTCTCTACATTTTCATTCATTTTCCTTTTTCGCGCCTGTCCCCCACTTTCATCTCCTCTACTAGGTCTTCTATATCTTTTCTTCCTTTCTATGGGAGACGACACAAAATGTCACACAAGGGTTGAGTGGGGTTAAACTCCAAACAATCAATCAATCAATCAGTTAATCAATCAATCAATAAATCAATCAATACAATTTGTGTTACTTTTACCCGACATTGAGATGAAATGATATCTCAGGCCCTGTCACCCAATGAAACCAATAGGGTTTATATTCATTGGGCAGTCTTCATTCCGTCTATGCGGTTTACCAAATTACCAGTACTCATTGTGCGGTCAGTTTCATCGCTGCGTGGAAGCACCATGCAGCCCAAAATATTTCTCCAAGCTCCGAGGGGTGGGAGCCTATAAAACCTGGATTGGGCTCATTTGCAGGGGTATTTGCAAACAGGTAGAACAAGATGAGATACCGCAGAATGCGGCGTCTGATCAAGTCTGCAGTTTGTTTAAAGCACAGGGACCTACCTATAAAGGTTAAACGAAACGTTTTGGTCAAAATACCAGTTTAGGACTATTTTACCAGCCTACACTTAGATCAGTGTTTTGAATTATTTTGAAATGAATGCTTTGTTAAGATAACACACGTGCGTTGGAATGTTGACAGGCCGTCTTTACGGGCTGGTAGATTTGATCTTCTTTTAAATTAGCACAATGCAGCTGGCTTGCAATAGATAAGAAAGCTAATTGGGAAAAGACACTATTTTCAATAGCTCAACCATACCGACTGATATTTCAACAGTAATTTAGAAGCAGTACAATTACATTCATTTTAAAACGGTAACGGCGCTACGGGAACAACGAACAGGCACAAGAATTCGGAAGTGTTCGGTGCAGCTTGTTTCGGCCAAATATATCTCACCAACAACGAAGTTTGTGAATTGAGTAATTATTTGTGAATCACTGAGTTCGGAAAACACCGACCATGATTCGAGGTTTAAGGGTGTCTTTACACTCGTTGTCAAGCAATCCTATTATAATATAACCAGAAAATAACCCGTTTACTTTGTACAAACGTTACCAGTCAATATGGTTTCGTATTGCCCGTAGTGAAGTTCATATTGTCCGTAGATAATCAGTCTCATTCACAATAGAACTACTTTCAAATGTGTCCATTTCGATATTAAAAATCAGTAGCCATCTTATCGTGCGTATCGACTGAAAGAACGCAACCTGGTTTTACGATCAGATTTCTATGCCAGGCAATCCTGAATTTGGGCAGACAGTCCAAGTTTTGGGTATATAGCAAAAAGGTTACATGTATTGATCTTATATTGTGAATTAGTCGGCACTCGTTTATATGGCGGAGACCTCGTGCGGCGTCTTTCGCCATATGAACTCGTGTCGAATATTTCACAATATAAAGTCAATAACCTATAAATACAAAATGAATAGCATGTTGTATGATGATTGTATTAATAAAAAACTTTACCCAATGGGCTTATCTCTCAGAGAGCCAGCTCAAAACAAAATCGACAAAACTGCAAAGTCTACAGTCACGGCCCTCCATTTCCTAGTTGGTAAGAACACTGACTCTTAATCATAAGAACTCTTGTCGCTGTGGGTTAGAGTCTCTCTCGGTTTATATGTGAGACGTAAAATTCTGCAACTGAAGGCCAGGTGTTTTATCTCCTGGTACTCCTGTTTAGCCCATCTCTAATTAACGATCGACTCATTCTCAGTGAAATAAGCTCCAAATGGCCGTAAAACTTAAATGAAACAATCTACAACCCTAGGCTATCAATAGAAGGAAAAGCAGAAATTCTTGCCATTCTGTATGGATGTGCAGGCTGATCAGACTCTTCATTACAGGAACACGCCTATTCAAATGCATGGTAAATTTGTACGCTGAAAAACGACAATTTTTGCACATCTAGGTCGCAGGAGCTAAAAATAGATTTTTTTTACTGAAAACTTAAAAATCTTCTTCTCTGAAACCGCATGGCCCAGGTCTTTGATATTTAGTACGATGCTTCATCTAGGGGACCTCTAGCAAGATTGCTCAAATTATAACCCTGAGGCCAAAAATGCCCCCGGTCCGGGGGCCTTTGGTTTTACATAGGCTTATATAGGAAAAATCTATAAAATTCTTCTCCTCTGAAACCACAAGGCCCAGGTCTTTGATATTTGGTATGAAGCTTCATCTAATGGATCTCTATAAAGATTGTTCAAATTATAGCACTAGGGCCAAAAATGCCCCTGCCATGTGGCCCTTTGGTTTTACATAGACTTATATAGGGAAAATTTTAAAAAAATTCTTCTCTGAAACCGCATTTTTTCCTATTTCTGTTCAAAATTAGAAATCAGAAAAATAAGGTTTACCTCTGTAAATCCTAGTTTTACTGTATAAAAGTGGGCTTCAAGGGGTTCAGAATTATATAGGCATGTTTTCGCGATGTTATTAGCTGTACAGGCCCCGAGTTTATAAACTTTTTTCATACTCAACCCAACTGAGCATCAAATTTGTAATGCTCACAAGTACCAAAATACAAACAAATTAGACAAGTTTATTGCTCAAATCAGAAAAGACTGTTGTTTGTCATGTTGATACATGTACATTTTAAAGTGCCAACAATAGCCAACAATAGCCAACATTTGATGGCCTTTGTAAAATTCATGAGCAGGACAAATTTCATGCGCAAGTGAGTTGATTGTGGAAATTGTGTTTGTTTTATTAGTCACCCCCTATATTAATTGCATTGCAACACATTGGCCTGATAAAGATATGCTGTCTCAGGACAAGTGAGTTTTATCAGGTCAACGTGACATTGCACTTTTATGAATGAACGGGACTGCTAGAAAATTTACTAAAATGTCATTATTACTGGAAAAAAGGGAAAAATACTCATTTAATATCACAGGAAAAATATAGTCAGCGGATACTAAATATTTCGACCGACGAAATGTTGGGACGTACTGAGGACCGTCGATAACTGATCATAAATTGCAAATATAAGAGTGTACATAGGGATAAACTGATTAATAGAATATCAGATTCGTGTATTTTGATATCAAGTTTATCAGACTCGGCTTCGACAACGCATGTAGAATCGCTCGGCAAGCCTCGCGATTCTACAAGCGTTTTCGAAGCCTTGCCTGATAAACTTGATATCCCTAGTATTCTCTATTTATAACCTCGGGGCCAGGTCTTATCAGCTTATTGTCAGTTTGTCCTGTTCTGGCTTAAACCCCTTTATTTTCACATCAATATCAATAGAGCATGCAATCTATCTCCATTTTACCATTTTAGCAGAAATATCTGGAAGTTTGCACTCTCTGGAGAAATTAAACATCAGAAAGCTTAAGAAATGTGTTTTGTTTTATGCACAAAACCAACAATTGAAAAGGCTTTTCTTCATAGCTATTGAATGGGGTTGCTGTATTTTTAAATCCACATCGACAATAAAAAATCTCGCAACAGTGAATGCAGTAACGACAAAAAATAATTGTGTTTAAGGTCGCTTTTATTGAATCGTCTCATGATCAGAGATTTGTTGCGGGGCTTGGAGAATTAGGTTGGGCTGTATGGGGCTTCCATGGCCATGAATATTGGTAAACCGCTTAGGTCTAGCAAATCGGACCGTTCCTGCATAAAAACCCTGCTTGTGTTTTTTTGGGGCCCGTAGGCCTGAGATGTCATTTAATCGGGTTACATTCCCACAAAAGTAGAAACAAAGTCTCCATAATGACCTTAATAGTGTGAACGGGGACGTAAAACCACAGCAATTCAAAACAAAACAAGTGAATAGAAACTCTTAGTGGCGCATATAAAATACAGTACAATTCCGCTAGTGCACTCTGGTGGAAGACCACCTTTGGAACTGTTCAAAAGAGGTCTTTAAGACCACTTTTGAACAATCCCAAAGGTGGTCTTAATATAGGAATTTTACTGTATACAGTTATTTTCAAGGTAGTTTTGAGTGTAGTTAAAACTGTTGCCCTGACCTGATTGTACTATAGCCCGAAGACAAATTATTGCACCTCGGCGCTGTGGACGACCTGAAGTATTATTGCCCGAGGTCAAAGGCCGAAGGCAATAATGGATCAGTTCGACCACAGCATCGAGGGGCAAGAGTTTTGACTATACATCAAGTTGCTATGATATATTTGTTTTATTACCTAACCAGTCGCGAGGAAAATTTTTCACAAGGCGCATTCGACGCCATTGTTGTTGACTGTGACGAAAGGCACGTGAGCTGGGTTCCAGTTTTCATACTTGCAGTATCTCAATAGTTCGTCCTTGCCCGTCGGGGTTTGGAGAAATAGATTGGGCTTCATGGTGCTTCCGCGCAGAGCTGAAACCGACCGAACATTTGAGTACCGTTAAACTGCCTAGAAAGTCAAAGCTTGCCTAGGCAAAGGGGTGCAAATCGGATCGTCCCTGCATATAAAAAATAGAAGAGAAGGCAATGATCAGGAATCGATACAGCTACCGAACACCTCCCATTAGAGACACCAAATGAGACCATCAGACCAACACCTCCCATTAGAGACACCAGAGATACCAAACCTTGCGTGTTTGTTTGGGCGGTAGGGATTGAGATATCATTTCATGTCAATGTTTGGTAGAAGTCCCTACAAATCGGAAGTAACGTCTCCAAAATGACCTAAATAGTGTTGAAGGGGACGAAAAAGGCTTAGGCCTTTTTCTGCCCGCAGCATGTAGAAGAGATTCTGCAAACAGCGCTATTAGCTGACTGTTCGTGTATATTTGAAATACTGAAGAATACTTAGAATCATTTCCTCATTAATCTCTTTTTGGAGACCAAATCTGCCGAACGGCGAGCAAAGGATCAGGCGAGCCTGCGCTTACGTGCAGTCTCGCCAGAACCTTTGCTGCTTGCAAATATATTGAGGGGATCCTGGAGATGTTTCATGCAGAAGACCTGCGTGTTTGTTTGGGCGGTAGGGATTGAGATATCATTTCATGAAGTCCCTAAAAATCGGAAGTAACGTCTCCAAAATGACCTAAATAGTGTTGAAGGGGTCGAAAAAGGCTAAGGCCTTTTTCTGCCCGCAGCATGTAGAAGAGATCGTGCAAACAGCACTATAAGCTGATTGTTCGTGACATGACCAAAATGGCCGCCATACCCATATATGGTAACACTCATAAAGCTAAAAGCATCCGGCGGGTCGTGCACTTCAGCTGAAGCACTGGTTTCTGCTCTATAATATACATGTAGACTGGGGGTAACAAGAATCTATATTTTGAGCAGTAATAAGAAAAATATCACGATTTTGCATCTTAAAATTGTCGTTTTTCGGCGCAAAAAATATACAACATATTTGTATAGCCATGTTTTCGTAATGGCGGCTAGTCATGTATATCTGAAGAACGTAAATTGAAGAATACTCAAAAGATATTGTCTCGTGAATCTCTTACTAGAGACACCAAATCTGCTGAATGCTTTGCAAATCCACCTGAACAAATATAGATATTGAGTATGTACGCATTGCGCAAACAGAGTTAGGATAAAACCTTGATGTCAAAGAATGGAATATTTCCTGTCACAAAGATTTTTCTGATGTTTTTTTTTTGTTTGAATTTAGGTTTAACGTCCCCGTCAGCACTGTACAGGTGATTTTGGAGACATTACTTTCAATTTTGTGGGACTTTTACCCGACACTGAGATGAAATGACATCTCAAGCCATGCCGCCCAATGAAACCAATAGGTTTTATAAGCATGGACGGTCCGACACTCGCACCGCTTTGCCTGGACAGGCTTAGATCCTCTAAGCGGTTTACCAGTACTCGTGTGCGGGTCGGTTTCAGCTCTGCGTGGAAGCATCATGCAGCCCATCTATTTCTTCAATCCCCGATGGGCGGGGGCCGCAAGAATTTTGTGATATTTTTATTACTGCTTCAAAAATAGATACATGTAGTTTATGCTCGAATGACCTTTACAGTGCTGGCGGGGACGTTAAACTTCAAATCAAACAAAACAAACCAACATCTCGTGTTCTTGGGCAAAATGTGAGCAAAATGAGGAAAACGCTGTGTACGAAATGAAACGCAGCTTTTTATTTGTTTGTTTGATTTTAGGTTTAACGACTCCTTCAACACTGTAAAGGTAATTTTGGAGACGTTGCTTCCAATTTTGTGGGACTTTTACCCGACATTGAGATGAAATAACATCTCAAGCCCTGCCGCCCAATGAAACAAATAGGGTTTATAAGCATGGACGGTCCGACACTCGCACTGCTTTGCCTGGGCAGGCTTAGATCCTCTAAGCGGTTTATCAGTACTCGTGTGCGGGTCGGTTTCAGATCTGCGTGGAAGCATCATGCAGCCAAGTCCCGATGGGCGGGAGCCTGCAACTTTTTAAGTTATATTTATAACTATATTCTTCACATGAACTTATTAACGTAATGTTTCGCTCGAGTGGACGTTATTTAAACGCACATAACCCATAGGGCGTATTAAAATGAATTAGAAAACAATCTAACAGTAAAAAAAAATCAGTAAAACAATTAAGAAGATCATACCGGACTCTTTTCCAGCTGTGCTGATAATAAAGGGTATTAACGCGTACAACACAGACAATATATGGTTATCTCCCCAAGGCCTCAACTACCTAACAATGGTTACCTAGACGACATGTTATCCTTCTTTTAAAGGCATTTATTCTCGTTTATTGAGGACCATCATTGCATTACATAATATTATATAGCCCTCAGTGCTGACCATAGGGGCTTGAATCATGAAAAAAATGAAAAAAAAAAAAAAAAAAAAAATTTTTTTTTTTTTTTTTTTTTATTGTGGTACTATATTAGAGACAAGGGGGGAAACTTCGGCTCCATTTTTTGGGGGGTTACCTTATTTTAACCAGTGTATCTTTTTCGCAAATGCAGTTTTTCACCTGCTTATTATGATTTATACAAGTTTAATATGTCCACTTTGCAACAATAACCCGCCTCTGTCTGTCACTTGCAGGAAACATGTTTTTCTCGCATGGATTAACTCAACAAAGCAAAATTCGGCATAAACGTGTGACAAAAATTTTCAGGTTTTCATCAATCACAAGCGAACTAGTGTTGCGGAGTAAACTTTTTTCGCTTTCAACTGATGTCTTTCATTAAAATGAACCTCTCTTGACCAATCTGAATCCAAAATGGTGTATTTGCAGCTCTAAATTTAGTTTTTGCTACATTCACATCACTTTCTGTAACAGATCATTAAAACAATCGTCGCGAAGCTTGGTTTTCTGCTGATTCCGGGCTACTCTATCGATGAACTAACGACCGGAACGACCGGTGCTGTTTAATTTTAAACCGTTCGAAGTAGTGACAAATGAGCAGTATCGCTATTTTTCTTCCATTTTCAACTAAACCCCAAGAGGGGACACAGACGTTGTATACTGCATATACTCCAGTTTTGAAGGATGAAAGAGTACACAGTAACCATGTAATTACGGTAGGGTTCTTTAACCTGCATAGGGGATGGTTCTCCCTGCACAGGGGGGGGGGGGGGGGGGGGGGGGGGGGTTAACGTCCAGTTAACGTCCAGATTCGAAGGGCGATGCACTTTTTGACATTCATACCTGCAAATGATGCCGATGGGACGTGTTCTGACGCCGAAATTTTGTCACCGCTGCTGGGGATAGAACCTGGGACCTTTAGCATCTGAGGCAAATGGACTAACCACTGAGCTGGGTGGGTGGCTAAATTTAGGAAGGCAGGGATTAGCCGTAGTTATCTCCTTACAGGATTCAGAAAAAGTAAAATGTATTTTTTTGTTGAAATCGTGGACGTTTTGTGTTATTTTCAAAGCAGTTTCACTCATGCATGTGTAAACAGAAATGAAAAAACAGCCAGCTTGTTAAAAATGTCACCAATAGGTAAATGTTCAAAATGATGCAGCATGGAAACAGTTTGTTCCCTATTGCAACATATTCCTTTCTATGTTTTGAAATTTTGATCCTGGGTCGCTAATGGCCAGTAAATGACAATAAGCACTATTTAGGTTGGGCCCATTGGGTCCTTTTCCAACAGGGATTTAAGGGGACAGAACCCCTACAGTGCAGCAAACACATGCTCTCTCATCATCGAGTTTCTGAAGTGGACGCTTCTATTTATGAATTCGGTCAAAACCATTGATGTAAGGACTTTGGTAAAAAAAAAACATTGCTCAATTTTTCTGCTCAGCAAGTTTGTATTAATCTGAATAGGCACCATAACTCACCACAACACAGCAAACAAAAAAGGTCAGCTAGAGCATATCAACCTTATTTTTTTTGTGAGTGTGTGTGTGTGTGGAGGGGGGGGGGGTGCAGATCGCGGATCATTTTACGGTCCTTTCGAGTTTATTTCACCCACATCGAGCCGATCGTTAATCACATGTGGTCGAAGACCGTAGTATCCGGTAAAAAAACAACAACAAAAAACACCTGGCCTTCCGTTGCAGAACTCTGGAATGCCTTAAAATAGATGACTTTTATGAAAGGTTTGATTGTGAAGTGTTTTAATAGATCTACTGAAAAAGTACTTGTATTAGCCTAGAGTAAGTGAGAAATGGGGCCTTGTCAAGATATAGGACATTTAAAAATTTTGGTGCCGTTGAGTAAAGCAGCAATCCAATCTTAGTGTTTCTCGACCAGGCTATTTAAAGGTTATAAATCGTTTTTCATGCCCAATTCAGCCGAGCGTTAAATTTGTGAAGCTCGCTATTTTTAAATAATAACAGTTCAGGCAATTTTCCTGCTTAGATTTGTTTGTTTGATTTTAGGTTTAACGTCCCCGTCAACACACTGCAAAGGTCATTTTGGAGACGTAGCTTCCAATTTTGTGGGACTTTAACCCGACCTTAAGATGAAATGACATCTCAAGCCCTGCCGCCCAATGGACCAATAGGGTTAATTAACACGGACGGGCCGACTCGCACCGCTTTTCCTGGGCAGGCTTAGATCCTCTAAGCGGATTAACAGTACTCAGGTGCGGGTCGGTCTCAGCTCTGCGTGGAAGCATCATTTCTTCATGCCCCGATGGGCGGGGGCGTTTCCTGCTTAGATAGGAACTGAATAATAGAATGTATGATGGGATTGAGGCCGAAACAAGGAATTTTCAAGCAAGTTTTCAGTTTAGTTAAGTATCATGTGGGGTTTTGTCGAGCATGCGACTTTAATTCATTGAAAACGAGCCTGAAGCCACGACCGCAATATTAATTATTTTCCTCACCCAAACACTTTAAGGAATTTATTTGTTTGATTAGATGTTTAAAGTGCCCATCAACAGGTCATTTTGGAGACGTTGAATCCATTTTGTGGGACTTTTACTCGACACTGAAATGAATTGACATCTCAAGCCCTGTCGCCCAATGAAGCCAAAAGGGTTTATAAGCATGAACGGTCTGACTCGCACCGCTTTGCCTAGGCAGGCATAGATTCTCTGAGCGGTTTAGCATTTCTCGCGTGCGGTCGGTTTCAGCTCTGCTTGGATGCGTCACGCAGCCTATCTATTTCTTTAAGCCCCGATGGGCTGGTCCGAAAACTTTAAAGAATGCATTGTGAATGCAAAGACTGCACAGATATACAGAAATTAATAAGCGATAAAGCACATTCAAACAAATGTGTCACAACAAAATGTTAGTATTTTAACATTCATACCTCCTGAAGAAAATCGTCATCATTTTTCCAGTGACCCGCTAAAGTTTGTGTCTTAAGCATCCGTTTACATATAAAGTGCTACCAGTGCATGTACATTTCATGACCTGCTTTCTTTGACAGTTGACAGCAGTTTGATGACAAATTGAATGTCCATTTCATTAAAAGTTGATAAGGACATGTCATTCTGACTGTTAAAAATGTACATTTAAGGAGAAACTGAGAAGCTTCTCCCCTAATCGCACGGATAACAAAACATGCTACAGAAGACGGTTTTGAATTACCCCCGGCTCAATGTGGGTGTTTTGCAATGATTGACATAATGAGATAGCTAATAAACCCTAGAGTGAGGCAGCAATATGAGGCAAAGAAAACAAACACTTAAGAAATGAAATTTATTTTTCTGCTGTTCATGATAGTACGAACGCAGTGGGTTGTGTGCAAAGTAAGTGAACCCCAAAGGGGTTCATGTAAACTTTGTTAGCGACTCGCTGTCGGTCATACTTTCATGAAAAGCAGAAAATTAAGTTTATTGATTTATAATTACATTCTTTGCCCCTCATCACTGGACGAAAAATAATGCTTATAGGGCAAACTTTTTAAACTGAAAAAACATTTACACGCCATTTTACTACAAAGAGAGGAACAGCGTTGACCTCACCAACGCCCGTAGAGAACAATGGTTTAGAATGACGCCACTTGACGTCACTGAAAATCATAAGACTCGTTGCGTTCACTGAAGTATGAACTACACTGTTTTCTACGTGTTTACGTTACATTTTTTTAGTTATGAGCCGGATAAATATCATGCCCTATCAGTTGAGCATGAAAAAAAAGTTTTATAATTCTTGGGCCAGGTTGGTGCAGTTTAGGTCTGTACACTGTTCTTTCTACCTCTGGAATGAACAGTACACAATATTTCCATCTACTTAGTCTTAAGACCTATACACATTTCTTACAAATATCTGAGAGAGAGAGCGAGAGAGAGAGAGAGAGAGAGAGAGAGAGAGAGAGAGAGAGAGAGAGAGAGAACAGCAAACATTAGACAAAATACATATTGAAACGTTTTTCCTTGGTTTCAATGCAAAGAAAAAAAAAGAGGGAAAAGTCCTACAGGCCTATTGCGATTTAGGTAACAATATTAGAACACACGCTTAAAGTCGTCAGTCATTCCGACCACTATGAATCCAAATTTGTAAAACAATTTCAAGTTATTTCTAGGCGTATCTCTTTTAACTTATATTCTGAACCGTTTGGCTTAACACCGCTGCATTTTGTTTTTGCTTAGCTAACCGTCGCCGTGTACCGGGAACGAGAGTTTAAACACAAGGTGACGACGTCATGTACACACGTTCTTTAGCACTCTGCCAAATGCCCAAAACACAGATTTTATACGATACCCGTTGTGCAAGAAACTGACAAACATTTCCCTTCAATACGAGCACTCTTGCAATTTCCTCGATAACGTGGGTTATGCCCGTCCCAGCCTGGATATAAACAAGGCAGTTGTGTCTTGTTTTTTTTTTTTGTTTTATCAGATCTAAAGCCGTCTTCTGCTTTTCAGTAAACATTTTATGTCCTTTTCTGCGCATGTGTCAAAAAAGTTGCAGCGGCTATTTGGAAGTTGACCGCAAAGCGAGACGATACAAAATTACAAGAGCACAGCCCATTATACGTAGAAACACCATCCAGTTATCTTATCTGCGTGATACGTGTATACGTAGTCCTAGCAGAATATGTTACATTGAAAAAATAAATCAAAGGCGAAATCAAGGCTACCACACACATTTTAACAGTAACAACAGCTTCTCCACTGCCGGACGTAGTTTCCAAAGTTCCGGATTATATCTGTCCTGCACGTCCCGTTTTGTAAACACGACGATTATGGCAAGCGCCCGGGTATCTATACCGATCATTGACAGAACACTGCGGAATGCGACGCAAAAGAAGCAAAATAAAAATTTAGAGCAACGAGTACATCTTTTTGGATTCAAATTGGTCAAGAGAGGTTCATTTTAATGAAAGACATCAGTTGAAAGCGAAAAAAAGTTTCCTCCGTAACACTAGTTCGCTTGTGATTGATGAAAACCTGAAAATTTTTGTCACACGTTTATGCCGAACATACCGAACTTTTTCCTTCATAGGCGGCGATCGGAATAAGTCGTGAATTTCCGTTAAAACCTATCTGGGCGAGATATTCGAGTTATCTCCCTGTACACCACTGGGATCAAGGTACAGAATAGCCAATATTGTTTCTCTAGTCGCTGACCTCAGGGAATCAGTAATCATATATCTGCAGATATGACACTTTGATCTACCTGTAGGTATTCAAAGGAGCGCTAATGCTCAAATTAAGGCTATCTAAATGTGAAAAAGAACTTCTTGAAGTAACAACCATGCCTTTTCATTTCGAGCCATCTAGTATGAACGAATATATTTAACATATTGAAGAGCTACATTATGTAGAATTGCTTAATAAAAAAAAAAAAAAAAAAAAAAAAAAAAACACTAATAATAATAATAATAATAATTATCAATATTATTATTATTAGTATTAGTAGTAGTAGTAGTAGTAGTGTTTTTTTTTTTGTTATTATTATTTTTTTTTTTTTTTTTTGACATGTAGAATATTGGGTCTATATCTCTTGTCAGTCTCTTGTCCAGTGATTTTAAATAAGGATTAAGGTCAAATATGATACGTGAAATCTCTTGACTCCGATCTTTTTATGCATTTATTTTATTTTATTTTTTTTTGGGTTTGGGTTTTACGGCCCTTTCAAGATTATTTCACTCATATCGAGCCGATCGTTAATCAGAGGTGGGCGAAAACCGGAGTACCCGGAGAAAAACCACCTGACCTTCCGTTGCAGAACTTGGCGTCTCACACGTATGCATTTATTTTATCTATTTATTTAAATAAATAACGCCATGAAAAATATTGTTAGCCAATCACGAACACACGCCTATAAGACTCGATCAAGATGAACTCAGATTTTGTTTGTTTGTTTGATTTGAGGTTTAACGTCACCTTCAACACGGTAAAGGTAATTTTGGAGACGTTGCTTACAATTTTGTGGGACTTTTACCCGACATTGAGATGAATTGAAATCTCAAGCCCTGTCGCCAAATGAAACCAATAGGGTTTATTAGCATCCGCCTCGCACCGCGGTTCCTGGACATGCAGGCTCAGATCCTCTAAGCGGTTTACCAGTACTATTGTGCGGGCCGGATTCAGCTCTGCGTGGAAGCATCATGCAGCCCATATATTTCTTCAAGCCCCTATGGGCGGGAGCCCAGATGAACTCAGATGAGAAAGTTCTTACATTAAAACCAATTTTGTTCCATGACAAAAACACGCCTATACATATACATTGTAAATTTTACCACCAAAAATGAAAATTTTCAGATGAAAAAAAAAGAAGAAGATATTTTTCTTATTTCTGCTGAAGACATAGATTGTGGATACTCGTTAGAACCGCCTCGGCGAGGTGGTTCTAACGAGAACCCACAATCTATGTTTTTAAGAAGAAATAAAAAAATAATGTATACCCCTGCAAACCCAAGTTTTACTATATGAACGTGGGGTTATAGGGGGTCAAATTTTCGTGATGGTCTGCCACAGTCATAATTGACACTTTAAGAGTTAACATTACACCGATATACAGTATACTGTATAAGATATTTCCTGAATAATTAAAAGGACGCCATAAAAAGTAACTTATAGGTAAACACATTTTGAAAAATGTTGTCTTCCAAAGTCATGATTGATACCTTAAGAGTTAACACTACAACGATATACAGTATATTGTATAAGATATTCCCTGAATAATTGAAAGGACGTCATAAAAGTTACATAATGTGTAAACACAGATAAGCCGAATTATTTATTGATGTATTTATTAATTTGTTATAAAGGGCATTTCACTCATATTTGAATCGGCTGTAATGTTTGTCCTAAACAATTTTAACACAATTTCGAAAAATGTTTTTTGTCGAGCAATGGTTGACACTTTAAGAATACAAGAAAGATCTAAAAGGTGCCTTAAAAGTTGGTCACAGAAGGTGAATACAGAAACGGCATATTTATTTATTTATTTATTTATTTATTTATTTATTTATTTATTTATTTATTTATTTATTTATTTATTTATTTATTAAAATGAGGCATGCAATTAATATGTGAATGGGCTGCAATAGTTTTATGATCACATCACAAAAAACACCCCATATTACCCACTTTTATGTAGTAAAATAGGGATCATTATTTTTCTTATTT
Organism: Lucinisca nassula; assembly: GCA_963580285.1. NCBI lineage: Eukaryota > Metazoa > Mollusca > Bivalvia > Lucinida > Lucinidae > Lucinisca > Lucinisca nassula. The sequence continues at coordinate 94,107,595 of OY757014.1, forward strand.
CTGCTAAAACATGTATTGTTGTTTGTCGTAAGAACCGCCTCGCTGAGGTGGAACTAACGATTCCATCAATTTATGTTTCCAGAAGAAATACGAAAAGTAGCAATTTCTTTTATCTGAATACTTTCATTTTTTGGTGGTAAAATTTTCAATATTTTTTAATTGACGTGTTTACGAAATTAATCAACTCAACACCTGGAAAATGCCATCTGCACTAGTTATGATTTACACTTTAAGAGTTAATAAAACTGTACATAAATCAAGACACCACAAAAATTGTCTATCAAATCAATCACAAAAAGTGAACAATGATGGGACTGTTACTTTACTTATTTATTTATTTATTTATTTATTTAATTTAATTAATCAAATTGTTATCTTCAATATTATGATTGGCACTTTAAGGGTTACACATGATTGACACTTTAAAGAGTAACACATAGTGGGGGACAACGGGCACGCGCCAACTCATTGTTAAATTAAAGCACGTTTGTTAACTTCATCATCACGATAACACACCTATATAATTCTGACCCACGTGTACCCCACTTTTATATAGTACAACTGGGGTTTATAGGGGGCATACATTATTTATTTGACTGTTACTCTAAAACCTCAAATCAGCTGCAGTGAAGATAAATAAGTTTTATACAGTAAAACTGGGGTTTACTGTAGTATACATTATTTTTTCTTGTTTTTGATCAAAACAAAGATTGTGGATACTCGTTAGAACTGCCTCACCGAGGCGGCTCTGACGAGTTCCTATAATTTATTTTTGGAACAGAAGTATGAAAATAGCAGAATTTTCTATCTAAACATTTTCATTTTTTTTTTTTTTGTGGTAAAATGTGTCAGTATAGGCGTGATTTCGTAATGTGAATTCAGACAATTCCATTTTTATTGACGGTGGTTTAGTCAAAGTCATCAACCGAATGGCAAACAGTGTAGATCTGGAGAAAAGACGGCTCATCCTGAGCAGTCGCACCATGCTCTACACTGTTTGCAAAGTAACTGTGCGGACAGACAGAGTTGAAACTCATTAACAGAATAGCAAACAATGTTTTGTTCTGCACAAAACATAGATTGTTGGTGCTCGTTTGAACACCCTCGATGAGGCGAATGTGCACTGTACTGGTTAACCGCTTAAGTATAAGCTTGCTCAGGAAAAGTGTGGACAGGTAAACTGACCGGCTCAAAACTGACCTAAATAGTGTTGATTGGGCCGTTAAACTCCAATACAAACAAACAAACAAAATCAATCACTGGCTTCAGACTGCCAATTAACTTTTCATGGTGGTTTTAATCGCCATTTGATCGCCATTTCACAGTTAATGATTTCGACAATTTTTTTCCTTTTTGACATATTTGCCGCCCATACATAATGAATGAAAACATAAATGTAACAAAACTGAGACAAAATAAAATAAAGAAATCCGAGAAATATAACCACTGTATCAAGTACATTATCCGCATGTTGTTTATTACTAGTAATTACAAAATTAATACAAAAAAGCTTTACAGGTTTGATACGATTTCTGGAACATATAATGTGGACTTAGCGATTTTCGCATCATGAACTGCAGTTCTGAAAAACAGCTTATAAACGATTTTTAAGCTCTCGGGGAAGCAATTTATCATTTTGCCTTAGAAAAAAACTTTATATCATCGTAAACTTTGAACAACAGTCTAACAGTATATAACAGTGACTTAATTCCAAACAAATCATTTCTACTTAATATTGGCAACCAAACATGGAAATCTGAACGTTTTTTTTTTTTAAATATATTGCCGTCTATGGAGCATATAGGCATGACATTAAATTGCAGATGGAAGCAATAAGAATTAATTATTCATCACTTTGAAATGCACCAAATAAAAACTGAATAATTTTCTTACATGAGAATAACAGTGACTTTTTTCTAGTGTTAAGGATAAATAAGATACGAGGAGTTAAGATTTTTTTCCTTCAAAATTTTAATATAAAAAACCTTCAAAATATACAGGTAACTTTAACTGCCGATTTCCTACGGAAATCGATATTCAACTCGGTAATTTCCGGCGAATGAAGGAAAAAGTTCAACATGTTTAGCTTTGCTGAGTTAATCCATGCGAGAAAAACATGTTTCCTGCAAGTGACAGACAGAGGCGGATTATTGTTGCAAAGTGGACATATTAAACTTGTATAATTCATAATAAGCAGGTGAAAAACTGCATTTGCGAAAAAGATACACTGGGTAAAATGAGGTAACCCCCCAAAAAATGGAGCCGAAGTTTCCACCCTTGTCTCTAAAATAGTACCACAAAAAAAAAAAAAAAAATTTTTTTTTTTTCATTTTTTTTCATGATTCAAGCCCCTATGTGCTGACTGAAAAGAAGTGCTCTGTCTTCAACAGGTAAGGGACCTCTTTGGGAAAATCAATAGTTAACTAACTGTTGACTAGAGTGTACCTTATTGATTTTCCCCTTAAGTGCCTCAGTCAGGGATTCAACAAGAGCTACTAATCACCATATTAGGGGCTGCCTTTGATCTGCTACAGAGAGTATATCACAGGGGGCAATAAAACAATTATGAGCACACGGTGTGTCCTACCTTACAAGAATAAATGCCTTTAAAAAGATACAAATTATTTTCATTTTTATTTTATGAAATTTATATGGACGTGTTCACAATAAATTTGGAATTTTACTCCCGCTGGCACAGAAAAGAAATTACAATTTACAAAAAAAGTTATGAAAATAAATTCATCAGTTTTTGTCGCTTCATTCAGTAGATTAACTGATACATTCTATACATTTAGAGGGTGCTTCCAAATATATGTAAAAAGGACCAAAAAGTCGTGAAATTTCATTTTCAATGCATGTGGATATTCGGAAGAGAATGTAAAACCACGAGGTGCTGGCACAGAAACGATATTATCATTGGGGAAATAATTAACAAGTTCTTATATAAATCTATGTATTGCAGTGGCAGATAAGATTGACTAGGCGGAGCTATTTGGGTGTTGTCAATATATGTCAAATTCGCTGAGTCCACCAGAAGATTCGGTGGAGTGCCTTTCGCACGCTTTCTACAAGCGGACGAAATGGTCATATACGCCACAGCTATGCATGTGTTACAGTTGAATAAACACAATCGGGTGACTTGGTTTACCTTTTTGTTAATGGGATATTCCTGAGGCAGGTACAAACGATAGCTCCGCCTAGTCAATTTTATCTGTGGCGGTATTCGACTGGTGATTTCGTGGTCCACGAACTGAAGCGTGGAGCACGTTTTGTGTTCGACTGGGAGATTCGTGAAATTTCGAACAATTTCGTGGAGCACAACGACCACGTTTGAAAAAGAGCGTGAAATCAGTCACGTGACTCAATTAATATGACTGAACATAGAAAAGTATATGGTGTGCCGTTTTACTATTTAATACAATTTCGAGATATCTATAATTTTACGAGATATCTATAATTTTATAATAGATATCTATAAATCAAATTATTTATATCTATAATAAACATTGGAGGTCATAAAAATATAAGTAACTGGCTTATAATATAATGCCATTGATCTCGTAATTTCGCATTGACCTTCGGATCGGGACGTTAACTGGAGGCCCCTGTGCAGAGAGAACCATCCCCTGTGTAGGTTAAAGAACCCTGCCGCAATAACATGATTACTGTGTAGGCTTTCATCCTGCAAAACTGGAGTGTATGCAATGTACACCGTCTGTGTCCCCTCCTGGGGTAAAGGTGAAACCGGAAGAAAGAAAGAAAGAAAGAAAGGTCCGAGGTCTGCTGCATTGGCCCGAGGCCTCGAGGCAATTTTAGAAAGTAACCATAATACAAGTTTTATAAACAAATACGAAACTTAAACTATTTATTGTGCTTGTCATTTGCAGTTAATATGGAGCTAGGACACAGCTCGGATCCGGCTCGGATCTATCTGATTATAAATGATTGGCTTTGAGGTGCCTCTTTGCCTTATGACTGTTAATCATAGCTCTCTCACGGGTGTGTTTCGAAACTGGCTAGGGTCACATGTGAGACGCCAACCGGAGGTCGGGTGGTTTTTCTCCGGGGATTCCAGCTTCGATTTTCGCCAACCTGTGATTAACGATCGGTTAGATACAAGTGAAATAATCTCCACAGAACAAACAAGGCAACGCAAGCGTAGCATCCCCTCGCAACAGCACACCATTCATCAGCATGAAGGTTTGAAGCTTCTACGATGATAGCTGTATATTCTGTCCTGTTCATAAGATTTTTAAGGTCAAGTCCATTGTGACCTTGACCTCTGACCACTGACCTTGAAAGTCAATACGGTTCATCGTCTCCCCATGGGGAACATTTGTAGAAGGTTTGAAGCTTCTACGATGATAACTGTATTCCATCCTGTTCATAAGATTTTAAGGTCAAGTCCATTGTGACCTTGATCTCCGACCTTTGACCTTGAAAATCAATAGGGTTCATCGTCTTTCCATGGGGAAAATTTGTGGAAGGTTTGAAGCTTCTACGCTGATAACTGTGTCTTCTATCCTGTTCATAAGGTTTTTAAGGTCAAGTTCATTATGACCTTTACCTTTGAACCTTGACCTTGAAAATCAATAGCGTTCATCGTCTTTCCATCGGGAATATTTATGGAGGGTTTGAAGCTTCTATGATGATAAATGTGTCGTCTATCGTGTTCACAAGGTTTTTAAGGTCAAGTTCATTGTGACCTTGACCTTTGACCTTGAAATGAAATAGGGTTCATTGTCTTTCAATGGGGAACATTTGTGGAAGGTTTGAAGATTCTAGGATGATCTATTTGTCTTCTATCCTGTTCACAAGGTTCTTAATGTCAAGGCCATTGTAGCCTTGATCTTTTACCCTTGACCTTGAAAATCAATAGGAGGTTTTAGAGATTCCGTTTATGACGTCATTATTGCGCATGCGAAAAGCACTGTCCGCCAATTGAAACGGCCATCGCTATTCAAATGAATTGGCGGAACTTAAAATGCTAACAATATTCAGACATTTTGAGAGAAAATATACCCGTTTACATTGAAATAATGCCTCGAGAAGGAAAGAATGATATTTTGCTTTTATTACTGAAATTCATTTATCCTGGATCCGTTTGTTATTGACGAAAATCTCTTCGTGAATGACCCATGTCAATGGCTTACAAAATCTTACTTGAATGACCCATGTCAATGGCTTACAAAAGCTTACTTGAATGACCCATGTCAATGGCTTACAAAAGCTTACTTGAATGACCCATGTCAATGGCTTACAAAAGCTTACTTGAATGACCCATGTCAATGGCTTACAAAAGCTTACTTGAATGACCCATGTCAATGGCTTACAAAAGCTTACTTGAATGACCCATGTCAATGGCTTACAAAAGCTTACTTGAATGACCCATGTCAATGGCTTACAAAAGCTTACTTACAAAATAGGTTTTACGTAACTTTTCGTTATTCGCTATCCAAGTATAGCTATGACATACGGACAGAACTTCTATCTATCTATCTATCTATCTATCTATCTATCTATCTATCTATCTATCTATCTATCTATCTATCTATCTATCTATCTCTATCTATCTATCTATCTATCTATCTATCTATCTATCTATCTATCTATCTATCTATCTATCTATCTATCTGTCTATCTATCTATTGAAAAAACTGTCCAACGATCTGTCTACATGTGCAATTAAAAAAAATGTCCAACGATCTCTCTAGAAGTGCAGTTTTAATAAATTGAAGATTCCTATGGACAGACAACGTTTGTTTTGGTTTAAACAATATTTTATTTCGATCAAACATCATGTAGAGAGAGAGAGAGACAGAGAGACAGAGAGACAGAGACAGAGACAGAGAGACAGAGACAGAGAGAGAGGTTTGAGTGAAAAACTGACAGTCGACAGACAGACGACAGACAGACCGACTGACTGAATGACTGACTAACAGATGAACGGACGGGCAGTTAGACAGAAAAATAAACTGATACTGACAGTAGAAAACAACTAATGAGTTGACTGACAGACGGACGTCGAGTCAACGTTGGTTCGACGTCATGCCGTCGACACCAACTCCAACTCACTTCAACGTCACATGGCCGTTGAGAGAGAGAGAGAGAGAGAGAGAGAGGATTGACTGACAAACTGACAGACGACAGACCGACCGACTGAATGAATGAATGACTAACAGACGTACGGACGAACAGACAGAAAAATAAACATACTGACTGTCGAAAAAAAAGCTAATGAGTGGACTGAAAGACGGTCGTCGAGTCAACGTTGAATCAACGTCATGCCGTCGACACCCACTCCAACTCACGTCAATGTCACGTGACCGTTGATATGAGAGAGGTTTGACTGATCTTTGTATCCAAGAAGATATTGTGGAGCTAAGCTAATAAGCCTTTAACCCTTTTTGTACCAAATAATGGAATCTTCCTCCTTATATATAGCAGGAGTCCATTTCAAAATTTAGGCGTGTCAGGTTGTGTTTTCTTCAAAATTTATTTGGAAATTGGCTTGACTTTTGCAAACAGTGTAGGCCCTGATCAGACGCCGCGTTCTGTGGCGTCTGATCTGGGCGTAAACTGTTTGCCAGGGTACCCGTTTTGGGGTTCCTGGTAATGTAAGGGCTGGGCAGGTTGATCTACCTATTTTTACTGTAAAATCTTGCACTTGCGAAGGAGTGTTTCATTCTCATGCACTGAAAGGGTGTTCTACGTTTGTTTTGAATTTAATGTTCGAAACCCACTGAGTCTTGATGGATCCGAGCACTGGGCAAATGACATCTTATTAAGCAACGCCGTATTATCGCCGACGCAACGTTCTGACGTTTCATCGACGTTGCAAAGTCATCCCCTTCAGTGCATCGCGTTGGATGTTTGTTTGATGTAGACACGACGTTGATGACACGTTACATGTCGGTTGACGTGGAAACTGTAATTTACCTACGCTCGCTAAGTGTTGGTACGCTAAGAGAGAGAGAGAGAGAGAGAGAGAGAGAGAGAGAGAGAGAGAGAGAGAGAGAGAGAGAGAGAGAGAGCAACATGTAGGCCATGACACACTCACAGAGAGAGAGAGAGAGAGAGAGAGAGAGAGAGAGAGAGAGAGAGAGGACCCTATTGGGTCGTTTGTACAATATATCTTGAAGAGCAGTTAATTAAAACATAAGACTAGGGATTTTGCCATCATGAAAAACACGCCTTTGCGATTTTTACCCCTCAAACCCCACTTTTATATAGTAAAACTGGGGTTTACAGGGTAAACATTATTTTTCTTATTCCTATTTGTGGGTACTCGATAGAACCGCCTCAAAAGATAGATTGTGGGTACTCGATAGAACCGCCTGTACTTAATGCACAAAATGATAAATGATTAAATGTTAAAAAAACAAAAACGGGCAAATAAATAAAAATCTTTATCTCGTAGAGGCGGTTCTATCGAGTCCCCGCAATGTATGTTTCGAGCTGAAATAAAAAAGTATCACATTTTTTTCATCTTAAAATTTACATTCCCCCCCCCCCCCCCCCCCCCCCCCCCACCCCCCAGAAAAATTGATAATATAGTTGTATAGGCATGTTTTCGTAATGCGAAATTTCACACCTGGTAGCAAATCGGTGTTTGTCCCATTATCTTACATTATAATTAGTCAAAAGTTAAATTTACGCTGTAATTAACACTTTATCTGTCCCACTGCCTTGAAGTATATACGACGTTGACGGCCAGGGCTTTTCCCGTTCTGTTTTAAGAAGCGGAAGTGCGTCACGAAAAAAGCTCCTATAGGGGTCGTCGTCTTTCCATGGGAAACATTTGTGGAAGGCTGGAAGCTTCTACGATGAAAACTGTGTCTGCTATCGTGTTCACAAGGTTCCGGACGGACACACACACACACTAACACACACACACAAACACACACATGGACGCAAGGTACCGATGCTATATCCCCGTCACAACGTTGTTGCGAGGGGATAAAATGGGGTTGTCAGAAGACAACATAGCTCGCCTATGGTGTCCTAAGTTGAATGAAGGCAAGTTATCAAAAATGAAATTTTAAGAACACACTTCTGTTTGATTTGAGGTTTAACGTCCCCGTCAACACTGTAAAGGTCTTTTTGGAGACGTTGCTTCCAATTTTGTGGGACTTTTACCCGACATTGAGTTGAAATGACATCTCAAGCCCTGTCGCCCAATTAAACCAATAGGGTTTATTAGCATGGACCTCGTACAGCGGTTCCTGGACAGGCTTAGATCCTCTAAGCGGTTTACCAGTACTAGTGTGCGGGCCGGATTCAGCTCTGCGTGGAAGCATCATGCAGCCCATATATTTCTTCAAGCCCCTATGGGCGGGGGCCGAAAAAAATAACACACTTTTTTTTATTTGTTTTGGTTTTACGGCCCTTTCAAGATTATTTCACTCATATCGGGCCGATCGTTAATCAGAGGTGGACGAAAACCGGAGTATCCGGAGAAAAACCACCTGACCTTCCGTTGCAGAACTTGGCGTCTCACATGTGACCAGAGCGAGGCTCGAACCACAGCGGTGAGAGACCTAATGATCATGATTCAGTTAACCACTAGGCCACGGAGAACACACTATTTGACCCAAAATGTCGATTTCTTTTCAAAAGAGCCCAAAAGATTACAACAATTAAAAGACAACCAGAAAGTGTCCCTATGAACCACTAAACAAGAAATCTCATTTTAGTGCTTCTGTTTCACAAAACAATACAATTTCAGCTTGCTGTTTTTGCCCCTAAAAAGAGCTAAAAAGACGGCGAACTAATCAGAATGAATTAAATATCATTTTAAAACACATTTTTTATTATTATTATTATTTTTCAGTTTTTGACAAAACATCTACAAACGTGCAAGTGATAATAGCAGTAAATATGTTTAAATAAAAAAAAGAAAGAAAGAAATAAACAGCCACTGTGATTTGAACTCACGACCCTTGTGGTGCAAAATTAAACTTTTTGACCGTAGTCCAGTAGTTTATCCACTGCGCCATGAGATTCGTCGATATGAGTCATCGAATTCAAGCAATATAGAGCATATATACGAATATATTTGATAATTTGTTTTCTCTTTGTTTGTTTGTTTGTGTGATTCGAGGTTTAACGTCCCCGTCAACACTGTATAGGTTATTGCTTTCTGTGCAACCGAGGGACATTCAAGAATGCTAAAATATAAAACAGTCACATTAGTTTTTCATTTTCTTGCTTTAGGCATCAAACTGGAAGCACGGATCACATTTGACTGGTACAAAAACGTGGAGCACAATTTTCCACTGCGCATCATGGGCGGAGCTCAGTCGTGCTCCACGAAATGTCTCCAGTCGAATACCGTCTGTGACTACTATACATTGTATTAACGTTATCCGACTGCAGTTACCTGTATGTCCGTTAAAGATCGAAATGTTTAGTGTCAAACCGAAAATATGTGTTGGGTTTTAACACTTTCGATCTGTTAGGCCGGTACAGATATCTACGCCATCTGTGCAGAACTAGATGAAGTCTTACCAGGATCTACACTCTTTGCCCTCCTGTTTATGACCTTTGTCTAAACCCCCTGTTTACAAGGTTATTCAGATTAAAAAGTGGAACAAGCCACTTTAAAAATGTTCAAAATAAGGGGAATGGGAACACCTTCAAGGGAGGCAACTCCTGCAAAACTATTTTTGTCTCCCATGCCAATAGGGGCCAACACTTAAAAGAAAGAAAATTCTTTCCTTTAAGAGAAGACCCCTTTTTCCGTGGGACAGGGCTAATAGAAAGGCAAACAGGAAGTCCCGAAAATTGTCTCCCTTTGAAAAATGGCGGAAAGATCTGCCAGTTGTTCCCATTCCCCTTTAAAGTGGAACAGTCCACTTCAGAAATTGAGAGGCGATAGGGTAAAGATGTAATCACGTGAACAAGCCCGTGAAATAAAGACCCCCCCCCCCCCCCCACTAAATCCCACTTTATATAGAGAAAACTGGGGTTTACGGGGGTAAACATTATTTTTCTTATTTCTACTCCAAGACATAGGTTGTGGGTACTCGTTAGAACCGCCTCAATGAGGCATTTCTAACGAGCACCCAAAACCTATGTTTGGAGTACAAATAAGAAAATATAAATTTTCATCAGGAAAATAACCTTTTTGAGGTTTGGAAAATGCACTATATCACACGGATGTGTTACCGTAATGTGGATCGGGGATAACTAAGGGTCCAATGCTCCTTCATGAAGCAAGAGAAGTCTCTGATTGGACTATATGGATGCGCAAGCTGATATGAGTCTTCGGTGGGCGCACATGTCTTATTGTAGGTTTTGTCGTGCGCTGGCTCAATTGTTTTCATCAGACGACATTTTGAAATATTTTTCTTATTTTTCCCAGAAGACAGGACGTGGCACCTTATGCATATTTTCTCAAAATGACTTAACAGCTCATGTTTCCATAGGAGACAATTTGCATGATATGTCAAGTCATGTTTTCTGGAAAAAAGGAGAAAAATATCAACAAATTGTCCTGTGCTGAATAAGCCCGTAGAGTTGTTAAGGTAAAAATATTTGTTTTTGTTTTGAGAACCTATAGTTTTGACTCATTACGAAAACACGCCTATATAAATGCATTGTAAATTTTACCGCTGACAAAATGAAAGTTTTACGAGGAATGATTTTTGTTTTATCTCTGCTCAAGATATAGATTGTGGGTACTCGTTAGGACAGCCACATTGAGGCGGTTTTAACGAGTACCTACAATCTAAGTTTTTGGGCAGAAATAAGAAGAAAAAATTATACCCATGCAAACCCCAGGTTTACTATATACGAGTCGGGTTTAAGGGGGTAAAAGTCGGGTTTAAGGGGGGTAAAAATTGTATAGGCATTTTTTCGTAATATCTTGCTATTTTACAGTGACGAGACCACGCATTATCCACTTTAGCAATAAGAAGGTGAACCCAGGCCAGTCCTCAACGTTCAACTGCACTGTAGCCTCCTTTCCAACCCCACGGGAAAATGAACTTAGGCTCATGGCTCCGATTGGGAAACGAGTAACTCTGCTACAGTCAATTGTTTTCGAGAACAATATTTACACACGAAGCAGTTTATTTCAGGTAAACATTTGACTACCAGATTTATGCAGTGCAACGTATTATATAGCCCTTACGGATTGTTGATTACATTTTGAAATTTTTTAAACTTGGCATATGGGAAGGTAAATCGGCGGTTTTCCTGTCGGAAATTTTCGTTTTACGCTGACGCGTGAGTTGCGAACGTAAAACGACGAGTTACCTCCACAAATGAAATTTTCAATATAGTTATCCAAATTCTAATGCACATATTCAATTTCTTTGTGATAATTGTTCTATTTGCCAAAAATGGCAAGTGCAGTGAACTGCATTTAAGAAATGAAATTTATTTTTCTGCAGTTCATGGAAGTATGAACGCAGTTGGTCGCGTGCAAAGTAAATGAACCCCGAAGGGGTTCATGTAAACTTTGCTAGCGACCCACTGTCGTTCATACTTTCATGAAAAGCAGAAAAATTAAGTTTATTTTTTATATTTATATTATTTGCCCCTCATCACTGGGCGAAAAAATTCTTGAAGGGCAAACTTTTAAAGCTGAAAAACATTTACACGCTGTTTATGTACAGAGAGTGGAGCAGCGTTGAGGTCATCAACGCCCGTAGAGAACAATGGTTTAGAATGGCGTCACTTAACGTCACTGAAAATTATGTGATTCGATGCGTTCATGGCAGTATGAACGCAATTGTTTTCTATAGGTTTACATCAGACTTTACACTGGAAATGTAAATATAAACCCACGAAACATGACGTTACATGATGACGTCGGGTTTTCAACAGTATACCGCAGAATATACGGTCGAAAATGTTTGATGTTATCCAATCAGAGGTCGCGTTACATACGCAAGTGCATTAGAATTTTGGTGGTCATGAGAAACGCCTGAATGGGTATACTTAGTCTATGTTACCTTAGTCACTTTGTGAATGCCTTTTTACTGGTGATTTATTGTCTGCTTTCAAATGTCATAATGCGATATGACACATATATCTGTACCTTATTATCCTTATTGTTGTTCTAACGCGTACCACGGGTTGATTTACATGTAAAGTTAAGTGGCTTATCTAACTAATTTGCACATCCACTAGTGGATTATCGAATTTATTACATGGCGTTATTACACTCTCAGACGCAACGTCATATGATAAATGAGCATATTGTTTAGTGCTGAGATTATATATATTGGATATTTTCAAACAGTTCAGATTACTTAAAAAAAAAAAAACAATAAACAAACAAAAAAAAAAGCAGAAGAGAAAACAATGAGCAGGAAAAGATACAATTTTCTTGCACACCAGACAAGGAAATCCGCGATTTTACCCTGGGATAGAAATTTATGTTCTGACCCTGGTGTTCCGACCCCAAATCGAATATAATCGCGTGTTTGATAAATGTACTGGTTGATTACGACCTTGTGTGCGCCGTCGTTAAGGTTGAAGTCATGCACGATCCGTGACGTCACTTTACATTCCTGCAGTGTCAACACAATATGGCGGACGTTGGTAACCGAAGTGACTGCAGCATTGAAATTCCGCGTTAAGAAATGGAAGGTATGCAAGAAAAAGAATCCAATATGGATGTGAGGGGTGGATAGAAAAATCCGTCCCTCGGGATCACTGTCCGGTATCACTCGGCAAGCCTCGTGATGCCGGACAGTGACCCCTGGGACGGATTTTTCTATCCACCCCTCACACCCATATAAGATTCTAATAACCTCTCACCACCCATCCAAGACACCAAAGGGAAAAAGCACAACATTAAAATCCACTTCACTATCATGAAAACGTGACAAGCGGAATGACAAACGGACGGTTACTTTCCCTCAATCACGTGAACAAGTCCGTGAAATGAACATCCCCTAAACCCGACTTTATATAGAGAAAACTGGGGTTTACGGGGGTATACATTATTTTTCTTATTTCTGCTCCAAGACATAGGTTGTGGGTACTCGTTAGTACCGCCTCCTTGAGGCGGTTCTAACGAGCTCCCACAACCTATGTTTGAAGTAAAATAACAAAAATATGACAGATTTTCATCAGAAAAGTAGCCATTTTTGAGATGTGAAAAATGCACTTTGTCGCACGGGTGTGTTTTCATAATGAAAATGGTCAAACGGCTATCCAAAATAACAAAGAAATAAGCAATATATACTTGAAAATGCAAATACGAACTTAAACAATAATAAACCATAACAAAGGTTACTCATGATCAGTCGGGTTTAAATCACGAGACATACATACATCACGTGAACAAGTCCGTGAAATGACCCCCCTCCCGAAACCTTACTTTAAATAGAGAAAACTTGGGTTTACGAGGCTATACATTATTTTTTTATTTCTGCCCCAGTACATAGGTTGTGGGTACTCGTTAGAACCAACTCAGTATTGAGGCGGTTCTACCGAGCACCCACAACCTATGTTTGAAGTATAAATAAAGAAAAATATCTTGGATTTTGTCAGGAATGTAGCCATTTTTGAGATGTGAAAAATGCACTATGTCGCACGGTTGTGTCACCGTAATGAAAGGCAATACGTATACATGCGAAAATTTCTCAAAACCATTTTTGCCTGTCAGATATACGGTACTTGAATATTCAATTGATGTTTTGCAGGTGAACTCAGTAAACACCGACGAGAAATACAGCTGTGTTGTACATGCAGTTGCCGGCGACGCCTCGTTCACCAACGTAGCTAATGTATTTGGTATGTAACACGATTGCTTTCAGCATCTGAAAATATGTTCTTTACTCGCAACTCATATGTATATCATGTTAACATGCTCGTGTAAAGAACACCCCTCTAAACTCCACTTTATATATAGAAAACTGGAGTTTATCGGAATCATTATTTGCGTCATTTCTGCTCATAGACATAGGCTGCTGGTACTCGTTAGGTCGAGGCGGTTCTAACAAGCAACCAAAACCTATGTTTGGAGTAAAAATAAGAAAATGGAGCGAGTTCATATGGCGAAGGACGCGCAAACTTGAGAATGTGTCTAAGCCATATAAAAGAGCGCCCAATATTTCACAATATTTATTTATATACCCCAAATTTTAAATGTGTAATAAAAACCAACATTATCTAGTATAGAATTCTGACAATAAATTTAAAATCAGAGTGGTCTTAAATGGAAACAATACAGGTGGCTATGTGTCTTCCTACACATTGAAAAAAACAACAAAAAAAAACAAACAAAAAAAACAACACACAAACAAACAAACAAACAAACAAACAAACAAACACACACACGTACACACACTCAAGAACACCGAAATGAAAAAGACGTTAACGTTGACAGTTGTGCGTCAGTTTACAAAAAATGACGTTTTCCAACACAGGACGCCATTATTTCATTTCTTTCTAAGTATTCCTGATTTTCTGTAAGAAATTATTTACAACTTATATAGAGTGCAGGTAGTATTTTTGACAGTGTTGCACACGCTTGATGCACTTGGTCACAGTCTGTATTTGTTATGTTTTTCGTTCTTTCAGTCGATCAGGACAGATGGCTGTCAAGTTTTCTTCCCCAAATGAACATATTTGGAAGTACTTCTTATGTGAACCAACAGCGAGGCGGTTCTAACAAATACCCAAAATTTATGTTTTTGAACGGAAATATGAAAAATAGTGAACACCCCTGTAAGCCCCATTTTACTATATTAAAGTGAGGGAGGGTTTAAGGGTCAAAATTATATAGGCATGCGTTTTGTGATGGACGTTTTGAACAACTGGCCATAGACTACAAAACGTATGTATTACGAAAACATGCCTATACAAATACATAGTACATATATTCACCGAAAAAAATAAGATTTTATGAAAAATTGTGATATTTTTCTTATTTCTGCTCAAAATATAGATTGTGGGTACACGTTAGAACCGCCTCAACGAGGCGGTTCTAACGAGTACCCACAATCTATATTTTAGAGCAGAAATAAGAAAAAATAAGGTTTAATCTTGATAACCCCAGTTTTACTATATAACATTGGGGTTCAAGGCAGTCCAGATTATATAGGCATGGCTTCGTGATGGTGTGTCACTAGTTCACGAGCAATGCAGAAGCAAACTGACAACTGCCCTCCTAGAATCTGCGGAAGAGAGAAGCTGGTCGTAAAAATAATATCATGATCAATTTCCATGAACGAATGTTCCAGGGCTCGAAATAAGTGCTGCCGTGGTACACATTTAGAATAAGGTATATATAAATATAGTGTAAAGGTTATGTTATTGTATTGCAGAACGACCGATGTTGCTTCATCCACCAACTGTCATAAAGGCATCAGTAACAAGCACAGAGATACCTCTAGAGTGGCCTCCCTGGAGTAGATCTCGTGGTGACACAGGGGATCCACCCGTTATGTGGTACAGTGTCTGGCTAAGAACAATGAAAGAATCTTCTTTTAGGTAAATTACTTCTTACCTTAATTTTCAAATACCATTTTCAAGTCCTTTGGACATAAAATGCTGTTTAGATAGTTGACCATTTTACGCAAATGAGCCGCCAACCCTACTGTATGCTGTTTGGCAAACAGTCTTTATCGTGATACCAATCATTTCAAGAGCAGATAGGTCTCCTACGATAGTGCTACTTGACAGGTTTTACTACAAATGCCTACTTCACATAAAGCAGCCCTGTTAATAATAAAACAGGGTCCAGTTGTTCAAAGCACTGTTAGCTTAACGAGCTCGTTAGTGGTCATATTGTTAACTGTTCTAGCAAGTACAGTATCTAAAAATTTGGCATTTCTGCTGAAAAAATGTGAGCAGCTTTTACAGACGCAAAAGCTGCTCACATTTTTTTTCAGCAAAAGTATTAGCAAATCTGCCATATTAAATGATCAAAGATTTAACAATACGTTAACTAACGACGTCGTTAGTTTTGAACAGCTGGCCCCAGATGTATAAACATTGTCACATGCATCATCGTCTACTACAACTACTTCTGCTACTGCTGCTGCCGTTGCTCTACTACTACAACAACAACAGCAACAGCTTCTACTATCTCACCTCCATTTACTCATACTAGTAACATCGTTTAGCAGAACAACTGTTGGTACTGAAAAGAAAAAGAAGATAATATAAGACGTTTATGACCGGAAAACGTTGTATATACATATTATGTAGTTAGCATTATTATGAAACGGTTTCAATATTCTTATTATGAAACAGTGATTTAGGTCGCCCTCTCCCCCAAATCGGGGCTTGAAGAAATAGATGGGCTGCACGATGCTTCCACGAAGAGCTGAAACCGACCACACACGAGTACTGGTCAACCACTTAGAGGATCTAAGCCTGCCAAACCGACACAATTTCAAGCAGCGTCTCCAGATGACCTATGCAGTATTGACGGGGACTTTAAACCTCGAATCTAACAAACATGTTACATTAATTACCATACCATACCATTATTATACTGTTGTCGGAGGATAAGAAGACAGTGACATAAAAGAGTATACCACCACAGGTAGGTTTGACAGGTTGCACCGTTATCATTATCATACCAATCATTGGCTGGCAAGACAGACTATACCGTTATAACTATCATTACCCGGAATTATCGTTACCTTTTGACAACAGTGGACTATGCTTAATAACAAAAACATTTGCTGACGTCGCTTTCAGCTTATCCTCCGACAACAGTACATAGGCTTGAGTTTGGGAGAACAAACCGACACAAACACTCAAGAAATGTCTCTTGAACTGTTAATCAGAGATGCAATGAAGTCTAACATTTAATTTGATTACGACCGGCAGTATTTAGTTATGTAGCGTTGTTGCCCTCAAGCGGTTATAAAGTGAAAAAAAAACCTACAGATATAGTTACATCGCCATGTGATTTATATCTGAACATGTTCTGAAATAACATATTTTGACTTATCGTCACAACCGCTTCGGTCAGAAATAAATTACCAATTCCTAAAGCCATAAACAATATGAGCCCGGGCACAACATTTCCTACAATTTACATGTGTGCCAAGCGAAGACTCAGATCAGTATGCGCATCCGCGCAGTCTGATTAGCGTCTTCGTTGTGCGCTCTAAGGATAGCTAAGGGCCCAATGCTCCCCCATGCAGCAAGAGAAGTCTCTTGGCAGACTAGATGGATGCACAGGCTGATCTGAATCTTCGCAGGGCGCACATGTAAACTGTAGGAATTAGTGTTCCCCCTGCTCATATGATACTGAAAAGTATAGTTAAAATAAACCATTTTCTAGGATGATCGGTGTAACTCTAGAGCTGTCCTGTAGCGAGAGCGCTTCCTGCAACTATACCATCACAGACCTGTCGCCGAACACCAATTATGTCATTTACATATCAGTTAGACGCCAGGGTGATACGCTAGACGGGCCTCCAGGACCATCAGTTTATGTAAAGACTGCTTGTGCTGGTATGTACAGTGATATTTCAATGACTCGAACACTTCAGAGACAATGAAACATGTTTTTTTTTTCAGCCAATGTGGCTTTATTAAAGATAGTATATAGACATGATGAAGATAATTCAGTGACATCACGGAAACATGCCTATATAATTTCGACCCCCTTGTCAATATATTTTATGTAGTAAAACTGGGGTTTTACAGGGGTAAACCTTAGTTTTCTTATTTCTGCTATAAAATATAGATTGTGGGTACTGGTTAGAACCGCCTCCAGGAGGCGGTTCTAACGTGTACCCACAATCTATATTTTCAGCAGAAATAAGAAAAATATCACAATTTTTCATCATAAAATCTTCATTTTTTTTCGACGAAAAAATTTACTATGCATTTGTATAGGCGTGTCTTCGTAATGTATTTTTCGATGGTCTGTGAAATATTGATTTGCCGTGCATTCTAGTTACATACATTATACTTACTTTGAAGCCAATAATACCTAAAGGAAAACCCAAACTGGCCTCGGTGGCCTAGTGGATAAGAGCGTTTATGCTTAATCATTAGGTATCCCACCGCTCTGGGTTCGAGCCTGACTCGGGTCATATGTGAGCTGTCAAGTTCCGCAACGGATGGTCAGGTGTTTTTTTCTCCGGGTACTCCGTTTTTCGCCCACTTCTGATTAATGATCGGCTCGATATGAGTTAACTAATCTTAAAAGGGCCATAAAACCAAAATATCAAAAAAAAAAATAAAAAAAAAATGAAAAATTGAAAGAAAAACCACTGTACACTGCGGAAGCCGCTTGATCCAGTTCCAATACACCATTCCGATTGAATTCCTCGATATTGAATTTTGAGTTTATCTTTGAAGTAATAGTGTAAACGTTTTCATTTGTTTTTGAGTAATGCTTGCTAAAATAATTTATATACCCCACAGGTTAATTAAAAAAAAGCAAATCATAATGCTATTACGAAACCACGCCTATTCAAATATATAGGAAATATTTTACCACAAAACAAAATGAAAATTTTCAAATAAAAATCCTAATATTTTTCATATTTCTGCTCAAAACATAGATTGTGCGTACTTGTTAGAATCGCCTTGGCGATGCGGTTCTAACGAGGACCCACAATAAAAGTTTTTAAGGAGAAACAAGAAACATATTAGGATTTTATTTAAAAAATTTCAATTTGTCACCGATTAGGCACTCATTCACTCCATGAGGCGGTTCTAACGAGTACCTACAATTTATATTTTGGGCAGAAATAAGAAAAAATTCACAAGTTTTCATCTTCAAATTTTCATTTTTACGGCGATAAAGGTTGCAATGCATTTGTATAGGCGTGTTTTCGTAATGGAATATCCATGAAAAGTAGAAATCGAGATGGCTCGGAAGTGTCACAATCACAGAACAAAGGCTGACATTACGATACCCAGCTTTATACTGAAATTGTTTGACCTTCAAGACTATGCAAAGTGATTTTATTCTAGCTCATAAATACTGATAAGCTGTTTCTCATTGGCATCCCCATTGTATATCTGAAGCAGAAATGAGAAACAACTAAAAAATACTCATCAGAAACAAAGCCATTTCTTGTGCCATAAAATATCAGGGATGTGCTATCCTACGCCTATACATTCTAATTTCAGAACCGAGTGACAGTCCAATTATTACTTCTGTGAAGGGTGATCTTCAGGTGAACAGCACGTATCCTAAAACGAAGCTCATTGTAAAGTGGCAGGTAAATTGACTTTTCTATGAATATGTAATGATATTCAAATCAAAACTGTATAAAACACTGTCAGCTTAATAGGTTTAAAAATTGTAATTATTAACCCATTATATACTAGTGGACTCTTCCATTGCTTTGTGTTGGACAAGTCCATTTGTCATATAAGGGATGCCAGGCATATTTCTTCGTTTTTATTCTATTTTGATTGAAACATTCTGTTAGCAAATTGTGCACGCCGCATCTGATCTGGGCCTGCACTTGTTGCCAAGGTACCCCATAGGGGTTTCCTGCATGCAGCGGGAAATTATTAAATCGAACACATAGTATTGAACGGAAATAAGAATTTTCCCATTGAAAAAACAGTATATCAGTGACTTAGGGATTGCAACTGAACACGCCACGTCTACTGAGCCACGGATTGTTTGGCATCATCTAATCAAAATACGTTAAACATTTCTGAAAGTCGAATTGCGGTTTTGTGAAAAAATAAATGATTTTTTCCATCTGGGATTCATTTTAAAAGAACCATTATTATTGTTATGATAATAATTCTCCTTTTTTTTTCTAAAAAACACCGCGTCATATGCTCCTAGATATTCTGGAGTTTATCTAAGATTTATAATTCAAAAGAAGTTTGTTTGTTCGGTTTGACGTTTAACGTCCCCGTCAACACTATACATTACGCAAACACGCCTATACAAATACATTGCCACCTTTATCGCCGAGAAAATGAACATTTTAAGATGAAAAAATGTGATATTTTTCTTATTTCTGCTCAAAAATAGATTGTGGGCACTCGTGAGAACCGCCTCATCGAGATGAGGCGGTACTAACGAGTACCCACAATCTATATTTTAGAGCAGAGATAAGAAAAAGAAGGTTTACCTCTGTAAACCCCACTTTTACTATATAAACGTCGGGTTCAACGGGGTAAGAATTATATAGGCATGTTTTCGTGATGTTGGTCATTTTGGAGAATTTGCTTCCAATTTTGTGAGACTTTTACCCGACATTGAGATGAAATGACACCTCAAGCCCTGTCGCCCAATGAAATAATTCAAAAGAAGATGGAACTTAGTAAAATGTCATGTTTGCCTGAGATTTACTTAATGATTGCACTTGCCATCACTTAGAGAAACGGTCACATTATTAATTGTAACTATTAACATTTTTACGTGTGTTAATGTAATCATCACGTGATCAAGTCCGTGAAATGAAGAGCCCCCTAAACCCCACTTTATATAGAGAAAACTGGGGTTTACGGGGGTAAACATTATTTTCCTTATTTCTGCTCCAAGACATAGGTTGTGGGTACTCGTTAGAACCGCCTCAATGAGGCGGTTCTAACGAGCACCCAAAACCTATGTTATGAGTATAAATAAGAAAAATATTACGGATTTTCATCAGAAAAATTACCTTTTTTGAGGTATGAAAAAATGCACTATATCACACGGATGTGTTATCGTAGTGTATAATTTTACTCAAAATTTTATATTTTACAGGACCCATCAAGAAGTTCCTGGAATTGCAACGCAATAAAGCGCTACCAAATTCTGGTATCCAGTGGAGAACCAGAGGTTCTTATTACACACGTCGCTGGCAATGCAGAAAAGCAGTTTTCTATATCGGAACTAGAACCGGCAACCAGATACTGCGTTAAGATGAAATTTGAAAACAATAAGGGCTTTTATAGTCCGTTGTCACACGAAAAATGTATTATTTCACCATCAACAAGTACGTATTTGTTTATATGTACTAGAATAGGAAAGAAGGAAAAGGAAAAGATGAAACGTAATAGATTCTACATAGACAAGACTGCTCTGCTTTTCTTGTATAAATCATATGTTCCTTCTGAAAAATAGTACAAACTAAATAAATGTCTACTAGACTGAATCCGGTCACTTTGGTGAATAAGCATGTTTATGTAGGGCTGCCTTAGCAGCCGTTAAAATTGATTTAAGCCCTCCAGTGGAATCATTGGGAAAGTGACTGTCCTTTTGGCTTTCCGCTGTTGGTGTTTTCATTAGGATCTAGCTAATTCATCTTTGTGTTTCTTTCCCTTTGGTGACTCTGATGGGAGCTGTAGGTTAATTGTGTTGATTCCTGATCTTTGCCTTCACTTCTATTTAGCAATGAAAGAAGAGGACTACATACTTCAACTTATAAACATCCAGACGTTTTTCACCTACATGTACCTCTTATATTCATAACTGACAAAATGCATTTCGCCTTGGAAAAGTGTGTTACTCTTGTTACTACACAGATGATTATAACAATCGTTGCCAGTTGGGCCTCTTACTGTCGAATCTTAATATCGTAACGTAACTGCTAATATTAACATAACAGTCTTTATCAATTATGCGCCTTCCTCGATAGCTTAATCGGATGCGCGTCTGACTAGTGAATAGGAAGTCGTGGTTCCGATATATGGCGGGGTCGGCAACATTCTGTCGTGGAGATTAATCATGGCATCTTTTCTAAGGTCATTCTCTTCCTTCCATTGATTCAAGAAGGGCTGTTATCATTTTCTGGCGTTAGAATGTGCACTGTTATTGTTAACCGCTTTCGTACAAACCTGCTCAGGAAAAGTATTGATAGGTAAACTGACCGGCTAGTTCAAAATTAGCTAAGTAGTGTTGACTAGGCTCCAATACCAACAAACAATCTAATTATTCATTTTGCAATGATGTGTAGCATAAGCTAAGAATATTGTCACTAGTTTGTATTATAGATAGAAAACCGCATACCAACTTCAACAGGCGATATACTAGCTACTAACCTGCTTATGTATTGTTGAGGTATTGGTAATCTGGAAAAACATTACGGCGCTATAAGTGGCACAAGTATCTTGAACGACTAAACAAGTGATATTTTGTAATATTTGACTTATTTGTGCTTTCAAGACAGATTATGGATGTCCGTAGCAAAAATAAGGCGGTTCAACCGGGTATTCAACTTCTATGGTTTGGAACAAAATCATGTCAATCTCATTTCCCCCTAGGATGTGCAAGGTATTGTAGGGACTTTTTAACATGATAGCTCGCCGTATCAATATATTCTTGTAATCCCGTTTCTCGCTATGTTTTTTATCTTAAGAGATTTTACTCTATCTTGATTGCAGTACCATCTGCTCCCACAAATCTTGAATTACTCAGAAGAACAAGTACGTCGTTGACAGTTAGATGGAACCGTCCACAAGATGCACAAGGCAACCTTACAATTTATACAATCATTTACTGGAAGAATGTACGAGAATTGTCAACGAAGCAAGGGGTAGAGTGGAGATCCTCCGAACCGGAAGTAGTGTATACTCTAGAGTCGCTGGAACCCCATACAAGTTATCACATACAGGTTGGCATAATTAATGTAGCCGTGACAAATATTATAAAGTCTTTGAATCTTGTGGGATAAGTTGCCGTTTTGC
The DNA here is from genome assembly GCA_963580285.1 of Lucinisca nassula. Lineage (NCBI taxonomy): Eukaryota > Metazoa > Mollusca > Bivalvia > Lucinida > Lucinidae > Lucinisca > Lucinisca nassula. Next base: position 94,130,176 of record OY757014.1, read on the forward strand.
CTGTATGGGCGAGTCATGTCTCGAAAATATGCATCACAATAAAAATAATACGCTCGTATGTCGAAACAATAATACATAGAATGTTCATGTACGAATACATACGATAAGGCACAGAACAATTCAGTTGGCGCAGTTTAGGAATGCGCTGGAACAGCATCGTATCGTATATCACATACATAATGCGCTGTAGGAACAAACAGAGAATTCGTTCATGAACACCAAATAAGAAAAGTCATAATGTGTCAATCTATCGCGAATTACATAACTAACTCATGGAAGACAACCATGTCATGACAAGTCTTTGAGATTTTATTATTTCTATTTGAAGACACAGTTGCGTGTACATTCACTTCGTGCTTTTTCGTGTTCTTCTGTCGCGGTTTATTTTTGTTATGGTTTGTCTTTTGGTGTTTATGTCGCTTATATTATTTTATTTTGGATAGCCTGTTGACCATTTTGTGGGAAAGTAACTGTCCTTTTGGCTTTCCGCTGTTGGTGTTTCCGTTTGGGTCTGTTGCTTCAAGTTTGTGTTTCTTTCCCTTTGGTGTCTCTGATGGGAGCTGTAGGTTAATTGTATCGATTCCTGATCATTGCCTCCACTTCTATTGTACAGTTTGTTGATGGCTCACATGTCACGTAGTGACAAGGTGAGCTTTTGTGATCACTTTTTGTCCGTCGTCCGTCGTGCGTCCGTCCGTCCGTAAACATGTGTCTGTAAACATATTTGTTTTCAAACGACATCTCCTAAACCACTGTTTGGATTTTGACCAAACTTTACAGAAATGATCCTTAGTTGATCCTCTTTAAAAGTTGTTCAAAGCGTTCCGGTCCATTGCAGATCGAGGTCACAGGAGCCAAAAATATTGTTGTAAATCAAACATTAAAAAATCTACTTCTCCGAAACGGCAAGGCCCAAGTTTCTGATATTTCATATCCAGCTTCATCTAGTGTACCTCAATAGCTGATGTAATTTTACATGAGTCTGATGACCTCTATTGCAATAATTGCATTTCCGACTGAATGCATATTTTTATATTCACCGTTTTCTGACGAGGTCGATATTGTTATTCAATACACAGAAGTCGCCAAATGTGTCGCCATTCACGAGATGTCGAAATTTCACGAGAAGTTTACAAAAACCGACCTATTAGGCGATAACATTGACTTATTTATTCTTTGTAAAGAGGTCAGACTCATGTTAAATTGCACCAGCTTTATCAAGATTGTTCGAACTGTAGCCATGGGGCCAAGAAATGGCCCCGCCCCAGGGCCAAATGTTGTTCATAGACTTAATATAGAGATAACCTTTAAAAGTCTTCTTGTCCAAAACCAGAAGGCCTATGTCTGTGATTTTCGGTATAAAGCTTCATCTAGTGGCCTTCTACCACGAGTGTTCAAATTATTTCCCTGGGGCCTACAGAGCCCACTTTTTTTTACATAAACTTATATAGAGAAACCATAAAACAGCTTCTTGTCTGAAACCAGAAGGCCCAGATCACTGATATTAGGTTTGAATCTTCATCTAGTGGACCTTTACCAAGATTATTCAAATTATAGCCTTGGGGTCAAAAATGGCCCCACCCCGGGGCCCAAACGCTTTATATAGACTTACATAGGGAGAAATTAAAAACATATTTTTGGTCTGAAACCAGAAGGCCCAGGTCTATGATATTTGGTATGAAGCTACCTCTACTAAGATTATTCAAATTATAGCCTTTGGGCCAAATATGGCACCGCCCCAGGGATCACGTTTTACGTATACTTATATAGGGAAAAGCTTTAAAATATTCTTGTCTGAACCAGAATGCCAAGGTCTTTGATATATTGTATGAAGCATAATCTAATGAACTTCTTCCAGTATTATTCAAATTATTCAAATTATAGCCTTGGGTCCAAAAAATGACCAAACCCCGTCGCCCACATATTTTACATGATTCATATAGGGAACCATTTAAAATTCTTCTTGTGTGAAACACGAAGGCACAGGTCTTTGATATTTTGATTGAAGCTTCATCTAGTGGATACTCTACTAAGATTTACAACCTGCCCAACTGGTTCAACTGATGTAAATGTATATTGACAATATGTTCTATGAAAGGGTTATCCTTTTGTAGCAAGGAATACACCACAGAACTGACAAATATGGAGTGTACAATGTGTGGGGGGGGGGTCCAGACTGGCTTGTTTCGGCCAATTTAGCCTCATCAGTGACCCTGAAATATTTGCAAAATTCCTCAATGGAATCATTGATCCCAACGGACAAGAAAATATAAACTATATTATCATGAAAGGCCCTGGATATATGAAGATATTTATATCAACAAACATGTCTTGCCTTTCTTCACTGTTTCTTTTTTTTTCTACACATCGCTAAGGATTGTCTGATCCACAGGTGAGCGATACAGGGCCAATTTAGCCATCCTGTTGTTTCATTTTTGCGGCTAACACTATCGTCACAAGGCAATAAAGTTATTAACACAGAGCCATTGTTACTAGGCATTTTGCTCTGAAGGTGATATCTGGAGTATGTATTGCACACGAATATTGCTCACGACAGGAAGTTTCATGTATAAATCTGATATATTCTCATGTACTTCAGGTTCAGGCTGTAAGTTCTGCGGGTGCCGGTGACTATAGCAATGTGCTGACAAGAGAAACTGCTGAAGCTAGTAAGTTGAATCTATATTTATAAACCTAATACAGTTTCCTTTGAAACAAAAATACATAATTCAAAATAAGAGTTCCAGTTTTACCGAGACTCTTTCTAAGCAGTTAGGTGTCAACAGAACACATTTGAAGAGCCTATATTTTTCTGGTACCATCATCGCCGATGAGAACAAAAGATATGCAGATACCACTGTAAGGTAAGCAGGTAAGGGCGATGGTAGAGTGCTCCATCGCGGTAACAAACATGTGAAATGAACACCCCTCTACACCCTACTTTATACAGAGAAAACTGTGGTTTACAGGGGTATGCATTATTTTTCGTATTTCCATTCTACACACAGGCTGTGGGTACTCGTTAGAACCGCCCAAATGAGGCTATTCTAACGATCACCCAATCTATATTTGGAGTATAAATGAAACAAAATATCATACATTTCCATCAGAAAATACACACTGTTGGATGAATCTCAGAATTGTTTTTGTATCAGATGTAAACTTACTGTCTGTACAGTCCTTATACATGTATTATAAGATTTTCGGTACTGTACTTCCTTAGACTTGTATAAGAGGATTAGCCAGTCACAATTTGACCTCTCTTTGAAGGTTAGTTACCTGTTGATTCTGAAACGCGTATACGCATTCAGCAATCCCCTTTCTTGGCACATAAAATTGGCAAACACCATGTTTGTAAGCAAAAGTATTAGAAAGGTATAGAATTATGGTACGATGATGAAAAATCTCCACAATAGAATGAATTTGTTCTTCTGTATAAGCACTAGCCTTACTCATTAGCAATATTTTGGTGTAGGTATGAGTGTGTGTGTGTGGGGGGGGGGGTTAAGAGCAGTATCATACGATCTGTATTGGTAGAATACAGTTCATACTTCGAATCCTCTGAGTATGTATTCTGCATTTGTTCAGAATACACTGAATATTGAATAAAGGAGGTAATATTTACCCGTCTGTACAATGGGGTTAACAAGTATGTTGATTGCGTGAGATGCTGACTAAAGCAGCTATATATGAAAGAAATCCTTTCCTGTAATTTTTCAGAGCCTGGGCCTGTAACACGATTCCGGAATATATCTCGGACACAGACGTCTATCTTGTTCCGCTGGGAATCACCGGACAGACCAAATGGTGAAATAAAGAGATATATGGTAAGCGTTAAATATTTCATTTATACATTTTACAGGACTCTTGACAAGAATACAATTTCTCGACGGATAATAAACATTCACTCAGAAGTAAATTAAGGGAAAAAAAGAAATAACGGCTTTACGATAACACACCCGTGCGACAAATTTATTTTTTTTCACATCTCCAAAATGGCTAATTTTCTGATGAAAAATAGTATTTTTCTTACTTGTCCGGCTGAACAAATAGGTTTAGGGAGCTCATTAGAACCGGTTCTAACGAGTACCCATGGCATATGTCTTGGAGCAGAAATAAGAAAATATGATGTATACCCCGGAAACCCCAATTTTCTCTGTACAATGTGGGATTTAGGGTGATGTTCAATTCACGGACTTGATCTCGTGATGAATCGATCAGGACATGATACAATTACCTTGCACCCTCATCCAAGAAACCAAAGGGGGAAAACGAAAGCATTACATCACGAAAACAAGCCTATATAATTTTGACCCCCTCATACCCCACTTTTATATAGTAAAACTGGGGTTTAAGGGGGTATACATTATTTTTCTTATTTCTGCTAAAAACATAGATTGTGGCGGTTCTATCGAGTCCCTGCAATCCATGTTTTGAGCAGAAAAGATAAAAATATCACAATTTTTCAACTTACAATTTCTAATTTTTGGCCCACAAAAATGGCAATGTATTTGTATAGGCGTGTTTTCGTAATAAGCAACGGCACCGTTATTCAAGCATCAGAAGCAGAAAGCCCGAAGGACAGTTTTTTGTGTCCAATAAAATGGTCAAAGGGCTTTCCAAAACAAATATATATATATATATATACTTTGATAAATAAATGAAGTTCAGATGCACAAACAATATTTTATTTTTGGCTAACCGGTTTCATGACATTAGTCAATTTTCAAAGCCTTTATTTAAGTATAGCGATGTCCATATAATGGCGTCTTGTTACTATGGAAGTTGGCGTAACGTAACGTAACGTAACGTCATGAACTTCCGTCCGGTCTGTATGTATTATGTAACGAATTAATAATGGATAAACGTGATCGGTAAATACACGTTGAAATGAAGTGATATCATAACTGGCGTCTCCACTATCTACAAACGGTTATGTTGAATTGAGTTCTGGTTTATATTGTTGTATAAAATACTTTTCCTTTTCTTTTCTTTCAATTATGCTGTCTGTTTTCATTTTGTAGAATGGAAACATGTAATATTTCGGGTCTTGTTTCGAACAGGAAGCAATGTGTCCACTAAGGGGTATCATTCTCAAGTTTTCATTTCTTATGTGCTGATTATGTAGGGTCGTTCTTTTTCTCAAGTTGTTTGTTTCCCCAATGTAATATTTGTTACACCCCCTGCATTCAATTACATATATGACATTTCTGACGGTACACGACATGTCACTAGCCACAGTAAAGATTTTGTCATTAAAGCTGTATGTCGAACCTTCTTTTATATATTTGCACAAACCACATCTTGGTTCGTTGCATTTTGTTACTTTGGCTATGCTTGGTTGTTTGTTTGAAAACTTAGCTTTTGTTAATAGTTTCTTTAAATTTGGAGATTGGCGCTTGCTTTTTAAAAAGGTTTTACTTCGGAAAATAGATTTTAACCTGTCATCTCTCAGAAGGAGTGATTTATTTTTCTGTATTTCTGGGAAAATCTCTGGGTTGTGAGGATTGAAAGTAGATACGTATGGTATCAAATTATTATCTTTGCTTTTTTCGGTGGGGTGTAGAAGTGTCTCTCTGTTTAAAGCCTTAATTTTTGCAATGCTGTCTTGTATCAGTGAAGGTGGATATTTCTGCTTTAAAAGGAATCCATGCAATTCTTCGAGACGTGTAAGAAGTGTGTTTTCTTCAGAAATGATCATCTTTAGTCTTCGAGCTAAATTGTATGGAATGCTATTTCGTGTGTGTTTTGGGTGGCATGATGTGTATAAGAGATATTGCTTTGAATCTGTTGGTTTATAATATATGTCTGTTTTAATTTTTCCATTGTCGTTAATGACCATGGTATCTAAAAATGAGAGTTGTCTTCTGTTTTTATCGAGTGTAAATTTGATGCTTGGATGTAACATGTTTAGTAGACTATGAAGTTTCTTCAAATCTTCTTCTGATTGTTTAAATATAAGGAAACAGTCATCAAGGAATCTTTTGAAATTTGTTTCCAAATATGACCTGAACTCTAAACCAAAATCGTTTTCCGATTGTTCATACAATTTCTCTTCAAGGTATGCTAAAACGAGTGTGGCATAGACGGGGGCAAATTTGGTTCCCATCGCAGTGCCTTTGATTTGGATGAAATACTCGTCATTAAAATGAAAACTGTTATTTTCCAAGATAAGTTTTATTCCGTCTAGTACGAACTCTTTTGTTATTCTGCTTGGTAATTCATTTGGGTATTTATTAATCCAGAATGATATTGCGTTTAAACCCAGGTCATGCGGAATATTAGAATAGAGGCTTTCGACGTCGAAAGTTACTAGTGTGCTGTCTTTGTCTATTTGTGTGGGTAATTTTTGTAGAAAGTCCTTTGTATCCTTAATATAGCTCTTAACATATTTGGTATACGGTTGGAGTAAAATATCTATAGCATTGCTTAGGCGATGTGTTTCGCAAACGGGACCAGCAACTATTGGCCTAAATGAAAGGGTTTCTGGTGCTTCCAGTTCAATATAATTTGAGGAAGAACTTGCGCAAGCTTCATTGATTTCTTTATTTTTATGGATTTTAGGGAGGCCATAAAAATTACTCGGTTTGCATTCAAAATTTATTAAATAATCATACTCTTTTTTTGTTAATTCTATTTCATGTTTCTGAAGGAGTGATCTGTACTTTTTCATTATTTCTTTGTGGGGGTCATGGTCTAACTTTTGGTAGTATTCATTGTTTGATAACATTTCTTCAATTTTGTTTTGGTAAAATACTCTGTTCATGATTACGGTAGCACCTCCTTTGTCGGCTTGTTTAATGATGATGTTTTCATCCTTTGCTAGTGTTGTAATGGCATGTCTTTGAGAAAAGTTAAGGTTTCGTCTGATATCTGAATTATTTACTGGGTCAAGTGGTATATTTGTTGTGGTTTGAACAAAGTTCTCTAGTAACATTTCTCTATGTTTAGGAGGAACAAAATTTGATCTATTTCTTACCATTGATTCGTCATCGTCTTCTTTTCCATCAAAGAATTCCATTAGGCGCACTTTACGTGTAAATTCTAGAATATCTTTAGCCAATTCTTGTGTGTTTGCATTGTTTGGTGTGGGGGTAAATTTTAAACCTTTTGCCAATAATTTTGTTTCTGTTTCGGTAAGTTTACGGTTGGACAGGTTTATGGTTTGAACGTCATGTGTTTGTTTTGTTACGGGCGTCTGTACATTGGGGGTCCTTGGTACAAAAAATCATTTGTGTTGGTAGCTGGATAGTTGTTCTGGTGCTGATATGGTCTGCTTTGTGTAGGTTGACGGTACATGGCATTATTTCCGAATGGGTTGACACCTTGTGTTTGCACCTGCTGTAAACCTGCTGTGTTATTGTATGGTACTGCTGGTCTATCTAAAAGGGGTGGTCTGTTGTTGTTGTTGTGTACCGTTTGTTTATTTAAAAACGGTTGTCTTTTGTCATATGTTTGTGGTAGTGTTTTATCTAAGAGGGGTGGTCTATTGTTGTTGCTTTGGAATTGTGGACGGCGATTATCATAGGTTGTGTTTGGTTTGTAAGTGGTCGGTTTCCTAAAATTTACCTGCTTGCCTATGAGAGTAGATCCCGGATTAGTGGACTGGGGTTTAATTCCCTTTTTAGCTGCTTGTGCATAAGTGGAGACACCAGTTATTATAACATCTTCATTAGTTGCTTGTTCCCTGTCAGTGTCTTCCACAATATGGTCTTGTTGCTGTTGGTTATCCTCTGTTTGGCTTCTCATTTTAGGGGGAAAGAACTGTTATATATATATATATGTTTCCAATACATATATTCAAGGACAAACAATGGCAATAATAATCCCGTAGCAGATCTGTCCGCTAGGTCAAAAGCCAATGCTTCCGGTAGAGCTATCATCCTTGTCCCTTGGTGTCTTTATATATTTTGTTAGACATAATCACATACACCTGCCTCTCTGATGGGAGATGTAGGTTAAATGTAACCCTGATCATTGCCTTCACTTCTAGTTTAGTTATTTCAGAACATAGTTCAAACTAGATAAAAAAAAGTATCTCGGAAAATTTAATGTGACTGAAAACAGCCATTTGCCAGATAGAAGTCATCACGTTATCAAGTCGGTGTAATAAACATACCCTTAAATCCCACTTTCTGTAGAGAAAATGGGGGTTTACAGGAGTGTACATTATTCCCTAATTTCTGCTCCAGGGCATAGGTTTTTGGTATTCCTTTGAACGCATCAAGTTCTAACGAGCACCAAATAATAATAACATCACAAATTTTCATCAGAACATTGGTCGTTTTGGATATATAAACTAATATACTACCGTATGCTGCACGCATCACGAAAACACGCCCATATAATTTTGACCCCCTTGAACCCCACTTCTATACAGTAAAACTGGGATTTACAGGGGTAAACCTTATTTTTCTTATTTCTGCTCTAACGAGTACCCACAATCTATATTTTGAGCAGAAATGAGAAAAATACCACAATTTTTCATCTTAAAATTTTCATTTTTTTCGGCAATAAAGATAACAATGTATTTGTATAGGCGTGTTTTCGTAATGCAAGATAACAAAGCGAAAGAAATACAAACATTAAACAACTAAATCATGTTGAAAACGTCACAAGCAGAAAGCCAAAAGGAGAGTTACTTTCCCAACATATGGCCAAAATGAAAATATATTATCAATATATACTAGCAAAAATGAACTTTAGCAATAATAAACCACAACAGCTTTCTTAAGGGGCGGAAGAGTTAGGGAAATGAAGGCACACATACAAAAACACACAACACGGTTTGCACCAACACACAGTTCCAATAAACAGTTTAAACATTGTTTTGGAACTACCGCCTTGGAACGATCAGCGAAAAAAAAATTGAAGGCTTCAATTCCGGAGTGCACGAGATTCAAATTGAAAAGGGAAACAATTAGGGACTGTTACAATCAGATACCAAATATCAACCCTCACCCTTTATTCTAATGCAGACTCCAACAAGAGCGACAACAAAAAGTTCATATTGGAAGGCTGCTAATCTGAGTGAAGTAGGTTGGAATTCTAACGCCAATTATCAGTTATACCTGCTGACAACGTGTTTAAACATGTTTAGCCCACTAGGATAACACAACCATGTGAAATTGTATTTCTTTATGTCTCTAAAGCGGACAGTTTTCTGATGTACATTAATGATGTGTTTCTTATGTATGCTCTAAACAAAGAGTGTATGTCCTATTTAGAACCGCAAATATGCCCACATAGTATGTCTTGGGGCGGAATAAAGAAACATATTGTATATGTAACCTCGTTTTCTCTATATTGATTTTGGTTAACTAACAGGTTTCATTCAAAGTCATTTAATGTAATGGAAAATATGAAATTAATATGTTTAACGCTTATAATGGTCAATGCCACGTTTACAACTGCTTAGATGTCATTATTCCCTCCGATAATTATCATTTTCATAGATAATCTTAGGTTTATCCTTGTCTTCATGAATAACTGGGCTTATTTTGATTCTGCTGATTGAAGGTTCATATTACAACTTATCTGATGATTATAGGATACGGCATTTCTTTATATACTGTACTTCAGTGACATCAAACCATTTCAGATACATTGTCGCCGGATAAATCAACAACTCGCTGATAACCACGGGTCCAACGAGCCGTATCGCCTTGCCCCTGGTACTAAATTCTTCAACTATACAGGACTGGAACCCACTACACAATACAGATGTGATATAAATGCAACCACTAGTAAAGGCTCTGGTCAGAACGCGACAGTGATTGTATGGACTGAGGCTGCAGGTCAGTATTTAACAAAATAAAAGCATGCCTTAACTTACATTTTGAAATGCTCTGTTCTATGATACTACTTTCAGTCGTTTACATATAAATAGCTTTGTAAGCTAAACATATGCTACACTTTCAAATAACGGCCCCCGCCCATAGGAGCTTGAAGAAATAGATTGGCTGCATGATGCTTCCACGCAGAGCTGAAACCGACCGCACACGAGTACTGGTAAACCGCTTAGAGGATCTTAATATGAAAGGGTTATCCTTTGGAAGCAAGGAATACACTACGGAACTGGAAAATATGAAGTGTACATGTTTTCTGGGCCAGACTAGCTAGTTTCTGCTAATTAGGCCTCATAAGTGACCCTCAGATAATTTCAAAATTCCAGAATGGAATCAATGATCCCAAAGGACAAAAAATATAAAATATTCTATGATGTAGTTTACGCCCCCGCCCATCGGGGCTTGAAGAAATATATGGGCTGCACGATGCTTCCACACAGAGCTAAATCCGACCCGTACACGAGTACTGGTAAACCACTTAGAGGATCTAAGCCTGCCCAGGCAAAGCGGTGCGAGTCGGGCCGCCCATGCTTATAAACCCTATTGGTTTTATTGGGCGACAGGGCCTGAGATATCATTTCATCTCAACGTCGGGTAAAAGTCCCACAAAATTGGAAGGAACGTCATCAAAATGACCTTTACAGTGTTGACGGGGACGTTAAACCTCAAATCAAACAAACAAGTACTATGATGTAGGGCAGGGAGACTTTGTACGGCCGCCACACATTCCCAGACACTAGCTGTAGTGATGTTAAATATGTTCAAGAAAGGGTTATCCTTTGGAAGCAAGGAATACACTACAGAACTGGAAAATATTGAGTGTACATGTTTTCTGGGCCGGACTAGCTTGTGTCGGTCAATTAGGCCACATCAGTGACCCTCAGATAATTTCAAAATTCCACAATGGAATCAATGATCCAAAGGACAAGAAAATATAAACTATAATATGGTGTAGGGCAGGGAGACTGATTTATATGTCTGATTTGACATGACAGTCTACAGATTTAATTTATCTAATTACTTGACGTGCTGCAAACTGTAATATGCAGTACGTCGGTCAAACTAACCGCATGCTTAAAACTAGATTGAACGAGCATTATCGTCGAATGAGTAAGCCTAAGAAAACTGACACTTTCTTGTACCGTCACTTTCGATGTACAGGTCATTCTGTAAATAACATTATTATACAACCAGTGGAAAAACTTTATTACGATGCAAATTCTACATCTAGATTCAAAATAATCAAAAGACATGAAGCTGAACTGAAATGGATCAAATTTTTACAGACCCCTTTTCCACTGGGATTTAATGACAACATTTATCATGAGGGTAATATTTCCAGAATGCCGGACTTTGATATTTTCTCACTCCTGGAATGTCGAAAACGCAGAACTAGATCTCACGGCACCAGGAAAAATGGTAACTTTAAACGTAAATCACGTGCGTTTAAACGAAACAATACTAGACTGAAGTGACTGTCAATTATATTATTAAATCATGGACGCCACTCTATGCTTTCATTTTTAAGTTCATTACCCGTTTCTGTTTTACGTCTTCTGGACACCGAGGCGAATAAATTCTACGATAGTTCTCATCAGTTATATGATGCGGCTCTCTTAACTAGACGCTATACTCAGCATACTCTCCGTCCTTACATTGATTCTGAAATTAATCATAAACATCATTTCTTCAAAATAACCTTCATTAATAAGGGTATGGATTTTATAGATTTGCCCAGTATCTTCCGTGAGAGATCGGTGCTTTCTTCCATTCCTGCTTATTTTCAAAATACTGAAACACCTATAATTTGCTATAAATATAACAAACATGTTAGATCTATCATTTTTAATTTCAATAAACTTGTTTCAGATCTTGATATTGATACTAATACTCCTGATTCATGTGATTGTAAAAACTCAAAGTATTGCTATCCTGCTGCTGGTCATGTAATTACTGGCAATTTGAAAATTATTCCTGATTCTAGGATAAAGAATATAATTTCTAAAGGACCGAAATATCGGTTTCCTTCTAAAATTGATTTCAGTAAATGTAGAGATGAAATCGCTGCTTCCTTGAATGAATTCGGTAATCGATGGTGTAAGCGAGAGTATGTTGAGTATAAAGCCCTAAAGGACTGGAAACTTAGCATTTTAAGACTAGTGAATAAACGCATTTCTTTCTATTCTCAAAATACTAACTTATTACCTCCTAAGCCCAAGACGTCTTTACGTCATCTTAAACTAGGTATTCAAGAATTTCATAAGAAGTTTGTTTTGACCCCTGCAGACAAGGCCGCTAACAACGTCGTCGTTGTGTGACGGCTCCACTATGTTAACACGCTTAAGCAGGAGCTTGGTGGTACTAAGGCCTATGAACTTCAGCCTTTGGTTGAAGAGAGAGCTACAGTAGATAAACATGTTTGTCTTTCAGCCACCAAGTTTGCTGTGTGTGTTAACGAAGGCCAAGACAAGCTTCCTACGCTATACTGGTTACCAAAACTTCATAAAAAACCTTACAAAGCACGGTTTATTGCAAATTCTAGTTCTTGCACTACCACTGAACTTTCTAAATTATTGACTTCCTGTCTTACTGCTATTTAAACGCATGTAATTAAATATTGTGATAAAGTCTTTGAAAGATCAGGAAGGAATCTGTTTTGGTCTATAAAAAATTCGAATGAGGTTTTAAATAAATTGAAATCTAGACAGTTTCGTGCTTCTAGTCTGTCTACCTACGATTTTTCCACTCTTTACACTACACTTCCTCATAATCTTATAAAAGAAAAGCTTAATGATTTAATTGAATGGGCTTTTCACAGAGAAGATTCTCTCTATCTTGCATGTAATGTCAGAAATGCATTTTTCACTTCTAAAGAGCATAAGAATTATACACTTTGGTCATGTCAGAAAGTGTGTGATGCCCTCACCTTTCTACTTGACAATATTTATATTAGATTCGGTACTAAGTTATTTAGACAAATTGTGGGTATTCCGATGGGTACTAATTGCGCACCTCTTGTGGCTGATCTGTTCTTGTATTGTTATGAAAGAGACTTCATTTTGTCGCTTTCCATTGATAACCAATCTGAAATTATTGAAGCTTTTAGCTCTACTTCTAGATATTTAGATGATTTATTAAATATTGATAATACCTATTTTGATGGTTTGATCAGTCAGATTTACCCCCTAGAACTTCAGTTAAATAAAGCAAATTCTTCCGATACCGAGGCCCCGTTTTTTGGATTTACATCTATCTATTGTAGATGGATTTGTTTCGTGCAAAATTTATGATAAACGCGATGACTTTGATTTTGAGATTGTAAATTTTCCTTTTTTGGATGGCGATGTTCCTCGTGCGCCATCCTATGACGTTTATATTTCGCAATTAATTCGATTTGCTAGAGTGTGTAGTCATGTAACTGACTTCAACACTCGTAATAAATTTTCAAAATTTTATAGACGCCATTCTGATTTAATTTCAAAATTCAATATTGGACTTAAATCTCTTCTGCAACAAGGTCTATCGGAACCCGAATTTTATGGTGACTTAGTATATAAATTCAGAAAAATATATAACCGCAATGACTTCAGCACCCAATTTCGTAAAATCATTCTTCGATATAGAAAGATTGGGTACAACATGGATATTATACGACAGACTGCATGCATGGTAGTTAACCCAATCACGGTTGGCAACTTTGCTTCCCTCTTTAATTGCACGCCGGTGGGTCAGGCCTCAGATTCTATGACGGCTCCAACGTAAAGGCTTATTGAAAATAAAAGAGATAATGTTGGTTGGTGCCTGATGCTCTGTCTCTGGTCGGGCTCATCGGAGTCTAACTGTTGGTTTTCTTTTGCTCCAGCATTTCAGTGGTTTCTTGCTGTCGAGTCCTCACCGTTGTCTCACCTCTGTGGTTCTTTGATTTCTGTGTTCACGGAGATGTTGCACTGATGAGTTAGGAGGCCTTCATGCGGACTGAACAAATTATTTGTCTAAATCGCGACGGAAGTAAGGGCGAGGATTGTGGCCACGTAAAATCGATTTAAGCCCCCCAGTGGAAATCTTCCACTGACCGTTCCAAGGCGGCTCTTCTGTGGCGATTTATTTGTGTTGTTGTTTGTTACTTACTGTGTGTATCACTTGTGTTTTAATTTTGGATGGCCATATGGCCATTTTGTGGGAAAGTAACTGTCCGTATGGCCTTCCTTTGTTTAGGTTTCCATTATGGTCTGGTCGCTTAATGTTTGTATTTCTTTCCCTTTGGTGTCTTTTATGGATGGAGTAAGTTAATTGTATCAATTCCTGATCTTTGTTTTACTTCTACTTTTTACGGCCGCCACACATTCCCAGACACCAGCTGTGGTAACTTTTAATATGTTCTAGAAAGGGTTATCCTTTGGAAGCAAGGCATACACTGCAAAACTGTAAAATATGGAGTGTCTGTCTGTCAAACCTGTCCAGTGAAAGGGGTTCGAGTCCATGCTCATAAACCTTATTGGTTTCATTGCGCGACAGGCCTTGAGATGTCATTTCATCTCAATGTCGGTTAAAAGTCCCACAAAATTGGAAGCAACGTCTCCAAAATGACCTATGACGTTAAACATCAAATCAAACGAACAAAATCAAGTTCAAATACGTTAATAAGTTTATATGAAAAACCTCTCACCATTTAGCCTTAATGAGTGTTAGTACGGTTTATTTATTTTTATATTTTCATTTAGTCTTTCTGAACATGGAATACTTCTCATTTTCAATTTGAAGGCGATAGACGTCATGCAAACTATACATTGTGCATTTGTTCATTGTTGCCGAATCAATCATTACAGTTTGATCAACTACGCTAATGATGCTCAAACATTAATAAATCCAGACGGCTAATTTTATGTAATATTGGTTGGTGTCTGATGATCTGTCTCTTATCGGGTCCATCGGAGTCTAAGTGTTGGTCTTGTTTTGCTCCAGCATTTCAGTGGTTTCTTGCTGCCGAATCCTTACCGTGGTTGTTTTATTTTTGTGTTCACGGAGATGTTACACTAATGAGTTAGGAGGCCTTCATGGATGCGGACTAAACAAATTATTTGTCTAAATTGCGAAGAAAGGTCCAGGATTGTCGCCACGTAAAATCGATTTAAGCTCTCCCACCCCCCATAGGAATTCGTTTCACTGACCGTTCCAAAGCGGTTTTTCTGTCGCAGTTTATTTGTGTTATGGTTTGTCTTTGGGTGCGTGTATCATTTATATTATTTTGTATAGGATAGCCAATTGGCCATTTTGCGGGAGTGTAACTGTCCTTTTGGCTTTCTGCTATTGATGTTTCCATTAATGTCTAGTTGTTTCATGTTTCTGTTTCTTCCTCTTTGGTATCTCTAATGGGAGCTGTTGGTTAATTGTATCGATTCCTGATCATTCCCTTACTTGGTAGAAAAAAATCATTTCAAAAATGTATAAAGTTAAAATAGATCCACAACAAACATATGTTTAACGTAGACGTTTTACATGTATGGTTAACCCTTATCTTGCTGTTCACGACAACCCCTATCATTGCAAACAGTGTAGATCCAGATCAGATGGCTTCCGAAGAAGCCATCTGATCTGGATCTACACTTTTTGGCATTCAGTTTATGGATTTGTAGCAATAAACTAAATCAAGTAATTTGATTGGTTGATAGACAGAAATTGGTGTGGCTTAAATGAATATTCAGCAAGATAAGTGTTAAATTGATTTTCTTACAGATCCTGAAGAGCCACCGGCACCAACTATTCTTGGTAGATCTGACTCAACCGTAACTGTAGAGCTTAGACCCGTTCCTAATGGTTCTGTGAGGTATAGTTAATTATTCATACTGTATCAGTATGTATGTTAATGTTGCTAAACATAATTTGCAAGTCCTATTTTGTTTTGTTCACATTTTCAGAACAATATATAAATTAATTAAGAATTGTCGTTTTTTTTGCCACGTTTTGATGCATTTATGTGGACTCCCATGGTGACAACTATAACGGTTGTCTGTGAGAAGAAACGACATCTTGCAGCTATAGAAAACGCTTCACATGTATTAGACTATAGAAAACGCTTGGGTCTACGCTTACCTCACATTAATTTGTGATTTGATTGGACGGCAAAATGACAAAACTGTTCATGTGTTTGTTGTAGTGTGTCAGCATTATAGATTCGACATGATCATTCTTGTTTCATATTTAAACAAGATTACCAATCTTTCACGATGAAAAGTACCTGTACTTACGAAACAAGAATCAGTAAACCAGGTACATAAACCTAGTTTTTCTTTATGCCTTATGGAAAAAATTGCCATCCAAGCTCATCACGAAAACACGCCTATATAATTTTGACCTCATTGAAACCCACTTTTATATATAAAACCCGGGTTTACAGGGGTAAACCTTATAGTTCTTGTTTCTGCTCCAAAATATAGATTATGGGTACTGAGATGGTTCTAACGAGTACCCACAAACTATATTTTGAACAGAAATAATAAAAATATCGCAATTTTGTCAGCTTAAAAACATTGTTTTTGTCGGCGGTAAAGTTTACAATGTATTTGTATAGGCGTGTTTTCGTAATGTGGCAGTCAAACACTTTTTAAAAAATGAAATCAAACAGAAAAAAAGAGATATACTGTATTATGGGAAGGAAGTCAACATCCTTTCCAAGTCGCATATGTGTCGTTGTAGGTTTTGTCCAGCGCAAGCTTACTGCGAATCCATACAACTATGTCGTTGTCTTCACATTAAGCTCCACGGTTATGACAGAAACTATTTTATCATATGACGTCGCGTCTGAGAGTGTAATAACGCCATGTAATATTTTCGATAATCCACTAGTGGATTAAATATGCAAATTAGCTAAATACGTCCCGTAGCGTTACATATACGACGTCCTTAACGACGTCGCGTTTACTAAAGGCCGAATGTTGACATTTTTGTAAACAATCGTGAATAAAATACGTTTTAAATGTCATATGATAAATAGAATCTTGCATTCGTGCTCATGTATTATTGAATTTATTAAACTCGTTGAGAAAAAGAGATAAAATGCTCGACAAAGCCTCGCATTTTATCCCTTTTCCTCAACTCGTTTAATAAATTCAATAATACATGAACACCCATGTAAGATCCTCTACGACTAAAGATGAGAAGCTTCTGATCAGACAGCTTCGATGGGCAGGCCGATCACCATCTTCGCTGGTCAAATTTCTGTTTTTCCTTATTTCAGCTTTTATCGGATAATTGTCGAAGCACTGCCCAGTGTTGAAAAGCGGAGTCTTCCAGAAACGATTGTTGATGCTGATTTTGACTATTACAAGGCCAGACTGGAGGGATGGAGAGTGTATGTTGCTGCCCAGCTCACCCATGAAAAGGCTTCAGGCCCCTTTGAAGTTGGGGATAACAAGACGTACTTCGGGTTTTACAATGCACCTCTTAAGCCAAACAAGAAATACAACATTTGGTTTGGAGCGTATTCCGAAGTAGATGGGGTGAGTATGAGAATGTCATCACGCTTGCAGATGAGCACCGCATTAACACGTTCATGTAATGAATACCTCTATAAACCCATGTTTAATATTAAAGGGTATACAATATTCTCATATTTTCTTCAGTACATAGATTTTGGGTACTGGTTAAAACCGCGTATTTAAGGCGGTTCAGACGAGCACGCAGAATCTATGTTTAAAACAAAACTTAAATAGCTATAAATAAAAAAATACATAATATCACAAACTTTCATCCGAAACATGCCAGTTCAGGAGATTTGAAAACATTAGTATAGTTCACGGGTTTGTTCTCGTAATAGAATTCAACGTCTGAAAAATGCCAGTTCGGGAGATATGAAAACACCACATCAAGAAAACACGCCTATATAATTTTGACCCCCTTGAACCCAACTTTTATATAGTAAAACTGGGGTTTCCGGGGTATACCTTATTTTTCTTATTTCTGCTCTAAAATATGAATTGTGGGTACTCGTTAGAACCGCCTCATCGAGGGGGTTCTAACGAGTGCCCACAATCTATATTTTGAGCAGAAATAAGAAAAATATCACAATTTTTCATCATAAAATTTTCATTCTTTCGGCGATTAAGGTGGCAATGTATTTATATAGGCGTGTTTGCGTAATGAGTTTAGTTCACGGTTTAGTTCGTTATAGTAATCAACATCTGTTTATACCATCACGTTAACAAGGCCATGTATTGAATACCTTTTTAACCCCCACTTTATACAGGACTATAAGAATCTTATATGGGTGTGAGGGGTGGATGTAAAAATCCGTCCCAAGGGCCACTGTCCGGCAAAATAAGAGGCTTGCGGAGTTATGCCAGACAGTGATCCCGAGGCACTGATTTTTCTATCCACCCCTCACACCCATATAGGATTCTTATTCTTGCATACCTTCTTAGAGCGGATTTAAATGCTGCCGTCACTTCGGTTATGGGCGTTCGCCATATTGCGATGATACTACATCAATGTTTAGTGACGTCACGTAACGTACTGTGACGTCAACCTTAACGACAACGCATATGAGATCGTATTCAATTGGTGCATTTATCAAACACGCGAGAATATTCGATTTTGGGTAGGAACATAAGGGTTAGACCAGAATTTCTATCCCAAGCTAAAACAATGAATATCCTTATCTGGTGTGCAAGAAACACCAGTTTAGTACATGTCGTTGTTATCGTAATACAGATAAAAAAAGTAGAAGTAAAACAAAGATCAGGAATCGATACAATTAACTTACTCCACCCATCAAAGACACCAAAGGGAAAGAAACACAAACACCAAGCGACCAGACCATAATGGAAACTTAAACAAAGGAAGGCCATAATGACAGTTACTTTCCCACAAAATGGCCATATGGCCATCCAAAATGAAAAGACACAAGTGATACACACAGTAAGTAACAAACAACACCATAAATAAACCGCCACAGAATAACCGCCTTGGAACGGTCAGTGGAATGATTTCCACTGGGGGGCTTAAATCGATTTTACGTGGCCACAATCCTCGCCCCTTACTTCCGTCGCGATTTAGACAAATAATTTGTTCAGTCCGCATGAAGGCCTCCTAACTCATCAGTGCAACATCTCCGTGAACACAAAAAATCAAAGAACCACAGAGGTGAGACAACGGTGAGGACTCGACAGCAAGAAACCACTGAAATGCTGGAGCAAAAGAAAACCAACAGTTAGACTCCGATGGGCCCGACCAGAGACAGAGCATCAGGCACCAACCAACATTACCTTGAATTAGATATCTCTAATTCTTAATAAGCCTTTACGTTGGAGCCGTCATAGAATCTGAGGCCTGACCCACCGGCGTGCAATTAAAGAGGGAAGCAAAGTTGCCAACCATGATTGGGTTAACTACCATGCATGCAGTCTGTCGTATAAAAGTTGGGTAAAGGAGGTCGAAATGTCTGAATCATAAATAAGAATTTCAGCTGACAAATGTCCTTACCTGGTGCCTAGGCATGTTTTGTAGGTATATATAGAATATTGTCCGTATAATGTCAACATTTTAATTTAACAATTTCTGGACATCTGACTGGTGATCAGGCTGACGCGGGTTCGATACCTGCCGGGGTCGGCAACATGCTTTCTGGGAGATTGATCATGAAATCTTTTCAAGGGCCATTCTCTTCCTTTCGCTGATACAAGAAGGGCATTTGTAAGTTTCTGTCGAAAGAATGTGCACTGCATTGGTTACCCGATTACAAACAACCTTGCCCAGGTAAAGAGTGGATAGGTAAACTGACCGGCTCAAAAATGACCTAAATAGTGTTGACTGGGGCGTTAAACTCCAATACAAATTAACAAACTTACATGGTACCCGAAGTGAAACATCTGCATAACGTTGGAAAATGCCATGCTTGACCTATGGCTAGAAAATTGATGAAGGGAAGGGAGACTTTCATTTTCGTAACACATTCCATTAACAACAGCTGTAGCGAAGTTAAGTTTGTTCTAAGAAAGGTAATCCCTTCAATTCAGAAATGAAACGTGTAGAGTTTGCATTCAACAGTTACTGAAAATAAAGGTATGTTGGTCATTTGGTTCACTTGC
Organism: Lucinisca nassula; assembly: GCA_963580285.1. Taxonomy (NCBI): domain Eukaryota; kingdom Metazoa; phylum Mollusca; class Bivalvia; order Lucinida; family Lucinidae; genus Lucinisca; species Lucinisca nassula. The sequence goes on from OY757014.1 coordinate 94,150,106, forward strand.
AAAAAGCATGCGAAAGGCACTTTACCGACTCTTCTTGTAGAATCGGCGAATTTGACATATATTGACAACATGCGAACTACTATTATAATAATATGTATATTAATGTTTTTTTATTGCAATATAATCAATTTTTGAAAACAAAATATGACGTTACATTCCGCCGTTTGTAGCTAATGCCACCATTGTAATTCGTTTGGTTCCGCGTTTAAATGGCTGCTTTGTAAAAACGCAGCAATTGCCGGTCCTAACAGGTAGCCTCGTTTTTAAGGATGGTAATACTATTCAGAAAACGCGATATTTGTGTCGGAAATGTTGCAGTAGACAGTAGAATATAGTTAACTTTGTTGATTTTTTTTCAGTCCGTTCGAAAGTCCATAGCAAAAGCTGAACACAGATCCGTTGGTAAGAATAATTTATGCACTATGAGTATATGTATTTACTTGCACACATCTTATTTGAGGCAAACATAGTAAAGATGCGAGATTCACCATTTAGTGCTATTTCTGACTATGTCTGTCCTTCCATGCCCTGCACATAAAGAAACACACACACACACACACACACACACACACACACACACACACACACACACACACACACACACACACACACACACACACACACACGAACATATGTTGTTTATTAAACAGCTGTAATTACAGTTACTATGTTTTTTATAAAATAAGACAATAGCCTTCATTGGGCCCAGTTTTGAACTCTTCGTATTTTGTGTATGTTTCTATATTGTTTCTACTAGTTATCATTAATTTCAATCTTGTCCTCTAGCATCGAACGCATTGCTTAAGGGGAATCGGAACACCTGGTAGATTTTTCCGCCATTTTCAAAGGGAGACAACTTTCGGAACTTCCTGTTCACTTTTCTAAAAAGTTTGTCCCACGGAAAAAAAGCTCAACTCTTAGAGGAAAGAATTTGCTCCGTTGGAGCAAATTCTTTCCTTTAAGTGTTGGCCCCTATTTAAATGGGAGACACTTTTGCAGGAGTTGCCTCCCCTGAAGGTGTTCCCATTCCCTTTAAGGAAGACGTTTTTTTTTCGAATAACACATGCACTGTCTATCATGTTTTACCCTTAATAATTTACAGCTCGCAGTGCCATTACAGCTGCTCCACCAACAAACCATGTTCCTGTGATAATAGGAGTGATAGTTGTTTTCATCGTTCTTATCCTTGTTGTAGCAATGCTACTTTTTATATGGAGGTGCGTTATTTTTCTTTTCATTCCGAAAACATACCCATCTGATGGAATGCGATATTATTTGACTCTTAAAAAGTCATTTAAATTTAACCACTCTCTAGGCTTATTTAGCAGACGACAAATTAGTGATATTTTTCTTACGATAATATTTCAAAATGTCGTCTGCTGCGAATAAATATCCAACATGCAGAGCGTTAAACAAGAAAATGTGTTATATAGTTCTTTTACGCTTCAAGCGTAGATAAGAACCGCCCAAAGAAACGAGTCGAAAGATACACAGTCTATGCATTAGAGCAGAAATAAAAGAAAATAATACTGACCCTGAACTCCTTTTTTCTGTATATTACAAAGAATTTGGTTTAAAGTGAAGGCAATGATCAGGAATCGAAACAATAAACCCACACACCAACCAGACATATAAAGTCTCGTTAGCTACACTTACGTTACTGTATGCGGAATAAAATGATAGAAAACAAATATCAAACACCTGCTAAAGAGGAATCCGTATGGCAATTTCTTTACAGACTGTTGTGAATATACTGCCAATATTTACCATTGTATATCTACGTAAGTCACCTATAAATGTAATTTCAAACACCAGCGTTATTCAGAGAACTGCTTCAAGTAATTTTCAGCTTGTTGTGAGCAATAACGGCGTCTCAGTCGCTCTGTTTATATTCTTTACGATCTTTTTATTACTTTCACAACAATGTGAAATAGACCAAAATGGAATAAGTTTCATTTCCTAAAGATTTATGTGTTGATCAGTCTCGATACTCTTTCAGGAAGCGGCAGCTGCAATCAGAGCGTGAAAAGGCTGAGATGCCTAATTTTGGACCAACGATAATACCCGAGCCAGATCCAACACCGCCATCTACGCCAATAGGTATATTTTAAACCATTTGAATCATCTTGTATAGTTTTTTTTGTGCAAAGACAATTTATATACCTTTTAACAGAGTCTCACTTATCAAGATGTCTGCATCGACTAAGAGTCAAGTACTTGCTTTTGTGAACCATTTCCTTTAAGTGTTGTTTTCCATTGTTTTGAGGTAAAATAATGGTATTGAAATAAAAACACTTCCTGTCTTGGAATTTAATCAATGAAAAGCATATATCTGCAGTATTTCGTTTTCACTCAATTTGCATATAAACACATATTAAATATAATTCTTCGTTGTTGGCCTTTGACTTAAAAAAAATCTTCTTTTTGGGACCGTGTGGGAATTAAGTTCAGAGTGATAAGTAATGAATTTGCAGCTTCTTTCTTTTCAATACTAAAACAAAGTCAATCACTTCTATGCACCCATGTTTACAGATTTTTCATGTCGATTTCTCTTACAAAAGTGGTTATTTAATACGAAATTTATGAAACGGGCCCCCGATGAAACGAGTGTATTTGTTTGCTTGATTCGTGGTTTAACGACCCCGTCAACACCGTATATAGGTCATTTTGGAGACGTTGCTTCCAATTTTGTGGGACTTTTACCCGACATTGAGATGAAATGACATCTCAAGCCCTATCACCTAATGAAACCAGGTTTATAAGCATGGATGGCACCGCTTTGCCTGTGCAGACTCAGGCAAAGTGGTTTACCAGCAAACGTGTGCGGTCTGTTTCAGCTCTGCGTGAAAGCATCATGCAGCCCATCTTTTTCCTCAAGCCCCGATGGGCGGGGCCGAGAAACGAGTGTAAGATTCTTTATTATAATATTACAGTTATAAATATTATAAATCAGATTTTATCGCCGAAGGTATTCATAGGGAAACATAGGGTTGTCACGGATGGCGTAATTACGTTACGCCCCAGAAACAATATGAAATACGCCGGCCACGGATACGCTCTGACTGGTGATCAGAAGGACGCGGGTTCGATACCTGCTGGGGTCGGCAACATTCTTTCGTGGAGATTGAGCATGAGATTTTTTCTACGGTCATTCTACCTCTTCCGCTGATTCAAAAAGGGCAGTAGTCAGTTTCTGGGGAAAGAATGCGCACTGTACTGGTGAATCCCTTACGGCTGACGTATAAACCAGCCCAGGAAAAGTGAGGATAGGTAAACTGACCGGCTCAAAAGTTACCTAAAATAGTGTTGATTGGGCCGTTAATCTCAAATACAAACAAACAAACAATATAGAAATACACGTATGGTCATATAATCATAATATGATTGTTATCATTTTTATGACATAGTGTTATCCACTGTATACCAAAGTCATTACATTATTTTTTTTTGGTTTTGATTTTACGGCCCTTTCAAGATTATTTCACTCATATCGAGCCGATCGTTAATCAGAGGTGGGCGAAAACCGGAGTACCCGGAGAAAAACCACCTGACCTTCCGTTGCAGAACTTGGCGTCTCACATGTGACCCGAGCGAGGCTCGAACCACAGCGGTGAGAGACCTAATGATCAAGAGTCAGCGCTCTTAACCACTAGGCCACGGAGCCCCCCCCCCCCCCCCCCCCCACAAAAGTCATTACATGATAGCATGCAGTTTGTTTTTCCATGGAAAAGCATTAGTTTTGAATGACAATGTCTCGAAGTGTCAAACTATGCACATACACACTACTGTCTTTATCTACACAAAACAATGTACATGTTTTTTGTTTATTCTGTTTAATGCATGACCTCTTCTGGATATATTTTATGGTAAGTAATAAGATATTTAACGGTCAGTTTCCCTTATTTTAAATACATTTGAAGATTGCCCTGTCTTACTCTAAAATGGCTTATATCTTTACTAGAAAAAAATAATATTTCACGCGGTACTGCCATGCCATTTAGCTTCATTTACGCTTAAGATCTGGCCAGTCATTAATATCGACAAACAGAAAGATAAGATTGACAGCCCGGTAAGAAGTGTTACAAGTACATAATAACAAATTGCTGTTTTTATGAGTAGGTGACTTTTGCATATTGAATTAAGTAAGTTATTAGGATTATACTTATATCCGGCAAAGACATATAAAATGAAATATGAGTCGATGAAAAAATATCTGAATAATTCTTTGCAGTTGAAAGAGAGATCCAAAGTGTTCATAATTCAAATCTAGCATGATACTTTAATGTCATTGCTTTAGCTTTTTTCGTCTGTTAATGGTACGTGTATCATCACGAAAACATGCCTATATAATTTTGACCCCCTTGAACCCCACTTTTATATAGAAAAACTGGGGTTTACAGGGGTAAACCTTTTTTTTCTTATTTCTGCTCTAAAATATTGATTGTGGGTACTCGCTAGAACCGCCTCGATGAGGCGGTTCTAGCGAGTACCCACAATCTATATTTTGAGCAGAAATAAGAAACATATCACAATTTTTCATCATGAACTTTTCGATTTTTCCGGTTAAAATTTACAATGTATTTGTATAGGCATGTTTTCGTGATGAATATTCACGCTAGAACACTTACACGTCCATTATTGGCTATTTAGGTAACATGTTTACCTCTTTGACTCCCCACTTGCTTGCTTAACTTGATGTTTATTATAAAAATGTTTATTTACAGATACATTTGAACGAGAGCCTTTGCTAGAAGCAAAATCTGCTTCAAGCATTGAATCTGAACCAATATATGGCAATATAGGTTATGAAACAGTGGCACCGATTAAAGTGGAAGATCTATGGGACTATGTGAAAAATAACAAGTGCAACGACTGCGAAGGCCTAATCAGAGAATACAAAGTGAGATTCTATTATTGTAATTGTCTCCCTCTCTCTCTCTCTCTCTCTCTCTCTCTCTCTCTCTCTCTCTCACACACACACAACACGTGGAGAATGTTTCTTGAAAATTCATCGGCTATTTCCTGGCAGAACTAAGCTTTATGATATTGATAGAACAATTATCATCACGAAAACACGCTTATATAATTTTGAACCCCTTAAACCCCAATTTTATATTGTAAATAAAAATCAAAAATGAGTTCCTTTAAGAGCAACGAAAACATTCATAAGAAAGATGTAAAACTGGGGTTTACATGGGTATACATTTTTCTTCTAATTTCTGCTCCATAAATGAAATATACCAGAAATGTTTTATCTGAAAATTCCAGTTCTGGTGGATTTACATATATATATATATTTGAATAGTCGTGTTTTCGTAATGGAATAAAATATTCAAACGTCTTAAGCCACCGAAAGAATAGAAAGACTTAGTGGCATGACGGCACACACTAAAACATAGCAGAACGAAATATTACCGAAGGATAGACACAAGCACTAAAATCTACCATTTGAAGCCACCGACAAAAGAAAACGAAGACACCTACAAATTGACAAACAAGATTTGCACCAACATTACAAAGGTAATAAATAAATATGAAACTGCAAAGATACGACCGCCTTGGGCGATCAGCAAAATCTTTGGATGCTTCATCGCTCAAGTTTTAAGGATTTAAGCCTCGTCCTCATTTGCAATGCAGATTCATAATAACACTAACAAATTGGTCCGCAGTCCAAGCTCAACAGTGATCATACTAATGACGTAAATAGTAAAACTACCATGCAAGAATTTTGGCAATCCTGATTTAGGATTTGGGATATCCCCAATACAATCCGATAGAAAACAGCAAAAGCCATAAGTTGCTACATGGAGGTCTGAATACAGGACATACAACACCCAGCTGAAACCCATAGTAACATTTTGTATATGGCCAGCACAGAGTCCGAAATAGAGAGAAATTCTTACTAAGGCCCAGCCAAGATCACCAGAAAATATCAAACAACTAAAAGAAGAAAAAGAGCCAGCAGCATCAGAACACACATAAGACATGCACCAATGCGCAAAATCCAATTAGCATAAAAGCATATAAAATCACAACAAATGCCGTGCTGCAGTCAGAAAGATTATTGGGGCGGGGAACAAGGGCAGTTGCGGTGGCGGGTTCGGAATTTTTAAAATAGAAGTGGAGGCAATGACGATTCAACCAAGAGCAAAGCCCCACCATTACTCCGTTTGCCCCTAGTTGCTGGACTCTTCCGCCTTTGAATCTAAATGTTTATCCTTGTAAATAAGGGTTGCATTAAAAACTGTTAACATGGTGACAAACAGCAAGGATCATGATGAGACGGCTCATTATGAGCAATCTTATCTGAATCTACACTATTTGCATAGGTCTCGTTACCGGTCTGCACGTATGAAAGGGTAAACGAAACAGCAGTTTGACAACAAACCGAGACATGTTTGAAGGTACAACAGTGAGACAATGGGTAATAGTTTAATTTTCTTAGCCGCCATGCCCATAGACGCATGTACGATGAACTTCGCCGGCCTCGGTAGCACAGTCGGATGCACGTCTGACTGGTGATTAGGCAGACGCGGGTTCGATACCTGCCGGGGTCGGCAACATTCTTTCGTGGAGATCATTCTCTCCCTTCCGCTGATTCAAGAAGGGCGGTTGTCAGTTTCTGGCGAAAGAATGTGCACTGTACTGGTTAACCGCTTTCGTATAAGCCTACCCTGTAAAAAGTGTGGATAGGTAAACTGACTGGCTCAAAAATGACCTAAAATAGTGTTGACTGGGCCATTGACTACAATACAAAAAACAAACAAAATGATGAACTTCACAAAGTTGTTTTAAAAGTATAGCTAGGCTACTTATTTTGATCTTGAATCATTTAATAAAGCAGTGTTAATTTAGAAATACTTTTTAAAGTCGATAGGGAAAACGCAACTAGCTCTTAAATCGGGATGACCGGCATTATTCTTTCAAACGATTTCCAACAACATAACTTCATTACACAAATCTGTTGTGTAATTCTGCATGATTTTCGATTGGCCAGAAAATGAACAATACTCTCCGTTTTGCATGTAATGGACATTGATTTTAGTGAATTTTGAATCAATTTTGAATGTGTATTTTCAGCTTATTCCAGCCGGAATTATTTCAAAGTGTGAGGCGGCTAGAAAGTATGAAAACAAGAACAAAAATAGATACGGAAATATTGTAGCATGTAAGTAAAATTGTATAGAGACACGCACACCTGAATGTAATTTGATTGAAACGGGCCTCCGTGGCCTAGTGGATAAGAGCGCTTTTTTTATTCATTAGGTCTCTCACCGCTGTGGTTCGAGCTTCGCTCGGGTCACATGTGGGACGCCAAGTTCTGCAACAGAAGGTCTGGTGGGTTTTTCTCCAGGTACTCCGGTTTTCGCCCACCTCTGATTAACGATCGCCTCGATATGAGTGAAATAATCTTGAAAGGGCCGTAAAACCAAAATAAAAAATATCATAACTTGATTGAAACGAAACTGAATGAAATAGCGTAATCCCATATTTCTCTGTAGATACCGAAAAATATATAACTACACAATGTAATTACGTCTGTGAGTTGAATACCCCTGTCCGCCTGTTTTATAAAGTAAACAAAACTGGCCTAGGTCATGTTGAATTGTTTTTTACCAAAGTTATCTTTCTTTATAACTTTTTTGTTCCAAATGAAGTCTTGGCCCTGCAGTTATTCTTCAGTTTTCAATGAATTGTGATGAAACATTTCTATTAGTGTTCCATAGAATGTTACCAACACAAATATTTATCTCTGCAACTCCTCATTCATCTAATATCATCAACACGAACTGTTTTGGATGTCACTGTTTTCGGAAATTGTTCCTTGCACCTAAACTTAAAAAAAAAGTCTCTAGTAAGATGCAAAATCCCAAAACATTGTTTACGACATATTTGTTATAGCCTTATTCACCATTTACTGAAATTGTAAACTTTATGAAAATATTGTTCAGAAGGGTCTGCCAGTTTCGCCATTAAAAAGCTTTATTTGTTTTTCCTTTAGAACCGGGTTAGACAGCGTCTGTGGTGCTTTATTGTAAAGACTACTTTCCGCTTTCCACTATTGCTGTTTCAATTAGGCTCTAGTTATTTCATGTTTATGTTTCTTTCACTTATGTGTCTCTGGTGGGAGCTGTAGGTTAATTAAATCGATTCCTGGTCATTGCCTTCACTTCTGTTTTGTGAATCCAAGCCATTGAAAATGACCCTTATTCGAACAAATGGGTAAAAGCTCACATTTAAAATGTTAAAACCCTGCAATTACATTTCATTTAATAACAACAATGCAATTGAATTTTACAATATAATAATTAGCCTTTTATAAACCTCAGTTTCATATAAATATAACATCATATGATTACCAATGGTAAATCATGAGAAAACCAAGCATATATAATTTTGACCCCAGTGAACCCCACGTTTATACAGAAAATTGGGATTTACAATGGAACTTTATTTTTCTTATTTCTGCTCTTAAATATCGACTGTTGGTACTCGTTAGAACCACCTCGATGAGGCGGTTCTTATGTGCACCCTCAGTCTATATTTTAGCAGAAATATGAAAATATCAGAATTTTTGTCTGAGACTGTTTCATTTTTTTGTGGAAATTTTTTCAATATATTTGAAAAAACGTGTTTTCGAAATGGTACAAGAATAATTATTTAAAAATGTCTTCTGCGCAAAGCTATATTCTGTGATTAACATATCGCCATTTATGTACATTTGCAGATGATCATACACGAGTGGTTTTAACGGATTATGATAGTGATGAAAATGATGACTATATCAATGCAAACTACATAGATGTAAGTATATTTGACTATATAACAAATCTGTAAACATAAACTAGGGTATTACTTTCGTAATTGCCTACAGAGCAACGTATTATGGGGAGTTATTCTACCATTCCGGCCAATAGCCCCATATAAGTAGGCGTAGAAATGGTGATTAAAAGATAATTGTCCTTACTTCTAGTCAAAGGTATATGGTATGAGTACTTAATAGGCGATGCTAACAAGTTCCACAACATATGTTTTTTTTTATGAAGAAATAAAAATATCTTTTAAATATTCTTGTTACGCATCCTTATCAGGAGCAATGAATTATTTTCCACATCTTACTTTTAACATCAAAGTCTGACTAGACTAGGCGTAATGCTTGGGCTTGAACAGAATCTGTTCTGGCCTCTCACTTCGCATGCCTTTCATTCTCAATGGAACTGAAGCTTTGTCTTTGAATAAATACACGATTGTTTAAAGAATTCAATTTAAATGTCACAGTAACATGATAGAGAATTGTTCTCGTTTCAGGGGTACAATAAACCAAAGGCATATATTGCAGCTCAGGGTAGGTATCGCTTTCTATAGATTTATAAACTATTTACACGGACTGAACAAATTACTTGAGTAAACCGCGACAGAACTAGGGGCGAGGACCCACCCTGCCGGTGATATTGGGTAGCAGATGGCCTTTCTGCTTGTGTTGTTTTGATTGTGGGTCTTAGATTAAAAAAGTGTGTCCATCTTTCTCTTTGGTGTCTTAGACGGAAGCTTTTAGGTAATTTTATCGATTCTTCATCGATTACCTTCCGTTCTATTTTTTATAAGATTTATGTGTTTGAAGGCACTACTCCTTAAGGGCATTAAGGAATTGTGCATTACTGCGACATATCAGACGTTTTACTGTAAATATACCAAACTTGCACGGAGTAAAGACTGACTTTTTAATCGGATTTCACAAAAGCACAATAAGTAATAATTATCATTTATAACGGCACGTGGATAGTGAAACAAGATAGAAATCGATGACTTATGCGAGCCTTGTTCTTCTTTTTTCACTAATTTCTGTATTGCTCCTACATGTATGTTGCTTTTCTGTACAAGCGGAAGACGTGCTTGTTTTTTTTACGATATACCGCTATTTTCAAAAGTCGTTTAACAAATTGTAGAACAGTTTCAGAGGCTTAAACAGATGTACACACTGTGAGTTTTACGATAATCGAAATAAAGTTCAGATCAGGTGGTCCTTGCAAGAAAGATTCTTTTGAAACAAATAATCTGACCCTGTTCCAGATTGCGTTCTGAAATAGTACTTTTATTTTCTAGGACCAACAAAACAAACATTAAAAGATATTTGGAGAATGGTATGGCAGGAGAATTCTAAAACTATTATTATGTTAACTAATCCTACAGAGACAGGAAAGGTATGTGTAAGCTAAATTATCTGCCAAGGAAGTGTTATATTGCTCATATGGTTTAATAAAAATAGGCATGATGTTAGGTGACGAAGCGACATATACTGTTGATAATGTTATGTCCTGATCGTTAACTCCATTCTACGATGTTAAGTACATGCATGCTACTTCTCTTGTGCAGAAAAATGTCAGTTTTGAGCGATGCAAGACTCGTGTATTAATCGCGAAGCGCATGAAGCAACAAGTCCGTTAAGTTGAAACACATGAAAACCCTACTTGCTACAGGATAAAGTGAGGTTAATAAGGGATTATAGTTTTGTTCCAAAAGGTATTTTATCATCACACCACAAAACGACAGCGTGTCTTTTCCTTTGAGCACCACGATCTGTTAGAGCGAACTTCATAGCTTCATTACAATAATCAAAGCACTGAGAGTGCTGATGGAGCGTAGCTTTGATACTTTCATTTAGCGTCTGATTGGTATTTTAATTCAGGCTCATATTGATCCAATGAACATAGCTGTTTGAAGCTATTCTGGGCCAGAAGTCGTGTTAAAGCAACAAGACCTATATTGAAATTAACTCACGCTAAGGTGTAGACCCCGCAACAACCATCACGAAAACACGCCTGTACAAATACAGTGTCAACTTTTGGCAAAAAAATGGAAATTTTAAGATTTAAAATTGTGATATTTTCTTATCTCTGCTCAAAACATTGATTGCGGGGACTTGATTGAACCGCCTTGACGAGGCAGTTTTATCAAGTACCAACAATCAATGTTTTTGAGCGATACAGCAACCATGCAGTTCTACAGTTTACTTGAAGATTTCTACTGAGCTATAGTTCGTGCAATAACTGCGGCTTGTGCAATTGTTTGGCGGCTTTAAAGTTATTTTATGTAATCAGTTTTTGAAAAATTACCTTGGGGAGGTTATTTATCTTGCATTAGACATTCTTCTTGGTTACGTCTTGATGATGTTTATTTTCATGTGAAAAATTATCATAATTTTCCCAGCAGTTTATAAGTTATACATCCGTAATCCGCCTTTCAAAATTGCCTCGGTGAGGCTGTTTATAAAGCTATCTGGCATTAGACAATACCATCAGCTTGATCTTGTCAAATTACATCTGCATGCAAAACATTATAAAATATACCCTTCGGTTTGAAAGTTATACGACCGTGTCAGTGGGTGATTTTTTTTACCTTGCAGAGGCTAAAATAAAGAAATTGGGCATTCGGGAATCGCGTTGGTTAGATCTGTACATTATCTATCTGCATGCTATCAGTTGTCAAAATAGTCCAAATAGATTAGAAGTTACACTTCGAAATAATTTTTCAGTTTGCCTACGCGAGGCCGTTTGTAAAGTAATTTGGCATAAGGCAATTTTGCGGGTTATGTATTGTCAATATCAACCTGTATGCCGAAAATGATCAAAGCCGGGTTTAGATGTTATACTCCGTATTCATTTTTTTTTTATTATTTTGCCTCGGCGAGGCCATTCATAAAGTAATCTTGCATTAAACAGCCTCATGGGTTAGGTATTGTCAATATCAATCCGAATGCCAAAAAATGATCGGAATATTCAGAGAGGTTTGAACATTATACTCTGTTAACATTTTTCTAAATATATATTGCATCGGTGAGGCCATTTATGAAGTGATCTTGCATACGACAGTTTCTTGGGTTAGTTATTGTCAATATCAATCCATAGGCATATTTGAAGAGGTTTAGACATTATACTCCGTTATTATTATTTAAAAATAAATTGCCTCGACGAGGCCATTTCTGAAATTATCTGGAATTAAGGCAATTTCTTTGGTTAGATATTGTCAATACAGCACAGTGCACAGTCTTTTACCGGAAACCAACAACTGCCCTGTTTGAATCAGCGAAAGGGATAGAATCACCGTGGAACAGATTACACGATCAATCTCCTGGAAAAAATGTTGCCGAACCCGGCAGGTATCGAACTTGCGTCTGAGCTGATATTTTGCTTTATGGTCACATGCCTAGGACGCAGACAGGTCGCTTTAAAAAAGTAACATTGCAACCCCCCCCCCCCCCACACACACACACACATTAACCCATACTCTGAGTATATGTGTAGCAGCCTTCTTAGGGACAAACATAGCAGTCCCAGATCAGACGCTACATTAAGTGGCGTCTCATCTGTGTCTAAAATGCAAAATTTACTCCTTACAATATAAGCCTTGACGTGCACCTGTCCAAACTTATTCCAACTGTCTTATTTTGGTAATACATTATCGACCCACACTGCGTACTTTTAACCCATTTTAAACGAATGGAAACCTCAACACCTTATATCAGTATGGAATGAGTTCATTTTAAAATCAGGGATGTCAGCTTATGGCTTCCACGAAATATTTGGCAAAAATGGCTGAACCTTTTTTGTAAGTATGCAGTGAAGGTCATAATGAGACTCCGCGTGCTGTGGTATCTGATCTGGGTTTGTCCTGTTTGCAAGTTGCCAGGTGTGGGACTTTATGGTGCAAATGGGCTGTAAACTGGGTTATATGAACTGAACTATAAAACGATTAGACTGCTAAACAGTTCATCTATTAAAACTATTCATCTATTCCGTTTGAAATAGGTGGTCTGTGAAGCAGTCTATAAGAAGATACCGCATGGCGTAATAATCTACTACGTTATCACGGGGTACTATGTTCTCACTGGTGATTGGGTCATATGCAGTAACACCGAAAGTAGTACCGAAATCACTTCTCATCTCACTGGAGCTACGATGCAACAGCTACGCTCCAAAAAGTAAATCACAGCAAAATGTCAGCTCTAGATACATACAAAGAATATATGCTGAGTATAAATGCTGGGGATTTATGTTTGACAAAGGCTCAAAATATGTTTGCTCGCTATTTCAGAAAAAGTGTGACCATTACTGGCCAGAGGACGAAGTGCAAACATATCATGGAATACAAGTTGAAATATTGGGTACCAGCGATTTACCAGATTTCACCACTAGATCTTTCAAATTAACCAAGGTTGTATGTCTTGCTATAAATTATATTAGCCCATATTGCTGTGATACAAAATCCGCGATATCCAGAACAATAACAAAATATTGATGCCGATAACCGCTAAATTTATTTCTGCAACAATGACAGATGAACAAAACAAGATTGCCATTGACATGCGATAGATTTCAAGCATTTTCATCTTTCATTTCTCAGTTCATCTTGTCCCGTTGTTGCTGGGATTTAAACTTAAAAGAGCTGAATTTTGCACAATTCAGAAAAAAGTTACTAGGAAAAGGTCACGATACGTAACAACAACCATAAAAAGAAGAGAATAGGGTAGCACCACACACACACACACACACACACACACACACACACAAGAAGACATACACATATAAACAAGAACATAAAATAAACTGCCAGGCGACTGCACTGGGACGGTCATTAGAAAACTACCGGATGGGAGGAGCGGTGCTTGTGCTGTGCAGTAGCTTCATAAGGTCTTCTCGGACAGTTATTAATTTTTTGTTGTTATCATAATTTTATATAGTTTTTTTTTTCTTTTTACCGTTACTCAATGTACGTCTTTCTTTACCCTTGTTGTCTTTGGCGGACGGTTAAAGATTGTTGTATCAATTATTATTATACCTGAACATGCATTTCCTTCTAATTTGCAAAACTCATAAGCATCTTGGTGCCAATGGAGCATTGTTATTGATGATTGTTATTTTTCCATGGAATTTTTATCACCCTTTTTGCAGATGATCCTGACCGATCGTTTGCCATTTTATAAGTAATCAGTAAGTTACAATTGATGTTAGATAAAACAGAAAACAAATTACCGAGGAATTATTGTCCTGTCTTATTTCAGGATGGTGAATCAAGAGTAGTAAAACAGTTCCATTATACCACGTGGCCAGACCATGGCGTTCCAAAGTTTAGCAGTTCTCTTTTACTTTTACGACAAAAAGTAAGAGCCCATGATAGATTAGACATGGGTCCTCCGGTGATACATTGCAGGTATGCAGCATTTCTATACTAACTGAATGTTTAACCAAGTGGAGAAATAACATTGCATAAAGAGGGTTAAAGATATAGCCTTACTGCTGTGTACTATTTCCCAGTATGAGAAAAAGTTTTTTTTTAAAACAAATGTCGTGAAAATACCCATTGCAACAGTTTACATTTTAGTAATTTTGGTCATACATACACTTTCGTAGAAATTGCACCAAACCGTTTATCTTTTATTTAATATTGCAATGAATGGTTGGTTTAACAAGCCCACATAGATATGTCATGGATATCTTTCGCCGATTTCTAACAACGGACCATAAGTCATTTAAAAGATTTTCAAAACTATTTCAGTATCTGTGCGTAGGATGGTTACTTTGTGAAAACCTTAAAGACAAAGGGATGTAACTTATCTTTTATTGAGCTGCCCTTTTTCTATGTTTACTGTTTTAGAGACCTGTCTGTGTCATACTTCTTCGGTACAGACAGTCCATATTTCAACGTTCTGTTCGAATATGTAAACATAAGACTATTAATATGTTAACGATCGTTAACGGCTGTTGCTTAACTGATCACACAAAGAGATCATAGCAATAAGCTCTCGATAATCGTCACGCCAAGAGACTAACTGGCTTTTATAAAGTGGTAAAGTATTTTCTTATTTCTTGTAAAACTATATACTCGGTCCATTACGAAAACATGCCTATATAAATACATTGTAAAGTTTATCGCCAGAAAAGGAAAATTTTAAGCTGAAAACTTGTGATATTTCTATTATTTCTGCTCAAAATATAGATTGTGGGTACACGTTAGAATCGCCTAATTGAGGCAGTTCTAACAAGTACCCACAATTTATATTTTAGAGCAGAAATAAGAAAAAATACGGTTTACCCCTGTAAACCCCAGCTTTACTATATAAAAGTGGGATTCAAGGGGGTCAGAATTATATAGGTGTGTTTTCGTGATAACAAAAGTTAATATATCAACGTCCGGGTAAACTCAGTAGCTATCCGGTAGCTATTGAGCTAAACATGGCTGTTTGCATGTGAATCGCATTAGTCGCGTTTAGCTAGAAAATGCTAAAGTTTGCACTCAAGAGTTGCAATTTGTGCCTAGAAAGGATTCGCCAGGAAAGTACCATTGTATATGCGCAGTTAACACTTTTTGTGTCTAAGATGATAAATTGTATCTACTTAACATCGGAGCAAACTTTATCTTCACAACATCTCATGATCTCGTAATACAAGCAAGGCTTAATTGTGTGAATTTCTCAGATTCTTTAAAACTATCACAATTTTAGAACTATTCCTGTCATTCACCTGTTGCAATTTCTTTGAAAAGGGCTTTGTTACCAACATTTTTTGTGAATCGTTATGGTAAATAATGCAGAAAATGCATGTAACATGTATCACTACCAATTACGCTTTTCTGTTGAGTTTCAATTGAAAGCTGCTATTGCACACAACCTCCAAGAATAAGATACCTATACGTGATCACCTGTTGCTTTTAGTTGATGGAAACTATGCTCCAAAGGGTGTCTGATGACATGCATGTTTTAAATATTAGAAACCTTGGGTTTGGTGTAATTTTTATAATGGTAAATCTTAGCTTTTTAATGATTTCCCCTGCGAAAGCGACACAGTGTTCTCTTGTGTGCTTAAAACTATAGCCCGAAAGGGCGAGTTTAAGTAAACAAAACAATTAGGGCTTTTGCATGAAAAAAAAATTAGTGCTCTAACCAAACCAAAACACATTTTGTTTAGTTTTCATTTGTATGTAACTGCGGTAACAGAAACAATTTTATGTATAGGAACTTTTTTGACCGAATATATAAATGGGCCTCATAAATGAAAGATCCCCTAAAACTGTTAATCGAGATTAAATGTAATAACATAATCTAGAAGAAAACCGCCCTTACTTTGAATAAACGACAGCATGGTATTGCAAGGACATATTAATGTTTGTGGATTTGTTTATTCCAGTGCTGGTGTTGGTCGAACAGGTACATACATTGCCATTGATGTAGAGCTTGAAAGAGCTAAGACAGAAGGGATTATAGATGTTCATAATTTTGTTCAGTTGATGAGGACACAACGGATCAATATGGTGCAAACATTGGTAATAAACTATATCGAAACCGAAAATTGCCATTCGAAATGGAAGTGTAGGCAAAACTTTACTTGCAGCGAAAATGAATCAAAAGCATTTTAGAATATGCTATGTGCCTTAGTAGATTTGATTTGTTTGCTTTTTTCTATTATTTCTTTATTTTGGGGGTGTGGGGCGGGGGGGTGGTTTCGGCCCTTCCAAGATAATTTCACTTATTTCAAGTCGATCGATAATCAGAGGTTGGCACAAACTTGGGTATCCGGAGAAAAACATCGGAAGGTCAGGTGGTTTTCTCTGGGTACTCCGGTATTCGCCCACCCTAAATTAATTAGCGGCTCGAAATCAGTGAAATAATTTTATAATCTTGAAAGGGCCGTAAAACCAAAACCATAAGACTTTCATATCAGAGTAGTCAGAATTAAACTGCCATTTTATCAGACAAGTGAGAAAAAATAGTTTTAAAGGACGATCATTGGGGCAGTTATGTCATTGTAGGGTCATTCAATTATGAAAGTAATATTGATCATGTAGCACTTTACTTAATATTTACTGATATCGCTACTGTGTCATCAATTCCTTGCAGTGAGTATTTTTATGAATCCAACCTAATATGATGAAAATGCGGATTGAGCGAGTTTAAAAATTTCTACAATATTGTCTTAATATAGCTTAAAATCATAAAGTTTGAATTCGCATTTGAACAAAACGAGGCTATTCTAACGAGCACTGCCAGTACATGTTTAAGGGCAATATTTAGAAAAAATATCACACACCTTATCAGACAAGATGTAATTGTGGATTTATAAAAGCATTATGTGTGTGATAAAGTTACAAAGGTTGCCTTTGGAAACAAATGTCACACACGACATTGAAAATCAACTTTAGCGGATCAGACGAGCTAATGTTTGGCCAATCAGGCCTCATCGGTGACCTTCGTATAAATTTTCAAGACCAGCAATTGGCTGGAGGATCCCAAAGGAAATACAAATATAAAATGATTAACGAAGGTGTACTTGGAGGCGTAACACAGAGCATAACACCAGCTGAAAGCATTAGTATATAGCAATTATGGTTGCGTATGGTAACGAAGCGCACAAACACTCGAGAATCAAGGTTCTTAATGCATATAACATTGTCAAGTAAAACAACAGTGTTCTACCTTGACGAAAGTGTTTCTAAGTCATCGGGGGTTCCGTGTGTTTTTATGTCTAAGACGGATCGATACCATATTATTGAATCCTTACTTGACGGGCGTGTCACATAATATTGATAGGCTAGCCTGTGCAGAATCACCGCTCTTTGAACTAATGAGAAATAGATCCAAGTGAAGAAGATTCACTCAAAGAATTGGCGAAATGACCTTGTCTAGTAATTTCGGATTCATATATGGCACAATGTTTCTTTGTCTTTGACAATTATTTAATATATGTATTTGTTGTATTGTCTGTTGTTCTAGTCGTTCTGCTTATGTAGAGCTTCGATTAAACCAGGACTCTAGATTCCTGTGTTCCAGCAGTAATTTGTATAGCTTGTTTTCATTTCAGGACCAATATGTGTTTGTGTACGACTGTTTATTAGAAGCTCTCATCAGTGGTGACACAATGATGACAACAGATGAATATCCAGAAATACTGTCGGAAATGTGCCAATACGATAACACAATACAGAAAACCAAATTAGAAGAACAGTTTGATGTATGTTCTGTCTTATTTTATTTATTCTTTTTCGGTATGAAGGCGCAATTGTGATATTTGCTAAGAGTTTATATAGTTTGAAATTGTTCCTCATCACGAAAACATGCCTATATCATTTTGACCCACTTGAACCCCACTTTTATATAGTGAATTATAAATGAAGGCAATTGTCAGGAATCGATACAATTAACCCACAACTCCAATTAGAGACACCAAAGGGAAAGAAACACAAACTTGTTACAACTAGACCCTAATGGAAACTTCAATAGCGTAACGCCAAAAGGGCAGATACTTTCCCACAAAATGAACAACTGGCTATCCAAAAGAAAAAATGCAAGCGATACACACACTCAAAGATAAACCATAAGAAAAATAAATCGCGACAGAAGAACCGCCATGGAATGGTCAGTGAAACGAATTCCACTGGGGGCTTATATCGATTTTACGAGGCCGCAGTCTTGCCTTTACTTTCTTCGCGATTTAAACAAATAATTTGTTCAACCTGCATGGAGGCCTCGTAACTCATCAGTGCAACATCTCCGAGAACACAAAAATGAAACAACCAGAGATATTAAACAATGGCGAGGATTCTACAACAAGAAACCACTGAAATGCTGGAGCAAAAGAAAACCAACAGTTAGACTCCGATGGGCCCAATCAGAGACAGCATCAGGCACCAACCAGCATTACATTAAATTAATTTCTCTCTAATTCTAAGTTAGCCTTTATGCTGAAAGCGCCATAGGGTTTACAGGTTATGGTCTTCTATTTACATTTCCATAAGCTTACATGTTAATATTTGACCCTGTACCTGATTAATCTGCATTTCAAATTGATTTTCTTACCCCAAAACATGGTAAACAAACTGCCAACTACAAAATTATACAAAAAAACAAGGGTGTCATGTGGCAATTTCAAGCATTCTAACTGTCTAAGGGAGGTAACCCTGCCTCAAAGTGAAAATTCAGTCTTGGAAATTCAGAGATACCACATGTACAATTATTATCACAACAGAAAATTCAGGAGACAGTTCACTTTGTTTTCTGTATGTGTTTAATGCACATATAATACCCTGCAAGAAAAAAAATAACAGCTAAGTATTTCTCATCAGTTTCATAATTATATCCAATCAAATGTGACTATTGTCTCATACATGGCTAAAAGCTGGGTCCACAACCTCCTTTTCCAGGCTCATAACCTTAAACCAAACCTTATTTTCCTTATAATCCATCAAAAGAATTGCCAAATAGAAATTTAGATCATATATAATAATGTAGTCATGCATACTAAATGTTCAGTGACAAAGAATCTTTCAAGTTTGCAAAAAAGTTATCGCCTTCAGATTTTACGATGAAAGCCGAACAAACCATATTTTGTGAAAAAGCGCAAAGTTTACCTCTTTCTGGACTGGAACCCAGAGGCCGGCTTGCATCAGTGGTTCTTCTCATGTGTCTTTGGAATACTTCAGTCCTAAAATGCACTAAATTATGCCTAAATAGCACACCTATGTAGAAGTTATGGTTGTTCCTACACCTATACCCCCTACTTTAAGTAAAAAAAAGGCATTTTGAGGATATTTTGAAGACAAAACATTGATGAAAATGGTCATAAATGCCTTAATGCCATAAGAAACAGCTGAAAATATCTGTTCAGATCCAGTAACATGAATCTAACCAATTAGAACTTATAACAGATGAGAAAACTTGTCGCGATATTGCAGCGGGCTGTTCGGAGAAATAATTTTTGAAATTTTGCTTTGGACCAAGCCTGATGCCATATATTCCAGATGGAGTAGATTCTTTTACTTATGTTATGTTCATACACCTACTGCAAGACTCCTTTCCAAACAGACAAATGACAACACTGATTAACATGGCTTTAGAGCAAAGCAACCCCTACCCCCTCCCCCCCCCCCTCCATTTACATGGATCAGAAGCACAAAGTTGATCAAATGGCCCAGTTAGACCTAAATTAGCACTAAAGTTACAAATTTTACAGTTTTTGTAGCAAAATACATGACAGGAAGATCCAGTTTATGACACAGAATTACATAGAACCTTCAAATTTGTGAAAATATTATGTAATGACCAAAAACAGGACAGAGGTGATGATTTTCTACTTTCGGTTTAGGTTATGGTCTTCTATTTACATTTCCATAAGCTTACATGTTAATATTTGACCCTGTACCTGATTAATCTGCATTTCAAATTGATTTTCTTACCCCAAAACATGGTAAACAAACTGCCAACTACAAAATTATACAAAAAAAACAAGGGTGTCATGTGGCAATTTCAAGCATTCTAACTGTCTAAGGGAGGTAACCCTGCCTCAAAGTGAAAATTCAGTCTTGGAAATTCAGAGATACCACATGTACAATTATTATCACAACAGAAAATTCAGGAGACAGTTCACTTTGTTTTCTTTATGTGTTTAATGCACATATAATACCCTGCAAGAAAAAAAATAACAGCTAAGTATTTCTCATCAGTTTCATAATTATATCCAATCAAATGTGACTATTGTCTCATACATGGCTAAAAGCTGGGTCCACAACCTCCTTTTCCAGGCTCATAACCTACAGGGGACAACCTGTTTTTCTTATTTCTGCTCTAAAATAGAGATTGTTGGTACCCTTAGAACGGCGGTTCTCTCCGTGGCGGTTGTAACGTGTACCTACAATGTTTATCTTGACTAGAAGTAAGAAAAATATCGCAGTTGTTCATCTTAAAGTGTTCGGGGTTTTTTTTTCGGCGGTAAAGTTTACAATGTATTTGTATAGGGGTGTTTTCGAAATGTGAAATTTTGAAATACCTTTTATTTTTCCAGTGGCTTATACTGCATGCAAAGATATTGAAATTTGTCAATTCATTGCAAGGATAGAATGGAGCGCAAATTATGCCCAGCCACACGTTCTTGTTTTGTGGTATATTTTGGAGCGAAGAATATGAATTTCATTTATTCCTTAAGCAATGAATCTTTTCAATTGTTTGGTTAAGGTGATAATATTTCTGTAATCATTTGCATGCGTCTCAAGAAAGATAAGATGCAATATTAATACATAGAAAGGGAGACCAGGAAATGATACAATTACATTACGATAACACACCCGTGTGACATAGTGCATTTTTTCGTATCTCCAAAATGGCTACTTTTCTGGTGAAAATTTGTGATATTTTTCTTATAAATACTGCAAACATAGGTTGAGGGTGCTCATTAGAACCGCCTCATTGAGGCGGTTTTAACGAGAACCAACAACCTATGTCTTGGAGCAAAAATAAGAAAAATAATGTTTAACCCCTTAAACCCCACTTTTCTCTATATAAAGTGGGGTTTAGAGGGGTGTTTATTTCACGGGCTTGTTCACATGGTTAACTAACATATTCTGTCTGAGATGCCAAAGGGAAAGAAGAACTCGCTTGACGCAACGGCACTATATCAAAACACCATAAATAGAAAGCCAAAAGAACAGCTTTTCCCCAAAAAACTACCTATCGGCTATCATAAATTAAAAAAAAAATATAAGCACAACAGAAGCAGCATCACATAAACATGTCAGGTTAAAGAGTACGTTTATATCCTTTTTAAAGGATCTTACATGAGTCTTCATGTACTAATATTTACATATCCAGTTTAAAGTCTAATGTAAATATTTTCTAGAACGGGTTATCCTTTGGAAGCAAGGAATACACCAAGGAACTGGAAAATACGGAGTGTACATGTTTTCTGGGCCAGACTAGCTAGTTTCGGCCATTTAGGCCTCATCAGTGACCCTCAAATATCTTCAAAATTCCACAATGGAATCAGTGATCCAAAAGGACAAGAAAATATAAACTATACTATGATGTAGGGCAGGGAGATTTTTTACGGCCGCCACACATTCCCAGACAACAGCTGTAGTGGCGTTAAATATGTTCTAGAAAGGGTTATCCTTTGGAAGCAAGGAATACACCAAGGAACTGGAAAATACGGAGTGTACATGTTTTCTGGGCCAGGCTAGTTAGTTTCGGCCATTTAGGCCTCATCAGTGACCCTCATATATCTTCAAAATTCCACAATGGAATCAGTGACCCAAAAGGACAAGAAAATATAAACTATACTATGATGTAGGGCAGGGAGATTTTTTACGGCCGCCACACATTCCCAGACAACCTACAGAAAACAATGTAGTCCATACTTCCATGAACGCATCGAGTCACATGATTTTTAGTTACATCAAGTGATGTCAGTCTAAACCATGTTCCTCTACGGGCGTTGGTGTCGTCAACGCTGTTCCGCTCTTTGTTGAAAAAAAAACAGCGTGTACATGTTTTTCAGCTTTAAATGTTAGCCCTATAAACATTGTTTCGCCAGGGATTAGCGGCAAATAATGTAAACATAAAAACTAAACTTAATTTTCTTGCTTTTCATGAAAACATGAACGGCAGCGGGTCGCTAGCACAGTTTACTTGAACCCATTCGGGGTACATTTACTTTGCACGCGAACCACTGCGTTCATACTTCCATGAACAGTAGAAAAATAAAAGTCATTTCTTTATTGAATTTATCAAACGAGTTGAGGAAAAGGGATAAAATGTGAAGATTTGCCGAGCATTTTATCCCTTTTAAACGAGTTCATTAAAATGAATAAAATGCAAGGCCAGTCAACGAGTTTTATAAATTCAATATCACATGAACAAGAATGTAAATTCTATTTATCATAATGACATTTAGAAAGCGTTTTATTCACGATTTGATGCAAAACGTCAGTATTCCGCCATTAGTAAACGCTACTGCATCAAGGAGGTCGTATGGAAAATGTTACGGGCGTATCTAACCAATCTGCATATTTGATCCACTAGTGGATTATTGAATTTATTAGGGCCCCGCACTGAAAGTGTGGGTGCCCTATAGTAATCACTCTGTCCGTCCGTCTGTCTGTCTCTCTGTCCGTCTGTTCGTCTGTCCGTCCACAAATTTCTGATAGCGCTGCCGGGGCCCTAGTCAGTTTCACTGACTAGGTTCACTGACAGCTCTAGTTACATGATGTTATTACATTCTCAGACGGATCGTCGTATGCTTAATAACATAATCTATGCAAAGTTTATACACCAAGGAATAAACCAACCACAGAACGGAAAATTATAAAATATTAACTTTTTTCCGGGTAAGACAAGCTTGTTCTTGGCAATTTGTGAATACATGCTTCAAATAAAAGGTGTTTTTTCGAAAGACATACATGTGCTCGTATTTTGTCCATAGAATTAAAAGAACTTGTGAAATAGCTTGCATCACGTTAACAAGTCCATGAACAGATCATCCCTTCAAACCAACTGTATATAGAGAACATTTTTAGGGGAATGCATTATTTTTTCTTATTTTTGCTTTTTGGAGCAATACAAAGAAAAAAAATCTGCTTAATATTATAAAAACGACCATATTGGAGAAAAGAAAGTGCACAATGTCATATCGATGTGTTATCATAATGTACGGTCAGCTTTGAATGCGGACTGCTTGTTGTCAGCAGACAATGTGATCCGTATGATTTCTTAACTGTAGTTTTATCCCTGCCAAACTCACATGTAAAACAAATCAATCACGAAAACACGCTTATATAGTTTTGACTCCCTTGAACCCCACTTTTATATAGTAAAACTGGGGTTTCCGGGGGTATACCTTATTTTTCTTATTTAAGCTCTTAAATATAGATTGTGGGTTCTAACGAGTGCCCACAATCTATATTTTGAGCAGAAATAAGAAAAATATCACAATTTTTCACCATAAAATTTTCATTTTTTTCGGCGATAAAGGTGACAATGTATTTGTAAAGGCGTGTTTGCGTAATGTAATTTGATTATACCGCTTTCTTTTTTCTCCAGATCCTTAGACTGATCACATCGACGATTGTTCGAGATGAAAGCACAACGGCTCTCAGGGCAGAAAATATTTTCAAAAACAGATGTAAAAACATTGTTCCAGGTACATAACACATGTGGTGCTGAAATGTTAATTTTGCCTTGTTTTCACACACCGCCATCATAAGTATAAATGGGAAAATATAAGAGTGTATCTTTTAAACATGATAGCATGTGCAATTTCAAATTAAACAAATATACTGCAGTTTATTGATGACAAATACTAATTGGGGGTTAATTATGCTGACAGTTTTAGAAGCCTCCGTGGAGTAGTGGTTATGCTACTCGCCTGATAAAGCAGGGATTGTAGGATTGATCCCGGGCATCTCCAGACTTTCCGATGGGTCTTTAAACCGAGGTCCCGCCTCCGTATGACCTTAGCTGTTTTTTGGACGTAAAACTGAAACACACTCACTCTATATGCTGACAATTTCCTTCCAAAGAATGAATATCTAGTGTTTCTGAGTAATTGAGACTATTAAGGGTAAAGTAAACATATGTAAAATATAAAGTATTTAAAAGACGAAACAGAATATATTGCTATAGATCAATCTGTTTGATGTTTCCTGTCGTATATATTTCAATTTTCCTATTTTCCTATTTATGACCTAAATATTTAGTTTTCTGTGTATATTTCATTTCATGCTGTATTTAATGAATGTAAAACATTTTCAGCCAACAGATGTAGACCATATCTAATGACCCCAGTGGAGGGTTACAACGATTATATCAATGCTGTGTTCACAAATGTAAGCATTGTAGTTCTTATTATTTACGAAGCTGATATTTCAATAAATAAAACATGATATTATTTAAGCTGTTTGAGGCTGACATTGCCAAAATTATTCAACAATGACACATTTTGTTAATCCTATAATTAGCGGTAAATTGTTCACGTACACACATCAGTGACCATTAATGCTTCTAATATGACCTCGACTATTTGTGTAACTGTTTGTTTGTTTCGTTTGTTTGTTTGAATTGAGGTATTTTGCCTCAAATTTTGTGGGACTTTTACCCGACACTGAGATGAAGTGAAACCTCATGCCCTACCGTCCAATGAAACCAATAGGGTTTATATGCATGGACGGTCCGACTCGCATCACGTTGCCTGGCCAGGCTTAACATCTAAGCGGTTCACAGTACTCATGTGCGGTCGGTTTAAGCTCTTCATGGAAGCATCATGCATCCAAATCTTTCTCCTAGCCCCGATGGGCGGGGGCGCTATTGCGTAATTGCCTGTGACAACAACACGATTGTAACGAGTTACAATGACACTTCAATTTGAAATTTTAAGTTTCCGTGATCTTCAATAATGACAAATTTGGTCTAATAATTGTTTGTTTGCTTGACCGGTTTCGTAAATTTAGTACATATTGTATTAAAATAAAAGTGAACCAATGACAAGGAAGCCATATACATGTAATTACCTTATACCTTCTAATCAAGCCAACAAAGGGTAAGCGAAAGAAGCACAAACATATCGTCTGCTTATTGCAATAACGGTGTAACTGCCAGTATGCCATAATGGCAGTTACACCGTTATTGCACTAAGCTGACGATATAGCAACTGCACCGTAATTAAACATTACAAAAGAAAGCCAAAAGAAAAGTGTTTCTCCTACAAAATGACCAAAAGGCTATTCGTATTAAAAAATGGCGACTATAAAACACAGTAGAAGAGTTGAAAGGTCAGTAAATAATACCGGCACGACAGCTTAAGTCAGTTTTACTTGCCGCATTTCTCCCTTGGTTTAGCCGTAGTTTACACAAGTAATTTGTTCAGTCCGCGTGAGGGGATTCTTCTGCATGCATCCACTTTTCTGACTTTGTGCCTGATGCTCTGTCTCTGGTCGGGCCCATCGGAGTCTAACTGTTGGTTTTCTTTTGCTCCAGCATTTCAGTGGTTTCTTGCTGTCGAGTCCTCACCGTTGTCTCACCTCTGTGGTTCTTTGATTATTTGTGTTCACGGAGATGCTGCACTGATGAGTTAGGAGGCCTTCATGCGGACTGAACAAATTGTTTGTCTAAATCGCGACGGAAGTAAGGGCGAGGATTGTGGCCACGTAAAATCGATTTAAGCCCCCCAGTGGAAATCTTTCCACTGACCGTTCCAAAGCGGTTCTTCTGTGGCGATTTATTTATGTTGTTGTTTGTTACTTACTGTGTGTATCACTTGTGTATTTTTATTTTGGATGGCCACATGGCCATTTTGTGGGAAAGTAACTGTCCTTATGGCCTTCCTTTGTTTAGGTTTCCATTATTGTCTGGTCGCTTAATGTTTGTGTTTCTTTCCCTTTGGTGTCTTTGATGGGTGGAGTAAGTTGATTGTATCGATTCCTGATGTTTGTTTTACTTCTACTTTGTAAACTAAGTTCAATTCATTATAAAAGTAAGGTTCTGATAGGATTGGTTATAGATTACATTTTAGTCCAACGTTTCATTTTGAAACTAAAGCAAAATGGCGTCAATAAAATTTAGAAACGGTTTTTCGGAGTTTTTGATACCATTGTTTAGAAGTCTAGCAGTTAATAATTCATTACGAGAGTTGGAGTCCGTGACAAGACTAGACAATCTGACCAACCAAGAAACAGCCCGTTCCAATAAGGAAAATTAACAATCTCAAAATAGAAATCATCGCGTTAAAAAATTATTCAAACATTCATCGAGATGTTTGAAGAGAAGAACAGGTGTTAGCATTTTGAATTTGATATGCATGAAAAAGGGTTATGAACATATGATATTGATGTTAGGTATTGTTCTTGTACTCGTTTTCAAATTCTAGTAATGCCCATCATTTTGGTTCATCCATTGCTTTTACACAATATTATTGCAGTCATATGAAGTCATTTTACCTTTGAAAACATGGGGCAAATTGACTAGAAATTCGCTGTAAAATATCATTTCTTCACGTGAACAAGTCCGTGAAATGAACAACCCTTTAACCGAAAACTGGGGTTTACGGCGGTATACATTATTTTAGTAGTTTTGCTCAAAGACATGGGTTGTCTAACGAGGCGGTTCTAACGTGCACCCGATACCTATTTTTGCGGTATAAATAACAAATATATCACTATAAGTAGCCATTTTTTGATATGTAAAAAAGCACTATGTCGCACGGGTGTGTTATCGTTATGTTTGCATCTTTTAATTGACAGAGCTATGCAAAACGTGATGGTTTTATAATAACACAGATGCCACTTCCAAATACTGTGACGGATTTCTGGCGCCTAGTTCACGACCATAATGTGTCATCGATTGTTATGTTGAATGAAATCGACGAAGCAGATGAGGTAAAGATTTATAGAGAATTTCTCATTTGTGGTTTTATGGACCCCTCCCTAAGGCCCGTTTCAAAACTCCATAGTTCAAATATTTACGTGTATGAGATTCTTTATCAATTGATCAGTTGTTCACTGAATTGTCAACATACTCAGCATATTCGTTCTCATTGATGGCGTGTAGGGCGCGTAACTGTGTGATGTTTGTTGGGCATATGAAATCCTGTAATTCTTAACAGTAGCAAACTGGGTACTAAATTGGCCGAAACTAGCTAGTCTATTCCAGAAAATAAAAGCTCTATGGTTTTCAGTTCAGTGTTGCAGTCTTTGCTTCGAAGGGAATAGCCTTTAATAGAACATTTAACTTCACCAAAACTGGTGCTCAGGGAATGTGGCGGCCGTGAAATGTTTACCTGATCCTCATCATAGTGTAGGTTATTTTTTCTAGTCCATTGCGATCATTGCTTCCACTGGGAATTTTGAAAAAAAAGGAGGGTCACTTATGAAGCATAATTGGCCGAAACTAACTAAACTGGCCCAAAAATAATTATACACTCTATGGTTTACAGTTCTGTTTTGAAGTCTTTGGTTCTAAGGTATTAGCCTTTTATATAACATTTATTATGTAGTTTTCTACATTACTGAACATATTTGGCTTTCGCGAAATCTCAGATGAAAATCTCAGAAACGATATTTTCTCAACATGTCTTTTTCACGTAAGTATTATTATCCAAATTATTTTTTTTTTCATCTGCCTATATGTATAGGAAATACTACTTCCCTTTGTTTCATTCGCAAAGATCTTATTCTGGCAGGGTGAATAAAAATTATCGAAATTATTTTCATCATATGCCTCCAGCTGACATGTCTCATGAGCCACGTCGGTCGGTGTGTGCTCGGAGGGGGATGTGCTGTGTTTGCCTGGTCTTGTCCATCATCCGTTTCGGTTTCAAAACTTTGGGGTTTAGACACACTGATGAAGGTTAAATATCAGAAAGGCCTCTGTGTCACTAAATTTGGTATAGTTACACCTTAATTAGAGCCACTCCATTCTAAATAATTTGAATAGGATTGAGTCCGATGTTTTATGGCTTACGTTCGGACCTCCGTGATCGAGATGGTGGTTTGAAGATGTGAACAGTTAGACTATTGATTCAAATGCATAACACGCACATTATGGGTGCCTGCAGATTAACGGGATGCCTCATTGTAACTATCAACAGAAAGTTTTCTGTTGTGGTCGCATTAATGGAGTTTTGGTTTCACTTGAATAATGACTACTGGGGTCCTAAAGTTCTATCGCTATGTATGTGATTGCACTAACGTATGTATTGAGACAGGGATCAAATTATAGAATTCTTAAATAGCTTCTACCGTAAGAAAAGTATGTCTAGCTTGAAGGTGTTAATAGTCTTAAATGATTCGCAATGGCAACTGTCAAAATATTGGATACTTTCTGCAAGAATTTCATTTCCTTAAATGAGTTGCATGAGAACTCTTCCTTACTTGCGACTGTATGGAAAATCCTCGCGAATTCCCTAGTTAATGTTTTATTATTGATTAAATTTGGTAAGATGTTTCGTTTATATTTAGTTTACCATAATATATCTACAGACATGTGAGCAGTACTGGACATTAGAAACATGTGGAGAGAAGCACGGTCCATTTATTATTGAAACAACGGCTGAGATAAAATCAGATCCTAGCATTACAATCAGGGACTTCACTGTATCAAATACAGAAATGGTGAGATGAATTTTCTTGTTTTTATTTGTTAAACTCGATATGTTACAATTTGAATGCTCATTCAACATGAATCAGGTCATCTAAAGTGCATTTTTGTATACACAATCCATGCGTCATATTTGGCTTCTTCAGTCGTAAATAGGTACTCATTAAAAGTTATCTAACACAGCTGTGGGTTGGAACTCGTAGATCTTGTCCTATGCCGCTCATTTGATGTGTGAATGTAAATGATACTGAAAAGTAAAATGTAGGTTATGTACGTACGTTACAAAAATATTACGATTTGATATAACTTTCTGTGATACTATGCAGGTTAAAATGGAAATATATGGCTTGGCAATGTGTATGTTTTCTTCTTTGGTTAATTGGTAGAGAGTCGAGACCATGAACTCCAGCGCATTAAAAGTAATGTGAACCAGTATAAACCACGTCAGTCGAACTGAAGATTGAATAGCTAAACAGAAATCAAATCATATACTTTATAAATTATATAGAATAGAGTTTGTACATACAAAATGCCATAGCTCCAGGGTAAACACCAATATACAGAACTTCATATTATACATGATACTCAGTGGTGGCTATGTCAGAATAAGAAAGAACTGTCCAGATAACAAGCTATTCTAACGACGGTATTTCAATAAGAAATACATATTTCGCAAATGGCGTTTACTAGTCGTGTGTTGGTTTGAATTGTCAACATGAAGTATATTGAAGATCTAAATTGCAATAATAATGAATTTACTTTTAATTTAGTTACACATATTATCCTTGTCGTATCGCATATTCTAGTAGAAAATTGCTCTTTTAGAACTGCATAGTCTTAGGTCCGTTTCTTTTGTTAGATCCCTGTTGTCAAGCGTTACTGCCCATTGTTTGGAATTGCATTCTCAGGAAATCATCAGGGGTGTTCTGGGCTGATGTTTTTTTACATGGTTTTTTGTTTGTTTGTCTGTTGGTGTTTGGTTTGGTCTCTCAGTGGTTAATTTCTTTTTTGTGTGTTCATGCCTATTATATTTGGTACTTACAGCGTTGCTCTGTCTCTTGGTGCCAGTGGTAGGCTGTAAAATGTGATTGTGGCTTATCCTCGGCATATTTATTTTTCTGCATATTTTCAGTTCATTAAAAGAAAAGAATCTATGGATTGAAAATTTGTTTTAAGGATCTGTTAATAACATTTAGCGAAGAAATCTTTGGTGTTTTACATATGTTGCTGTCTTGTTCGATGCAATCAAATTTTTGCCACATACATATTTTATATCTCAGATCTAGCACTCACGAGTTGAATCTTATTTCCTTTTCCTTTTAATATTACCTTGCCATTTTACAATTCTACCTAGTGTCCCCGCAGGAGACTGCTTCAAATAATGTACAAAAACAGAGTGCATAAAGTACAAGATTGTTGCAAATATCACGAAAACGACACCAGACCTTTCCTTTAAAATAGAAATGTTCTGAGCCGTGTCATAGATAGCCAGTGCACAGTAAAGGGATAGCTGTCTTGTGGAGATAAATCATCGCTTGTACGTTCGGAAATTTGCCACCACAAAAACTACGATTGGCACTCGCAATTGACAATTTCCAATAGAATTATCCACATTCTACTTCCATAAATGGTAACAGAAATACAATAAGTACCAAATGACTACACAGTACGCCACACTCGGCGTAGAAGAGAACCGCAGTGTCAGGAACACATTTGAACGACCAGAAAAAATAATTAGGTGACTTAAGCTTCCTTTATGGGACCCCTCTACACATTCCTATTTATTGATACTTCAATGACTCTAACACCGATGGCTCGTTGGCCGCGGTTACTTCGAACTCTTACTTCAGTTCCCAGTGTATTCTTCACATGGCTCCAGATAAAAAAATGTTGCGGATAATATAGGAAATTTTCCGCTTGTGACGTTTCGATTATGGCTAAGATGTTTTATGTTCATTATGCAAACCCGCCTATACAAGTTCACTGCCACCTTTATCGCCGAAAAAAATGAAAATTTTATTATGAAAAATTGTGGTATTTTTCTTATTTCTGCTCAAAATATAGATTGTGGACACTCGTTAGAACCGCCTCATCAAGGCGGTTCTAACGAGTATCCACAATCTATATTTCAGAGCATACATTAGAAAAAATAAGGTATAGCCCCGGAAACCCCAGTTTTATTATATAAAAGTGGGGTTCAAGGGGGTCAAAATTTTATAGGCGTGTTTTCGTGTGTGGTGTTTCTTTCCCTGTTGCGTCTTGGATGGGATTTGTGAGGTAATTGTATCGATCCCTGATCATTGCCTTCACTTCTATTCATATTAAATCTTGAAAGGGCCGGTGAGTGTACTCATTTGAATCGCATCTATGCGTAGAGTACACACCACATACACTTACATGTATATCATTGAAAAACATAATCCAAATTTATACCCATTATGTTTCTTGAGTTTGCGCTATGATTATCTTACAGTGACTAGATCTACTCCTGACTCGAACTAATGTTATAGATCCGAAGGTGTCGAGCGGTTAAACTGTTTATTGTGGGTTTGCATAGGTCTTTATTGCATGAAAATGTTCACATGATGATACAATGTTAATGTAATAAGGGTAAAGTAAAATACGAGGCTTTTATTTCAGCCCCATGAAGTTCCACGTGTGGTTCGTCAGTTTCACTTCCATAGATGGTCAGAAGGGTCTGTGATCCCTAGCTCCAAACTGGCCCTTTTTGAACTGCTGGATATGGTAGATACATGTCAAAGGCATAGTGGAAACAAACCTGTTGTTGTACATTGCATGTAAGTAGTGAATGGAAAATGAAAGATAACAGTTCATTATCAAGAAGATCAAACTGTTGATCTATCTCAGCCTTCATGTATCATTGACAAGCAGTTTTACAACGTATAATTATTTTTATTTTATTGTTTTTGCTCCATTTTTATTATCATAATCATGATTATTATTGTTATTATTATTATGAACATTGTTGAACTTCTAATTATTACCATTACGTCTACAAAACGAAGTGGGGAATTTTTGGTTTTGCTGCGTTTCTTCTCCTTCTTACCTTCCACATTTTGTACAAATGAGTTCTCAGTACCCACTGGACGGATTGTTCTGAAAGGTTTGGATACAATAGGCATTGATATGATATTGTGCAAAAGGGTTTCAAAATTCAATACCACGTGCAGAAAGGGTTAAACAGGTACATGCAAAATACGCCAAACTTCTGTCCGGACGAGTTCTTAGTATTCGCTCAACGGATTTTTTCTGAAATTTGGGAGCGGCGGTATGATAGATACCAACATGAAGTTGTGCAAGAGGTTTCAAAGGATCCCCGGGGTCCGTCAGGGCCATGCCAGTCCGCTTCCGAATAACCATATATATCATTGTTCCATTCAGTGACACAAACATCGGGTTCTCCTGGGGTCTGCCGGGGCGCTGACCCACCGATCCACTTCAAAACGACCTTTTATCTCATGAATTTATCAGATCTCTACCCCTAAACAATATATGTTGTTTTTTTCCTAATGATAAGACGCATTCAGTGACACTAACTTGGGTCCACTTGGAACCGACGAGGCCATGCCCCATCCCCTCCACTTCATAAGAAAATCTAATATCTCAGAAACAGCTCGGATCCTCGCCCGTAAACTATATATATTATTGGTCTGTGGGGTTCTCCTCGACCATGCACCATCCTCTACTTCACACAAGGTATAATATCCAAGAAACATCTCAGATCCCCGCCCGAAAGCATCTATATTTTTGTTCCTTTTTATAATACGACTACAGTGACGCCTAGTCGGGGTATCTGGGGTATGCTTCACCCACCCAACTTATGAAGACCTAATCTCTCATAAACCATTCATATCCACACGCCTAAACATATGTATTCTTGTTCCTTACGATGATATACATTCAATGACACCTATTATTTGTCCCTGGGATATACCAGGGTTGACCGGGGCCATACCCTTCTCCAGCCACTTCATAAAATGCCATATATCTCAGAATGCCTTAGGATCGCCGGCCTCAATCATATATATCTGTTATCTGAATGATAAGACGCATTCAGTGAGATTGGCTGTAGCCCCCTTCCCCCATGGGTGTGCTGGTGTCAGCTGGGACCTTGCCCAACCCTCCACTTCAGAAACCGTTCAGATCCCACCGCTTAACCATATATAATTTCGTTCATTATGAGAAGGCGCATTCAGTGACACCAATTACGGGTCTCCGGGGGTATGTCATATAATGTCAGATATCCCAGAAACCGTTCAGATTTCAATTCCCAAACCATACATTATTGTTCCTTATTATTTGATGCACTCAGTGACAACTTCAAGGGATTTCCCGCTGGTAAACTTGGACCCTCCCGTTCATATGAGGCTTAATATCTTGGAGAATGTTCAGATTAAACCATATATATTATTGTTCCTTATTGCCGGTAAGCTTTGTCACTTCAGCACACATAAGGCTTAATATCTTTGAAAATGTTCAGATTCCATACCTAAAGCATATATAGTATTGTTCCTTATGATTGATTAGGCACGTTTATTTGCACCGACCGGGATCCCCCCCCCCCCCCCCCCGCGAAAACGCCCCAACCATTGTGCCCTGTATTATGCCTTGCACAAATAAAAAGCTAAAGGTTGCTTTCGAAACAAAGAACACATAAAAGAACGAAAATCGGAGACTCGGTTTTACTCACAGCAATATAGTTTGCAATGCTGCATACGCCTCCTAGCACCGGCTTAAGCGATATTCGATTTTCAAGATAACCCGAATGGGCTCAATGATCCCAAAGAAAAAGAAAATATAGATCTGCACAATGATGAAGCATAGTTTGACGATTGCGTTTGAAATTCTTTTATCTTTTGCTGACGAATTAAAATGGAAGCAGTCTACGTGGGAGCTCATTTGAGTGTAGAGGTTCGTTTGGGAGACCTTATTATCAGTAGATTATTATCATGTCTTATTGAAACATGCAACTCCAGTCTTTGGCTAACATAGATACGTTGGCTAAGTGTGTAGTTTCACGTCGCGGTGTCAATTAAGCATTCGAAAGCTAGATCACATTTTAACTCGGGTCCTATGTTTGCATTATGATAATACACACGCGCGGCATAATGCAATTTTTCACGTCTCCAAAATTGCAACTTTTTTGATGAAAATCCGTGATATATTTTATAAATACTACAAATATAGGTTGTGGGTGCTCGTTAGAACCGTCTGATTGAGGTAGATCTAAAAAGTACCCACAACCTATATCTATATATGATGATGTATACCCCCATAAAACCCAGTTTTCTCTATATTAAGTGTTGTTTAGGGGGTGTTCATTTCACGGACGTGTCTACGTGATGGACTGCATTTCTTCAGACAGCTCGATTGTTTCTATTTTTTTTTTTTTTGATACAGTACAAAGTTGTTAACAGATTAGACTCAGATACTTGCATTAAGGAAAGGATATCGTTTGTTATATATATTATTATTATTCAGCAATTTGTTGTCGTTGTTATTGTTATCGTTTGTCTGTATGTTTGTTGTTTTTTTTTTGGGGGGGGGGAGGGGAGTCGATTGTTTGTCAGTCAACCCAAAGTTACTAAGCATAGAAGCTCCCCGATGCTAAGATCCACGTGACTTATAGGAAATCCAGGATATGTTTAGTTACAGAATCTCATCGCTGTGAGATCAGAGTGTTGCGTAGTCAGGGTCTTGTTGTCTTTGATGGGAGGATCGGTTCATGATCATTTTCTTCAATTCCGTTTCTATCTATATAATCTAGACTGGAATCATATATTGAGTTAGGCAAACACTTTATATCCAGATCAAACGCCGAAGAATGCGACGTCTGAACAGGGTCTACCCTTTTTTGCGATTAGTACAGGAATGAGTAAACCATGGAATGTAAGGCTTAAACGATATATTCTAAGCCTCTGTTCATTATTTAGCCTACACTCATAGACAAACGACCCGCTAGTGCTGTCAGTGCTTTTATTTATTTATTATTGTTATTATAATTATTATTTAGTTTGCGAAAGAAGTGTACTCATCACGTGAACAAGTCCTTGAAATGAACAACCCCCTTAAGGGTTATCCTTTGGAAGCAAGAAATACACTACAGAACACCACCCCACTTTATAGAGAGAAAATTGGGGTTTACGGGGGTTCAACATTATTTTTCTTATTTCCTCTCCAATATATAGGTTGTGTGTACTCGTTGGAATTGTCTAAATGAGACGTTTCTATTGAGTACAACCTATGTTTGCAGTATAAATAAGAAAAATATCATGGATTTAACGGCAGAAAAGTAATCATTTTGGAGAAGTTAAAACTGCACTATGTCGCACGGCTGTGTTATCATATGGTGAACATTAAAATATTGAGAA
Organism: Lucinisca nassula; assembly: GCA_963580285.1. NCBI lineage: Eukaryota > Metazoa > Mollusca > Bivalvia > Lucinida > Lucinidae > Lucinisca > Lucinisca nassula. The sequence continues at coordinate 94,185,404 of OY757014.1, forward strand.
GCAATATAGTTTCAACTTTTGACAAAGTAATGCTTTTCGAACTCTGCTACGTTACACTGTTATTTGTTAAAAGTAGCAATACATTTATTCTCATTTAGTCCTTGCTCTGTTCAAATGACAATTTTTGATATTTTGTCCATCTAAAAACAAGCTGGTGAAACATTAATTACTCGGGCTCGTTAATTGTCACGAATTATTTTTGTGAGAAATTATCTCATAAGTCTAGTTATCAGTATATTAAGTATAATTAAGCATAATCTTTTTTTAATGTTAACTAGAAAATGTATGCTGTCTATACGCATAAGAATCGCCTTGCTGAGACGATTCTAACGTGTACACAGAACATACCTTTGGTAAAGAGATATTAACTTTTCATGATCCAAAAGGTGTTCGAGCCATTGAAGTTTGACTGCAGCAGTTATATGTTATATGGTGCGCATTAACACTTTGTTTGATATTTAATCCGTAGGAATGGTGCTTCCCGAAGTGGTTTATTTGTTGCAATAAGCTCTCTTATTGAGAGACTTAAACTTGAAAAAGAAATCGATGTCTTCCAAACAGTTAAACAGTTGCGGTTGTGTCGTTCTCATCTTGTGGACAATCTGGTATGTACATGTAAATAATCCAAAGAACAACAAGTCCAAAATTCACAACTGCCACAATCATTTGAGAATTTATTTTAACGCAACAGAGTTCCAAGAAATATTCTGATTTATAACCTAAAGCTGACCGAACACATGCAGGTGTATCGATGTATCCTTATTTTGACTCACAGCTGAGCTAGAAAGCCCTTTTTTGCGGATCAATTTGGTTTTGCAATTATGTTTGCTACAATGGATTGAAATTTCATAAACTCCGGAGTTGTAGACCTCCCCCCACCCCCTCCACACACACACACACACACACACACACACTATTTTCACTAATAACCGTCCTAAGGCGGTCGTTCTTTGCAGTGCATTATTTGTTAATTGGCTTTGTGTCGTTGTTTCATGTTTAGTAGGTTTTTTCTGTAGGTGACATGAGATCGCTGCGTTCTTTAATGTGGCCTTTCCTAACTGACCTTTTTTATCTAGTTTTTTTTTTAATTTGTATAACAAATTTTCAATCCATAATTAAATGTGTAAAGTGGGCCTTTGAAAACAAAGAATACAAACAAGAATGAAAACCCAGAATAAAAGTTTCTGGTCCAGACTAGTTTGTTTCAGGCAATAAGGGCTCATCTGTGACCAACGATTTAATTTTAAGATCTGCAGTGGGCCTGATGATCTGGAAGGAAATTTATTATATGATGCAGCGTCGTAAAATGTAATAACGCCATGTATTAAATTCGGAAATCCACTAGTGGAAAAAATATGTAAATTGGTTATATACGTCCCGTAATCTTACACGTACGACGTCCATAGCGACGTCGCATTAGCTAATGGCGGAATAATGACATTTTTGTTAAAAAATCGTGAATGAAATGGGTTTTAAACGTCGTATGACAATAAGAATCTTGCATTCATGCCCATGTATTATTAAATTTATTTAACTCGTTGAGGAACAGGGATAAAGGGCTTTGCAAAGCCTCGCATTTTATCCATTTCCTCAACTAGTTTAATAAATTCAATAATGCACGAACACGTGGGTAAGATCCTCTCTATAAATTGCACTTTGATGAAATTCGGACGTATTACGGAAAAACGCCTATACAAATAAATTGTAAATTTTACCGACGAAAAAAGAAAAAAAAATAAGATGAAAAATTGTTATATTTTCCTCATTTCTGCTCACAATTTAAATTTTGGGTACACGTAAGAACCGTCTCATCGATGCGGTTCTAGCGAGTACCCACTATCTACATGTATATAAGAAAACATGTTGTTTATCCCTGTAAATTCCAGTTTGTTGTATAAAAAGGGACTTTAAGGGGGCCAAAATTATAAAGGCGTGTTTTGTGATTGAGGCGGGCCATTGAGTACCCTAAATCTGTATTTCAGATCGATGGTGTTGAAAGTGGTATTATCACTTGTAAACACCTATTTTCTGTATATGAAATGGAGTTTTAATCAGTACTGTTAACATGATTGGACCAGAGTGTGTGTATTTGAGCAAGGACGTGTTTACGAGCGCAAAAATAGTATAGAGTTATTTGATTTCCGTTTGGACAATAGACAAACCTATTGCCATATTGTCGCAGAATTATGACGAAATCCCATCCTCATTTAATATGGTCTCTTCTTTTCGTATCGTTTCAGGAACAATACAGATATTGCCACGAGATTATTTTGGACTATTTGAATTCTAACAACACATTATCATCTTTTGTGACAACACAATAACAAATATTTTTTACGTTTTATACTTTCTTATGATTGTGTGAATGGGTTTACGAACGTAAACATAACATCACGATCTAATGATTTCACCATCTGTATGAATAATATTTTCCAAAGGGAATTATTGCGATATTTAACCCGTGCGACATAGTGCATTTTCACACTGCGAAAATGGCTGCATTTCTGATGAAAATTTTATTTTTCTAATTGTTACTGCAAACATAGGTTGCAAACAAAGGTTATTTCAATGAGGCGGTTCTAACTATCACGTGAACCAGTCCGTGAAAAGAGGAGAACCCCCTTAACCCCACTTTATATAGAATAAACTGGGGTTTACGGGGTATACATTATTTTTCTTGTTTCTGCTGCAAGACATAGGTTGTGGGTACTCGTTAGAACCGCCTCACTGAGGCGGTTCTAACAAGCACCCTCAACATATGTTTACTCGTTAGAACCGCCTCACTGAGGAGGCGGTTCTAACGTGCACCCTCAACCTATGTTTTTAGCATATATAAGAAAAATATCACTGATTTTCATCAGAAAAGTAGCTATTTTGGAGATGAGAAAAATGCACTCTGTCGCAAGGGTGAGTTATCGTAATGGAGTACCCAGATCCTATGTATTGGAGCAGAATATAAGAATCTTATATGGGTGTGAGGGGTGGATGGAAAAATCCGTCCCGAGGGACACTGTCCGGCATCACGAGGCTTGCCGAGTGATGCCGGACAGTGATCCCGAGGGACGGATTTTTCTATCCACCCCTCACACCCATATTGGATTCTTTTTCTTGCATACCTTCCATTTCTATTGCGAATTTTTAATGCTGCTGTCACTTCGGTTACCGACGTCCGCCATTTTGTAATGACACAACAGTAATGTTTAGTGACGTCACGCATGACGACGCCGCGCATGAGGTTGTAATATACCACTGCATTTATCAAACACGCGATTATATTCTATTTGGGGTCGGAACACCAGGGTCAGAACATAAATTTCTATCCCAGGGTAAAATCACGGATATCCTTGTCTGGTGTGCAAGAAATAAGCAAAATAATATATATCTCCGTAAACCTCAGTTTTCTCTATATAACGTAGGGTTTAGAGGAGTGTTCATTACACGGACTTGTTAACGCTATGTGTGTGATTACTTTTGAAATGCAAACGTACAGTGAAACTTAAATGGATCGAATACCGATAGCTCGTTTTACCAAGGCTGCATCGAACCCATTCTTGAGTCCCTAGGGAATTTTACCCATTGCTTAAGATAAGAAACAGCGTGAAAAAATTAAAGATATTTTCTTCTTTTATCTTACGAACGTTTCCTGTAAGTACTTTAAGAATTGCCTTCTAATGTGTGCACACACTATGCATTTGTATCATTGAAAACAGAAAAACTATACCAAAAATTATCTTTATAATACCCATTAGCAATGATCCCAAATGACAAGAAAATATAAACCAACCCATCGCATACGGGGAAACCCCTAAAGGGGTACCTTGGCCAACAAGATTTAGACAATGATGCATAGCCGTGTAAACCCCGACGCTTTTTCTATTTAAGGCGGGATGTACAAGGTATATAATACAGTCTTATAAATTAACGGCTGCGGAACAGAATTATAACACTTTCATACCTATGTAGGGTGGGATGGTGTTTACTGTCATGTCTGTAGAAATGGCAGAACGTAATATTTAGATATGTGGCCCCTTACGGTATAAAGGTCCTTAACTAACTTTCGATCTGCGTTATTCAGGTATGATTTTGTAGAGCATGCAATATACTGTGGTCCATCAAGATTTCATCAAAAGCACGTGCAAACAAAACAAAAAAGATTGTTATCATAGTTATACTCTGTTTGATAAAGCAGCTTAGAAGGGATGTTGGCGCAAGCTTTCAGATTATTTTGTTTTTGCAATATTGGTTAAGTACGAGGTGAGATTCAAGATATTTGGTCTTCAATACAGCTAATTTACATATTTCATGCAAATCTATGCAAACTGTTTACATTGTGAGCTAGAACATCTTTGCAACTACTGAATCGACTTTCAAGATGAAGGCAGTATTGGAATATATTATCTACTTTCATTCGGTGCACTTTCAACAAGAGTGTACATGCAAAAGAGCAAACCGGTTTTAATTGTGCACGTGCCATATTATGCAAATAAGATGGGTTCAAGAACCTATGCCATATAATTTCAGTCCAGTGTCTTCTATTCCCTACAAAGTCACACATCCATCTCCGGATGACATCTTATCTTGTTTGGTTCGAAAGTTTGCATTTTCATACACCCATAAGATACCTCTTTAGCTGATGAATCCCACCCGTTATTTATTTCGTCTGATGGTAGGTGGTAACAACAATCAATGCCGAATCAAGATAAAATATTTTGCTCCTACTAACACCACTTTACTCTACAAACAGAATGGGTTTCCAGCGTTCGCTTTCACGTCTTCTTGATTTAAAGATGGCTTGTATTTTAGCGCATACCATGACGTGAACATGTCCGAGAAATGAACACCCCCTAAACCCCATTTTATATAGAAAAAAACTGGGGTTTTCGGGGATATACAACATTTTTTGTAATTCCGCTCCAAGACATAGGCGGTTTTCCGAAGTATAAATAAGAAAGAAAAAAAAAACACAAACCTTTATCGAAAAGTAGCCATTTTGCAGATATGAAAGAATGCACTATGTCATACAGGTGTCATGCAGACAAACTTCAATGCTAGAACACTTTATACTTTGTTAAAATTTGTTTGAGATAAGAGATGTTCGAGCCTGTGAGCGTTAATCATAACAACATATCATAAGGCATAATAGGGATATCTTTCTTCATAACGATAACATCCCATCGACATGGTGCATTTTTCTCATCTGCGAAATGGCTACTTTTCCGTTGAAATTCCGTGCTATTTTTCTTATTTATACTGCAAAAATAGATTGTGGATGCTCGTTAGAACCGCCTCATTCTCATTCGGACGGCTCTAACGAGTTCTCACAACCTATGTCTTGGAGCAGTAATAAGAAATATAATTTATACCCCATAAACCACAGCTTCTCCATATAAAGCGGGGTTTAGGGTGGTGTTCATTTCACGGACTTGTTCACGTGATGTTAAATTAAGGCATGTTGTATGTACTCAGTAAAATCGCCTCGTTGAGTCAATTTTAATTTATACAAACAACATACATTTTCGAGATTAAACAAGACATATTTTCCTTAACATATATCTGTAGGTACGGGGAGTTTTACTAGGGACTTAAAACAGCCATGGGAAACGAGCCATGGCTATTCATACCAGCCATCGAAAGTTTATTGTTATTGTCTGCAATAAAAATGTTAACATGGTGCAACTCTGTTAAGAGTGGAGCAACACCTACACCTATTTATGCCCTAGAAGGTGTCGGATTTTAAACGACGTGATATGAATGAAATTGCTTGCAGATTAATACCTCATTGAAATAAAGACTTTTTTATTTTAACAGTAGCGTCTGTTTGGGAACAATAAAATGATTGAATAAACAGCACGTCTCCAAATTTGACCTCAGTTTTATATATGAATATTCATGATAATAATGTGTTCAGGCTTCATCAGAATACCTGATTATTGACCAGTAGTAATCTGGTGATTTAATATGTAATGGCAGCCAGACTTATTCCCAGAAACAATAATTATTTGGTTTTTTGGCTTTGGCAATTATATTTCATCACCATCATTTGAAAATTTTAAGACTCATTAGTTGTAATAATCGGTTTATGTTTATAAAAATGCCCAGAAACAGCTTAAAATGTGCCTAGTTTCCAGCCAAAGGAACTATAGTTAAATGAGTCCTTACTTTTTTGTTCAATCATTGTTTCTAAGCATGTAAAAATTCAGTCAAAATGCTGGTTTTCTTTCGATCTCAGAATTAGTTCATTGGCCTGTGTTACTATATCTTTCACTACTGAAGCATTCGTTTTGAAATGGAAACGCTACGAGTTCACTCCAGTTGCTTATCACTAGGGACCACCATTAGGAACAACGGTTTTGGATTGCGTCATCCCAGAGTGGTATCCTTATAAATGAATTAATTTAGCCCTATCAAAGTAGAAGTAAAACAAAGATCAGGAATTGATACAATTAACTTACTCCATTAGCCCTATCAACCCGTCAGATTACTTGAATAATGTATTCATTTGAATGGAAAACAGTCTATATCCTTCGGAAGCAATACATTGTTTGTAGAGGAAGGGAAGTGGTAACTTTGTGTATTTATGGGTACATATCGTGTGTGCAGCAACGAACCAGTGTCCAACTGCATTTTTGGTTTAAAGTTTCACAAAGAATAGTGTTATTCAATCGATATGAATGCAATTTATTTTTTAAAGTTAAATTAAACAAAAAGTTCTAACGGGACAAACAAGGCGTATTTGAATATTCACAATGTAGAGAATGACACAGAGAATGTTACGGAATATGACCGATATAAAGTGAAGTTAAATGACTATGGCTCATCAAAGTTGAAGAAAAGAAATCGTGTAAAGATACGCTTTGTAAATACAGAGTTGAAGATAGTTCTAAAAGATAAGTATAATCACGAAAACATGCCTATATAAATTTGACCCCCTTAAACCCCACTTTTATATAGTAAAACTGGGGTTAGCAGGGTTATACATTATTGTTTTTTATTTCTGCTCAAAAACATAGATTTGGGGTACTTGTTAGAACCGCCTCATCGAGGCGGTTCAAACGAGTATCCACAATCTATGTTTGGAGCGGATATAAGAAAAATATCGAAATTTTTCATCCGAACATTTTCATTTTTTGGTGGTAAAATTTACAATGTATTTGTATAGGCGTGTTTTCGTAATGTATGGTTCATAGTTTTCATTTCATCATTTACTTAGACCAGTTAGTATCTAGTGTATCATTGTCAACTTCATGGTTTACATTTTACTCATTTTTTTGACCAAGCTGCACACTTTTAATTTCCGAGATAAAGCTTTATAAGCTTTCAATGTTTCGTAAGTGTAATGATTTTATAAAATGACTACTCCTGTAAGATTCTCTATTTATCTCCTGGCTCTGTGGCAGGTTTGCCTACTGGAACATTTTCTTGCAGCGTGTCCAATTAAAGATTGCAGGTAATCGTTAGTAACCCCGCACGTAGGTGGTACTAAGGACTACCCAAAATATATGTGATTATGGGTGCACATTTGAACTGACTCACTTGGAGGAGGGTTCTAACGAATACCCTAATTAAATGTTTTCGAACACAAAACAGAAAACACACTTGCAAAAAATTCATTTCATAAGCCCATTACTTGATGTGATGAAAGAAGATTAAGCACATTACGAAAACACACTCGTGCGATATTGTGCATTTTTCCATATCTCCAAAATGGCTTTTTTACTGATGAAAATCTGTGATATTTTTCTTATTAATAGTGCAAACATAGGTTGTGGGTGCTCGTTAGAACTGCCTCATTGAGGCGGTTCTAACGAGTACCCACAACCTGTGTTTTGGAGCAGAAATAAGAAAAATAATGTTTACCCCCGTACACCCCAGTTTTCTCTATATAAATTGGGGTGTACGGGGCTGTTTATTTCACTGACTTGTTCACGTGATGACATCCGTGTCGACTCCATATTTTCGCTGGATATGCTTCTGTATTCATTACATAGGCTTACCTTGGAAAGTCTGTGCTGCGTGTTTGTGGCTTTTCTTATGCATTTTGTTTTTATATAAATGTGACAATGAAATTTCATATTTCGTGTTTTGTTTGTACATATTGTATATTTCATGTTATATGAATATAATGCCCACAAGTGTGTTACAGAAATGCTTTACGATTGTAAAAGTGGATAGTCCACCTCGAAGGGATATAACCAAAACAAGCCTGTTTTACTTACGTTTCATTTTAGGCTTCACGATCACACTTTTTACCATTGTCTTTAAAAGGATGTCCAATTTTGTGAAGGTTCAGTTGCAAAGGAGCTCCAACACGAGAAAGTTGTTTCCCTTATTGATGATGGCGTCACTTTCAATCCATTCATCTTATAAACAGCACAGAAGCAGTTTAGTTTGTTTGTTTGATTTGAGGTTTAACGTCCCCGTCAACACTGTAAAGGTCATTTTGGAGACGTTGCTTCCAATTTTGTGGGACTTTTACCCGACACTGAGATGAAAAGACATCTCAAGCCGAATGAAACCAATAGGGTTTATTAGCATGGACGGTCCACTTCGCATCGCGGTTCCTGGACAGGCTTAGATCCTTTAAGCGGTTTACTAGTACTAGTGTGCGGGCCGGATTCAGCTCTGCGTGGAAGCATCGTGCAGCACATATATTTCTTCAGAAGCAGTTTAGTAAACCCAAACATTATCTTAATGACAAAAATGAACCGGCCACGGTTACTCAGTCGGATGCGCGTCTGACTGGTGATCAGGAAGATGCGGGTTCGATACCTGTCGGGGTCGGCAACATTCTTACTGGAGATTGATCATGAAATCTTTTCTACGGTCTTTCTCTTCCTTCCGCTGATTCAAGAAGGGAAGCTGTTAGTTTCTGGCGAAAGAATGTGCTCTGTACTGGTTAACTACTTACGCATAATAGAAGTGGAGGCCAGGAATCGATACAATCAACCCAGAGCTCCCATCAGAGGCACCGAAGGGAAAGAAACACAAACATGAAACAACAGACCTAATGGAAACACCAATAGCCGAAAGCCAAAAAGACAGTTACTTTCCCACAAAATGGCCAATGGGCTATCCAAAATAAAAAAAATATAAGCGACACAAACACCCAAAGACAAACCATAACAAAAATAAACCGCGACAGAAGAACCGCCTTGGAACGGTCAGCAGAAACGAATTCCACTGGGGGGGGGGGGCTTAATTCGATTTTACTTGGCCAGGAAAATTGTGGAAAGGTTAACTGACCGGCTAAAATGACCTGTATAGTGTTGACTGGGTCGTTATACAAACAAACAATAACAAAAATGAAAGTAACATCTTAAAGGCACTCATTCACATTACTTTCGACTGAAACATGTAATCTGACAAGTGTCGAGATGCTTTTCCGTACCTCGGTTATTTGATTGTAATAAAGAAATTTATTACTGTAACCAATGCATTAGTGCCTAGAAGACATCCATTACGAAAACACGCCTATTAAAATATATTGAAAAGTAAACCACCCAAATGTGAAAATCTTCGGATAAAGAATTCTGATATTTTACTTATTTCTGCGCAAAACATAGAATGTGGGTGCTCAGTAGAACCTCCTCGACGAGGCGTTTCTAACGAGTACCCACAAGCTATGTTTTTGAGCAGAAATAAGAAAAATAACGTATACCCCTGTGAACCCCAGTTTTACTATATAAAAGTAGGGTCTGAGGAGGTCAAAACTTTATAGTCGTGATTTCGTGATGATTTTTAAACTCGCCCCAATTCTCATTTACATTCGACTTTTTTTTTATTTTTTGATCATTGTTTTCTTAAATGACACTTTGTTTTTTCGTGTTTTATATATCTTTCGACTATTTAATAAAATATGGAAACTTATTTTTAAACATTTTAGATCTTTTATTGGGAATAGATCCGATATATTGCCTAGTCTGTTAGAAGGTGGCTAATAATACTGTGTTAAAGTGCTATAAGTGACATCTCAGAAAAGTCTAATTATTTGTTAGTGACATCTCCTAGAAAGGTACATATCGTTCCGCTGGAACATTCACGAAAACATGTCTATATAATTTTAAACCCACTTTTATATAGTCAAACAGGGGTAAACCTTATTTTTCTTATCTCTGCTCTAAAATATAGATTGTCGGTACTGGTTTGAACCGCCTCGATTCTAACGAATACCCACAATCTATATTTTGAGCAGAAATAAGAAAAATATCACAATTTTTCTTCTTAAAATTTTAGTATTTTCGGCAGTTAAGTTTACAATGTATTTGTATAGGTGTGTTTTCGTAATGCTTAAGATGACGTGGCTTACCTGTGCTTTTCCTCTACGCAGTCTGATCTGCAGTTATTCGGTTATTGACGTACCTCTACAGCCTTGCTGATGAAGCCGGCTCTTTTTTATACGCTGATAAAATGGTTTACTTTTTTCCACGCAGTCTGATCTAAAATTATTCGGTTATTGACGTACTTTCACATTAAGCAACGGCGGGGATGCATCAAGAAAACACGCCTTTATTATTTTGACCCCTTAAACCACACTTTTATATTGTAAAACTAGGGTTTACAGGAGTATACATTACTGAGGCGGTGCTAACGAGTTCTTACAGTCTATGTTTTAAGCAGAAATACGAAACATATAGGTATCTTTATATGAAAAGTTTCATTTTTTTGGTGGTAATTTTTTTTTATTTGAATAGACGTGTTTCCGTTATGGGGTGACCCCCGACCGGCACTTGGCATCGTGGACAACTCGACAACCGCTACATGTGGTGTCAGAGATGGGTTGAGAGCGTTGCCATCGGGCACGTGTGAAGAATGTAACGAATGTTCACATATACATGTATACCTCTTCTACCGTATGCCTGCACCAGATATACAGCATCGCTGTAGCAGCTGCCTTTTTTTTTGGTATTTTAGTAATGCGGTCGTGTGGTTTGCAATGCGGTCGTGTGGTTTGCTTCATTCACGAAGTTAAGCAACGGCGAGAGCAGTCAGTACTTGGATGGTAACCGCGATGCTCAATTTCGTGGACGACCCGGAAAACTCTGAATATGCATTCTATAAGCAGCAAGTATCTTCTTGTGTCTGTTCGGATTTTACCAATTATGTTCAGTCATGTTTCACATGATAATCTTGCTTTCAATGTCTTCTTGTGTACAAAACTTGACTTTTTTGTCAGCCATATGTATATGCATACATCAATTGTTCATGATCATTTGTTATTACCGTGAATAGAAATATTAATAATGTATCTCTACTTGTTATGTTTTAAGATCCTAAGACCAGGGCCCAGTTGTTCAAATCATCGTTAGCTTAACGAGCTCGTTAGTGGTCGAATTGTTAACTGTTTTAGCAAGTATGATATATAATATAGTATGATTTTGTTTCTGAAAAAAATGAGAGCAGCTTTTGCATCTGCAAAAGCTGCTCTTATTTTTTTTCAGCAAAAATATTAGCATATTTGCCATAATAAATAATCAAAGTTTTAACGGTACGTTAACTAATGGCACCGTTAGTCTTGAACAACTGACCCCAGCAGTTCAAACTAACAATATCATAAGTTAACATGTCGTTAACACTTTGACCATTTAATATGGCAAATCAGCTAATATTTTTGCTGAAAATATGTGAGTAGCTTTTTCATTTGCACAAGCTACCTGACATTTTTTCCAGTAAGGATACAATTGTATTAGATAATGTACTTGCTCGAACAGTTAACAATTTGACCGCTTACGAGCTTATTAAACTACCGATGCTTTGAATTGGCCACCATAATATATAAGCAGCAAAAAAACGCTTATGTGTATTTTGCCACGTGCAAAGATTCAAGTCAGTCTGCGTAACTCAGCCTTTCCTACCTCCACCGCATTACGATAACACATTCAAATGCACCTGCGTATGTAATAAGACGTCTGATTGAATAACGTCAAAAATTTGCGACAGTATATTCTGCGATATATTGTCTGAAACTCGACGTCATCACGTAACGTCGCTTTTCATTGGCTGTCAGTTGGTTTTACGCAGATCACAGCGGTTACCGTTATGTGCAAAATAGTTCAAGTTTTAACAAAACAAGTTGATAAATGCATCAGAATGGGGATAACTGTAATGAAAATTGTCATTTGGGAAGGTAAATCGTCGGTTTTACGGTCGACAATTACGTTTTACGGCTCCGCTGCCGCGTCACCGTAAAACGAAATTTCCGACCGTAAAACCTCCGATTTACCTCCCCAAATGACAATTTTGAATACAGTTAACCACTAATTCATGCGATTTAATGCATTCTTTCATACCCAGCAGGCACTCAACGTTGAGACGTTATACCGATATACTAGGACACTTGCTTCCAACAGCACAGGTTTTATATGACATTGACTGGATTTTACAGCAGGACCCTAAACATACAGCAAGGCACTCTCAAAGGTGGTTTGCAGATAATAATACTACCATCCTGGACTGGCCAAGCTATAGCCCGGACTTTAATCCCATTGAAAATATATGGGGATTAATGAAGCAAAGGATTAAAAACTATTGAAGACATGAAAGTGGAGGTTGTTAATCGGACAGCTTTGGAACTAAGATTATAGAGGACCCCACGACCCACCCCACCAACCACCGCCACCACAACCACCACGAAAGTCCCAGTTTGCCCTATATAAAGTGAAGGTTAGAGGGATGTTCATTACACAGACTTGTTTTCTTTTGCGCCAGCATTTCGGTGGTTTCTTGCTGTCGAGTCCTCACCGTTGTTTCATCTCTGTGGTTGTTTGATTTTTGTGTTCACGGAAATGTTGCATTGATGAGTTAGGAGGCCTTCATGCGGACTGAACAAATTATTTCTCTTTATCGCGACGGAAGTAAGGGCGAGGATTGTGGCTACGTAAAATCGATTTAAGCCCCCCCCCCCCCCCCCCCCCCCAGTGGAATTCGTTTCCGCTGACCGTTCCAAGGCGGTTCTTCTGTCGCGGTTTATTTTTGTTATGGTTTGTCTTTGGGTATTTGTGTCGCTTGTATTAGCCTATTGGCCATTTTGTGGGAAAGTAACTGTCCTTTTGGCTTTTCGCTATTGATGTTTCCATAAGGGTCTGTTGTTTCATGTTTGTGTTTCTTTCCCTTTGGTGCCTCTGATGGGAGCTGTGGGTTAATGTATCGATTCCTGATCATTGCCTCGACTTCTATTTTGAAGCACGAAAACGCCTGGATTTCAATTTATTTAATACTTCATTAGAATTTTTTATAGACCAAAACAGATTTCTACCTGATCTTTCGAAGACTTTGTCGCAATATTTTATCACACGTTTTTTTATATATATATAGTAAAACTGGGGTTTAAAGGGGTACATCTTATTTTTCTTATTTCTGCTCGAAAATGAAGATTGTGGGTACTCATTAGAACCGCCTCGATGAATTTTGAGCAGAAATCAGAAAAATATCACAATTTTTCATCTTAAAATTTTCTCTTTTTTTTCGGCCGTAGAGATTACAATGTATTTGTATAGGTGTGTTTTCGTAATGCTTTATAATGTAACTTCTGTGGAGAAGAAGGGAAAAAATGGAATTAAAGACTAAATATGTAATTTATATAACCAGGAGAAAAGATTGTATTGCAAAAATTCTGCCACCCATGTATTAGCTACATACAGATGTTCAAAAGTTTAACATTTTATTGTTGCCAAGCATAACCCAAATAACACATATCTAGCACATGCTTATCAGGAGCTCTGTAATAGAAAGAAAAAGGGACAAATACAAGGAAATGTGACAGACAAAAGCTGTATTTTCTGCCAAACAGTTACTGTCAATCTGCTTTACTCGTATACCAAATTTAAAGAGCCGGGCTCTTAAACACTAGAAGATATACTTTTAACAACTTTACATTATATGCCTAAAAATAATTGCGTTTTTCCGCTAACCCGGTCGACCATAGTTTTTTATTGTGCCGACTCTGCAGGTTTTATAGCCAGAAAAAAAAATAAATAAAAATATTTTCTAACCTACCGACCTTAAGATTCCCTAGATTTTTGGTTGAAATTCATCAAACCGTCAAAATAGCCAAAGTAAATACTTACAGTCCTGTTCTTTTTGCTCCTTGATTCTCTTGAATGTTTTCCGGAAATATGGTTTGGATTTAGCCCTTTTCAAGGTCTTTTTTTTTTTCATAAAATGAAAAGTTAACAAAAATATATTAATTCGACCTTTCGACTCTACTGTTTTTTTAATGTTAGCGGAAACACAGCTATTTTTAGGCTTTACCGAAGAACAGAAGAACGGAGGAACGGAAGAAGAAAGGACAGATGTAAACCAGTATGCCCCCGTTTTTACATTTGGTTAACAAGTCCCTGAAATGAAGACCCCTCTGAACCTCCAACTTTTATATATAGTTATATAGACTAGTGGGGTTTACGGGGCATCACGTGAACAAGTCCCTGAAGTGATCACCCCTCTAAAACCCACTTTATGTAGAGAAAACTGGTGTTTATGTGGATATACATTAGTTTTCTTATTTCTGCTCCAAGACATAGGTTGTGGGTACTCGTTAGAATCGCCTCAATGAGGCGGTTCTAACGAGCACCCACAACCTATGTTTGCAGTATAAATAGGCAAAATATCATGGATTTTCATCAGAAAAGTAGCCATTTTGGAGATAAGAAAAATGCACTATGCCGCACGGATGTGGTACATGTATCGTAATTGTATTCATTAATTTCCTTATTTTTGACCAATAACATAGATTGTGGGTACTCGTTTGAAGCGCCTCATTGAGGCGGTTCTAACGAGCACTCACAATCTTTATTTGAACTAGTAATACGAAAAATAGCATACATTTGAATCAGAAAAATGCCATTTCAGCACAGGGGTGTATTATCGTAAAGTAGAAGTAAAACAAAGATCAGGAATTGATACAATTAACTTACTCCACCCATAAAAGACACCAAAGGGAAAGAAATACAAACATTAAGCGACCAGACCATAATGGAAACCTAAACAAAGGAAGGCCATAAGGACAGTTACTTTCCCACAAAATGGCCATATGGCCATCCAAAACCAAAAGACACAAGTGATACACACAGTAAGTAACAAACAACAACATAAATAAATCGCCACAGAAGAGCCGCCTTGGAACGGTCAGTGGAAGATTTCCACTGGGGGGCTTAAATCGATTTTACGTGGCCACAATCCTCGCCCTTACTTCCGTCGCGATTTAGACAAATAATTTGTTCAGTCCGCATGAAGGCCTCCTAACTCATCAGTGCAACATCTCCGTGAACACAAAAATCAAAGAACCACAGAGGTGAGACAACGGTGAGGACTCGACAGCAAGAAACCACTGAAATGCTGGAGCAAAAGAAAACCAACAGTTAGACTCCGATGAGCCCGACCAGAGACAGAGCATCAGGCACCAACCGACATTATCTCTCTAATTTTCAATAAGCCTTTACGTTGGAGCCGTCATAGAATCTGAGGCCTGACCCACCGGCGTGCAATTAAAGAGGGAAGCAAAGTTGCCAACCGTGATTGGGTTAACTACCATGCATGCAGTCTGTTGTATAATATCCATGTTGTACCCAATCTTTTTATATCGAAGAATGATTTTACGAAATTGGGTGCTGAAGTCATTGCGGTTATATATTTTTCTGAATTTATATGCCAAGTCACCATAAAATTCGGGTTCCGATAGACCTTGTTGCAGAAGAGATTTAAGTCCAATATTGAATTTAGAAATTAAATCAGAATGGCGTCTATAAAATTTTGAAAAGGCTTTGCGTAGTTTATGATATCGATAACCCTGATTAAGGAGTTTAGCCGTTAATAATTTATTACCAGTGTTGAAGTCAGTTACATGACTACACACTCTAGCAAATCGAATTAATTGCGAAATATAAACGCCATAGGATGGCGCACGAGGAACATCACCATCCAAAAAAGGAAAATTTACAATCTCAAAATCAAAGTCATCGCGTTTATCATAAATTTTGCACGAAACAAATCCATCTACAATAGACAGATGTAAATCCAAAAACGGGGCCTCGGTATCAGAAGAATTTGCTTTATTTAACTGAAGTTCTAGGGGGTAAATCTGACTGATCAAACCATCAAAATAGGTGGCGGCGTCGGCTTGCAATTAATTGGCTACAATGTAGCCTCGGCAGACAACGACGTCAGATCATAGCCTTGTGAAAGGTCAAGCCATTTTCCTAAACCTGACAGCCATTGATTTCAAAATGGACTACCGCTATACATATGGCGAGGGATTTCATTCAAATTACGAAAACTCGTCTATTTAAATACATTGTAAATTTTACCGCCACAAAAACGAAAATTTTCAGATGAAAAATTAATTGCCATATTTTTCTTATTTCATTTGAAAATACTGATTTTGGGTACACCTTAGAACCACCGCATCGATGCGGTTGTAACGAGTACCAACAACCTTTATTGTAGAGCAGAAATAACAACAACAAGGTTTACCCCTGTAAGCTCCGGTTTTACTATATAAAAGTGGGGTTCAAGGGGATCAGAATTACAGAGAAATTCCGCTATTGAGACCACCTAAAATTATGGCTAATTCTGCTTTTGAAAGCTTATTTAGAAGGGTGCAGTTATTCTTTAATTGTGCTTTCTGCACACAATGTCCTCTGCTCAGGGACCACCTTTGGGACTGTTCAAATGTGGTCTAAAAGACCACTTTTGAACAGCCCCAAAGGTGATCTAAAGATAGGCACTTTACTGTATATAGGCATGTTTTCGTGATGAGTTCAAATGTAAAATACATGGCGATGACAGGGTTAAGCAAAAATCAAATAATAATAATAATAATATTAATAATAATAATAATAATAATCAGTTTATATATGGAGCAGTCGTATGCTTATCTGATTCTCATTTCTGAGACAGAGAAGTAGTCGTTTCATGAAAGGCAGTGACAGATGGGTTATATGTGGAACGACACATCGGGAAAAGGTCCGTGAAATGAACACACCCTAATAGGCCAGTCATTTTAGCCCCAAAAGACCCCCAACCTCAAACAAATTCCTTCAGAAGGGTTTCTACTATTTTCCAAATCAGTGAGGTGTCCTGACTTACAGGAAAAAAATCCCCAAAAATATTCTTTGGCGAAATTGACTTTTTGGGGGAAAATGTTCGAAATTTGAATAAAAATCGCCAAAAACAGGAATTAAATTATAAAAAAAATATTAAGCTATATCAAATTTATTTAAATAGCCAAAAATAAGCTAACTGTTGTCAAGTAGCGATAAAAGAAGTTTCAGCTTGATATGTGTACAGAAACTTGTCTTTTGGGGGTTTTAAAACTTGGAATTATTGACAAAAACGCAGAAAATGGGAATAAATTTTTAAAAAGTGACTGGTTTGGATTCTTGAAAATGTTTTGGTGTAAAAAGTTATATATGTTTATAAGTTAACTACAGGAAAAAAAAATAAAATTTTATATGTCAAAAAAAAAAATCATTTTTGCGGGGTAGGAAAATGCACATTTTTATATAAAACACTCATAATCCATTAGTTTTTGGGCAAGTAGCAATCACAGTATAAAAATGTATTGTATGATGTCGAACCAATTTATATAGCCCGATGTGCATTAACTACTCTCAAGTAGCTATAAAAACATTCAGTTTTGTGCCTGCTCAGAAGTTTGCTTTCTAAGGGAGAAATTCAAAATTTTGACCAAAAAGCGAGGGAAACGGGAATGTTTTTGTAAAACGTTAGTGGTGAGGATTCTTGAAAATGTTTTGATGCAAAAAGTTACATATGGATAACCGTTAACTACAGAAACAAAGAAAGATATATACATGTTTATAAAGTTTCATTTTTCAGGCGATGAAAATGTTGAATTTTACCGAAAAATACCATACTTTTTCACATGTAGGAATTTCATAGTACATACATGTCTGACGTGAAGCTGGTTTGTATTACCAGATATGCACAAACTACTTTGAAGCAGCTATCAAATGCTTCAACTTCATACCTTCATGGAAATGTTCCTTCCTAAGGTTGTTGGAAATTTTGCCAAAGGAAATAAAAACATGGAAAACGAACATTTTTAATATATGTATCTGGTAAAGGCTTTTGAAAACACTTTGATGTAGCGTTACATCAGATTACTGCATGAAGAAACATTTTAGCTTTTGAAAAACAAATCCTTATTTCAGGGTAAAAATATAATACTTTTACAGAAAAAAAACATGAAAAATGAACATGTATTTTAGCTTTCATAAGCTTAAGGCTTCTGGAAATCTGTTGTAACTGGTCACTGTCCATGGTTGTCACTGTCATCCGTCTGCCCTTCTGTTCTCAATTTTCTTAAATGGCATTTCTTAAGTCACTAAATCTTGTTCAGAGTTATTCAAAAATCCATTCCATGCAACTCTTATTGTCATGGCAACAAAAACGGGAAAATTAGCAAGATTACTCATCCGAAACCAGAACAAGGTCTTTTATTAGGTTTGGCAAGCAGCTTTTATCAACATTGTTTAAATCATAGCCTTGGGGTCAAAAGTGTACCCATCCCTGGTGTTACAAATGTTTTACATGAACTCACATCCTGAAACCAGACGATCTTGGCCCTTGATATTTCATAGGTATCCTCATCTTGTTAAGATTGCCCAGAGTATAGCCCTGAGGTACCAATTCCCACACTGGGGTCTGCTGTTCGAAGAATTCCATCCCATGCAGCTTTTGTTGCCATGGCAGAAAAAGGGGAATAAGTAAAATTTTTAAAATCATCTTGTATAAAGCTGTAAGATTTTAGAGATTTGGTATGTAGCTTTTCCAAGACTGTTGAAATTATAGCCCTGGGGTCAAAAATGGCCCCCTCTGATGGTCACTTGTTTTACATTGACCCATATTGGAAAACTTTAAAAATATTCTTGCCTGAAAATTGAAGGGTCGGGCCTTTGATGTTTGGTAAATATAGCTTCAGATAGTGAATTTTTGTCAAGATTGTTCAAAAATTGATGCATATAGGGAAAACTCTAAAAAAATCTATGACCTTGATATTTGTATGTATATTCATCCAGTTGACTTTTACCAAGATTGTTCAAATCATAGCACTGTTATCAAAAAGGACCCCACCTTCAGACATTTTAAAATGTTCTTGTGAAACTTGAAGGCCCAGATGAAACAGAGGGCCAATGCCTTTGGTATTTGGTATACCTTTATATAGTATTGTTCAACCAACATTATTTATATTATAGCCCAGAAATAAAAATGGCCCAGCTCCAGGGAGTCACTTATTTTGCATAGACTCATATAGGGAAAAGTTTTAAAAACAACGTTGAAACTAGAAGGCCCAGAACCTTTGATATTTGGTAAGTACGTGTAGCTACAACAAGTAAACCTTTATCAGGGTGTTCAAATTACAGCTCTAGGTTCAGATATGGCCCCATCATTGAGGGTAATTTGTGAACTCACATGAACACAGTGTGCTCATGCCATGTAATTGGGACCATTTCCATCATCCGTCCATCCATTCACAATTTCTTTACTGCAAGGGTTTCAACTAAACTGTGCAGGAATATTTTTTGTAGAATTGTATTACCTGGAGAAGAGTAACAGACTGATTACACAAATGTTCATTGAGTGGCCCTCCACCAACATTGTTTAAATTAATCAGTGGTGTAGAGATTAATTGGTGTGCCTTGTTGTTCTTAAATGGTCTAAATTTAAGCACTGCTTGTCAAATGCGGTATTGGTACTCAATACAGGACACATTGGCACTCTTGGAGATGAAATTTAAACAAAAACTGTAAAAGTTCATGTGAAATTTCAATATTCAGTATGCAAACATGTTAGCTTTGATGAGGGATATACATGCAGGACCATCATGGTTTTCTTGCTTTAAAACTGTTTGACTTTTCCTTCCTCCGGTATTAAGTTAAAGTATGTTAATTGAGTAACTTTGTTGCATATATATAGAAATAAGCAGAAAATGCTATTTGTTACTGCTGTTGTCTTTATTCATTTTAGGTTATGGCGAGATACACAGTGATATTGTTAAATCAAGCTTTCAGTTTTGCAGAGTTTGCGGTTTGATTTTGAATGCAAAAAAAATATATCTAAAAACAATATTAATAAAATGTTACTGGATAAGAAGGAAAGGAAATACATTTCCAGTTGCTGGATGGTTGCCCTGTCCCATGTACATGTACTATTTGTTTTTAATTTCCTTATTGTTTTGCCCAGAATTCACACTACAAGAACAATTTATCTAGGGTGAAACACAGGTCTACTATAGTTTTGACATGGATTAAGTTAACTCAGTGTTGCTTCTGATCTATTATCATTTTGCATGTTCTTCTATAATTCCTGTTCTTCTGTACTCTTATTGGTCTTTGTGATTGTCAAAAAGTTGATGGCTTCTATCATGGAAAAGTGAACATATTTGTTTGATTCTTGGTGCAGAGTTTTATGCATTTCTTCTTTGTCTCCAAATGGGCATGTTGGCTTGAAGCATAACTGCTATATAGCTAAGAAATTACACATATTAGGCAAGAGTGAATCTGTCAGATAAATCTTCCCAACAAATAATGTATCTGGGTCTTTGTTTGTTTGATTTGAGGCTTAACGTCCCCATCAACACGGTATAGGTCATTTTGGAGACGTTGCTTCCAATTTTGTGGGACTTTTACCCGCCATAGAGATGCAATGACATCTCACCTCTGTCGCCCAATGAAACCAATAGGGTTTATAAGCATCGACGGTCAGACTCGCACCGCTTTGCCTGGGAAGGTTTAGATCCTCTAGGCGGTTTACCAGGGCTCGTGTGCGGTCGGTTTCAGCTCTGGGTGGAAGCATCATGCAGCCCATCTATTTGTTCAAGCCCCAATGGGCGGAGGCTGCGGTATCTGGGTTTAAAACAGTATTTTGTTGGATATAAACAACATTTTTGCACAATATAAGATAGTTCATGATCTGCCAGTACGTGTATTTATATTTTTGACATTTATATATATAAATGCCTTCCTGCAGGACACATAATGATCAGTGAAAGACAAGTTATAGTGCAGATGACGGTACTATTTTGCATATTGTTAGAGCCCTATATTAAGTAGTATAGTTATACTGGTGGCATATAATGGATTTTGAGGGTTTTGTGTAAAGATGCGTATTTTCCTACCCGGAAAATTGACTTTTCAAATATCTAAAAATTTAGTTTATTCCTGTAGTTAACTGATATCTTACTTTTTACATCCAAAAATTTTCATGAATCTTCACCACTAACTTAAATACAAAAACATATTCCTATTTTCCATGTTTTTTGTCAAAATTTTACATTTTCTGCCTTTAAAAATCAAATTACTGTGCAGGCAAGAAGGTGAAGGATTTTTGAGAGCTACTTGATATAGTCAGTGTACATCTGGCTATATAAATTAGTTCGACATCATACAATTTAATTTTATAATGTAATTTCTACTTGACCGGAAAATACTAGATTTTGGGTGTTTTTATGTAAACATGTGCATTTTCATACCCCGAAAAATGGAACTTTTTAAACATATAAAAAAAATATTTTTTTTTTCCTGTAGTTAACTTATAAACATATACAACTTTTTATACCAAAACGTTTTCAAGAATCCACACCAGTAACTTTTTAAAAATTTATTTCCATTTTCTGCAATTTTTGTCAATATTTCCAAGTTTTTACCCCAAAAAAGACAGCTTTCTGTTCACATATCAAGCTAAAACTTCTTTTATCGCTATTTGACAATAGTTAGTTTTGTTTAGGCTCTTTAAATAAATTTGCTATAATTGAATGAATTTTCTTATAATTCAATTCCTGTTTTTGGCGATTTTTATTTAAATTTCGAACATTTTTCCCCAAAAAAATCAATTTCGCCAGGGAATATTTTTGGGTTTTTTTTCCTGTAAGTCAGGACATGTCACTGATTCTGAAAATAGTGAAAACCCTTCTGAAGGAATTTGTTTGAGGTTCAATGCTATTTTGACTGGCATATAAACCTCACTTTATATAGAGAAAACTGGGGTTGGCGGAGGCATGCATTATTTTTCTTAATTCTGCTCCAAGACATAGGTTGTGGGTACTCAATGAGGCGGTTCTAACGAGCACTCTCAATCTATGTTTGGAGTAAAAATAAGACCAAATATCACATATTTTCACCCCCCAAAAATGTGAATTTTGAGACATGAAAAAATGCACTA
Source organism: Lucinisca nassula (assembly GCA_963580285.1). Classification (NCBI taxonomy): domain Eukaryota; kingdom Metazoa; phylum Mollusca; class Bivalvia; order Lucinida; family Lucinidae; genus Lucinisca; species Lucinisca nassula. Next base: position 94,207,577 of record OY757014.1, read on the forward strand.
TGCCTCACGGATGAGTTATCGCAACAGTTAACGATGCTTTGAATAACTGGGCTCCGGCATTACGAAAACACACCTATATAATTTGACCTCCTTGAACCCCACTTTTATATAGTGAAACTCGGGTTTACAGGGTTATACCTTATTTTTCTTATTTTTGCTCTAAAATATATACTGTGGGTACTCGTTAGAACCGCCTCGATGAGGCATTTCAAACGAGTACCAACAATCTATATTTTGAGGAGAAATAAGAGAAATACCAAAATTTTTCATCATAAAATCTTTTTTTTTCGGCGGTAAAGTTTACAATAGGCGTTACAAACAAGATGTAAAGAGACAAACGTCAGTTTTTTTTTTTTTGGTTTGTCACAGCAATTTATAGCATACCACAACCGTGCGGCACAGTGGACTTTTTCACGTGTCCAAAATGTCTACTTTTCTGAAAAAAAAATTGTGATATTGATATACGAATTTTACTATATAAGCCTGCCCATAAAAAGCGTGGTAAGCTTAACTGATCGACTAGATATACATGTAAATGGTGTTGACTTGGCCGTTAAATCCCAAACAAATGCACAAACCGGGACTTTCAGAAAAAAAGCTAGTAGGCACCAACGGGTTTACATGCTTTTTTTTTCAGGTACATGTATCAATCTGTTCCTGGTCCTCTGTGGCCTGGTGGTCTTTAGATCTTTCACCGCTGTGGATTATTAACACTTGTGTGACGCCAAGCTCTGCAATGGAAGGTCAAGCGGCTTTTTCCTCTGAGCATACTTCGGTTTGTGTCAAACTCTAATCAACGACTGACTCGATATGTGAATAAATTCTTTCGAATGGTGCTGTAACCAAAATTGCACGACCCGCAGAAAAAGCGACCGACTGAAGTCGGTTGATTTTCTAAGAGTGCCCTAAAATCACCGTGTCATTCTTTCAGTCTGTCTGTCCGTCCGTAACCCGTATGTGAAAATTGGTGATAGTGACTTAATCGATTGGAATATTTAAATAATTTTGGCATACTGATAGATATCAATAAGATCTAACCAATGAACTTGCCAAATATTATTTTCCATTTAGTAAAGCCTCGCCGAGGCGAAAAATGTGAAAATTTTCGAACTGATTCTCCTCGGAAACTGTTGGGCCGATTGAAGTCAAATTTCATATGGAGCCTCTATGGGATGGGTAAAACCAAAATTTGCTCATAGGGTCCAGGTCACATGACCAAAATGGCCGCCAAGCCATAAATGGTAAAAACTCTTCAAAAATAGTCTTCTCCAGAACCACTGGGCAGATTTCCACGAAACTTGATAAATAGCATCTGGGTCGTAGGTCCATCAGAAAGTGCTAAAATGGTGAACTTGGGTTGACCTTGACATTCTTTGTGCCTAGGTCAAACTTTGACACATATGCTTTTGTATTGGAAAAGTAAGAATGCATTTTATCCTGCAAACGATTCAGAATACAGTACTAAAGTATAAGATATATTTTTGCTCCTTACGATAAGGCGCATTTATTGGGGGAACCGTTTTAGGTCCAGGTCACATGACCAAAATGGCCGCCATACCCATATATGGTAACACTCAAAAAGCTAAAAGCATCCGGCGGGTCGTGCACTTCAGCTGCAGCACTGGTTTTTGATTGCATTTGAAAACAGCTCTGCCAGAATTGCATAAAAAGGAAATAGGCTGCGTGGAAAAACATATACACGACTGCGTTTATCATGGTCTTGAGCTTAGTGTTTAAGTGTACTCTTCCAACGCTTAACTCGTATCCTGCAGAACACTACAGACCCTTTGCAAATAGTGTAGATCCAGATCAGATGGTTTGAAAAAGCCAACTGATCAGGATCTGCAATGTTTGTCATGTAGTTTATGAACAGAACGACTACATTATATTAAGTAATTCAATTGGTGGATAGTCAGAAATGGATGCTGCTGAATCAATTTAACCATCAGAATAAGGATTAACCTATTTTGTACTTGAAACCCCTAAAGGGGTACCCTGGCAAACAGTGCAGGCCCAGATCAGACGCCACAGAACGCGGCGTCTGATCAGGGCCTCCACTGTTTGCAAAAAGTTCAGCCATTTTCCAAATAAAGTTTGAAGAAAACACAACCTGATACCCCTAAATTTTTGTTTGGACTCCTACTATATATAAGGAGGAAGATTCTATTTGATACAAAAAGGGTTAAGACAGTTCGAAAGAGCACCTGATCTGGTTAGTTGAAAGACAAGATTTGTTTCCATCTGCTAGGCTTCATTCATCACAGAATATCTTTTAACCATTTTTGTACCAAATGGAATCTTCCTACTTATATATAGCAGGAGTCCATTTCAAATTTTAGGGGTGCCAGGTCATCACGAAAACATGCCTATTTAATTCTGACCCCCTTGAACCCCACTTTTATATAGTAAAACTGGGGTTTACAGGGGTAAACCTTTATTTTTCTTATTTCTGCTCTAAAATATAGATCGACGAGGCGGTTCTAACGAGTACCCAAAATCTATATTTTGAGCAGAAATAAGTAAACATAACAATTTTTCAATTTAAAAGTTTCATTTTTAGGCGATAAAGGTGCGACGTATTTGTATAGACGTTTTTTCGTAATGAAGTAATTTGATTGCTAGGTAGTCAGAAATGGATGTGGCTGCATCAATTTATTCAGCAGGATAAGGATTAAGAGAGTTTGAAAGCACCTGATTTGGTTAGCTAAAAAGAAAAGATATGTTCCATCTGCTAGGCATCATTCATCACAGAATATCTTTTAACCATTTTTTGTACCAAATGGAATCTTCCTCCTTATATATAGCAGGAGTCCATTTCAACAGTCAGGGGTGCCAGGTTGTGTTGTTGTTTTTTTTCAAAATTTGTTTTGAAAATGGCTGGAAACAGAGAAGGTCCTGATCAGACGCCACATAATACGCCGCATTATGCGGCGTCTGATCTGGGCCTGCCCTGTTTGCCAGGTAACCTGTTTTGGGGTTTCTCGTATTTAATGGGTTAATGCATGCATTCATCATTAACCCATTCAGTACCAGAAACCCCTAAAGGGGTACCCTGGCGAACAGTGCAGGCCCAGATCAGACGCCACAGAACGCGGCGTCTGATCAGGGCCTCCACTGTCTGCTAAAAGTTCAGTCAATTTCCAAAAACATTTTGATGAAAGCACAACTTGGCACCCATGAATTTTGAAATGGACTCCTGCTATATATAAGGAGGAAGATTCCATTTGGTACAAAAAGGGTTAACTTACGGATTTTACCTGAAAAACAGCTGTTGCATTTTGCACTAAGACCTTGTTCACAATTTATCAACGGAATAAAAACCATGTCAGATATCCTTATCTATAATTGGGTATGTTCAAAAGAATCGATTAGATAAGTGTGGTGAAGAACAAGATACCTCGACTGATTTTAAGGTTCCTCAATATATTTGCACAAGAAAAATATAGCTGTCAGATTTGCATTTTATTTTTTCTCAAAATATGATCCTGATTTTCTTTTAAAATGCCTGTCCTGGAAGAAGAAGGTTTGGAGGTTCCAACGGTTATTACAGGAAGTACCTTCTTGCATTAGCAACATCTCTGTGCCTTTGAAAATAAATGAAATTCTGTATTTTTCACTTTTACCACGAAAAAATTGAAACCACTATCTAGACTTTTTAAAAACACCCACAGATCAATAGTTCACATCAAATATTAACAACTCAGACAAAGCTTTCTATCAAAAAGCCTACCTGAATTGAAAAAGCAGAAAATTTCTGTTGACATGTTTTTCTTCATGGGCGCCGCCATCTTCTTTTTTTGCGGTAAATATGAAATGCTCAGATTTCATCAATTATGACTTTCATATTTTATTTTGCCCATCATCAATGAATATACCTTGAAATTTCAGCTATGTAGCCTTCTTCCTGCATCTAGCATTATGGCATCGCCTATCATCACTGATAAATAAGTGTAGCTGTCAAATCGAAGAGATATCCATCTTGCCAAAATAATCGTATTCATACGCCTTGGAACTAATTTCCCCAAAATAACAAAAGTCCACCATTGTTTTTAATTTAAAACATAATATTCATTTTTGAAACTGTCTTGCAAATAATTTCACGTACTTTCTAACATAATTTGTTCGTTAATTTATGAATAGTATGCATTCATTGTCGAATTAGTTTTTATGTGTAACATTGTCCGGTTTGTGTTGTTCGGCCAAGCTACAGGTAAACAAATTGAAAAAAGGCGATTTTTTAAAACTTTTTTCATCTATACATATTAAATGCATTGGGCTTCTATGAGTTTTTACCAGCCTACACATTGGTAAGTAGGTGACACAACAGATCATTAATAGGATTAGATAAATATAAACTTTGTGTTGTCCAGAAGTTCACCTGTCCAAAAATCAATTATTTGTTAATGGTGGCTTATGTGAACCAATGTAACAAATCAATGGATAAAATCATTTCTATGCCATTGCAGTCATTGGCAGTGATCCTAAGCCTTATGGACAAAGTTTCTGGTGCTGATCAGACTGCTTTCAGTCCTTCAGTTCAAATATGGGAATAAACTGTTTGCTTATCTTAATTTCATTTTTTGTTTGTTTGTTTTTGATTTAATTTCAATATCAAAGCACCCATCTTGTAAACAAAATCAGTAACACAGTGAAACTTTGGTGCAGTGAATGCATAAATTGATATAAATTGCATGAATGAAATATATAAAATGAAGTACTAAAAGCACCGAAGAAGGGCAATCATTTTACAAGCTAAATGCAAGGGATTTCAACACCTCAACCCAATCAATGAGCTTGTTGTTAATTTGGTAGAACTGGTCATTTTTGGCTGCCATACACTGATTTAAAAAATAGTACCACGTGAGATAATTACATTTTTTAATTTTTGGGAATCATTAATTTTCAGTACTATTTAGGTATTTTACTTGAAATTCCTCTATTGCAGTGCCTAAAGGCAACCTTGAGCCACATTTCTATGATAGTATTTTAAACATTGTCGTTCTGTGGATTAAGATATCATTTTTTCGCAAAACCAAGGAAAAATGCACTTAATTACTAAAATGGTGACTTTTGTATAAAAATCTTTTGCTTTCATATTCTTACATTTACCTGGACTACCATCTGATGAAAAATCTTTTTGGGTGATTATTTGCAAATATGATTTTGTCAGTACCTCAAATGTAGTGAAATAACTGTATTGAGGAACCTTAACAACAAGGAATACACATGTACACAAGAACACGCACACGAATAGTCAAAACCTTACATCACAACAACGGCATCATAAAACTTAGACATCATAGGACAGTTTCGCATTTGAGGGTGGCCTTTTTAAAATAATATAGTGGTAGGTCAATAATGGCACGGTTGCTCATAGAAATTGTGATATGTGGATATTGTTTTGCTAGTGTAGGCTTGTTTGCTGAGTATCTATGGGTGCATTCCTCCTTTTTGTACTTTGCGGCAACGTCGCACAAATGAAAAGCAAGAACGTTAAATGTAAAAGTAAACATTCATTAAGTAGCATTTCAACAAATTGCAAACCCACCAAATATCAATTTAATTGTCAAAACTCTTACGCAATCCATGAAACTATGCTATTGAACTCATGCAAACATAACCTTAACCACCTCCGACTGCGGCCAATTTTATCAAAAAGGGCAGATTGTCCTAAACTCCTAGGGAATTTCCTGTACTGGAACAGTTGAAAATGTGATAGAGCACCTACAGAATATTACTTGTATATAGAAATGAATACCTGTTTGCCATGTTGCTTCTGCACAAATTGCCACTCAAGGCACGCTCCGTTTTTTACAGCATAAAAGCCGGCACCAGACAGCAATTCGCATTTAGGTATTTCACAGACAGTCTTTGAAAATAAGGTCATATGACTGTCACAGGGTTGGTCCCCAAGAAAAGTTTGTTTGTTTTTTGTCGTTGTTGTTGTTGTTGTTTTTTTGTTTTTTTTTCGATATTTAAAATAACTGACAAGCACAAGATTCTAGTTTTTGCAAAAATGTTCAGCAACAATTATAGACTGGTTTCTAGCACTTCACCTAAATATGTACATTTTCGCCCACGTTCAGCTGTGTGAAACTGTTGGACGTCCCCTTTACTTTTATGAAATGGAATACGAAACTACGAAACTAACGCTTCAGCAGTCTGGATGCAACGAAAGGTTCTGGTGCAGCGGCATATCTGAATTTGGCACTAAAACGTGGCTGTTTGGCAAAGAGGATTCCTGAAAAAGTTTACCGGATGTGGTCTACTTTTTTGTTCATTTCCTTTGCATGTGACAGAATGCACAAGACATTTCAACAGTGTTTTGGGAGTGAATCAAAGTGTGGTGGAGTCATGTTTTTATGTTAACATTGTGGACGGGATAAGTAGAATGCTGCTGCTGTCAGCATATGAAAACAGAGAAGAGCTGCTTTTGAATTTTGTTTTGATTTAGACAAGTGTGGGGCACTTTCAAACCAACACAGAAGTTATCGCTTTCTCCAGGAGTTGTCGATAAAGATTCAAAAACTCAGTGTGGTGCGGATAAAAAGTGCTGCCATTAACTGTCCTTTGATACCTTAATGGGAAATGCATAAATGTCATATTTTCTTTTGGGGTCTTATTCACTCTTATCCGCAACTTTTTTTTTGTGCAAGGCGCAATCCATATTTACGCAGGAAGTTATATGCTACAGGTACTGTGTGATTGTCCGATTGCAAGCCGTCTTTCTTACTTCGCTGCAGTTTGTGCCCATTAACATTTAATGCACATACCGAGATGGAAATATTGTTCAATTTCAATGTTTTTACATGTTTTTTCACCTAAATATGTCCTTAAAGAGTAAAGCTAGTTTGGCTTTGTTTTTAGATTTTTTTTTTCATTTTTAAAATGATGTTTCCATAAAGAAATTTGCAAAATTCTACTGAAGTCAAAGATTTGAACCTGACCAACACCGTTGTGACACAAACAATCCATGAAACATTAAAATCTCCATGAAAAAGCAATTTACAGCATTTCAAGACGGTTCAAGAAGGACTATAGACCATCCAAATATTTCTCTTAGGAGTACTTGGTACGATATTTTGAGCATTTTTGTCCTAACCATCTCTGTGTAAATGTTTAGGACATGTTTCATGAGCCGGAGTCTGTCAGAAACAATAGGTGAGTGAATATAAATAATGAACAGCGCCATGATCATTATAGATGCAACGATTGGCTCACATAGAGAGCTCAGATGTGTGCTGTGCTAAAGTCCAACATTCTTCTTCAGTTTCTGAATACTAACGATAATGTCCTTTTTATCACGGTATGAATCGCCACCGCCCATAGGGGCTTGGAAAATAGATTGGGCTGCATGGTGCTTCCATGCGGAGCTGAATCTGACTACACACGCGTACTGGTAAACCGCTTAGAAGGACTAAGCCTGCCCATGCAAAGCGGTGTGAGGCAGATCGTTTAATGCATATAAGCCTTCTGGTTTGATTGGGCAACAAGGCTCGAGATGTTATTTCACCTCAATGTCGGGTAAAAGTCCCGCAAAATTGGAAGCATCGTCTCCGAAAGGACCTAAATAGTGTTGACGGGGACATTTAACCCCAATTAAAACAAATAAACACATCACTGCATGACCTTCTGTGCGTCCAAAAATATATGCTTCGCACACAGTGTTAAGAGCCAGGCGAAGCAGAAAAGAAAAAGCAAACAAGCCTTTTGAAAAAAAAATAACAAAATTTATTTACAAGGTTTCTTTAACCTGTAGAAGTAAGAAAATTAAATGTACTTAGCTCTGTCATCAAATATCCTTGAATGAATCTGTTTTCCTTGATCCCACAGAAGTCACAGTCCGAAATGGAATATAATATCCTTTAACAATCCTACACAGAATTCAGAAATAACTTTTCTTAAAAGCCCAAACTTCAAACTCCAAAGTCTGACTCAATGAGAAAAATCAAGCTCTTTAATAGACCCTAAGATTTCTCTAGAATGTTCCACAGGGCTGTGCAATAAGATGATGTAATTTTCTAAAAATAATGCAAACCTGAACTTTCTAGAAGGTTCCAAAGTACTTTTGCTTGTAAACAAGATGTTTACAAAAATGAAATTAATCTGTAACTCAGTTTGCGAGAATCTTCTAAAAGAAGATTATCACTGTATTTATAACACTATTAGGTCACCCAGAGTGGTGAAGGTGGGAATCAGAAAAATAAATTCTTATGCATAACACTCCCCTCTTCGCGGAAAAGAAAATTTCATGCAAAAAAGCTTTCGTTTGCTTTTAGAATAATAAAATATTGAACATAGCATATAAAAAAACATGTATCTACAATCCACTTCAGTATGAAAGAAAAGCACAATTCTTGACACTGGTCAAGCTCTTGAAAGGGCATCAGGGATAATGTTATCTCTCCCCCTGATATGTCTTAAGTCTAAATTATACTCTTGTAGCATGAGACTCCACCTTAGCAACCGCTGATTTTTGTTTTTCATTTTATGTATGAAAGTCAGTGGATTGTGATCACTGAAAACAACAATCGGTGCAGTAGTACGGGAAAGATAAACTTCGAAATGTTGCAGAGCAAGAATCAGAGACAAGCACTCTTTCGCTATGGTAGAGTAATTTCTCTGATGCTTATTAAACTTTTTGGAAAAGTAGCAAACCGGATGATCCACACCATTTTCATCTTCTTGCGACAAAAAACTACCTGCACCTACATCACTAGCATCTACAGCTAGCTGAAACTCCTTTTGAAAGTTTGGTGCTAAGAGAACTGATTCACTCTTGAGTATGGCTTTAAGCTTATCAAAAGCATTTTGGCATATTGCATTCCAATGGAATTTTGTTCTTTTGCTGAGCAAATTTGTCAAGGGCTCAGCAATGACAGAGAAATTATTACAGAACTTTCTGTAATAACCAGCCATACCAAGAAATCGCATCAGCTGTCATTTGCACGTGGGTACGGGAAAATTTGAGATAGCCTCAACTTTAGCATCATTGGGTTTCACATGACATTGACCTACAACATGACCTAGAAATGTCAAACTTGCATGGCAGAATTCACTTTAAGCAAGATTGATTGTCAATTTGGCATTACTCAGGCTATCAAAGAATGCTCTAATAGTCCCAAGATGTTGTGTCCTCTGGTCATTGTATATGATAGCGTCATCGATATAAGCACTGCAGCCTTCCAGCCCCGCAATTACCACGTTTATTAAGCGCTGAAATGTTGCCGGAGAGTTTTTCTTTCCAAATGGCATGACTTTATAGTTAAATAGTCCGTCTGGTGTTGTGAATGCCAAAACCTCCTTTGCTCTATCTGTGAGTGGAATTTGCCAAAATCCTTTCAGAAGATCGAATTTCGTTATGTATTCAATGTTATCAATATAGTCATACATTCTTGGAATAGGAAAGCTATCTGTATTACCTAAGGAATTAACTTTACGATATGTCCCATCAGGTTTTGGTACAAGAATTCAAGGAGAACTCCATTCACTTTGGTTTGGTTCATTAAAGTCATTGTCCATAAATACTGATCTTCTTCTTTAAGATATTTTTTTTCATAGGATTCATCCTATTTGGATGTTGCTTTACAGGTTTAGAACCATTGATGTCCACATCGTGAAATATTTTGTCTGTCCAAGTTGGAATGTCAGGAAATAAGTGTTCATATTAAAAAATCCGCTGTTTCAGTTCATTCCGCTGATTTGGCTCTAGATGTGACAGTTTCTGGTCGAGATTCATAAGAACGTCAGAATTCTGAAGCTTTGACGATGTGGGATCAGATTTCACTGAATTAATACCCTCACAGTCATTGTCACATGAATTAAGAGGAACAGAGCTAACTAGATTGACTGATGTTAAAGATGCATTGTCCCTATCAATGTATTCCTTAAGCATGTTAATATGACACAGCTGCTTTAGCTTGCGCCACCCAGGAGCGTTTATTATGTAATTTACGTCTCTGATCTTTTTGTCTACAGTGTATGGACCATAATACATGTCTTGCAAAGATTTTCGAGGACTAGGCAAAAGAGCTTGTACCTTATCACCTGGTTTAAAATCCCTTTTTTGTCCCTATGTCATATAGCTGTTTCATTTTCCTTTGGGTTGACTGAAGATTGGTCCGAGCAGCCTCACAAGCTTTTGAAAGTCTAGTTTTGAAATCCGACACATACTGAATTAAATTTAAGGAAGTGTCATCATTAGAGAGAAATTTCTCTTTCAGAAGTTTCAAAGGACCACGAACAGTATGGCCAAATACTAATTCAAATGGACTGAAGCCAAGAGATTCTTGCACAGATTCTCTAACAGCAAATAAAAGAAAATGGATGCCGTCATCCCAATCCTTCTCTATGTCAAAGCAATATGATCTTATCATGTTTTTTAATGTTTGATGGAATCTTTCAAAGGCGCCATGACTTTCAGGATGATAGGCCGATGACTTATACTGTACAATGCCTAGTTCATGCATTATTTGTTGAAAAAATCCAGACATGAAATTTGAACCTTTGTCTGACTGAATTGATTTTGGAAGACCAACAAAGGTGAAAAAGTTCACTAAGGCCTTGACGATTGTCTTAGCTTTGATATTTCTTAGTGGACTGGCTTCAGGAAAACATGTGGAAGCATACATAATAGTCAAAAGATATTCACAGCCACACTTAGTTCTGGGCAAGGGACCCACACAGTCTATAATTATTCGACTGAAAGGTTCATCAAAAGCAGGTATGGGTTGCAAATGAGCCTTAGGTATAGTCTGATTGGCTTTTCCTACCATTTGGCATGTGTGGCAGGACCTACAAAGCTGAGAAACATCTGATTTTAACCCAGGCCAGTAAAAATGGTTAAGAATCTTGTGATAGGTTTTATTTACACCTAAATGTCCTGACATGGACGTTTCATGTGCCAAGTTTAATATTTCGGGACGGTAAACCCGTGGAACCACTATCTGGTGGTTGACAGTCCACTCGTCTTCTGCCGAGACGTCTGGTGGACGCCATTTTCTCATTAGAATGTCATTTTTGACATAATAACAGACTGGGACCTGAGATACTTCCTGCTCATCTAAAGCCCTTTCAAACAGAGGCGAAATTTCAGGATCTTTGTGCTGTTCTATAGCTAGTTGAGACCCGAAAATTTTGTCATGGCCTTGATCGAAAGTTGACTAATTCTCATGAAAATCTGTCTGCTTATCAGGCAGGCTTGAAGATAGAGACCTTGTTATCTCGTCATTAAAAGACGGACCCAAAAAGGTATCAGTGAAATCAAAATCCTGTTTCCCATCAGTTTGCTTGGCCTTACGTGCCATAGCCCTTGCGACTGCACAAGGCGGATAAAGATCAGGACTTTCCTGCTCAATGGGATTAGGTGGTTGATCAGTGGAAGGATTAGAAGTCAAAAGTGGGTTCCTTGCTTCCAAAGGATAACCCTTTTTTAGAACATATTTACCATAAGCTTATCTCCAGCTATAAGTCATTGCCTAGCAATAAATGAACACCTTTAAAAGGTAAAGAAGGTCTAATACCAACAGCCACTGAACCGGATACCAAGTCTGATGACAAATAAACGTTATGAAGCGGAACATTAACAAATCCACATTCCACACCCTGAATAAGGACACTTTGGCCCAAAGAAGTCTTCTCAGAAAAAGGCAGAGTATCTGCAAGAATAAGAGATTGAGAAGCTCCGGTATCTCGTAAGATTTTGATAGGGGTAGGATGGGCATAACTGTCACCATTTAGTGACACAAAACCATCTGATAAGAATGGTTCAAAAATCTCCATAACTGAATCAGTCTCAGATAATTTGGTATCAGAAAGCGTTTCCTCCCTTACACAAGACTGTGGTTTTGGCCTTATTGAAGTCAAGCCTGTAGGCTTAAGTTCCTCTTGTCTCTCTCTTTCTTTTCTTCGCTTTAATTTCAAACATTCAGAGATCAAATGACTTGTATTTTTGCAATTGTTACAAACTACTTGAGATTGAGATAAGGGGTTCTGGTCTGTGTTTTCACTAGAAGGTTTGGAAGAACTCTGGCTTCTATATTCACCAGAAGGTTTGGAAGGATTCTGGCTTTTATTTTCACCAGAAAGTTTGGGCATAGTACTAGATGTATGGCTATAACTGCCAGATGGATTACTGGGATAGAATCTTGGACCTGTCTGTGGATTTTAAGGTTTTCTAGGATAAGGCCTGTTCACAAATGAGACTTTATGAGTCAAAGCATAATCATCTGCCAAACGAGAAGCTTCCTCCAAAGTTTCAACCTGTCTCTCATCGAGAAATGACTTAATGTCTGAATTTATGCACCGTTTGAACTCTTCAACAAGGACAAGCTGTCTAAGTTTGTCATGATCAGGGCCTACATTTTGAGAAGAACACCATCTATCAAATAACTGTTCTTTAGTTCTGGCAAACTCTGCATGGGTCTGGGAAATTTCTTTTTTACAATTCCTAAATTTCTGCCTGTAAGCCTCAGGGACCAACTCATATGCCTTAAGAATAAGCTCCTTAACCAAATCATAGTCTGAGCTTTGCTAGACAGTCAGCTGAATGTAAATGTCTCGAGCCTTTACGACAACAACGCTTTGCAAAAGTAAGGTCCAATGCTCTTTTGGCCATTTTAAATTTTCTGCAACTTTTTCGAAATGCAAAAAATACTTATCTACCTCTTTTTCCTGAAATGGTGGAACTAATCTGATGTGCTTTGTGGCATCAAAGTAACTACCAGAGTCAAAAACAGGGACAGGTTTCACCCTATCTTGACCGGGGAGTTCCAATTCCTTCAGCCTTAATTGAAATTGCCTTTCCCTTTCTTTACCTTTAATACTATATCTCTTTTTTTTCCTTTTCTAACTCAATCCGTTCCTCCATTTCTTTTTATTTTTCTTCCTGTTCTAATTTTTCTTTTCGAACACGTTCTTCCATTTCTAATCTTTCCATCTGCATTCGTCTCTGCATTTCTCTTTCTTTTTCCTTCTCTCTTTCTTCCATTTCTCTTTGCTTTTCCTTCTCTCTTTCTTCCATTTCTAATCTTTACTTCTCTAATTCAATTTGCCTTCCTAATTCAATCTGTCTCATTTGTAATTCAGTATGTGGAACCATAATGAGAGAAAAAAACAGATGGATCGAAAAGTTCTTTACCAACCAAAAACTGTACCAAAATATTCTTAATTTTATGTATTTTTCATGCTTGTTTTGACAGCAGTGACCCCATGACTCCCCAATGCCTAACAAAACTATCATTTTGGCCAGATTAAAAAACTCCTGAGTAGGCTGAGCCAAAAAGCTTCTCAAATCAAACGACATGTTTGCTTTTTGTTTGTTTTATAAAGTCTTTATGGAACTACAGATTGAGGTTAATTTGACAAAGTTTTTCAAGCCCAATAAGAATTTCACATGAAATGACAAGTACTATTTCACCTCAAATGACAATTCCCTATATGAAATGACAATCCCCTATATACCTATGGGGAAATACCAATCTTGTGAAGCAACTGCCAAATCTATATCTGATAAGAAATGACAATTACTTGCCTACAAATGAAATGTCTGTCCTAAAATGCTCAAGATGTTTTTTATTCCGGACGAGCCCCCAATTTCTGTTACGAGCCAGGCGTAGCAGAAAGAAAAAGCAAACAAGCCCTTTGAAAAAAAAATAACAAAATTTATTAACAAGGTTTCTTTAACCTGTAGAAGTAAGAAAATTAAATGTACTTAGCTCTTTATGAAATATCCTTGAATGAATCTATTTTCCTTGATCCCACAGAAGTCACAATCCGAAATAGAATATATTATCCTTTAACAATCCAACACAGAATTCAGAAATAACTTTTCTTAATGGCCCAAACTTCAAACTCCCAAGTCAGACTCAATGAGAAAAATCAAGCTCTTTAATAGACCCTAAGATTTCTTTAGAATGTTCCACAGGGCCGTGGAATAAGGTGATGTATTTTTTAAAAAATTTAGCAAACCTGACCTTTCTAGAAGGTTCCAAAGTACTTTTCCTTGTAAACAAGATGTTTACAAAAATGAAATTAATATGTGACTCAGTTTTCGAGAATCTTCTATAAGAAGATTAACACGGTATTTATAGCACTATTAGGTCACCCCGTGGGGTGAAAGTGAGTATCAGAAAAATAAATTCTTATGCATAACACACAGTACGATCATTGTAATTCTTGTCTATTCCAGCTCTCAGTCTGTAGTTAACTACCCCAGATTACTCACCAGGCCTGGCTGCTAATTACTGATGATATCACATCTGCCAGTGTAGAAGATCTTTCTATTGAAGTAAGTGCAGTGTCTTGCAGACTGACCTTGTAACTTGTGCTGACTGCCTTTATATAATGCAGGAAGACAAGGCTAGTGCAATGTTACACTCCTGTAGCAGAGCTACAGCTACAGAACGTATGACTGTGATCGTATAGTTGTTTTCCTCAGAAATAACTAAAAGTCATTTTCTGTTTCTAATAACTTTATTATAGACAGGCACGTCTGGTCCACAAATCCTAAGTCAGACCAACTGAATGCGTTCTGATCAAAAAGACATCTAAAGTCTTTGTTAGAAACCGCAGTATTTATAAACACCACAAAAGTCGGATGCAACAACTCCCTCACATTTCATAATGTTCTTTATAATATCCATATCCAATTTCACTTCTAACTGTAAACTTAATAGCATGATTTTGATGAATGCATTAATAACTTTAAAACGCAATTTCATCATATTATAGGAGGTTCTTGGGTCATGTAGCCGGTGCTGTGCAGGTGTAATGCAGATGTTAAACCTAGAGTATTTATATTAAGTATCAATATGGTTTTGTTTCACTGCCAACATAAACATATATGTAAATTATATCTAAATTAAAGGCCATTGCAGTTTCATAGAGAAAGCAATTTAACAAAATTATGCTGTTTTACAGTTAGAACAATTACCTGTTACAATGTAATTCTTTCTCTCAATCTTCCAACCCATCAGCATCACTTCAACAACATCAAACTTTACACACCAGTTAACAATATTTCAGTCATAATGAGGCTATAAGAACGTCACTACGTTACTCTCCTCTCTAATTCTTTAGAGATTTTTAATGTGGTCTCACGCCTTGCATTTTGGTATGCTTCAGACTCAGAAAATAGTGCTTTCAAAGAACACATTCGGAACTGAAATACATTTTTGCAGTGTTGCTGTTGTATCATGATCTGTAGACTGTATTGGTCAATATTCAGCTTTAGTAGACATTCTATCATTTTTATCCCCACGCTTTTCGAAGAAAAAGTGGGGATATTGTAATGGTCTTCGTCGTCCGTACGTCCGTCCCTCCGTCTTACCGGATAACTCCTCCTAGACGGTTATAGATAGAAAATTGAAACTTTGGGAACTGATAGATCTTTGGTCTGGGGAGTGCATGACACTTTCGGAATTTTAATCACACCCCTACCGGTGGGCCCAGGGGTGGGGCCCGCGGGGGTCAAAAATCAAAATTTCCAGAACATGGTCGTGTAATATATCAAAGCGAACGGCATGATGAGTAGAAAACATTACATTCAAACTTTGACCCTGGTGTCAATTTGGAGGTCACCAGAGGTCAAAACTGATTTTGACCCCTTTACCGGATAACTCCTCCTAGACGGTTTTTGATAGAAACTTGAAAAGTTGGGAACTGATAGATCTTTGGTCTGGGGAGTGCATGACACTTTCGGAATTTTGATCACACCCCTACGGGTGGGCCCAGGGGGTGGGGCCCGCAGGGGTCAAAAATCAAAATTTCCAGAACATGGTCGTGTAATATATCAAAGCGAACAGCATGATGAGTAGAAAACATTACATTCAAAATTTGACCCCTGGGGTCAATTTTGAGGTCACCAAAGGTCAAAAACTGATTTTGACCCCTTTACCGGATAACTCCTCCTAGGCGGTTATAGATAGAAACTTGAAACTTTGGGAATTGATAGATCTTTGGTCTGGGGAGTGCATGAAACTTTCGGAATTTCGATCACACCCCTACGGGTGGGCCCAGGGGGTGGGGCCCGCTGGGGTCAAAAATCAAAATTTCCAGAACATGGTTGTGTAATATATCAAAGGGAACGGCATGATGAGTAGAAAACATTACAACCAAAATTTGACCCCTGGGGCCAATTTTGAGGTCACCAGAGGTCAAAAACTGATTTTGACCCCTTTACCCCCATATATTACTGTTACCGGAAAACTCCTCCTAGACCGTTATAGATAGAAACTTGAAACGTTGGGAACTGATAAAACTTTGGTCTTAGGAGTGCATAACACTTTCGAAATTTTGATCCTACCCTTGGGAGTGGGGCCAAGGGTAGGGGCACCTTGGGGATAAAAAAATCAAAGTTTTCAGAACATGGTCGTGTAGCATATTAAATCGAACGGCATGATGAGTAGAATACATCACAATCAAAATTTTACCCCTCGGGTCAAACACCCCCAGGGGATGGCCCAGGGGGTGGGGCCCGCGGGGAAGCGTGGGGATATGCGATGGCTTGCCATCGACTGCGCGATTCTAGTTAATGTTTTGGATCCTATCAGTATAGTTATCCCAGAAGAAATGACATAACTGTCATAATTAGATTGTGCTCTCCTAATATCTTACCTGCAGAGGGTGTCCTATTTAGACTATCATCAGTAGCTTAGGGGAGATAATGAATATTTCAAAGGCCTAATGAAAATTTGAGGGTTGGGGTGGGGTCTTGCATTTACGGTCCATTTCCACAAATTCAGTCATTTAGGTCCACGTTTTCCGAGCTAGTCCCAGAGGTGCTCAGATGGGTTTAAATCCGGCGAAAACCCAGACCAAGGAAGAACTTGCACACAACTGAAAAAGACCACGGTTAACCTCGCAGAATGAGCACGTGCATTGTCCTGTTGGAAAAGCATTATTGCGTAAAAACGGTACCACCTCAGGCTTTAAGATTTCATCGATGTACCGACGTGCCGTCAGATTGCCATCAACAACGATGAGTTGGATTTTGTGGCGCCATGATATCCCTCCCCACACCATTACGCTACCACCACCCCAAAGTGACACCTGTTTAACACAACAGTCTTGAAATCGCTCCCCATGTCGACGCCATGCTACACGCCGCCTATCAAACATTTCAACACAAAAAGGGACTCGTCAGTGAACAGTACACCACGCCAATGCTGTTGTGTCCATCGGATACGCTGTCGAAACCAACTGAAGCGACTGATTCGATTCTACGTTCCGCCGTCAAAACGTTCCCCACTATACGTCTCATGGCTAGTAATACCACATTCATGGAGACGCCGCCTTACATTCAAGGCACTTACGCGTAGGTTATGGGTTCACACTGTCTCCTGGGCAGTTTCCAAAGACGTCCTGAATCGGTCGCGTCAATGACTCAAAACAATGAACCGGTCCTGCTGACGTGTAGTAACATGTTCACGTTCATGGTGTTGTCTATCGTCCACAGACCCCGTAGCATTGTGCCTTTCAACCAATCGAGCAATCGTAGTGTGTGGAAAAACCCATACGCTCTGCACCTTGGCGGTATGAAAGCCCACCTTCAACCATACCGAGGGCACGATGACGATCAACGTTACTTAGACGTCCCACTGGCTTGTTCTTATGAAATGTTTTGCTGGCTTTTTAACGTAAAGAATCCGGACCTTATAATGACCGTAAAAAAGTGCCATAAAATCGTGATTACTAAAATTTTGCAATTTTTGCATTTTGCACGTGCATATGCACATCATAAAAATCACGCAGTATTCGTGTCAAACAAACTCATGCTTCGGTGACAACTTTTCAATACCGTATTTATCAGTTGAAAAAGTAATACAATCAAATATACTCAGATTCAATGAAAACGCACAACTTTTAGAAGTTCGATTTCTTTAGTTTAAGGTAAAAATGACTAACTGTTTCAAGATAAATTAGAACCGCCGGAAAAAAGAATTTTTTTTAGATGAAAATTGTGATAGTTTTCTTATCTATGCTCAATATATAGATTACGGGGACATGTTAGAATCGCCTCATCGAGGCGGTTCTAACGAGTACCAACAATCTATATTTTAGAGCAGAAATAAGAAAAATAAGGTTTACCCATATAAACCCCAGTTTTACTATTTAAATTGGTGTTCCCGGGAGTCAAAATTATATAGGCGTGTTTTTTGATGAACCGCCATCCCTGTGACCCCACTTAATTCAGATAAAAATAGGGTTTGTCGGGTATACATTGTACTTACAAAAATTGTGGGTACTCGTTAGAACCTTTTCCTTTGGTAGTTCTAACGATCACCTTCAATCGAGGTATGAAGCAGAAATAAGAAAAACAAGAGGGGCATGATGGCCCTGGATCGCTCACCTGATCGATACTGTACAAATGAAATGGTAGTTTAATATAGTATGTTGGAGTGGAGGGTTTGACTAATTTTTACTAATTTTGATTGACAGTTACCCAAGGTAGATTTCTGGGTAATTCTATCAAAATCCATCTAGCTGTTTATGACTAGGTCATTTACGTCATTTAAGGCTTTGGGTATTTTAGTTGCGGTGGCTATCATGTTCATTTGAGCAAAATCGATCGATAAGCCATAACAAGGTTTTTTTTTTTTCTAAAAATAGCTGCAGTGACATTGACCTTCAGCCCAGAACCCTGAATGCTGATCTTGCTTGAGAATATTATCATACCATATTACGTATTTGTGTTAAATTACATGTACATCAAAACCCATTAATAAATCTAGGCGCTAGCTAGAGCCAAGAAAAAGCTGTTCGTTTTTTTGTTCTAAAAACAGCCACAGTGACCGTGACTTAAGCTCAGGACCCCGAAAGCCGAACTGCTTCATATATTATCACACCCGACATTGTGTGAAGCTACATTAAAATCCATCAATAAATATAGGTGTAAGAGCGGTGTGTCAATGTTTTTGTTGTTGTTGTTGTTTTTTCTAATTAGAGCTACAGTGACCTGGACCTTGAACCCAGGATCCTGAAAGTCAAACTTGCTTGAGATATTATCATACCCAACATTTGTGTCAAGTTACATAAAATCCTTAGATAAATGTAGGCGCTAGAGTGATGACAACGTTTTTCTTAAAATAACCACTGCACCTGCGACTCTGAAAGTCTACTTGCTGGAGATATTACCATATCTAACATTTGTGTGTAGTTACATGAAAATCCATCAATAAATGTAGGGGCTACAGTGAAGACATAGCTTTTGTAAAAATAGCCCCAAGAACCTTGACTTTGAGCCCAACACCCTAAAAGTCTGACTCGCTTGAAAATCAAAGACCTGGGCGTTGTGGTTTCAGAGAAGATTTTTAAAGGTTTTCCATATATAAGTCTAAGTTAAACCTTGGGCCCTAGGGCGGGGCCTGCTCTGGCCACAGGGCTGAAATTTGAACATACATAGTAGAAGTCCACCAGATGAAGCTTCATATCATATATCAAAGACCTTGGCCTTCTGGTTTAAGACAACAAGATGTTTAAAAGGTTCCCTTATAAGTCAAAATAAAACCAGTGAACCCCGGGGCGAGGCCATTTTTGAGCACTGGGCTATAATTTGAACAATCTTGGTAGAGGTCCACTAGATGAAGCTTCATTACAATCATCAAAGACCTAGGGCTTGTGGTTTCCAAAGAGATTTTACAGGGGTTTCCATACATAAGTCTATGCAAAACTATTGGGCCCGTTGCACGGCGAGTTTTGTCCCCAGGGCTATTATATGTATAATCATAGTAGAGGTCCACCAGATGAAGTGTCATACGACATATCAAATACTTGGGCCTTCTGGTTTCGGACAAGAAGATTTTTAAAGGTTTTCCCTATATAAGTCTATGTAAAACCGATGGGCACTGGGACAATCTTGGCAGACGTCCATTAGATGAAGCTTAATACCAAATATAAAAGACCTTGGCTTCTGGTTTCATCCGAGAAGATTTTCCCTATATACGTTTATGTAAAACCAGTTGGCCTCGACGCGGGCCCGGGGGCATTTTGGCCACAGGGCTATAATTTTAACAATCTTGGTGGGGGTTCACTAGCTGAAGCTTCATACCAAATATCAAAGACCTGGGCCTTCTGATTTCAGACAAGAGGATTTTTAAAGGTTTTCCTTATATGAGTCCATGTAAAGCCGGTGGACCCCTGGATGGAGCCATTTTTGGCCTCAGGGCTATAATTTGAATAATCCTGGTAGAGGCCACTAGATGAAGCTTCATACCAAAGACACGGGCCTTCTGGTTTCAGATGAGAGGATTTTTAAAGGTTTTCTCTATATAAGTCTCTGTAAAACAGGTGGGCCCCGGTGCTGGAAAGGGGGGGGGGGGGCATTTTTGACCACAGGGCTATAATTTGAACAATCTTGGTAGAGTTCCACAAGATGAAGCTTCATACCAAATATCAAAGACTTGGGCCTTCTGGTTTCAGACAAGAAGATCATTAAAGGTTTTTCCTATATAAGTCTTTGTTAAACCGGTGGACCCCGGCGGGGGTGGGGGCATTTATGGCCCCAGGGCTATAATTTGAACAATCTTGGTAGAGGTCCACTTCATACCAAATTCAAACACCTTGGCCTTGTGGTTTCAGAGAAGAATAGTTTTTTTTTAATTTTCAGTGAAAAAATCTATTTTTTGATCCTGTGACCTAGATATGCTACTGACCGGAACCACGTTAACAACTTTGAAAGGGGATGACCTAAGGATCATACCTGTAAAGTTTGGTCAAAATCCGATCAGTGGTTTAGGAGGAGATGTCGTTTGAAGAAATTGCTTAAGCGCTATTTTAGTGTTTGTTTACAATTAAACGTAGGGTACTGGTAAACAGTGTGGACCCGGATCAAACATGTCAGTGCTGCAAATGCAGCTTTTGTAATTCAGTGACTTTGTAGTGTAGTGTAGATTATATTTTCTTGTCCTTTTGGATCATTGATTCCATTGTGGAATTTTGAAAATATCTGAGGGTCACTGATGAGGCCTAATTGGCCGAAACTAGCTAGCCTGGCCTAGAAAACATGTACACTCCATATTTTTCAGTTCTTTGGTGTACTCCTTGCTTCCAAAGGATAACCCTTTTATAGAACATATTTGAGGCTTCTCAAACCTTTGATTTTAGATTAGCTGTCGACCCTTTTGTACAGTAGACGCTTTGTTTGCATGGCAGTTGGTTGGCCTTTGGATTTTGTGTCGATTCTTTATCAATCGACCCAAAGCTACTAAGCACAGCTCTTCAGTGCTGAGGTCCACGTGGCAAACAGTGAAGACCCTGATCAGACGCCGCGTTTTCTACACTATTTTCGTACAATAGTGGCATTTAAAGCTTAAAAAGAGCAGTATAAGTCTCAGCTCAGGGCCATTTTGCCAGCCTTCTCTCAGAGACAATCGACCCACCAGTGTCGTCAGTTCTTTGATTTTATATGTTTATTAGATTTACTTGTTGATGCACGTGTTTTTTATTTCGTGTATACCTATAGTACGGAACCCGGGAAGGGACATGATTATTTTTAATATTGTGCGAACAAGATATTAAGTTGTGCGAACAATATAATATCTTGTGCGCACAAGATAATATCTTTTGCGCGCAAGATATTATCTTGTCCGCACAAGATTTTTATCTTGTCCGCACAAGATCTATGCTGTGCAGACAAGATAATATTATCTTGTCCGCACAAAATCTATGCTGTGCAGACAAGATATTATCTTTTGTGGACAAGACAATATCTTGTTTGCACAACTTAATATCTTGTGCGCACAAGGTCATATCTTGTCCGCACAAGATTATATGTTGTCCGCACAAGATAATATGTTGTCCGAAGAAGATAATGTCTTGTGCGCACAAATTATATAAAAAAAAATTCATGTCCCTTCCCCGGTTCCGTATCTAGCCTTTCAAAACGCAGTGACTGCACTTTTAAGTTTGGACTTGGTCATGTTATTAGCTGGTATTTTAAATTGGTCGATGGTTATAATTCTTTTTTTTTTTTTTTTTTTTTTTTTATTTTTTAATTTTATACTTCGTGTTACCAGATAAACTTGTAGTCGTAACAATCTGGAATTCGTACAAGCACCATTCTTTAATGTCCATAACAATTGCCTTCCCTAAACAAAAGGACCATGGTGATCCCATATCGCTCACCTGAGCTAACAGATTCAAAGTTTAAGGAAGTTCCAAATTTTACTGAAGGATTGTTACCTCCCTTCCATTATCTACCTTGGTAGATTATATGCATAGCTTCTAGGTTTATAACCCCTCTCTGACAACTGCGTCAGGGAGTCGACTCTTTGACTCGGCGGTTAGAGCACTCGACTATCACCCGAGCGACCCGGGTACGAATCCCACCATAGGCGGGATTTTTTTCAGGCTATACTTCTTTCCTTTGTTACGGCTTTCATGTCGTAAGAAGGATAAAGTTAAAAACAGGATTCAGCATTCAAGGAGAGGTAACTGTATGAGAGATAGGCAGATTTCTGAAGTTTTTTTTTATCTTATATGGGCCATTTTGGTCATGTGACCAAACTCAAAGGAGCTTATATGGAATTTGATAACAAATGGCTTAGTGGTTCAGATATGACCTTGGGCCAAGGTCAAAGAATGACCTTGACCTGAAATATTCATGTAGTTTCATCCATTCATTTAACTAACTGCATCTACCAATTTTCAAATCACAAGGTGAAGTAATTTCCGAAAAATACACAATTTTGATTTTTTCCATCCAAAAGTCTATGTGACCAAATTTGACCTCGGTGTAAAATAGGTCAAGGTCATCCGAGGGTCATCATTTGAAAAACTATCATGGCCCCGAGTTCCCAATGCTACATACCAAGTTGAGTGGCAAGCGGCCCATTGGTTCCGGAGATGAAGATTTTTGAAGGGTTTTATCATATATGACCTGGACCCCACAAACATACATTCGTTCCCCCGTACAATAGATGTTCAGAATAAAATCTGACTTCAATCGGCCCGGTGGTTTCAGAGGAGAAGATGTTTGAAAATGTTGACAGACAGACAGACAACGGGGCCTTGCCATACAGTATGCTCACCTATGAGCCTTTGGCTCAGGTGAGCTAAAATGGAATAGTCTCCTCATTCTTGACTATTGAACTCTCAAATGTAATTGATTTATAGCAAACACCTCTCGATTATTTTTATTTCTATTCATACTTCCATATTGAGCTGTTTTCAGTTATCACTCATTTTTGGACGATTTTTGGTGATATGAAAATCCATGGTATTTTTCGTATTTATACTGCAAACAGGTTTGTAGGTGCTCGATAGAACCGCATCAATGAGGAGCAGAAATAAGAAACAATAATGTATACCCCCGTAAAACCAGGTTTTCTCTTTAGACACCTACAAACGACTATTTTTTTTTTTGAAAAAAAAAAGAAAAAACGACTTTCGCCGTTTATCACCATTGCAAATACGATGTTATTTTATGTCGAATTAATCTTTATTTGGATTTGAAACGATAAAATTGACCTTTATAATTTATAATAGACATGTCTAAGCTTGTAATAAATGATAGCTAGAAAATTGGGGGATGTTGTGATGATATTAACCTGTTATATTTATGCAGATAACAAGGCGAGACCGGTCTTAATTATTTTACAGTAAATGTGCAAAGTAGAAAATGCATAAATACACTCTATAATATGTTTATCTATTCATTTAAAGTATTATTCGATGGATTGTCTGTGATAGTCAACTAAAAAAATAAATTCCGTAATGGAACCCCTATTTACATTGTGTTGACGCGTTTTGCCAAAACCGAAAGATGGTAGTTACCTCGCGCATGCGCAATGAAAGGTAAATAACGTTACGTGTCAAACCATTGGATCCGTCTATATAAGTGGGGTTTAAAGGGGTGTTCATATCACATGCTTGTTCTCGTGATGGCACGGACTGCAATATCCAAGTGTAAATGTTTGGCATTAACAACAAACCAGGAAACGTTTGTTTACCTTCAGTTAATAACAAAAGAAAATAAAATCCATATCTAAGGGAAAAGGTATTACTGTATTTAGCCTTAATATTCGGATACGTCATTACGAAAACACGCCTATAAAACTACATTGTAAATTTTACCGTGGAAAATCGAAAATTTTAAGATGAAAAATTGTGATATTATTTTCTTATTTCTGCTGAAAATATAGAGTTTAGAGCAGAAATAAGAAAAAACCAAGGTTTACCCCTGTAAATCCCAGTTTTACTGCATAAAAGTGGGGTTGAAGGGGAGTCAAAATTATATAGGGGTGCATTCGTAGTGTTTAAATACGCCTAATAGTAAAAAAGTGAAATGCCGCTAAATTAAGATTAATTCTGCATGTTTTAAGATTTCAAGTCTACGCCTAGTGTCCTCAGGTTAAAGGCCATCTTTTGGGGACTGTTCAAAATTGGCTTAAAAGGCAATCTATGAATAGTATCAAATGTGGAATAGAAATTTTACTGTACCATAAATTGTTCATGAAACATTTCTGTCGCACAGACCTTTGCTCAGTGACAAAAGTGTGCACCAAGGAGTAGTCTGACCCGAGACTGCACTGTCAGTTTAGCCTGATATAGTTCGAACAAATTGACCTGAGACTGGTGAACTCTATAAACATAATTTCACACCCGACTGAATGCATATATTTATTTTCGCCGTCTCCCTAAATTGGTTAGATTGTTATTCAATACATAGAGGTCGGTAAATGGGTCCGCCTTGTAAACCAGGGGTCGCAGGATCGGTCCCGGGCTTCTCCAGACTTTCGGATGAGTCTTTAAACCGAGGTCCCGTCTCCGTATGACCTTAGCTGTTGGTGGGACGTAAAACTCAAAAACTCACACACTCACGCACTCGGTAAATGGGTCGCAATTCACGAGATGCCGAAAATTCACGCGATGTTCACGAAAGCCGACGGTATTAGGCGATAACATTGACTAATTTATTCCTTGCATAAAGGTCAGTCTCATGTTGAATTGTTCGAACTATATTTTGGTGTCAAAATATTGAGGTTAAATATGGTAGTAAACCAAATTAATATGTTGTCGATACCTGCAATGTTAAGAGAAATTATACAGTCAACATTTAGCATCCACTGCCAAAAGATCTAGCAATAGCCCAAACCAGAGTACCAATTATCCTGAGCCGCTCACCTGAGTGCCGAAAGTTCATACAGCCATTTCATTTCTGAGAAGAAGATTTTAAAGGGTTTTTACCATGGTTGCCATCTTGAGCATGTTACCTGATAATGGGCACATTGGTTCCGTAGAAGACTTCTGAAGGGTTTTTTTTTACCTTATATGGGCATGACGGCCATATTGTTCATGCGACCAAACTCATATTAATAAATTTTCATTTGTTTATTCCTTTCCTGTGTCATTTGGTTACAAATGGAGTAGTGGTACCTGTGAAAAATAAGTTTTAATTTTCATATGAGATTGACCTTGACCTTTGATACTCGAGTAATTTAATCCACTCTACTAGCTAACTGCATCTACCAGTTGCTGTAACAGTTTCCGAAAAATACAAGGTTTTTACTTTTTCCCATACAAATGACTATTCGACCAAATTTGACCTTGGCTTAAAATAAGTTTGAAAAAAGAAGAAAAAAAACATAAAATAAGTTTGAAAAAAATATAATGAACCCAAGTCCCCAATGCTGCAAACCAAGTTTCAAGAAAATTTCTGAGGTGTTTTTACCTTATATGGTCATGGTGGCCATCTTGGTCATGTGACCAAACACATATTTATTCATTTTCATTTCCTTGTTTCTATAAGTTTTTATATAATATTTGGTCCCAACCGGCCCGGAGGTTCCAGTGGACAATAAGTTTTAGTCTTCATATCTGAAAGGCCTTGAGCCAAGGTCAAGGAATGACCTTGACTTTGAATACTCATGTAGTTCCATCCGCTGATTTAGCAAACTGTAACTACCAATTATCAGATCGGAGACTGCAATAGTTTCCGAAAATTACATAACTTTTTCCAATACAAAAGTCTATGTGTGAAATAGGTCAAGGTCATCCAAGGGTCAACATTTGAAGAAAACTAAAATGGGTCCGCCTCCCCTTTGCTACATACCAAGTTTCATGACGATCGGTCCTTTGGTTTGGGAGAAGAAGATTTTTGAAGCGTTTTAACTTATATGGGCATGGAGGTCATCTTAGTCATGTGACCAAACTCATTTTAATAAATTTTAATTGCCTTGTTCCTTATGGTATTTATTTATGGTCATCTTGATAATGAAAACTGGTTACAAATGGCTTATTGGTTTCGGAGAAAAATAAGTTTAAGTTTTAATTTTCATATACGAATGACCTTGGGCCAAGGTCAAAGAATGACCCTGACCTTGAATACTCATGTAGTTTAATCCACTCAATTAGCTCAGTCACTGCATCTACTAATGCTCAGATCACAGGCCGAATAATTTTCGAAAATACACAATTTTGACTTTTTCCCATACAAAAGTCAAGGTGACCAAATTTGTCCTTGGCAAAAATAGCCAGTCATCATTTGAACAAAGTATGATGTGCCCGAGTGTCAAATGCTACATATCAAGTGTCATGGCAATCGGCACATAGGTTCCGGAGAAGAAGATTTTCGAAGGGTTTTTACCATATATGGACATGGCGACCATCTTGGCCATGTGACTTAGACCCCGCGAATTAACTTTCGTTTCCCCATCCCACGGATGCTCCAAATTAAATTTGACTTTAATCGGCCCAGTGGTTTCAGAGGAGATGTTTGAAAATTTTGACAGACAGACAACAGACATACTACGGAGCCTTGCCATACTATAAGCTCAACTATAAGCCTTTGGCTCAGGATAGCTAAAAGTGGCTTCAAAAATATCCCCAAAAATTGATATATCAAAAAAAAAAAATCGTTCCTGTTTTCTCAGACAAACCCCTCCCCACCCCTCTCCCCAATATACATACGAAAATAGTAAAAATAAAAGTAGTGCTACATGTATCTTTGACTTTTCCTAAAGACTTGCAAAATGTTTACGCCACAATAGATGCGACTAAATAAAGAGAGCTCAAAAATGCATATTTTATTTGCCGAAACATGAAATTTATCCAGTATATGAACCAGTTCATACGGGCCACTGTGGCCTAGTGGATAAGAGCGCTGGCCCTTAATCATTTGGGTCTCTCACCACTGTGGGATCGAGGCTGGCTCGGGTCATACTCGAGAGCCCAAGTTCTGCGACGGAAAGTCAGCTGTTTTTTTTCTCCGGGTACTCCAGTTTTTTCACATCCCTGATAAACGACCGGCTCCATATGAGTGAAGTAATCTTGAAAGGGCCGTTAAACAAAAACAAAAAAAAAGGTCATAAAAATGGGTCACTATCGAATGGGCGAGCAGCAAAGAGTCAGCAGAGCCTGCGCATACGCGAAGTCTCGACAGAGTCTTTGCTGCTCACAGAGAAGAAGAGTTTGCAAAATGACATGCGTCTAGCCCTAAATAAGGCGTAAAAATAGTTGTTTTTCTACTAACATGCTGAAAAATTGGGTCGGTAGGTAGGAGAAAATTTGTTTTTATTATTTTATTTATTTATTTTTTTTTTCACCCAAAAATAAAAACAGAGTCGGGCCTTTATTTTTTTTTGTTTTTGTTTTTGTATATGTGTTTGCTTAATAAAATTGTCATGTTGAGACTTCCACTGTATATCATAATTCATTTTACATGCTCAGAAAAGTCAGCTCTGTATTTTGGAAGGTACTAAATGCCGACAACTACAACCATGCACTTAAAACACGAACATACTATGGGAAAATGCAAAGATGACACTGAATAGGGTCGGAAATTGAAATTTGTAGGGTCGGTGTTTCAATTTTTATTTTGTGCTTTTATTAATAAAAATAGTAGAGTCGGGGATTCTGAAGCAGGGATGTTCAGCTTAGCGGAAACACGGCTATTTTTAAGGCCTTAGTAGGTAGCTGCGCACGCGCATTTGGACACCGTAATATCGAGAATGCAAAAGGCCATTTTCTCATGTGTTGGTGCATACAAGTATATATTGACACCAATCAAAGTTATCTTTATGTAAATGAATTTATTTAGGTGATAACTGTATTCAAAATTGTCATTTGGGGAGGTAAATCGGCTGTATCACGGTCGGAAATTTCGTTTTACGGCGACGCACCAGCGACGATTTACATCACCGGGGGACGTTAAACTTCAAATCACACACACACGCGCGTCCCCAAATGACAATTTTCAATACATTAATCCTCATTCTGATGCAGTTATTCGGTTGTTTTGTTATAAGTTGTACTATGTTGCACAAAGCGGCAAGCGCTGTGAACTGTGTAAAACCAAATGTTAACCAATGAAAAGTTACGTTATATCATAATGTTGGGTTTTCGATATACTGTCGCAAATTTTGACGTTATCCAATCAAATGTCCCGATACGTACACAAGTGCATCAGATCAACATCCAGCTAACTGATTGTCAGTTCTTTA
Organism: Lucinisca nassula; assembly: GCA_963580285.1. Classification (NCBI taxonomy): domain Eukaryota; kingdom Metazoa; phylum Mollusca; class Bivalvia; order Lucinida; family Lucinidae; genus Lucinisca; species Lucinisca nassula. The sequence goes on from OY757014.1 coordinate 94,236,016, forward strand.
AAATACAATGTACCGGGATTTGACTGCCAAATGTTTCCAAGTCACAACGGCATTTTACATTGATTCATACGTTCCACCTGTAGCCACGGTTTTCTGTGAATGGCTATGACTAAAAGACGCAACTTGTTTGATTCTTATCGGGGACTTGTAGACAAACACTTTCTCTTTGGCGTAAACATTAGTAATTGTACCTCAGATACGAGAAATACCCGTCCGTACGCTTAATATCACTTTGAAACAAATTTACATATAAACTTGGCAGACTTCATCAAACGGAATTATTTCCTACTGTATAAAATTTAGCAGGCAGGCTTTGTTTCCTTTTACTTTTTCTCCATTGAATCACTCTAAGGAATGATTGAATACTAGATTTTCTGAGAGACAGCCCGTTATTAGCCTCTACCTTTCCAGCAAGTGGTATTCCTTGTTCAGTTTTACCGAAAATTCTGTCAAGGGACCGCGATCGCGCACCTCTGAAACGGGTTTGAACGTTATCTTGACAGTCAGGTTCAGTATTAATCAAAGTTTTTGTACTACTGACACTGGAGTCACTCAACTCCTGATCAGACTGGTTATTAGTTGTGTTCCAAGCAATTGTTTTATTGCCGCCAGGAAAGCCACTTAGGTTTACATTTATATTAGTCTCTGACCCAAAATGTTTCAGTTCATGCAGATAATTTCTTTGTCTAATGTTTGTGTACGAATTGTTTCCCTGAGAACTGCTATTCAAACAACGCTGAAGACGAGGTGCTATTGACCGTCGACAGAATATTATTTTTGCCACGTAGAGAACTACTTTCACAATAACCCGCTTCCGCAGTAAAATGTAGAGCCAAGGGTCCAAGATCTGATTAATGCTTGCCATGCGCACACCAAGAAGGTCAGCTGCGTAATTGACACGCCCTGTGATCTGGTTTATAAGAATATTGATCTGAAATACAGAAAAAATACAAAGAGATGATCGGATAATTAAATGCCACAAAGGTTTGGAAACAAGTCAACTACTCATCAGATTAAGTCCGCCGTAACAGGGCAAAACATTTTTTCCTTATATTTGTTCAAAAACATAGACAGCGGGTAGGCGTATTAGAACCGTCTAAGTAAGACGTTCTAACCAGAAGACACAACCTAAGTTTGGATTAGAAATTAAGTAAAATAATAAAACGATTTATTTTCAGTTTCTTCTGAAAAAAGCTCGCTAGTTCTAGTTATAAACTAGAAATGGTGTTTGTAAAACACAATGCCCCCAACCTTTGCTTGTCCTTAGATGGCAAAATATTCAACAAATATTGTTAAAGATTCAAAAACATACAACAAGAATTCCCCCGAAGGCTATGTCGCGCCTGTGGAGGCGCAAAGTCACCAAACCATGAAATCTAGGTCAAGGTCAAACATGGATGCCTGCATAAAATTTCACTCCTAGTTCCAAGCATGTACCAAGTATCATCAATGAAACTCTTAACGAGAATTCTATGTTTTTTAATTAAAGGGGAAATAATTCAAGAAGGAAATTTCAAAACACTAGCATACACGGTTCTGAAGATATGCTATGCACCAGAAAGCAACACAATTGAGTAGCAAAAAATTACAAAGGGCCATAACTCTAACAAAATTTTATCGAATTGGTTGAAAATTTAATCAGGTAGTCTCCTCCTTAGTCCCAATCACTATACCAAATATCAAGGCTGTAGCTCAAATACTTTTTGAGATATCTTGCTAACGAGAATTCTATGTTATTTAATTAAAGGGGAAATAATTCAAGAAGGGGAGATAATTTGGACAAGAAAAAAAATACGGGTCAACTATTTTTTCATGAGGAACCCATATATGAAATTTCAAAACACTAGCATACACGGTTCTAAAGATATGCTATGCACCAGAAAGCAACACAATTGAGTGGCAAAAAATTACAAAGGGCCATAACTCTAACAAAATTTTATAGAATTGGTTGAAAATTTAATCAGGTAATCTCCTCCTTAGTCCCAATCACTATACCAAATATCAAGGCTGTAGCTCAAATACTTTTTGAGATATCTTGCTAACGAGAATTCTATGTTATTTAATTAAAGGGGAAATAATTCAAGAAGGGGAGATAATTTGGACAAGAAAAAAAAATACGGGTCAACTATTTTTTCATGAGGAACCCATATATGAAATTTCAAAACACTAGCATACACGGTTCTAAAGATATGCTATGCACAAGAAAGCGTGACGTACGAACGGACTAACGGACGAACGGACGGACAAGCCAGAAGCAATATGCCCCCCAACTTTTTTAAAGTTGGGGGCATAAAAATACGCAATTTTAAGCACATGGGTCTGTTTGCGAAATGAACTAGTGTCACTCTTTACAAGCACCAAGAATCTATTCGTTACGAAAACACGCCTATTCAAAAACATGGTAAATTTTCCGTCGTAAAAACGAAAATTTTCTGATCAAAAAGTATCATAATGATATTTTTCTTATGTCTGCTCAAAATATAGATGGTGGGTACACGTTACACGACGAGATGGTTCTAACGAGTAGCCACAATCTATCATTATACCCAGAAATAAGAAAAAAATTATCCCTGGAAACCCCATGTTCACTATATAAAAGTGAGGTTCGAGGAGGTTAGAATAATATAGGTGTGTTTTCGTGATGACTGAATGATAAATAAGAAAAAATCTCACATCATCAACTGAAAATGTTAGTTTTTGAGACATAAAAGTCAAGGCCATCAATCACTGCCCGACAAATCGGTTACTGTGATATAGTGTGATACATCATACAGTCGTAGACATTTCATATGAAGTTTATGAAACCAGCCTCCCGCGTGAAATTACAGAGTGAAGCAAAATTTTCAGGTATGTTTCAAGGTGGTGCTTCAGGTGTGGTGTTATTGGCATCTTCGCATACACAATTTTTCATCTAAAAAAATCGATTTTCGGAAGTAAAATTTACAATGTATTTGTATAGGCGTGTTTCCGTAATGTGGCTAATCATGAAGAATGGAAGCATGAGAAAAAAAGAACATTACGATAACTCACCCGTACGACATATTTCCAAAATGACTACTTTTCTGATGAAAATCCTTGACACTTTTCTTATAAATGGTCAAACATAGGTTGAGGATGCTCGTTAGAACCGCCTCAGTGAGGCAGTTCTGTCGAGTACCCACAACCTATGTCTTGGAGAAGAAATAAGAAAAATATGTATATCCCCTTAAACCCCATTTTTCTCTATATAAAGTGGTGTTTAGAGGGGTCTCATTTCACGAACTTGTTCACGTGATGCCAACATCAATAATATAAGAAGAGAACTTTGGAAGCAACTCCAACAGATATTACATAAAACTGATGATAATAGAAGAACAAATTTCCTTATTTCTCCTCACAAACCTATGTTGTTAGTATTAATTTGAACCGTCACGCCGCCGCGGTCCACATGAATACCAACATGAATACCAAAAGCATAGGTTATATTGAAAACTGACAATTATTACTAAATATCCACCTCAACTGTTTTTTGGGGGGTGGGGGGGAGGGGGGTTCTTAATGTTATGCCATCAGGAAAACATGCCTATAAACTTTTAATCCCCTTAAACCCCACCTTTATTCAGTAAAACTGTAGTTTGCAGGGGTATACGTTTTTTTCTTACTTCCGCTCAAAAATATAGATTGTGGGTACTCGTTAGAACCGCTTCGTCGAGACGGTTCTAACCGGTACACACAATCTATTTTTGAGCACAGAAATAAAAAAGAATATCAGATTTGTTTTTATCAGAAAATGTCCATTTCGTCTTTGTGGTAAAATTTTCAATATATTTAAATAGATACGAGTTTGAAGAACACACCCATTTAATAAAATGCTTTTCTCTGAAGCTTAAAGTTGTGTGTGTGAAAAACGGTGACATTTTTTTCTTAATTTTACTACCCGTAATAAGTAAAATGACTTACATTCAAAGGGAGGTAACATGTTGAAAATACAAGAGTTATGGCACATAAAAACCACACCATCTGTGTTTCTTCCTCAAATTTCATTTTAGTTTTCGGTTTGACACCTTGTCTTCTTTCAAGGGAAGGTGAGTTATTTAAAACTCTTGCTCTACGCATTTTCAATAGCGTTAACACCACAATACTGTTGCACACAATAATGGAGAATATGAAAATTATATTTAGAATAGCGTATAGATAAGCATAAGCCATATCCAATTTACTCTCCCTGTGAAAGTTAAGAAAACACCACGATCCCGGAAACTGATGCTCATAACTCCCAAAGCCCGTGAAAGGGAGAGAACAAAAGAATAAAACAAATATCCAACATAACAGAATCGCAACTCGGGCTTTCTTTCTTGTGACAACTCTAGCATGGAAATATGCAAAGCGCAGAGCTAGAAGTCTTTCAAATGACATAGCACAAACAAATATAGGCGTTATCATTCCAAATGCAATCATACAAAAGGCATGATATTTACACAAGGGTTCGCCTCCCACCCACTGAAGGTTATTCGCATACACAATGATTGCAATAGGTCCTGTAAGTAACTGTCCTATGAGATCTGTTACTCCTAAACCAAATAGTAACGTATAAAACACTGTAGTTTTCATTTCCTTTCTTACCGTGTATAATACTATTAATGCAATCATGTTACCTAACACACCAAATGATAACATAAGAATAGGAGTTGATAAACTTAGTCCCAGCCCACTTTTATTACAAACGGAGGAATTTTCCTTAGCGCCTTCCACGCTGCACAATGTACTGTACGTCTTTTCGTGCATGATGTAATTCGGGTGGGTTTCGTTCACATGTGATGAATCATTGATAGTGGTCCACAAAAGGGTTGCCATAACTGCACAGTGGGTTTAGATTCCCCAAGACCCTTCAAACTACCTGCAAAACAACAATGTACAACTTTAGCATTCAGTTAGTCAAGGTTACGGAACTTTCGGATATGCGATCTTTTTTGGTCCTTAGAACAGTTTACGTTTTCATTTGAATATCTATGATGTATTGGTGTACTTTCGCCCGAATTATAACAAGAATGTGAGTGCTTGTTAGAACCGCCTCAGCTTTAATTTTATTCGCTTTCTAACGATACTTCCAGATAAGGCGTTTTTGCATACGAAAAGTATCGATATTTTTCTGATTTATGCATGAAACATATGTTGAGGGTACTCATTAGAAGCGCCTGGCCGAGGCGCTTCTAATGAATGCCAACAATATATGTTTTCGAGTAGAAATGACAAAAATAATACGTGGATACCCCCTCTTATCTGGGACCATGGGGTGCAGATGAGGCCCCGTCAAGGGGACATGTTCAAGCAGAGTATACTGAATAAGGACATCACGAAAACTGGCCTATAAAAATACAAAGTAATTTTTTTCGCCAAAAAAATGAAGATTTTATGATGAAAAAGTGTGATATTTTTCTTACTTCTGTTCAAAATATTTTAGAGCAGAAATAAGAAAAATACGGTTTACCCCTGTAAACCCCAGTTTTACTATGTAAAGGTTGGGTTTGAGGGGGTCAAAATCATATAGGCGTGTTTTCGTGATGAGGTTCTAAAGAAATTCAGACAAGTATTCGCATTTTAGCAGTCGGCTCAGATTATTTCGTTATCTTTCTGTTGTTACACGTATATGTTTGGCAATAAATTAATAATAAAATGCCTTAGTGAAAATCTGTTTGGCATAATGAAGAGAACACAATGGCGCCTGTTTTTAGCTGTGACTTTATACGAACAGGTGTAGAGGTGAAAGTAATTTTCAACAGACATCATTATTTTGAGCGATTAGAAAGCATTATGTACCTGCAAATTAGGGTCAGTTAAGCCATGAATCTTTGGAAACAGTCAGACCTACAATGTTGAATTTGAACCCAAAAGCGATTATAACTGTTCCCTAAGAAAAGGTTACGGAGAAAATGTGTTATCATCTAATTAATTTCAGAATATCGTCACGTGAACAAGTCCGTGAAATAAAGACCCCCCCCTAAACCCAACTTTATATAGAGAAAACTGGGGTTTAGGGGTAAACACTATTTTCCTTATTTCTGCTCCAAGACATAGGTTGTGGGTACTCGTTAGAACCGCCTCAATGAGGCGATTCTAACGAGCACCCAAAACATATATTTTGAGTGCAAATTAGAAAAATATTACAAATTTTCATCAGAAAAATTACTTTTTTTTTAGTTTTGAAAAATGCACTTTATCACACGGATATTATCGTAATGCAAAACGGCTTTTTTAAAAAAATGGTAGTAAATTTGTACAGTAAAATTCCGCTATTTACACCAGCCCGGAAAATATAGACGAATTCTTTTTTTACACGTGCATCTAAAAGGGGCAGCTGTTTCTTTCTTTTCTTTGTGTTTTCTACACCGAGGGTCCGCTTGAAAGAGACCACCTATGAGACTGTTCAAAAGTGGTCTTAAAGAGAACTTTTGAACAGTCCCAAATGTGGTCTAAATATATAGGAATTTTACTGTATTTTATTTCAGTATTCTTAACGTCAACGGAAGGAGGTTTACTCTACGCAAAACCTTAGGCCTACGTCATTTAGTAAATTGTTGGCACTTGCATTATAGCCGGCCAGTGTATATGCACGTAATCGGTTAATGTAAATGACTTGCATTGCTCAACGTACGCTTCTTATTTTCGTTTCCCATCAGTTTTCATGACTTTTTCGTTCCTAAGGCATTTCTGCAGGAAAATTTATGTGTATATTTTTGTTTAAACAATTATTTCTAAAACATAAACATGGATAGATAAATAATGTAAACATACCTGGTCTGTATCACCGCAATTACGGCATTTATCCTAAGAATGGGGACAGATAAGCCTGCGAAAACACTGTAGACCCAGATCAGACTGCTCCTGAAGGAGCAGTCTGATCAGGGTCTACATTGTTTGTCATTCCGCCTGCACCTTTTCGACTTTTGGCTGGAGTATGAAACAGATTTGTTAAAATTTTTGGGGAATTACAGCAAGTCCTCAAGGTGTCCGAACTTTTAGGATTCTTACGGTACTCGTACTTTTTACAACGGAGAGCCAAGTAGCGCACATAAAACGGAATGAAACACTGTATAATTTTACTCCACTTTCAACGAATTTTAGCTTGTTTCTCAGCACAGCTGGAAATAATTTGTGAGGCCATTTAATCTGCAATTGAAGCATGGTGATTTGTTTTTGTTTGTGATTGGAATCTCTGATAATACATTTACAAGAGGCTACTTGATTTTAGCATATGATTTCTTTCAGAATCTTACCCTAGCTCAGTTAATATGGATCATTGTGTTTTTTTCACTTTTTCATAGATGACAAAAAAGTTGTTTTAGATTTTTTTCCGGGGTTACGTCTAGTCCCTCCATATACCAAGAACATAGCGAGATGATTGATCTGATTTAACCGATATCCATCATAAAATGAAAATATTCCAGGCAGTTTTATATTACCTAATTCATTTTTGTCTTGGCGAGGCTATAATGAAGAAATCTGACATTTGACAATTTAATACATTGGTTAGGTCTTTTCAGTATGCCAGTATATCAAATATTGCTACTATTTCCCAACTGTTTGAACACTAAGCAGATAATCACTAATGATACTTTTACATTTAAAGGTGCATTATTGAGCTATCTGGAAAAAATGCTTCCAAAAACTAGAGAAAGCGACCAGAGGGTCACATATACCCCCGGCCAGTGCCACCCTCTGATATATGTTTTGAGCTTGTAAGTAAAATAAATGAAGTCAAGAAGCTATAAGAATCTATAAATGTGCTTGTAAAAGCTAGACCAAACATAAAATTTCTAAATGGACCAAGGGAGTGAGGGATCAAAGTTAATGAAGCAGCAGGGTGGGGTATGCATCAATGAAATCTTTGGACTGGTATGCAACATTGATGCAAGTATCAATTGAATTTTTCTTAGAGTTTAGAACATACAGGCATCTATAAACTTTGTCATAAAATTTAACCAAATGCAAAATTTCTAAGTCTGTGACCTTGAGGTGAAGGTCACCATGGGTGGGGGTCAGGGACATGCATCACAAAATCGTTAATCAAACATGAAGAGAATCTGACATGTGGTTACAGAGATATCAGCAATGAAAAAGATTGAACACAAAACTTTGACGTAAAAGTAGATGAACCGACAGACGGACAGACAGCCAACCCAGGGGCTTGACCCAGGGGCTTAGATATTCCATATGAAGGGTAATGGTACAGAGGTATACTTTACCAAATATGAAGAGAATCTAACATGTGGTTACAGAGATATCAGCGATGAAAAAGGTTTAACACAAAACTTTGACGTAAAAGTAGATGAACAGACAGACGGACAGACAGACAGCCCATCCAGGGGCTTGACCCAGGGGCTTAGATATTCCATATGAAAGGTAATAGTATAAAGATATCCTTTACCAAGCATGAAGAGAATCTAACATGTGGTTATAGAGATATAAGCAATGAAAAAGGTTTAACACAAAACTTTGATGTACAAGTAGATGAACAGACAGACGGACAGACAGCCCACCCAGGGGCTTGACTCAGGGGCTTAGATATTCCATATGAAAGATAATGGTATAGGGATATCCTTTACCAAACATGAAGAGAATCTAACATGTGGTTACAGAGATATCAGCAATGAAAAAGGTTTAACACAAAACTGTGACGTAAAAGTAGACGAACAGACAGACGGACAGACAGACAGCCCACCCAGGGGCTTGACCCAGGGACTTAGATATTTCATATGAAAGGTAATGCTATAGGGATATCCTTTACCAAACATGAAGAGAATCTAACATGTGGTTACAGAGATATGAGCTGTCAAAAAGGTTTAACGCAAAACGTTGACGTAAAGGTTGACGAACGGTGGGACGGACGGAGGGACGGACGGAAGTACGAACGAACGAACGTACGAACGTACGAACGCACGAACGAACAAACAAACGGACGAACGGACGGAAAGACGAAAACTATATACCCCCTGACATACTTCGTATGCCGGGGGTATAATAAAAGACATATAGCCGGTATTTTTAGCTCACCTGAGCCGAAGGCTCATGTGAGGTATTAGTATACCACGAGCCGGCGTCCGTCGTCGTCCACACTTTCAAAGAAGTATATCTCCGGAACCAGTGGGCCAATCTTGATCAAATATCATGTGAAGCATTATCAGGTAGGGGGAAAGGCTGCATACTGTTTTCGGGCAGATCGGATTGGAACTCTGGTTGCCATGGCAACAAATAGCTCCCATAGACTTAACATAGGAAAAAGTTTGTCATCACTCTAGCTCCGTCAATTTTTTTCTGATCGACTTCATTCTTGCAGATAACGAGGACAGGCATGAAATCTCGATCAAGTTCGATTTTGGGCTGAATCGGATTATTCACTCAGGAGTTACGTGCCCTTGAGCGTTAGGAAAAAGCTTGTCATCACTCTAGCTCCGTCAATTTTTTTCTGATCGACTTCATTCTTGCAGATAACGAGGACAGGCATGAAATCTCGATCAAGTTCGATTTTGGGCTGAATCGGATTATTCACTCAGGAGTTACGTGCCCTTGAGCGTTAGGAAAAAGCTTGTCATCACTCTAGCTCCGTCAATTTTTTTCTGATCGACTTCATTCTTGCAGATAACGAGGACAGGCATGAAATCTCGATCAAGTTCGATTTTGGGCTGAATCGGATTATTCACTCAGGAGTTACGTGCCCTTGAGCGTTGAAAAAATTGCCTATTGACTTAACATGGGGAGAATGTTGTCATCACCGTAGCTGCTTCAATTATTTTCAGATTGGCTTTATTCTTGCAGATAACCAGCACAGCCATGAAATCTCGGTCAAGTTCGATAACTGGCAGAATCGGATCATTCACTTAGGAGTTACCTGCCCTTGTGTGTTTTTGCATTAGGGTTAATGGGAATTTCAAAAATGTATATCTTAAAGACTACTTGGCCAACTTTGATCAAATTTCATGTGTCGCATTATTGGGCAAGTGGAAAGGCTTCATTAGGTTTTCAGGCAGATCTGAGTGGAACTCTGGTTGCCATGGCAACATCTAGCTCCCATAGACTTCACATAGGAAAAAGCTTGTCATCACTCTAGCTCCGTCAATTTTTTTTCTGATCGACTTCATTCTTGCAGATAACCAGTACAGGCATAAAATCTCGGTCAAGTTCGATTTTGGGCCGAATCAGATAATTCACTCAAGAGTTACGTCCCCTTGAGCGCCCGAAAAATTGCCTATCGACTTAACATGGGGAAAATGTTGTCATCACTGTAGCTATAGTAACGAGGACAGGCATAAAATCTCGGTTAAGTTCGATTTTGGGCCGAATCGGAATATTGACCTCGGAGTTACGTGACCTTGAGCGACAAAAAATTTGCCCATAGACTTAACATAGGGAAAATGTTGTGACTACGATAGCGACTTGAATTTTTTTCAGATCAGCTTCAAACTTGCAGGTAACGAGGACAGACATAAAATCACGGTTAAGTTCGATTTTGGGCCGAATCGGATTATTTGCCTTGGAGTTACCTGCCCTTGAGCATGAAAAAATACGTTGTGACCACGATAGCAACTTTATTTTTATTCAGATCAGCTACAAACTTGCAGGTAACGAGGACAGGCATAAAATCCCGGTTAAGTTCGATTTTGGGCCGAATCGGATTATTTGCCTTGGAGTTACCTGTCCTTGAGCATAAAAAAAATACGTTGTGACCACGATAGCAACTTTATTTTTATTCATATCAGCTTCAAACTTGCAGATAACGAGGACAGGCATAAAATCTCGGTTAAGTTCAATTTTGGGCCGAATCGGAATATTGACCTCGGAGTTACGTGACCTTGAGCGACAAAAAATTTGCCCATAGACTTAGTTAGGGAAAATGTTGCGACTACGATAGCGACTTGAATTTTTTTCAGATCAGCTTCAAACTTGCAGGTAACGAGGACAGGCATAAAATCTCGGTTAAGTTCGATTTTGGGCCGAATCGGAATATTTTCCTTGGAGTTACCTGCCCTTGAGCATAAAAAAATACGTTGTGACCACGATAGCAACTTTATTTTTATTCATATCAGCTTCAAACTTGCAGGTAACGAGGACAGGCATAAAATCTCGGTTAAGTTCGATTTGGGGCCAAATCGGAATATTGACCTCAGAGTTACGTGACCTTGAGAGACAAAAAAATTTGCTCATAGACTTAACGTAGGGAAAATGTTGTGATAGAAATAGCGACTTGAATTTTTAGCTCACCTGAGCCAAAGGCTCCAGTGAGCCGATAGTATACCAAGGCTCCGGAGTCCGTCGTCTGTCGTCCGTCCATCCGTTGTCCACACTTTCAATGAAGCATATCTCAGAAGGCAGTCGACCAATCTTGTTTAAATTTTATGTGTAGCACCATTGGGCATGGGGAAAGGCTGCATTAGGTTTTGGAGCTAGTCTGGTTCATTTGTTCCTTCATTCTTCTTTCTCTCCATGTAGAGATAATAGACCAATGTTAAATTTTTAATCAAAGATTTCTCAGGAACTATAAAAGCTAGAAGCATCAAATTTGGTATTCAATAGAATAATGATGACTTATTTTGTGTAAGAGACATTGGGCTTTCTCAGCTTATTTGTTCATCTGTTCTTTCATTCTTCTTTCTCTCCATTTTGACCAATGTTAAATTTTCGTCAAAGATTTCTCAGGAACTATAGAAGCTAGAAGTCTCAAACTTGGAATGCAATGCAATAATCATGACTTATATCCTGTAAGGGTCAATGGGCTGGATTCTATTAGCAGATTTAGTAGTCAAGTCTGTGAATTGTTAAAACTTAAGTTCCTCAGGTGAGCGGTTTAGGCTCATTGAGCCTCTTGTTCTTTAAAACAATACAAATGAATGCATTTTATGCAAAAATGCGAACAATTATGATGACAGGTAAACGAGTTTGAGAGGGATTCCCTAACTATGTTTCGAACACTAGTTAGATCTATTTTTAGTTCGTGACAAAAATAGAATCCCCATATATGACGTTTTGCGACGTTCATTTTTGGCCTTGAACGCTGAATACCATGCCTTAAGTAACGACACTCAGAGACGATACTGTCGCCAAGTATATGTAAAGTGACAGATTTATTTTCAGAACAGAAATCCCGAACACATGTTCAGAGCGATGGGTATACACGAATAAAAAACGACCATTTTCACAAAGTTCTGAAGCTGTATTTGGCTCCAAAAGTGTACACCTGACAAAGATAAAAACCAGAAAAAAAATTTTGAGACCCGGTAGCTCAATAATGCACCTTTAAGTCTCAGTGAGGCTGTATTTGCATGAACTTAGCTATTGGTGAGACGTAAAACTCAAATACTCTCTCACATTATGCCCCTTTTTGTAACATTTTTGACCTCTTGCGTGGCGATCAGGCCACTACCCTAGAGGGGAGTCATTTCAACATGCTTGATATGTTCCGCCAGCCCTCTTCCATACGGCCAATACTTGTGACAGTTTCAAGATTCTAGTTCAAAAAGTCTAGGAGGAGTTTGTGATAATCGAAAAAGGACCCCTAATCATACTTTTTGACTTCTGGTGAACCCCAGCTATGCACCCGGAGCAAAAATGTTTGCACCTGTGAATTCCACCCTTCATTACCTTCGATTTGATATGCAACATGACTATGTTTGAGCAAGAAAGAATTTTGATCCCTTTGGGCTCACCCCCTGGCCTCGCCCCTGGTGGGTCACATCAGAATTTCAAATACGTTCCTCCAGTTCTCATCAATAGAGCTTTTAACTGTGACAGTTTCAAGATTCTAGCTCAAAAAGCTTACAAGGAGTTTTGTGACAATCGAAAAAAGGACACACAATCCTACTTTTTTAATTCTGTTCACCCAAAGACATGCCCCGGGGCAAACTTTTGCACCACTGTATTATACTCATCATTACCTTCGATTTGATATGCAACATGACTATGTTTGAACAAAATGAATTTTGACCCCTTAGACAGTGTTGGGCCCCTATCTGGGGTGGTGGGGGGGGGGGGGGTCACATCAAAATTCTGAATATGTTGCTGTAGTTCTTAGCCATAGGGCTTTTGCCTGTGAAAGTTTCGAGATTCTAGATTAATGGTGTAGAATTGGTGGGACATTACTGACGGACCAACATCCGGACGGACTGGGGCTGGGGGTGGTAAGACATGACCCCCTCTTTTTCTTCGAAAAGAGCGGGGATAATGATGGAACAATCCGGAGTGGAAACTTAGGAATTAAATGATAAATTCAGTTTTGAAGAAGTTATGGTATTTTATCAATATTCACAAGTGAGTTAGATATGATTAAATTTTGCGCACTGATTTTGCAAATTAATTTGAATTAAATAATAATAATAATTTATTTTCTCTTTTTTTTACTTCTTTTAATTTTCAATGCAAACCAGATGTTGAAAGGTTCAGGAAAATATCCCAATAAAAGTGCTGATAAGAATCAGCTTTACAAGTTCCCTGAAGTTCAGTGTTTATCCAAAATATTAAGCTAACGGCCCACTGCCTAGACAGCTCGACTCAAAGGTGAGCAACCAAAGTGGAGTAAAATTATATAGTGGAAACATAGTTTGCAGAACAGAAGGGATATTCTTATACACCAGACAAGGTAACCTGGGGCCGAGTGCATAAAGGAGGGCGTAGACAACGACCGTCCAGCGTACGACTGTCTTAAAATTGGAGAGTTTAAAGCGGACGAACGACGGACTTAGTCGCGACTGGAGTTCGACTGGTTTATATCCATAATAGCACGATTTATCAGTTACCCCCTATATTAATTGCATTGTTACATCTTGACCTGATAAAGATATGCTATCTCAGGACAAGTTAGCTTTATCAGGTCAACGTGACATTGCACTTCTATGAACGGGACTGCTGGTAAAAATGCAAAAAATATAAGATTGTACAAGGGGATTAACTGATAAATAGAATACCAGATTCGTGTCATTTGATATTAAGTTTATCAGGCTCGGCTTCGAGAACGCATATAGAATCGCTCGGCAAGCCTCGCGATTCTACAAGCGTTCTTGAAGCCTTACCTGATAAACTTGATATCAAAAGACACGAATCTGGTATTCTCTATGTAACAAGTACATCTTGTGTTTTATATACACGATACACACGCTGCATGAAGCGTTGTATGTTCATTTGAGGAACGACATATCTATTGCGCATGTTCAGGAGAAACTGTCTGTCAGAAAAAAGAAGAATTTTGAAGCAAATGAAAATTTAGGTTTTTCGGTCCTTTATAAGGAAAATGCTGAATTGTTAAACTCGAATTCAGAACTGTTGCCACGTCAAACTTTAAAAAACAAAAGTGGGAGGCAATACAATGCAACTTCACTTTTTGTGACACGAACTTATTATTGACCTAACCATTCATAATCACTAATATTATAATTGAATGCAATTACACAGAACAATGCTAACACGAAGTTTTTACATTATCTATAAATAAAACTGCGCGTAATTTTCGTATCTAGCAGTTCAGCAAGAAAATGATTTGCACATGACATTTTGATGGAGAGCATTTAAAGTTTTTGCATAGACTCTTTCAGACTTCACGAGAAAAGTAAGATTGGGTCCGATTATTTTAATACAACAATAAAAGATCATTTGACAGATATTATAAGGATGCGTTAAGAACGTAGTGGACTATTTGTATGGGAAGTTGTGACTTGTACATTTAGCTTTGACCTGACTTTGGAGAAGCAATACACACCCAATATACTAACTTAGAAGATGTATAAATACTTAAAGCACTTAGTCACAAAAATAAATATAAAGCTGTCCACAAGATATCGTTTTATTATGTTTCTCATTTGTTTCAAATGAAGTATTTAACACCTGTTTTTTCTTGACATAAAATCGGATTTATAAGGGCATTACAAGAGCATGTTAATGTGATGAAAATGAAATTGGATAAACACTAGCCAATGTTGTTTGTAGGAATGTACATAAATAATAATAATAATAATAATAATAATAATATCATTACAACTGCTACTACTATTATTATTAACTACAAGTACCGATAATAATGTTAATAATGAACACGATGATGATACTAATAAAAACTACTACTTCTACTATTACATGGGCCTTTGTCGATCAGGGTTTGGAGAAATAAATTGGGCTGTATAATGTTTTCAGGCAGAGTTGAAACCGACCGCACATGAATATTAGTAAACCGCTTAGCAGGGTCTAAAATACGAGGGCTGATTGATATGGTGTGAGCCTCATATTGAAGGAATTGAATTTTGTCGGATATATTGTATTATTTTTCAACAAAATCACCTTCAGTATTCATACACTTTTGCCAGCGGTGTTTATGGGCCTCAATGCCACTTTCATAGAACTCCTTTTCTTAGCTGTTCAGACAGTCATCCAATGCATATATGACGTCATCATCGGACTGAAAGTGGGTGTCTGAAATAGCCGTTTTCAGTTTTGGAAATAGATGAAAGTCTGATGGAGCGAGATCAGGTGAATAAGGCGGATGCTTAATCAATTTAAAGCCACAGTCGTGAATGGCAGCCATAGCAATGACAGACTTATGAACAGGAGCATTGTCCTGATGGAACAACACATATTTAGTGAGCTTTCCGTAGCGCTTAAGTTTAATATTTCCCCGTAACTGCGTCAGAAGTGAAGCATAGTACTCGAATGTCTCACTGACTGTTTGTCCCTTTTGGAGATAATCTATTACTACCATCCGCATCCCAGTAAACCGAGACCATAACCTTCCCAGCTGATGGAACAATCTTTGCCTTCTTTGGCGGGGGTGAGCCAGGGTGCTTGCATTGTTTCGATTTTTGTTCGGCCTCTGGACCCATGTGCAGCCATAGTGACAGATCTCTGAAGAAAGTTGGCAGGATCTTCTTCAAAAAGGTTAAGATTATCACGCGATAATGTGCGCCTGCTGTGCTTCTGATTATCTGTCAGAAGTATTGGTACACATCGGGTCGAAAGCTTTATTATTGCAGGATCCTCTGTCAGAATGGAATGTAATTTTTCCTGTGAAATGCCAACTGTACTGGCTATATATCTTCCAGTGACTCGTCTGTCAGTCATAACAATATCATATATTTTATTGACCATTTCCGGGGTTGAAATTTTGACAGGCCTTCCAGGGCGGGGGAGGGGTGGTGGGTGGGTGGTGGGGTTAGGTCATCCTCAAGGCTCTATCTGCCAAGTTTAAATTCCGCCACCCACCTTTTAGCATATGATGGGGGATCTTTCCCTAGTGTTGCTTCCATATCATTATGGATATTCTTAGGTATTAAACCTTTATATTCAAATATGGGACCACTGCTCTTTCACCGAGTTTGTCCATTTTTCAAAAGCTGCTTGTCTTGTTTACTTTAGAGTGCTACCTCATCGATATAAACTGACCAAATGAGACCAGTCCTTGGGTACACGGCCACTATATAGTCAGATAATAGAACATCCCTGTGTACCTCCTTCAATACGAAGCTCACAACATATCAATCAGTCCTCGTAAAACTGAAAGGCAATGACCAGGAATCGATACAATTCATCCACACCACCCATCAGGAACAACACAGGAAACGAAACACTCAAGAAATAACTAGACCTTAATAGAAACATCAACAGCGGAAAGCCAAAAGTACAGATACCTTCCCACAAAATGGCCAATTGGCTATCCAAAGCAAAAAGATATAAGTGATACACACATTCAAAGACGAACTATAACAAAAATAAACCGCGACAGAGGAACCGCCTTGGAACGGTCAGTGAAAAGCATTTCACTGGTGGTGGTGGTGGTGGGGAGGGGGGGGGGGGGGTCCTTAAATCGATTTTCGGAGGCCGCAAGCCTCGCCCTTGATTCCGTCGTGATTTAGACAAATAACCAGTGATTCAGCTGAAGTGCACAACACGCCGGATGCTTTTAGCTTTATGAGTGTTACCATATATGGGTATGGCGGCCATTTTGGTCATGTGACCTGGACCTAAAACGGTTCCCCCAATAAATGCGCCTTATCGTAAGGAGCAAAAATATATCTTATACTTGTACAGTATTAACTGTATTCTGAATCGTTTGCAGGATAAAATGCATTCTCACTTGTCCAATACAAAAGCATTTGTGTCAAAGTTTGACCTAGGCACAAAAAAGGTCAAGGTCAACCCAGGGTCACCATTTTAGCAATTTATGATGGACCTACGTCCCAGATGCTTTTTATCAAGTTTCGTGGAAATCTGCCCAGTGGTTCTGGAGAAGACTATTTTTGAAGGGTTTTTACCATATATGGCTCGGCGGCCATTTTCGTCATGTGACCTGGACCCCATGAGCAAATTTTGGTTTCCTCCATCCCATAGGGGCTCTATATGAAATTTGACTTCAATCGGCCCAACGGTTTCCGAGGAGAAGCAGTTCGAAAATTTGCACATTTTTCGCCTCGGCGAGGCTATACTAAATGGAATGTAATATTTCGCAAGTTCATTTGTTAGACCTCATTGATATCTATCAGTATGCCAAAAATTGTTTAAATATTCCAAGCGGTTAAGTCACTATCACCAATTTTTACAAACGGGTTACGGACGGACAGACAGACAGACCATATATGGCTTGGCGGCCATTTTGGTCATGTGACCTGAACCCCATGAGCAAATTTTGGTTTCCCCCATCCCATAGAGGCTTCATATGAAATTTGACTTCAATCGGCCCAACGGTTTCCGAGGAGAAGCAGTTCGAAAATTTTCACATTTTTCGCCTCGGCGAGGCTATACTAAATGGAATGTAATATTTCGCAAGTTCATTGGTTAAACCTCATTGATACCTATCAGTATGCCAAAAATTGTTTAAATATTCCAAGCGGTTAAGTCACTATCACCAATTTTTACAAACGGGTTACGGACGGACAGACAGACTGACAGATTGACAGAATGACACGGTAATTTTAGGGCACTCTTAGAAAGTCAACCGACTTTAGTCGGTCGATTTTTCTGCGGGTCATGAAGACTTCTTACTCATCATTGCAACATCTCCGAGAACACAAAAAATCAACGGTGACGACTCGGCAGCAAGAAATAACTCATTACGCAAGCACGCCTATACAATTTCATTGTATGAAAATTTCAAGATGAAAAATTGTGATAGTTTTCTTATTTCTGCTCAAAATATAGATTGTTGGCACTCGTTAGAACCGCCTCATCGAGGCGGTTCTAACGGGTACCCACAGTCTATATTTTAGAGCAGAATTAAGAAAAATAAGGTACACCCCCGGAAACCCCAGCTTTACTATATAAAAGTGGTGTTCAAGAGGTCAAAATTATATAGACGTGTTTTCGTGATGTGAAATTCTGAAGGAAAGGAAAACCAACAGTTCGACTCGGATGGGCCCGACCAGAGAAAGAGAATCATGTACCAACCATAAATTGAATTCTAAGTAAAATAGAAGTGAAGGCAATGATCAGGAATCGATACGATTAACCCACAGCTCCCATCAAAGACACCAAAGCCTTTACGCTGGAGGCGTTATATTGTCTGTGGCCTGATCCACCAAGAGGGAAGCAAAGTTATCAACCGTGATTGGGTTAACTATCATTCATGCAGTCTGATGCTGTCGTGTAACATTTATGCTATACCCAAACATTTTATATCGAAAAACATGTTTAGTACGAAATTGGGTACTGAAGTCATGTCAAGTTTATATTTTATTTTTCTGAATTTATATACTAAGTCAACATAAAATTCGGGTTTCGATAGACCGTGTTGCAGAAGAGATTTAAGTTTTAGCTGAGCAGAAAAGCGAATAGCAAAGCCAGAGCTAAAGCACCACCAACAGAGCTGTCTTCCTCTAGCCTCTGTTGCTCTATCTGCAACAGACAGTTCAGAGCTAGAATTTATACCATCATCCATCTTAGAACAAACAATCAGTAACATTTCTCAAATGTGATTTAAACTGGTCATTGTCAATATTGACAAACGAACTATAAGTCTAACATTGAATTTTAAAATGAAATCGAAATAACGTCTATAAAATTTAGCAAAGGTATAATACCGATAATCCTGATTAAGAAGTTTAGCAGTTAACAGTTACATGACTAGACACTCTGGCAAACCGAATTAATTGTGAAACATAAATGACATAGGATGCCGCACGATAAACATCACCATCCAAGAAAGGAAAATTTACTATCTCGAAATCAAAATCATCGCGTTTATCATAAATTTTGCTGGAAACAAACCCATCTACAATATATACATATAAATCCAAACACGCCTCGGTATCAGAAGAATTTGCTTCAATTGATTGATTGATTGATAGATTGATTGATTGATTGATTGATTTGAGTTTAATGACAAGTCAACCATTGTGGGTCATTTGTGTCGTGTCCCAGAGAAAAGAGATAGTAGAGACAGTAGTGGAGATGAAAGTGAATGATAGTGGATAGACAAAAATAAATGGAAGTGTTGAAACAGAAGAAATAACAACATTCTCCCTCTACCATTGCTTGCTGAAAGGACAGCAGGCAATGCCCTACTGTAAACCAATATCAGTTTGATGCCCCAGTGACGTAAGATACACGTCACCTTTGCCTCACCCAACCACCCCCGTTATTTAATTGAAGCTCTGGGGGTAAATTTGACTGATCAAACCATCGAAATAGATATTGTCAATAGTTAATAAATCCGCCAAATATCTAGAAGCTGAGCTAAAGGCTTCAATGATTTCAGATTGGTTTTGAACGGAAAGGGATAACAAGACAAGAACAGATCAGCTGCAAGGGGTGTGCAATTCCTACACTGTATAGTTTATGTTTTAGCGAATAATAAAAAATCGAGTTGCCGTCCAAATAGATGAATATATCTCGAGAACAGAACAATCCAAGGAAGTTTTGCTTTCAAAGGTACAGGGAACCAACGATGAGTTGTATAAGTTCAAAAAAGGCTGGCTAGTGCGGTTTACAATCAAAGGAGATGAAATGCATAATTCGGTAAAATCAATCTCCGCGAATGAATGTCGCCGATCCCGAGCTGAGCGAGTGAGTGTTTGAGATTTACGTCTCACCAACATTTAAGGCCATACGGAGACGGGACCTCGGTTTAAAGACTCATCCGAAAGTCTGGAGAAGCCACGATCCCGAGCTACCGAGGCCGGCTCGTGGCTTTCCAATAACTATTTTCTATTGTCTGGGTGTCTAAATAACACAATCCCCACCCGGGTCCCCTAACCCCACGTCTGAAACATATAACGATCTTACGTTGGTACATGTAGCCATCCCATGAAAGGTTTTGTTTTTTTTTAACCCGAGGAACGCATGAACAAGAAAAAGTTTAATAACCTCCATCGATCGACAGAGCAACGCAACAACAGTGAAATTTATGATGATGTCATATTGACATTAGAGAAATAGACATAATAAAATCAAGCAATGATCAATATTTTCCACTTCTTTAAGGATCAAGTAGGCCAATTGACAAGCGACGAAAACATTTTAAAACAGTCAAAATTCCCCTCAACGAATCAGCTGTGTAAAATACCGATAAAAAGCATACTTGAACTATTGAGTTTTGTTTAAAGACGTATATACGTATGTATATGTATACGTATGTATATGTCCAATTGTACACAAATACAATCTGCGCTTGTCATAGGCTACTTAAGTTATCTGCACCGGTTGAGAGGAACGGGATACTTCTTCGGGCGGGTTGGGGTGGGGTTGGGGCGCGGGTGGGGTCGGGGACAAGCATTTCGAAAATATTAGTGGTTTTGTTTGATTTGAGGTTTAACGTCCCCGTCAACACTGTAAAGGTCATTTTGGAGACGTAGCTTCCAATTTTGTGGGACTTTTACCCGACATTGAGATGAAATGACATCTCAAGCCTTGCCACCCAATGAAACCAATAGGGTTTATAAGCATGGACGGACCGACTCGCGCCGCTTTGCCTGGGCAGGCTTAGGTCCTCTAAGCGGTTTACCAGTACTCGTGTGCGGGTCGGTTTCAGCTCTGCGTGGATGCATCATGCAGCCCATATATTTCTTTCGGCCCCGATGGGCGGGGCCGAAATATTAGTGGTACTCTTATCAATCGTGATGTACTTTTGAGGAGCAACGCATTTACCATTCATTGCGATCACACACCCGTGTGACATACAGAGGATCCGCGTATTATCGACATTCGTTATAACGGCAAAACTCGTTACAACGACAATAGCAATGGAATGAATTCTTATCTCAGGGTTTAGCCTCGATTCCGAGCGGCTCTGGCTTTCCTTGGGTTGGAAATACTAATCGAATCCATAGTCATGAACTATTCTGGTAATTTAATACTCCAAGAAACAAATGTTACAGATATTTGTTAGAATCGCCTCATCGAGGCGATTCTAACAAATGTCTATAACATTTGTTTCTTGCAGTGATGATGTGGAAACGACCTTTTAAAAGCTGTCATACTCCTGACTGGGATTCTTAATTACGGCAAATTCATTATAACGTCACAAGAATAGGGAACACACATGATACTGTCGTCATAACACGGGTCCTCTGCAGTACATTCTTTCATATCTCCGAAACGGAAATTCATGACTACTTTTCCCATGAAAATTCGTGTTTTTTATCTCATTTACGCTCGAAACATAGGTTGCGGGAGCTCGTTTGAACCGCCTCATTGAGGCGGTTCTAACGAGTACCCACAACCTATGTCTTGGAGCAGAAATAAGCAAAATAATGCATACGCCTGTAAACCCTTGATTTCACTATATAAAGTGGGGTTTAGAGCGATGTTCATTTCATGGACTTGTTAACCTGATGTTCAATAGACCCTTTTTACAAAAGAGCTCATTTCATGGAAAACTTAAAAGGAAGTTCCGACATCTGTCTCCCTTGCCAAAATACCGGACAAATGTTCAATGTGTGTTCATTCTCCTTAAGGGAGCTTATCACAGTAACATTTTACATTACGAAACCACGCCTATACAAATGCATTGTCAACACTACTGCCGCAAAAAAATGAAATTTTTATGGTGAAAAATTTTAATATTTTTCTTATTTCTGCTCAAAATAAAGATTGTTGGTACTCGTTAGAACCGCCTCATCGAGGCGGTTCTAACGAGTATCAACAATCTATATTTTAGAGCTGAAATAAGAAAAATAAGGTCTACCCCTGTAAACCCCAGTTTTACTATATAAAAGTGGGGTTCAAGGGGGTCAGAATTATATAGGCGTGTTTTCGTAATGCATGTTCCTACAAAAACTACACATACAAAAATTTTCAAACCTTACTTATTGAAAGATCCGCCATAGCTCAACAAGTTGATGAGAAAAATTCCACATGTTGTCCTGCTAATATTCAAGTTACGCTCCACAGTGAATACAAGCCGACTTTTTAAGGGAAGTGTGAACATATAAAATCAGCAACAATTTCTTCGTGAGTTTGCAGAACACACATCATTTTATTTTCTTTTAAGTACATGCATCCTTTTCTCACATTGAAAAGTGTATCCACGCTACACTGCAAATGAAGGCTGATATTTAGACTGCAACTAAAAGCTCGGTCCAAAAGTGATAAATCCCAGTACCTCTAGTAACCTTAAGATCGAGCCAGCCCTTACCATGTACGTAACGTAAGTGCATAAGTATTAAGTAGCCAGTAAGTAACTATTTGACGAAAATTGCAAGCAGAATGAGTTCTCTTGTACTGCTCTTAATATACAATGCGGGAGCTCGTTAGAACCGCCTCATTGAGGCGGCGGTCAAACAAGTGTCCGCAATATATAATTTTGAGCAAAACTAATGATAGTAGGGTATTTAGCACATTAGGTCTCTCACCGCCGTAGGTTCGAGCCTCGCTCGGGCCACGTGTGAGACGCCAAGTTCTGCAACGGAAGGTCAGGTGGTTTTTCTCCGGGTACTCCGGTTTTCGCCCACCTCTGATTAACGATCGGCTCGATATGAGTGAAATAACCTTGAAAGGGCCGTAAAACCCAAACCAAAAAAAAAAAAAAAAAAATCACACTTGCTAACGTGTTTTTTGTTCCTGAAAATCAGTGATCACAATTAATGACGGAAAACATTGTCTTAACTAGTATCTAGTATCGATCTAGACAACTGTCTGCAGCCGAAAGAAATAGTTAGCAAGACCGTTTCTCAACAGACCACGCAGAATGCCAAGAAACCGTCAGTGCATGATATATGTAAGCTGTTACATTGTACCTGACTATCAAATGGGCCCCGCCAAGCGATTTTGGTACTTATCGCCTATGCGAGCAGCGAAGGTTCAGGCGAGCCTGCGCATCCGCGCAGACTCGCCAGAACCTTCGCTGCTCGCTCATACAAGCAGTGAATCAAGAGGAACCTTCAGACAGAAAGCCATATCCCTGGCCCCTCTGAATGGCTGGGCATGCGCAGTTAAAGTTTGTCATGACTGAATGCTCGAAGACCCAAATTCGCTTGGCGGGGCCCAAATTATGTTTGTCTGATTTAACTGTAATGCCAATGTGTCTTAATAAAATGTAGTAGTAAAACTGGGTAACCCTTACAAAGGAGTGTAATACAGGAGATAGGCGTTATTTTTCTCTCATATTTTTTTTTCAAACAGAAACATAAACGGACAAAGGCGCACGATGTAAAGTTGCAAGAACATAATGCAGTGGAACTGCACACGGACACGGGGGGTTCGGTTACCATGTCTAATTCATAGCTGTGTACCCCACCAACAGCTAAGGTCATTCGAAGACGGGACCTCGGTTTAAAGACTCATCCGAAAGTCTGGACACGCCCGGCCATATATGTATGATTATTATTCATACCCTGGTGTACTTTACTTCGGAGTAATCTACATCGAATTGAATACGGTGCCGTCCAAACAGGGTATAATATATTGTTTGCTCTGATTTCGTGGACATACAACAGCAAGCACAAAAAAAAAACCTTTCTAGATGAAATGACAGCATGAAATATTTCGTGACTTTGACTACAAAGTCTCGCGCACCTAAACCACTAATTACATAAAGTACATGTATATCTATATAATCTGCGAATGATCATCGTAACATTACATGTAAGGTTAATTGACACATTAGACAAACTTCCGGTTAAATTTTGTGAATCTCTGTTCTTTTTATGTCTACTAAGTCTTTCAAACAAACAAGAAAAAATATATAAAGGAAAGGAGTCCATGATTAGAGGAAGAATGAATTCTTTCTTGAAAGGGGAGGCCCAAAATGCCATATGATAATCTAACTGTTATAAATGAGTGGATATGGAGACTGATTTGACATCACGAAAACACGCCTATATAATTTTGACCCCCTTGAACCCCACTTATATATAGTAAAACTGGGGTTTCTGGTATACCTTATTTTTCTTATTTCTGCTCTAAAATATAGATTGTGGGTATTCGTTAGAGCAGCCTCGATGAGGCGGTTCTAACGAGTGCCCACAATCTATATTTTATCGAGGCGGTTCTAACGAGTGCCCACAATCTATATTTTGAGCAGAAATAAGATCAATATCACAAATTTTCATCATAAAAGTTTGATTTTTTTTCAGCGATTAAGGTGGCAATGTATTTGTTTAGGCGTGTTTTCGTAATGTCTGAATTTTTATTTCTCACTAAGTCTTTCAAACAAAACAAAACAAAACAAAGAAGAAAATAATAAAATAAACGAAAAGGGAAAAATGTGTTCCCCTTCAGCAAATTCTCATTATGATAACACACCCGTGTAATATAGGGTATTCTTTCATATCCCCAAAATGGGTATTTTTCCCATAACAATTTGTGATATTTTTCTTATTTAAACTCATAACATGGGTTGTGGGTGCTCGTAAGAACCGCCTCGTTGAGGCGGTTCTAACGAGTAACCAGAACCTATGTCTTGGTGCAGAAATAAGCAAAATAATGTATATCCGTGTAAACCCAAGTTTTATCTATATAAAGTGGGGTTTAGAGGACTTGTTAACATGATGTTTCTTGAAAGGGGAGGTAAATATTTTTGAATCACTTGTCACTCCTAAAAGTGAACCCATTCACCCCAAAATTGCCACGCAAAGCTGAAAGGGATTATATTAGAGTATAAAAGCCCAGCGGAGACTGATCGCTGTACCTTCTATGGATGCACTTTGACCCGCAGTTTCTTTATACGGATGTATGCTGTTTCCCTTATACTTTCGTTTTGAATACGAGGTGCGCGTACAGGGTTCCCTGAGGCCCAAGTACGTGGCGCCTGGCAGCACTGCACTAAACACTAAGGTACTTCCATTGGATATATATCCCAGGGACGTAGCTACCTGTACGCAGATACGCACTTGCGTACACATTACATACGTTAACTAGACAAAAGTGCCCAGTGGGGCACGTATACCCCCGGTCAGTGCCATCACCTCAGCTGAAAATAGCAATGTCAAAAGCTTCTTTGCATATACAGGCCATATTCCATAGAATGGCCATTTTCAAGATTCAAAGGGCAATAACTCTGATAGTAGGAAAGCAAGAGTCATGGTTCATGTGTTCTGCACGTCGTCTCATGGTGTTCAACATTCGTGTTGAGTTTCATGAAAATATGTCATGCCGTTTAAAAGTAATGGAGAAGACACGAAGATGTTAGCAGACACATACTTTACAATCTTCAAAGGGAAATAATTTGTAATGTATACAAAACAACAGTTATGGTTCTTGTGTTCTGCCCATCCTATTATCTTGCTTTACATTTGTTTGAAGTTTCATGAAATTATCTCGAACGGTTTTAAAGTTACAGAGCGGACACAAGTGTATGGTAAAACTCGTAATATTCAAAGGGCAATAACTCTGAAAGTAGGAAAGCAAAAGTTACGGTATATGTGTTCTGCACGTCGTCTCATGGTGTTTAACATTTATGTGAAGTTTCATGAAATATGTCAAGCAGCTTAAAAATTATGGAGCGGACACGAAAATGCAAGTTATAACATTCAAAGGGCAATAAGTCTGAAAGTAGAAAAGCAAGAGTTACGGTTCATGTGTTCTGCACATCGTCTCGTGGTGTTTAACATTTATGTGAAGTTTCATGAAAATATATCAAGCTGTTAAAAAGTTATGGAGCGGACACGAAAATGCAAGTTAAAACATACAAAGGTCAATAACTGTGAAAGTAGAAAAGCAAGAGTTACGGTTCATGTGTTCTGCACGTCGTCTCATGGTGTTTAACATTTATGTGAAGTTTCATGAAAATATATCAAGCGGTTGAAAAGTTATGGAGCGGACACGAACATGCAAGTTAAAACATACAAAGGGCAATAACTCTGAAAGTAAAAAAGCAAGAGTTACGGTTCATGTGTTCTGCACGTCGTCTCATGGTGTTTAACATTTATGTGAAGTTTCATGAAAATATATCAAGCGGTTGAAATGTTATGGAGCGGACACGAAAATGGAAATTAAAACCTACAAAGGGCAATAACTCTGAAAGTAGAAAAGCAAGAGTTACGGTTCATGTGTTCTGCACGTCGTCTCATGATGTTTAACATTTGTGTGAAGTTTCATGAAAATATGTCAAGCGGTTCAAAAGTTATCTATCTATCTATATATCTTCTGATACTGCGTCGGTCACATTTGACCATTACCGCAGGTGTATATTACATATACTCCAGGTTTTGCAGGATGAAAGCCTACACAGTAATCATGTAATTACGGTAGGGATCTTTAACCTGCACAGGGGATGGTTCTCCCTGCACAGGGGGCCTCCAGTTAACGTCCCGATCCGAAGGACGGTGCACTTTATGATATTCATCCCTGCAAATGATGCCGAAATTTTATCGCCGCTGCCGGGGATCGAACCCGGGACCTTTAGCATCAGAGGCAAATGCACTAACCACTGAGCTATCACGCTCCTTATGGAGCGGACACGAAAATGTTAACACACACACACAAACACACACACACACACAAACACACACACACACACACACACAGAAAATACGAAAACTATATACCCCCATGGCATACTGCGTATGCCGGGGGTATAAAAAGACGTAGAAGAAAAAGGATAAAAGAAGAGGAAGGAGAAAAAAGAAGAAGATTCGGAGAAGAAGAAAAAGAAGCAGAGAAGAAGAGGATGAAGAAAAAATGAGAAGAAGAAGAAGAAGAAGAAGGAGAAGAAGAAGAAGAAGAAGAAGAAGAAGAAGAAGAAGAAGA
The DNA here is from genome assembly GCA_963580285.1 of Lucinisca nassula. Classification (NCBI taxonomy): domain Eukaryota; kingdom Metazoa; phylum Mollusca; class Bivalvia; order Lucinida; family Lucinidae; genus Lucinisca; species Lucinisca nassula. The sequence goes on from OY757014.1 coordinate 94,263,145, forward strand.
AGAAGAAGAAGAAGAAGAAGAAGAAGAAGAAGAAGAAGAAGAAAACTGTATGTGCAACACTATTTATTAGCTAGCATAGTTTCCTCCTTTACCGCCCCCGCCCATTGGCGCTTGAAGAAATAGATTGGGCTTCCACGCAGAGCTGAAACCGACCGCATATAAGTACTGGTAAAACGCTAAGGGGTTCTAAGCCTGCCCTGGTTTCTTTGGACGACAGGGCTTGAGATGACATTTCATCTCATTTTCCGGAAAAGTCCCACAAAATTAAAAGCAACGTCTCCAAAATGACCTTTACAGTGTTGACGGTGACGTTATACCCTAAATCTAACCAAACAAAGTTTCCTCCTTTACCACGGAGACCGCACCTACAGGAAAGAATTTGCTCCCTGAAATTCTTTCCTGTAAGAGCGATCCCCATTTGGTAAGTGAAGTTATTATTTTTAGTATTTTCTATGGTTTGCGTACAAATGATTTTCTTCTATTAAGGAATTAAAATGATGCGTGTTTTATAATTATATCTGCAAGCTGAAAGAAATTGTTGGTGATTTAATATTGTCACCCCTCCGTTAAAAAGTCGGCTTGTATTCACTGCGAAGCTGTAGGTAAACAAACATGACGGACGAGCAGGACAGCATGTGGATTGTTTATCATCAACTTGTTGGGTATAAACAAGTGAGGTTTGAAAAGTTTTGTATGTGTAGTTTTTCTTGGAGCATGTAAAATGTTACTATTGTCGCCTATGGCAAATATTTAGTGGAAAGCTGCCCAATATCACATCACAAAATCCATATCTCACACCCTTTATCATACCTCTGACGTAACAATCTCCTGTCTTCCTATCATAACACAATGTTTGGCAAACAATGAATGCGCTGGTCAGATGTTCCATTCTGCGGCATCTGACCTGTGCAGTGTAAATGCATTTCTCTCTTTTGAATTTATAAATAGCCTTGTTTATCATATGATGTCGCGTCTGGGAATGTAATGACGCCATGTAATACATTCGGTAATCCTCTAAATTGTGGATCACTTCGTAACGTTGCATGTGCAATGTCCTTAACGACGTCGGATTTACTAATGACGGGATGTTGACATTTTTGTTAAAAATAGCAAATCAAATGCGTTTTAAATGTCATATGATAAATAGAATCTTGCATTCGTGACCATGCATTATTGAATTTATCAAACTCGTTGAGGAAAAGGAATAAAAGGCTCGGAAAAGCCTCGCATGTTATCCCTTTTCTCAACTCGTTTAATAAATTCTGCCCATGTATTATTGAATTTATTAAACTCGTTGATGAAAAGGAATAAAAAGCTCGGCAAAGCCTTGCATTTTATCCCTTTTCCTCCACCCGTTTACTTGGCTACTCATGTAAGATCCTCTATTGGTTCTGATTAAATGCATGAACGTCGTACACACACACACAGAGGGAAAAGTTAAGACAAAGCCAACTATTGCTTTCCTTTTCACATAAAACTTTGCTTTAAACCATACATGTATTTCAACATTTTTTATATGACAAATAGATTATCATATGGCATTGATATGGGGCATGATATGCAAAATGTCATATGATAATCTTTATGTTATAACTGAGCGGATACGGAGACTGATTTGAGTGCTCATTGAGCGAACATGCCAGAAGATAACTTTTCACATAAGGTGAAATAATGGCGTCCGACATGGTGTCAGAAGTAACAAATATTAAGTTATAATTGGGATATCTTTCTTAAGTTTTCTTTCAAGATAGATTGTGGGTGCTCGTTAGAACCGCCTCAACGAGGCGGTTCTAACGAGTACCCACAATCTATGTTTTTGAACAAAAATAAGGTAAATAATGTATACCCCCGTAAACCCCAGTTTTCTGTATATAAAGTGGGGTTTAGAGGGGTCTTCGTTTCACGGACTTGTTAACCTGATCACGATTTGTCGTCATAAATACAATGTACGTGAAAATATACACTATGTGGTGCCTCGTAAACAGTTTAACTTTGATAACAAGTTTAATTCATATCATTCTTTTACAAATCCCTCTGTTGTGCAAGGCTTGATATCTATACACATGCTATCACAGTTGATTATGATACTGGCATCGTTATCAATGTTCATAACGTCATTTCGTAAAATTATTTACGCAAAAAAAGTTATGACGTCGTTCATGGCATTATATTTACATTAATTTTCCAGTGTAAAGTCTGGTGTAAACGTATAGAAAACAATGTAGTTAATTCTTCCATGAACGCATCGAGTCAAATGACGTCAGTCTAAAGCATGGTTCTCTACGGGCGTTCGTGACGTCAACGCTGTTCTGCTCTTTGTAGAAAAAAAAACAGCGTGTAAATGTTTTTCAGCTTTAAAAGTTTGCCCTATAAGCATTTTTTCGCCCTGTGATGAGGGGCAAAGATTGTAAATATATATAAAAAAAATAAACTTATTTTTTCTGCTTTTCATGAAAGTATGAACGAAAGCAGGTCGCAAGCAAAGTTTACATGAACCCCTTCGGGCCCGTTTACTTTGCACGCGACCCATTGCGTACAGTAGAAAAATAAAATGCATTTCCTAAATAAACATATAAGAAAAAGAAATGCTACACTTTTTCGATGAAATTAGACCGGAAGTTTTGAAAATATTTAAATTGAAGAGAACTTATTTGTAAGGCGTCATATCAAAAGTCCGCCGTCCTCGGTCCACCCGTAGTTTGCATGTATTGAATTTGTTTGATTCGAGGTTTAACGTCCCCGTCAACACTGTAAAGGTCATTCATGGAGACGTTGCTTCCAATTTTGTTGGACTTTTACGCGACATTGAGATGAAATTACATCTCAAGCCCTGCCGCCCAATGAAACCAATAGGGTTTATAAGCATGGACGGACCGACTCGAACCGCATTGCCTGGGCAGGCTAGGATCCACTAAGCGGTTTACCAGTACTCGTGTGCGGGTCGGTTTCAGCTCTGCGTGGAAGCATCATGCAGCCCATCTATTTCTTCAAGATCCGATTGGCGGGGGCTATTGCATGTATTGAGTGTTTTGATGTATTGTTTTTACTTCTCTTCAGTGTAGCTTGTACTGAAAGTGTTTTTACTTTTGCAGGTGAATACCAAAAATTATTTCATCTCGTTTGTTGAAAAACATCAGAATTTTAACACGTGAAAACATCAGAATTTTCAGTCGTGCTTCTTGTGCACATGTATTGAAAACATCAGAATTTTCACTGAAGCTTATGCTTCTTCGCACTCATATAAAATCAGATGTTTTCAACACACGAGCTCCACGAGTGGACAATTCTGATGTTTTTGATATACGAGAAGCATGCATTATGAAAACATGACTATATAAAAATTTAAAATAAATTAAAATGCATTGCAAACTTTACTGCCGAAAAACTGAAAATTTTCAGCTGAAAAATTGTGATATTTTTCTTATTTCTGCTCAAAATATAGATTGTGGGTACAAGTAAGAACCGCCTCATCGAGGCGGTTCTTACGAGTACCCACAATCTATATGTTAGAGCAGAAATAAGAAAATATGGTTCACCCCTGTGTAATGTTCTATAAAAGGGTTATCCTTTGGAAGCAAGGAATACACCACAGAAGTGAAAAATATGGAGTGTACATGTTTTCTGGGCCAGACTAGCTAGTTTCGGCCAATTAGGCCTCATCAGTGACCCTCAGATATTTTCAAAATTCCACCATGGAATCAATGATCTCAAAGGACAAGAAAATATAATCTACATTATGATGTAGAGCAGGGAGACGCCAGTTTGACTATATAAAAGTTGGGTTCAATGGGTTCAAAATTATATATAGGCGTGTTTTCGTGATGAATTTCTCGTTTTTGGTAGTTTCGAAAAAAGTAAATGTTCTTTGTATTTCATACGTTGAAAAAGTGGTCCGGGCTGCTGCTGTCAGCAGTAGCATTTTTCACAATGTGAAAATATCATTTTTTTTTCAGATATTTATCGATACCACTGCAAAGTGTAAAATAAAATGTTTTCTTTCATGTCCGTACTAATACAATATTTCTTATCAACGAAAGCACGCCTATTCAAATATATTGAGTGGTGTAGTGGTTATGCTACTCACTCGCCTTGTAAACAAGGGGTCGCAGGATCGACCCATAGCTTCTCCAGTCTTTAAACCGAGGTCCCATCTCCGTATGACCTTAGCTGTTGGCATGACGTTTATTTGTTTGATTTGAGGTTTATCGTCCCCATTAACACTGTATAGATCATTTTGGAGACGCTGCTTCCAATTTCGTGGGCTTTTACCCGGCATTGAGATGAAATGACATCTCAAGACCTGTCGCCTAATGAAACCAATAGGGTTTATAAGTATGGACGGACCGACACGCACCGCTTTACCTGGGCAGGCTTAGATCCTCTAAGCAGTTTTACAGTATTCGTGTGCGGTCGGTTTCAGCTCTGCGTGGAAGCATCATGCAGCCCATTTATTTCTTCAAGCCCCAATGGGCGGGGGCCGGTTGGTGAACATCCACTCACTTATATATGTTGACAGTTTTATCACCAAAAAACATCACCAGAATAAGCAGAAACAAGAAACAGTGTATACCCTATTTTTCCGTGATGTTATTTAAACTTAATTTTCTTATTTTTGCTTCAAACATAGATTGTGGTTGCTGATTAGAACAGCCTAATTGGAGAAGTTCCAACGAGTATACCCGCATCATATGTTTGGAGGAGAATAAATATAATCTATACAGTTGTAAACCCCATTTTTCGCTATGTAAAGTGGGGTTTGTTAGGGTATTCATTGCATGGACTTGTAAACATGATGGTTCCAACAGAGACAGCGTTCGGATCTTGAAGGCATACTTAGGTTTGAAGAAGAGTGAGTGAGTGAGTGAGTGTGTGAGTTTTACGTCCCACCAACGGCTAAGGTCATACGGAGACGGAACCTCGGTTTAAAGACTCATCCGAAAGTCTGGAGAAGTCCGGGATCGATCCTGCGATCCCTGGTTTACAAGGCGAGTAGCGTAACCACTACACCACGGAGGCTTCTAGGTTTGAAAAAGAAGAATGGGTTTAGAACAAAAAGGAACCCCAGAAACAACAGGTTGACGAACAAACATCATATGTATTCCGAAAATAAACTTATGTAATCGCATCACGAAAACACGCCAATATAATTCTGACCCCACTGAACCCCACTTTTATATAGTAAAACTGGTGTTTACAGGGGTCAACCTTAGTTCTTATTTCTGCTCTAAAATATAGATTGTGGGTATTCGTTAGAACCGCCTCACCGAGACGGTTCTAACGTGTACCCACAATCTATATTTTACAGCAGAAATAAGAAAATCCTTCTTTTCTTATTTCTGCTCTAAAATATAGATTGTGGGTACTCGTCAGAACCGCCTCATCGAGGCGGTTCTAAGGTGTACCAAAAATCTACATTTTGAGCAGAAATAAGAAAAATATCTCATTTTGTCATCTTAAAATTTTCGTTTTTCTGGTGGTAAAACTTACAATGTATTTGTATGCGTCTTTTCGTAACGGGTTCTGTATTTAATTTTGCTACTAACATGAATTAACACGGTCTTATGGTACATGTAAATATATATTAATACTATCTATGTAACAGGCCCCCGCCCATAGGGGCTTGAAGAAATATATGGGCTGCATGATGCTTCCAAGCAGAGCTGAATCCGGCCCGCATACTAGTACTGGTAAACCGCTTAGGGGATCTAAGCCTGTCCAGGAACCGCGGTGCGAGGCGGACCGTCCATGCTAATAAACCCTATTGTTTTCATTGGGCGACAGGGCTTGAGATGTCATTTCATCTCAATGTCGGGTAAAAGTCCCACAAAATTGGAAGCAACATCTCAAAAATGACCTTTACAGTGCTGACGGGGACGTTAAACCTAAAATCAACCAACTATGTAACTTATATAACTTGAATTATTAGACATATTACCGTCAAATTCCATTTTAAACAATGCTGAATTGCTCCAAAAAAGAAATATTCCAAAAACCAAAAATACTCTTTTCCTCTTTTCTGGTACCGAACAAATGAAGTTGTTCTATATCAACACTGATGTTTACACTTTTTATCTGGCTTGTTAGCAAATAGATTTTGCCTTAGTTTGTTTACGTAGTATTAATATTGCATTTGCGATTTCTGTCAAGGAAATTGACTTGGCCCAATAGATTCCATTTAGGCTACTATTTGTCTATGAAAGTGTACCCATTACAGCCTGGTGTCCCCTAAAATAGACATCTACAAACTCTATAGACCACGATTTGCCTTATTTTGTTTCTTCACATCTTGAAAACACGCCTATATAATTCTGAACCCTATGAACCCCCATTTTATATATATAAAATAAAAAGCTAAAAGGTTGCCTTTGGAAACAAAGATCACATAAAAGAACGAAAATCGGACTTGGTTTTATTGAGTCTCTTCCTACACAGCAATGTAGCGTGCAAGGCTGCCTACGCTCCCAGCACCGGCTGTAGCGATATTCGATTTTCAAAGTAACCAGAATGAGCTCAATGATCCCAAAGGAAAAGAAAATATAATCTGGACTATGATGAAGCACGGGGAGACTTTTTAAAACTGTGGTTTACAGTTTCTTATAGAAATAAGAACAAAATTTTCATCTGAAAATTGTCATTTTTAAGGCGGTAAAATCTACAATGTATTTGTATATAGGCGGGTTATCGTAAAGGTATCAGTCCAGCAAGCAATCAACGTCGAATCAATGTTAAAACAACGTTTTTCCAACGCCGATTCGACGTTCTGTCAACGTTTTGTGCCTGCGTGGAAGTTATGGATTTTCCATATCTTTGGAAGTCACCAAACTAAAGCCTTGTACCTCAAAAAGAGCCTAGAAAACCCGCTCAGATCTGGATCTGACCCCAACAGGCACACACAGTTGATTAAACGTTGAGAGCCTGCCTCACAGAACGCTACAGAATATGGCCCTTTATTAGAGAATCCACCATTAAAGCTATCAAGTAGAAGGTTCCATTTGTCATCAATGAGACAAATCAATAAATAGATAAATAAGTAAATACATTCGTAGGTTTTCAATTGTTTTGACATACATACTATTTGCAAAAGGAAATGATGTTATTTCAGTAATGTCATTTCTGTAACATCACGAAAACACACCTATATAATTTTGACCCCCTTTAACCCCGCTTTTATATAGTAAAACTAGGGTTTACATGGGTAACCATTATTTTTCATATTTCTGCTCTAATAAGGCGGTTCTAACTTGTACCCACAATATATATTTTGAGAAGAAATAAGAAATATATGAAGTGGTGGGGTGGGCCATGGCATCGACACATTGCTCTAGCAAAAATACACCCAAGGTTGATGTGACTGAATGAGTCTTATCAAAAGGAACACAAATATACATGCCTTAAGAGTGAGGATCTGAACAGTTTCTGAGATATATGGCATTTTGTGAAGTGGAGGGTTGGAGTATGGCCCCAGCGCACCCTGGGAGACCCCTAGGTTGTTATCACTAAATGTGTCTTACGAAAGGAACACGAGTGTCTTACGAAAGGAACAAGAGTCTTAATGGTTTATGGGTTGGGGATCTAAATGGTTTCTGAGATATTGGGCCTTTTACAAAGTGGAGGGGGTAGGGCATGGCCCGGGCAAATCCCAGGGGACACCCAAGTTGGTGTCACTGAATGCATCTTACCATAAGGAACAAGAATATACATGGTTTTGGGGTGGGGATCTGAACGGTTTCTGAGATATATCGCCTTTTATAAAGTGGAGGGGTCGGGCATGGCCCCGGCGCACCCTGGGAGACCCCTAGTTGGTATCACTGAATGCCTCTTATCATAAGGAACAAGAATATATATGGTTTTGGGGTGGGGATCTAAACAGTTTCTGAAATATTGGGCCTTTTATGAAGTGGAGGGGTGGGGCATGGCCTGGGCACATCCCAGGGGACCCCCAGGTTGGTGTCAATGAATGCGTCTTATCATAAGGAATAAGAATATATATGGCTTTGGGTGGGGATCTGAAAGGTTTCTGCGATATATCGCCTTTTCTGAAGTGGAGGGGTGGGTCATGGCCCCGGCTCACCCCGGGGGACCCCTAGGTTGAAACCACTGAATACGTCTTATCATAAGTTACAAGAATATATATGGTTTAGGGGTGGGGATCTTAACGGTTTCTGAGATATTGGGCCTTTTATGGGTTGGAGGGGGTGGAGCAAGGCCCAGGCACATCCCAGGGGACCCCCAGGTTGGTGCCACCGAGTGCGCCTTATCATAAGAAACAAGAATATATATGGTTCTGGGATGGGGATCTGGGTGGTTTCTGAGATACATCGCCTTTTTTGAAGTGGAGGGTGGGGCATGGGCATGGCCCTAGCGCACCCTGGGAGACCCCTAGGTTGGTATCACTGAATGTGTCTTATCATAAGGAACGAGAATATATATATGGTTTATGGGTGGGGATCTGAATGGTTTCTGAGATATTGGGAGGTTGTGGGGCCATGGCCCGGGAACATCTCAGGGGACCCCCAGGTTGGTGTCACTGAATGCGTCTAATCATAAGAAACGAGAATATATATAGTTTGGGGTGGGGATTTGAATGGTTTCTGATATATTGGGCTTTTTACGAAGTGGAGGGGCACATCCCAGAGGACCCCCAGGTTGGTGTCACTGAATGCATCTGATAATAAGAAAAAGAGGTGCGGGCCGTCCTTTATGAGTCTAACGAGTACCCACAACCTATGTCTAGGAGCAGAAATAAGGAATACCCCGTAAACCCCAGTTTTCTCTATATAAAGTGGGGTGTACGGGGACTTGTTAACGTGATGTACGGCTTTGTCGTGCCCTTGTGTTTTTTTTTTTTTTCTCGTACAGTAACCACACGAAAGATGGCGTCATGCGACATGACCACTACACGAGATAAGTCTGACTTGAAAATAACCCTGGGCAAGATAAGAAGAGTAAGATAAACAGTTATTACCGTTGTAAAATCGAAATTATCGGTCTATTCAAGTCTGAATGCAAAGCCTATCCATTATAAACTCGCACACCGTGCTTTGAAATGCCGAAGATTAAACATAACGATAACTTACCCGTGTGTGCTAAAATGGCACTTTTCATTCCAGTAAAACTAGCATGTTTCAAATTTTTTCTTATATTTTTCTTATTTTTGCTTCAAACATAGTTTGTTGGTGCTCGTTAGAACCGCCTCATTGAGGCGGTTCTAACGAGTACCAACAATCTACATGTATTTTTACCAAAATTATGGAAATAGTACTAGTACATGTATATACCTACGGAACCCGGGAAGGGACATGATTTTTTATTTTTATTATGTTGTGCGAACAAGATAATATCTTGAGCAGACAAGATATTATCTTGTTCGGACAACATATTATCTTGTGCGGACAAGATATTATCTTGTGCGGACAAGATATGATCTTGTTCGCACAACATAATATATTGTATGCACAAGATATTATCTTGTTCGCACAACATATTATCTTGTTTGCACAACATAGATCTTGGGAAGTTGTGCGGACAAGATATTATCTTGTGCCGACAAGATATTATCTTGTGTGGACAAGATAATATCTTGTGCATACAAGACAATATCTTGTGCGCACAAGATCTATGTTGTGCAGACAAGATATTATCTTGTGCGGACAAGATAATATCTTGTTCGCACAACTTAATATCTTGTGCGGTCAAGATAATATCTTGTCTGCACAAGATAATATGTTGTCCGCACAAGATAATATCTTGTGCGGACAAGATATTATGTTGTGCGGACAAGATATTATCTGCGGACATTATCTTGTCCGCACAAGATAATATGTTGTCTTCACAAGATAATATGTTGTCCGCACAACATAATATCTTGTACGCACAAGATAATATCTTGTGCGCACAACTTATAAAATAAAAAAAAAATTTGTCCCTTCCCGGGTTCCGTATATACCCTTGTAAACTCAATAAATATATATTCGTTCATAAATTTTTCAACGTATACAGTCACCTTCATTGCACGCTTTAAAACTGGGCGTGAAATTCTGAATAATGCTTATAACTGTGCCGCAACTTGAGAAAACGCCTCTTTATGTGCGCACAACGAAAACTCTTATCAGCCAGAGCACCAACTGCCAGAATGCGGCATTTTTCTTGCTGCACGAAGAAGCCTAAGTCAAAGGCCATCCGTATATCGCAGAAAAAAGACCCTGATCAGTCTGCGCATGTGCGAAGTCTGATCAGTGGCATAGCTATGCGGCGGCTCATCTCATTGGAATGACCAAGGTGAGGATATCATAAATCATTTTAAGCCAAAAAGTATTTGTTAAGACTTGTGTTTGGTAAGTCGAACTTGAATACACTTAAAACATATTTGAGATTTTTTTGGCGAAAAGAATATCACTTTTATTGACACACGTACAAATGTGTTATTTCAACTGACGTAATCCACGAGAAAAACAAACTTTATCACAGATTAAGATCGTAAAGCTGTTTAATCCACGTTTTTGGGTGAGACGAAGATCTCAAGAGGGGCACAACAATTTTGGTCACTGACAATTCGTCCCATGAGAGCAAGAAGGCCTTCTTGCATTCTTGCACATATGGGACGAGTTGTCGCACTTTAAATGACGAAAACTTATGCACTGAGAGTACCTATCAGTGTTTACAGCAGCTCATTGGAGCAATTCTTTCCTTTAAGAGTAGACCCCTTTTCAGTGGGACAGGGCTTATGCCACTGCCACTTTATTGTATTTATTTTATTTTTATTTATTTTTTTTTATTTTGTGTTTCAATTTATGCATGTAACTGGTGGCCATCTTGTTCATCGGAGTGGAACGAAAATTGTCTCCCTTTGAAAAATGGCTGACAAATCTGCCAGGTGTTCCCGTTCCCCTTTAAGATTTTTCTATTTTGTATCTCTGTCGGTCATTTTATTCATTTGAGTTACATTTGTAGATGCTCGCCTAGGCTACAATCCTATGAATTTAATTTTGAATGAAACTGGACCAAAGGTGCTGGTGAGATTGTCATTTAAATGTTGTCATCGGGGCAGAACGATTTAGCTATTTTGATAGGAAGCCATTTAGGCAATATATTCCTGTGCACTATGAATCAGACTGGCCAAAGGGTTGAGGAGGAGTTCGCATTTAAGGCAAATTGTTGATACTTATTTTAAGCTCTGATGGCAAATTTGCTTATCATGGAGAAACCGTATTTTAGCCATTTCCATAGAGGTTCGCCTAAGCAACATTCCTGTGAAGTTTGAATGAATTTGTTCGAAGGATATAAGAGGAGTTGACGTTTCAAGATTGTCTACTTTTAGCTCTGGTGAACATCTTGTTCATCAGAGCGAAACGATTTTAGCTATTTTGGTAGGGAGCCACCTAGGCAACATTCCCGTGAAGTTAAATTGGAACAAGTGTTTAAGAGGAGCTCGCATTAAGCAAATTTTAGTCGTTTTTTCTATTTTAAGCTCTGGTGGCCATTGTGGCCATTTTGCTCACCGGAGCAAAATTGTTTTAGCTGTGTTGGTAGATGGTTATCTAAGCCACTTTCCTATGAAGTTTGAGTGATCAAGCGCCCAAACGTTCAGGAGGAGTTGTCGTTTAAATATGTTTTCCATTTTTAGCTCTGGTGGCCAACTTGTACGTTGGAGCGAAATGATTTAAGGAATTTTGGTAGGGGCTCCTAAACAACATTCCCTTAAAGTTTAAATTAAATTGGTTCAAGGGTTTGGGAGAAGTTTGTATTTAAAGCAAATTATTGCCATTATTTTGCTCTTGCAGCCATTTCGCTTATCCGAGCAGAACAACTGAAGCTATTTCCGATGAGGGACGCCAAAGCAACATTCCTATGAAGCTTGAATGAAAAGACCCAAGGGTAAAGGAGGAGTTATCGTTTATGTATTTATTTATTTATTTATTTTTCAATTTATACATGTACACTGTAAAAAATTAAAGGAAACATTACACCAAATCTGGTGGCAGCTGAGCTGCCACCAATTTTGGTGTAAGTTACCTCCATGTTATGCTCGGTATCTTTTCGCTGATTTGCCGGCTATTAATACAAATATATGGTGTAATTAAGCACTCGAAGATCGAAGAAAAGTTTACACCATAGTGTAACTGAACTTCACTACTGGTGTAAATGTACCATGGAAGGAAACGTTTCAATTGCGAGGTGTGTGTATTGTTTCCTTCGTTGAATCGGTATAACAATACGCCAATAACTAAGACTGGCTACACCAACGTGGACATTTAACTGTATGTGTCAAAATTATTTTTTTTCCAATTGGTATAGAGCTTATTAGACTCCGATGCCCCTTTTAAAAGGCACGTGTGATACCCTTTGTAATGGGTAACATTTACCATTTTTCAATGGTAATGCTAAAGCTTCTGTAAAACGCTAGTGTAAAATGTTGCACTTTCCATTAGATTTTGTATAAATTCTTTATTAAACAAAAATTGTGTTGATACTGAAATAGAATTTATCTCATTTTAATCTCATTTACTAGGATTTTCGTTATGCATGAAACAAACCTATAATCAATATTAATAATTATATCATTTGTATGATATTTATGCCGTTTTTGAGCTGTCTGACATGAAAGAGGAACAAAATAACATATGTTGTACATATGACGTATCTTGTACGACTTGTTACACGATTCGACGGGAAACGTTAACTTTCGTTAAGGTAGCATAAAACACCAGTATAAGTGCAAATACAACACCGATAAGTTGGAAAGATAACGCTTTCAAGGTGTAATTACATTTTTACACTGACATAAGGAAATGTTATCCATCATTCGAAGAAATATTACACCGATATTTCATTACACTGAAAAACGTGTAATGTTCACAGTTACACCGCCCTTCAAAAATGTTACTATGTAGTATGACTAAATTTACGCTATTTAGTAGCAAACCTTACACTTGAAATAGTGTATCATTTCAAACACGAAACGTAACACTTGTTTTGTAGAATTGTTACACCAAACACCAACTTTGCAGTGCTACACCAAAGTTGGAGTAAACTATACAAGTTATCAGTGTATTACTATTCAAAGTAACACTTTACACCCAAAATGGTGAATGGTTCTAGCTCACACGAGTTTTAGTGCAAACTTTACTCTGCCTTTACGTCGAGTTAACACTTATTTTTTACAGTGTAGCTCCGGTGGCCATCTTGTTCATCGGAGTGGAACGATATTAACCATTTTAGCAGGGAACTACCTGAGCAACATTCCTGTAAAGTTTAAATCAAATTGGACCGAGTCTTTAGAAAGAGTTCGCATTTAAAGGAAACTGATGACATTTTTTCTATTTGAGCTCTGGCGACCACTTTGCTCATCGGAGCGGAACTGTTTTAGCTACTTCTGTAGAAGGTCACCCAAGCAACATTTCTTTGAAGTTTGGATGAAATTGACTAAAGGGTATATGAGGAGTTGACGTTTAAACATTTTTTTTCTATTTTTAGCTCTGGTGGCCATTTTGTTCATTGGGGCGGTACGATTTTAGTTATTTTGGTAGGGAGCAACGTAGGCAACATTCCTGTGAAGTTTGAATTAAACTGGTCCAAGTGTTTACGAGGAGTTTGCATTTAAAGCAAATTTGTAGCTCTGGCGGCCATTTTGCTCACCGGAAAGGTATTTTGGAAGAGCGTCACCTAACCAACATTCCAATGAAGTTTTAGGCTACATGCAGGAGGAGTTGTCGTTTAATGATTTTTTGTTTCTATTTTAGCTCTGGCGGCCAGCTTGTTCACACAATGTATAACAGGAACAGTTATAGAGGTAATTGGATCACGAACCGTGGTTAACCATGTTTAACCAGTGGTTAACCAAAGTGTGATCGAACTCAGTCTGGTAGCGGTCTGGTAGCATGGCGGAAGTGTCGTCACGTCACTCTGGTCGAACCAGACTAAAGCGTGGGTTACTCTGGTAGATACGTCACACCATACGTAACAAAGATGGCCGCGAAAGGTGCGAACACTAATGTCCAGGAACTGACTGCTTCTATTCAAGAAATAGAGGGTCTGTGTACCAGTCAACCAAACATCTACCAGACGTCGTTCGATCACACCGGTGAAAAAACATGGAAATCATGGGAAGAACGTGTACAATTTGACTTCCGCTACCATGGTCTGGTAGATGGTCGAACTCCCTCATAGTTATGTTTGGTAGGGAGCCACCCAGGCCTCTTCCTGTGCAGTTGAACCAAACTGGACCAAAACTTTAGGAGGAGTCAGTCGCGTTTAAAGCATGTTGTTGGCGACGCACGACATACATTGACCGATCATAATACCGTACCATGAGCACTCCATGCTCGGCTGAGCTAACACGGCAGCAGACCTGTTGAAAGCTATTTAGTGGAAAAGATTCTATACTATTTATCGCCCCATCGGGGCTAGAAGAAATATATGGGCTGCTGCATGATGCTTCCACGTAGAGCTAAACCAACCCGCATACAAGTACTGGTAAACTGCTTAGAGGATCTAAGCCTGCCCAGGCAAAGCGGTACGAGTCGGTCCATCCATGACCGCACACGAGTACAAGAAAACCGCTTAGAGGATCTAAGCCTGCCCAAGCAAAGCGGTGCAAGTCGGACTGTCCATACTTATAAACCCTATTGGTTTCAATGGGCGACAGGGCTTGAGATGTCATTTCATCTCAATGTCGGGTAAAATCCCACAAAACTGGAAGCAAAATGACCTTTACAGTGTTGACGGGGACGTTAAACCTCATTTAGCGCCTGGTTAAGGTGAATGTGACAGCCTTACACTTTTAATTATAGCTACTCTTGCACCGCTTGGTTTGCTGCCTTCCTCACGGGCACTGCTGCAAAGAATATAAGAATCTTTTCGCACCCATGTTAGATTCTTTTTCTTGCATACCTTGCATTTTGAAGCGTGGATTTTTAATAATGCAGTTGCTTCGGTTGAATGTCAACGGTACGAAGTTTAGTGACGTCACGTGACGTGCTGTGACGTCAACCTTAACGACGGCGCATATGAGGCCGTATTTAGCCAGTTCATATCAAACACGTGAGAATATTCTCTATGATCCTGTCCCTGGGAAAGAACAACATGGTAAGAACAGAATGAATTTCTATCCCAGACTAAAAGTACGGGTTTCCTTTTCTGGTGTGCAAGAAAATGTAATAGGCCTACTTGTGCATCAGGTGAACAACTGGGGTTTACGGCGGTAGACACTATTTTTCTTATTTTTGCTCCAAGACATAGGTTGTTGGTACTCGTTAGAACCGCCTCAATGAGGCGGTTCTAACGAGCACCAAAAACCTAAGCTTGCAGTATTTATAAGAAAAAATTCACGGATTTTCATCAGAAAAATGGCCATTTTGGAGATGTGAAAAATGCACTATGTCGCACGGGTGTGTTATCGTAATGTGGAACAGAAGTCTCTGGAGGCAGATTTGTTTGATTTGAGGTTTGACGTCACCTTCAACACTGTAAAGGTCATTTTGGAGACGTTGCATCCAATTTTATGGGACTTTTACCCGACATTGAGATGAAATGACATCTCAAGCCCTGTCGCCAAATGAAACCAATAGGGTTTATTAGCATGGACGGTCCGCCTCGCACCGCGGTTCCTAGACAGGCCTAGATCCTCTAAGCGGTTTACCAGTACTGGTATGCGGGCCGGATTCAGCTCTGCGTGGAAGCATTATGCAGCCCATATATTTCTTCAAGCCCCTATGGGCGGGGGCAGAAAGTAGAACATTCCGCCGTAAAATTTAAATCTGTTCCTGCGACTTTTGTCTCCTGTTGATAACCTCAGCAAATACAGTCAAAATCTTATAATTAGACCACCTTTGGTCCTGTTCAAAAGTGGTCTCTTATACCACTTTTGCACAGTCCCAAAGGTGATCTCTTTCTAGAAGACACTGAGTGCGGCAAACACACAGAAAGCATGACTGAAACCTTTTAAATATGTTTTCAAAAGAGAATTAGTCTTAATTTTAGGTGGTCTTAATAGCGGAATTTCGCTGTAGTTTGGATTCAGATCTGGATCCAAACAGTGCAGCCCAAACATTTGAAAGAAAATTAATTAGTTTTTTTCTGCAGGCTTAAACACTGTTAGAGATGCAGCATATAGTCATCTGGATTCAGTGTTGTCTACCTGAAATCTCCATTCAAATTCCAGAGAAATCACTCCAAGACACCAAAGGGAAAGAAACACAAAATTGAATCAATATCACCATAATGAAAACGTCATGAGCGGAAAGCCAAAAGGACAGTTATTTTCCAACATAACCACATTGATCTTATATATAATTTATGCCATTCATATCTACACCACATTCTGAATGCATATACAGAATATGAAGTCAATCGTTGAAGACATGTGGAAGTAGTTCGCATCAAAAGATTGTCGTCGAGGATTTCTAGTCTAGTTTTAGTAACAGTGACATTGACCTTGATTTGATGCATTTGAAAGTTATGTCATGCACATCTATACCATGTGAATGCATTTGCAAAAGTTGAAGCCAAACTGTGAAGAAATGTGGAAGAAGCTCGCTGAACAAGAAAAAAAGTGTAACGGACGGACGGAATCAGAGACCAACCAACCAACAGACTGACTCCTATATACAGCCTTCAAACTTAGTTTGCGGGGATATAAATAATAAAGCAATACATGCCTATAATAAACCACAACAGAAGAACCGCCTTGCATCGGTCAGTAAAAAGTTTTTTTTTTTCTTTCTGCAGGGTAGTGGGTGCTGAAATCGATTTTCGTGGCCACAATCCTCGCCCCGCCCTTAGTTCTGATATGGTTTAGACAAATAATAGGATTTCTAACTCATCAGTGCAACATCATCGAGAACAAAACCATTAAAGGAATACAGAGATCAGACAACGATGAGGACTCGACAGCATGAACTAACTGAAATGCTGGAGCAAAAGAAAACCAACAAAACTGTACTCCGGCCAGCAAATCTATTCACCTTTAACTGAGTCCACGTGCTAAGGGCCAATAGGATCCTCTAGTTTCCCGGGCTTCTCCAGACTTTCGGGTGAGTCTTCAAACCGAAGTCCCGTCTCCGTATGACCATAGCTGTTGGTGGGACGTAAAACTAAAACACACTCATAGGATACTCCAGTTAACGTTCCTCGAATGCGCGTAGAAAGCTTGCATGAATCTATACGCAATGTCTCCATGTCTCCACTACATGTCAACGAGCAGCAAAGGCTCTGGCGGGTCTGCGCTTCTGCGCAGGCACGCCTGAGCCTTTGCTTGTCGCATATGTGATAAGTTTCTTTGCCACACGAATTGGGTCAACGATTATCGATGTTCACGCTGTTAATCGTAATCGAATTCGCCCAGCAGGGTCTAGGCATGGGTCTAAACACCCTTACAGTTTTAGGTCTTACTTTTCTGCGAGTTCAACATGAATCAACCTTATTAACCCTTTTTGTATCAATGGAATCTTCCTGCTTATATATGGCAGGGGTCCATTTCAAAATTAAGGGGTGTCAGGTTGTGCTTTCATCAACAGACTGAACTTTTGGCAAACAGTGGGGGCCCTGATCAGACGCCGCGTTCTGTGGCGTCTGATCTGGGCGTGCACTGTTTGCCTGGGTACCCGTTTTGGGGTTTCTGGTACGTACAAAATGGGTTAAATGGTGAATGAATAGTAAATTTAAAGAATAAAGACGTACCTTTATCAGTTCACGTGTGTCTGAGACGTAAATTTACTTGTAAGATTTATCATGAAATTTACATTCATATTCTGCGACGTTGATTTACGAGCAAATCTTTTGCAGAACTGTTTTTATTTCTTTACATACTACAAGACTGTTTACATTCCTGATTCACGAGTAAATCTTTTACAGAACTATTTTCATTTGTTCACATAATACACGACTGTTTACATTCCTTCATATTCTGGCCTCCCAAGGGTAGAACCCTTACAAAATGGCTGTTTGCCTTGCTAAAAAGTCAATCTTTAGGTCAAACAGTCTAAAATCTTGTTTTTATGATTTTAGAGTGAGTCTTCAAGTTATTTATTCGTTTTCATTCAATACCGGTGGGATTTTAATTGTTTAGGTACAATTACCGTGGTAGAAACTGATACAACAGGATAGGCTACGTTTAACCAAATTTGCATAAATATATCGGTTTATAATAAAAACCAGGTCTATAAGTGCGACATTCGTTTTTTTTCATTAGGACAGCACACCCATGATAGGGACCACCCATGTTTTTTGAGCACTAACAATTATCGGGTCCCGAGGAAGCTGTTTGAACACGAGACCGCTTGGCCGAGTTTTCAATATCTTCCGAGGGAGCCGGCGAATGTTATTGCAATGAAATACATGTAACCATGCATTATCGTTATTATTGTATAACTTGTGACGAAAACGCCATCGAAACTCCATATAAACTCTTCATATGCGATCATAAAACCAACATGGTGGCTACTTCAGAACGTTGTTAACAATGACATCATGACTTTCTGGCGTCATCATCTAAATTTGAAATGCTACTTTGTAAATTGTAGGAAATGTTGTGCCCCAGCTCATTTCTCAACCAAGCACTGGATTGGTGGGGGGATGGGTGAGTGTGGTATATCGTACATCACCGGGGCGCCCAACTGAAATTAGCTTACAACTGGACAAGGTCTGCTATGTCTGTAGCAGGTACCTGTAAGGGTGGAGGGGGATGTGTTTATTTTTCCCGTTTCTATATTTTCATTGTTTTCTTCTATCTTCCGTGTCCCTCCCTTTCATCTAATCTACTGCCTGGTCTACCCTTTTTTCTCCCTTTCTCAGGGAGACGATACAAAATGACCAACAATGGTTGACGTGTCGATAAACCCCATTCTTACGGGCGCAATCTATATATACCTCTGGTATGACCTAGTGTTCTCTATATAAAGCGGGGTTTAGAGGTGTTTTCATATCACGGTCTTTGCGTTTGCTACACCCAGTGTCTTATAGAAAGAGACCTCCTTTGGGACTGTTGTAAAGTGTTTTTGTAAGCTCCACATGTGAATTTTAATATTTACACTCTGAACAAACACCGCCAATGCTGTAATACATATACATGTAGCATGCCGGCCTCGGTAGCTCAGTCGGATGCGCTTCTGACTGGTGATCAGAAGGACGCGGGTTCGATACCTGCCGGGGTCGGCAACATTCTTTCGTGGAGATTGATCATGATTGATTGGTCATTCTCTCCCTTCCGCTGATTCAAGAAGGGCAGTTGTCAGTTTCTGGCGAAAGCATGTGCACTGTACTGGTGTTAACCGCTAACGTATAACCCTGCCTAGGAAAAGTGTTGATAGGTAAACTGACCGGCTCAAAAATGACCTAAAATAGTGTTGACTGGGCCGTTAAACTCCAACACAAACCAAACAAAACAAAAAATGAAATCGTATAAAGATACAATGTACTAGTCGGATATCATACTTTTCTCTAAGTCAAGAAGTTCGCCCCCGCCCATCGGGGCTTGAAGAAATAGCTGAAACTGACCGCACACGAGTACTGGTAAACAGCTTAGGGGATCTAAGCCTGCCCAGGCAAAGCAATGCAAGTCGGACCGTCCATGCTTATAACCCTTTTGGTTTCATTGGGCGACGCGGGTTCGATACCTTGCCGGGGTCGGCAACATTCTTTCGTGGAGATTGATCATGATTGATTGGTCATTCTCTCCCTTCCGCTGATTCAAGAAGGGCAGTTGTCAGTTTCTGGCGAAAGCATGTGCACTGTACTGGTGTTAACCGCTTACGTATAGCCCGGAAAAGTGTTGACAGCGTGCCTGAGCTAAAACCTATATGTCATTTAAAAGTGTTTTGGGATAGCAAGGGTGTTCTGTTGGTGGACTATTTAGCTCATGGCCAGACTATTAATGAGGACTCGGCCCCTGCCCATCGGGGGTTGAAGAAATAGATGGGCTGCATGATGCTTCCACGCAGAGCTGAAACCGACCCTCACACGAGTACTGGTAAACCGCTTAGAGGATCTAAGCCTGCCCAGGCAAAGCGGTGCGGGTCGGGCCGTCCATGCTTATAAACCCTTTTGGCTTCAATGGGCGACAGGGCTTGAGATGTCATTTCATCTCAATATTGGGTAAAAGTCCCACAAAATTGAAAGCAACGTCTCTAAAATGACCTATACAGTGTTGACGGGGTCTTTAAACCTCAAATCAAACAAAAAGTTAAGAAGCAATATTTTTAAAACCTAGCAGGGTGTCATATGTCATTTAAAAGTGTTTTGGATTAGCAATCATGGCCAGACTATTAATGAGGATTTTGGAGCAATAAAGTGCTTTGTTTGATCTGAGGTTTAACGTCCCCGTCAACACTGTAAAGGTCATTTTGGAGACATTGCTTCCAATTTTGTTGGACTTTTACCCGACATTGAGATGAAATGACATCTCAAGCCCTGCCGCCCAATGAAACCAATAGGGTTTATAAGCACGGACGGTCCCGACTCGTACCGCTTTGCCTAGGCAGGCTTAGATCCTCTAAGCGGTTTACTCGTGTGCGGGTCGGTTTCAGCTCTGCGTGGAAGCATCATGTAGCCCATCTATTTCTTCAAGCCCCGATGGGCGGGTCCGAAAAGTTTTGGGATAGCAAGGGAGTTCTGTTGGTGGACTATTTAATTTATGGCCAGACTATTAATGAGACTATTATACTAATATTTTGGAGAATGACGTGCAAGTATGCTACAGATAAGTCGTAGAAAATTTCAAAAGGTGTGCTGTTGCAACATGACAATGCTAGAGTCGACGCAATGTTACGGAACGGTTTCAAACCCTTACCTCATCCATCCTATTCGCCTGATCTACACCCAATGATTACTTACTTTTTGTTTCCGAACTTGACAAATCAGAGGTGGGCGAAACCTGCATTACATCACAACAAAAAAAAACGCCTATATGATTTTAACCCCCATGGACCACACTTCTATATAGTAAAACTGGGGTTTGCAGAGATAAACCTTATTTTTCTTATTCCTGTTCTAAAATATTGATTATGGGTACTCGTTAGAACCGCCTCGATAAGGCGGTTCTTACGTGTACCCACAATCTATATTTTGAGCAGAAATAAGAAAAATATGACAATTTTTCATCTTAAAATTTTCCTCTAATTTTTCATAATGGAATTCACTTTGATAGTGAAGATAAAACTTGTACATTGTGGCAGCTCTAAAGAGAATACCCACAGTCTGCATTATGTTTGTTAAGGCCGACACGATTAATCGAAAAATCGATTAATCGATCGATATCTTCCTAAAAATGATTATCATTACTGATTTGCTTGTAATCGATTATTTGATAAGTACAATTTACTATCAAAAGTTGAGCCTAAAATAGCTGCATGAGTGGCAAACAGTGCAGACACTGATGAGACGCCACGTTCTGTGGCGTCTCATCTGGTTCTACACTATTTGATCAGGCCTGTCTGTTCAAATATACATATGGTAAAGTGTAACGTATGGATTACTCGTCGATTATCGATCATAATAGCAGGAATGTTAATCGATTATCTTTTCAGCTCCGATAAGCCTACCTAATGTTTGTAGCAGAAATAAGGTAACAATCGAAGATTTTGATTTATGAACCGAACGGCCTTTTTAGAGAGCATTGTGTTATCCAACTAGTGACATACCCTGCTACTGCTGCTGCTATTGATTTTGTTGCTACTACTACTACTTCGTGCCGGCATTGGTAGCTCAGTCGGATGCGCGTCTGGATGGTGATCAGGTGGACGCGGGTTCGATACCTGCCGGGACGGCAACATTCTTGCATTGATTATGAAATCTTTTCTACGGTCATTCTCTCCCTTCCGCTGATTCAAGAAGGGCAGTTGTCAGTTTCTTGCGAAAGAATGTGCACTTTGCTGGTTAACCGCTTATGTATAAGCCTGCCCAGGAAAAGTGTGAATAGGTAAATTGACCGGTTCAAAAATGACTCGGCCATTAAACTCCAAAACAAACCAACAAACAAACTACTACTACTACTTCGACTACTACTACTCACTACTTCTACAGAACTCCGCTGTTGATGCTGATGTGGCTAATAATAATGATAATAATAATAATCACGTAAACAAGTCCTCGAAATGAATACCCTCTATAAGCGAACATTATATAGGGAAAAGTTGGGTTTACAAGCGTGCATAGTTTGGGTCGTATTTCTGATCGCAAACATAGATGTAGGTATTCGTTAGAACCGCCTCATTGAGGCGATTCTAACGAATGCCAACAATCTATGTTTAGAGCATAAATAGGGGAAAAAATGACAAAATATCTAAATAATGTCATTGCTAGGACCATGAATGAAAACGCATTATGATTCACGGGCGTGTTACCCTAATGAATAATAATTCTTTAAATGAATTATAAAATATAACTTAAATAAATTATTAACAACTCACATGTATAGGTTACTAGCCGCAGTGATATATTTCTGTCTATTATTCCTTTGTAATCAGGCAATACAAATCGAAGTCTGCGAGCTCTTAATGAGTAGGTAACCCTTGTTTGAACCTTCCACAATCTTCAGAAACAAACTTTCGTTTATATCGTTCTTATCAACGGAGTTTCTTCCATTATCAAGCATATTTGGTTTCTGCGTTTGTTTAAATATTGGGAAAATTAATTGCTTTTGGTCTAATTTTCCAGTTACAATACAGAATATAAGTACATTAACCGCAAGTTTAGTATTATAATAAATAATTCTTTCTATTTCTTATATCCCGCAAGAATCCAATTTCATAGGTGTAAGTAGATAAGTGAGAATGTTGATTTGCTGCTATACAAAGGTAACCTACGCTTTTGAAAAAAGACCGGAAAATGTATGCGAGCGTTAAAGTACAGGGCATACAAGTACGCATGTTTTTTTTTTTTTTTTTTTTTTTTTTAGTTTACCTCCGACATTCTTACATCACGAAAACACGCCTATATAAGTTTTACCCCAGTAAATACAGTAATACAGTAATACTAAGGTTTACAGGAGTAAACCTTATTATAGCCCCGCTTTGAAAAAAGTGGGGGCTTTATTGGATTTGGCTTGTCCGGAATTCCGTCTGTCTGTCTGTCTGTCTGTCAGTCAGTCTGTCTGTCTGTCTGTAATATTTGATAGTGGGTACCTTGTTACCGCAACTCCTCTTACAGTTCTAGGTCAATCCTTTTGAAACTTTACAGGTGTTTTCATATAGGTCTGAAGATGTGCATATTCTTTTTTCGTTATCCTTAAATAATTTTTTTCACTTATTTCACCTTTTTTAACTTAGACAATATTTGAGATCTACTAATGTTAAAATGTATAGGGAGTAGCTACCTTGTTACCGCAACTCCTCTTACAGTTCTAGGTCAATCCTTTTGCAACTTTACAGGTGGTTTCATATAGGTCTGAAGATGCGCATATTCTTTTTTCATTATCCTTGAATAATTTTTTTTCACTTATTTCACCTTTTTTAACTTAGACAATTTTTGAGATCTACTAATGTTAAAATGTATAGGGAGTAGCTACCTTGTTACCGCAACTCCTCTTACAGTTCTAGGTCAATCCTTTTGAAACTTTACAGGTGTTTTCATATAGGTCTGAAGATGTGCATATTCTTTTTTCATTATCCTTAAATATTTTTTTTTACTTATTTCACCTTTTTTAACTTAGACAATTTTTGAGATCTACTAATGTTAAAATGTATAGGGAGTAGCTACCTTGTTACCGCAACTCCTCTTACAGTTCTAGGTCAATCCTTTTGAAACTTTACAGGTGTTTTCATATAGGTCTGAAGATGTGCATATTCTTTTTTCATTATCCTTAAATAATTTTTTTCACTTATTTCACTTTTTTTAACTTAGACAATTTTTGAGATCTACTAATGTTAAAATGTATAGGGAGTAGCTACCTTGTGATCGCAACTCCTCTTACAGTCCTAGGTCAATCCTTTTGAAACTTAACAGGTGTTTTCATATAGGTCTGAAGATGTGCATGTGCTTTTTTCATTATCCAAAACTTATTTTTTAACTTAGACTGGTTTTCAGATCTAATAACGCGAAAAGTCTATAAGGCGTAGGTACCTTGTTAGGGATTTAACCCTCTCACAAGTCTTAACGTTTAATTCATGAGTCCTCTCTGACAGGGCTATAGCGGGGCTATAGTCAGATCCTCTGACAGTTCTAGTTGTTCTTATCTCTGCTCTAAAATATAGATTGTGGCTACTCGTTTGAACCGCCTCGATGAGGCGGTTCTAACGAGTGCCCACAATCTATATTTTAGAGCAGAAATAAGAAAAAAATCACATTTTTTTTCATAAAAAAGTCAATTTTTCGGAGGTAAAGTTTACAATGTATTTCTATAGGCGTGTTTTCCTAATGATTGCTTGTCACAAGAAAGCCAATCTGAAGGTTTGTTTTGTTTGTTTGATTTGAGGTTTAACGTCCCTATCAACACTATATAGGTCATTTGGTAGACGTTGCTTCAAATTTTGTGGCACTGTTTCCTACGACAATGAGATGAAATGACATCTCAAGCCCTGTCGCCCAATGAAACCAATAGGATTCATATACATAGACTTTGCCTGGGCAGGCTAAGATCCACTTAACGGTTTATCAGTACTCGTACGTGGTCGGCTTCAGCTCTGCGTGGAAGCATCATGCAGCCCATCTATTTCTTCAAGTTCCGTCGGGCGTGGGGTGGGGGGGAGTCAATCTAAAGAGCAGTTTAAGATTTACGGAGATTTCTCGTACCATATATGCCATCACGTTAACAAATCCCCTCTACACACCACTTTATATAGAGAAAACTGGGGTTTACAGGGATATACATTATTGTTCTTATTTCTGTTCCTAGACATAGGTTGTGGGTACTCGTTAGAACCGCCTCATTTAGACATAGATTGTGGATACTCGTTAGAACTGCCTCAATGAGGCGGTTCTAACGAGAACCCTCAACCTATGTTTGGAGTAGAAATAAGAAAAAAATCAGAAATTTTCATCAGTAAATTATCTTTTTTCGGAATTATAAAGGAAAATACTATATTCCACGGATATAATATCGTAATGGCTCACAACTTTGAATCAACGTCTGACAAACGTTGGTTTAACGATGATTCAACGTTTAGTTTCTGATGGGTTAGTTATTAAAATTTGGTGAATGGCCAGAAGGACAGTTATGTAATTTTACTTGTTAGATATGTTTGTTTGATTTGAGGTTTAACGTCCCCGTCAACACTGTAAAGGTCATTTTAGAGACGTTGCTTACAATTTTGTGGGACTTTTACCCGACATTGAGACGAAATGACATCTCAAGCCCTGCCGCCCAATGAATCCAATATGGTTTATAAGCATGGACGGTCCGACTCTCGCCTGGACAGGCTTAGATCCTCTAAGCGGTTTACCAGTACTCGTGTGCGGGTCGGTTTCAGCTCAACGTGGAAGCATCATGCAGCCCATCTATTTCTTCAAGCACCGATGGGCGGGGCCGATGTTTGATATGAGGTTTAACGTCCCCATCAACACTATGTAGGCCATTTTGGAGACGTAACTTCCAATTTTTTGGGACTTTTACCCGACATTGTGATGGAACGACATCTCAATCCCTGCCGTCCAATGAAGCCAATAGGGCTTATACACACCGGTTAACGCGGTACAACGAACACGGCTGGGTACAACGAACACTACTGAATTCATGACGTCACAACAGTATTTTCGGTAAGAAGGAGGTTTTTATTTTTGCCAAAATCCTAATATTCTTTGGTGATTATTTTGCACAGCTGCAGAATAATGGTATTACCATTTACAGATAAAGTTGCAGAGAATTTTATTCATTACAAACGAATATAGAAACTTTTTTTTCTTTCGTCTAGTGTGTTTTCACCAACCGAAGCCTACTTCAGGCAATATTTTTGACAGTAACACCTCTTTTACGCACATGATTTTGTGATGTATATGTTAATGCCCTCTCAGAGCTTCCATTGGTACATTTGCTTGAGCCCCAGTTTGTGTCAATACCCACTGAATCCGAGGATGGTTCAAAGTTTTGATTTTTTGTTAGGGTACAACTCACCACGGATTATGATACACCATAAGGCAGTAAGTCAGCACAACTTGGGTACAACAAACACAGATTATCTTCTATGAATTGAGACGCAACCGTTTAATCCGCCAGCGATGTCATGATACATAATGCTGATTTTTATTCAAAACGATCCATTTTGCTGTAAAATATATACTCTTTAATGCCTTTCTGATTCTCATTATGATGATCTCAGAATTATACATGGTTGTAAATGATTTGGTAAAATTCTTGGACAAAGGGGGACAGGTGGGCTTATTGATTCTGGCTTTCCAGAAGGTTTTTACCTCCTCCCCAACTCATGAGCTACTTAAATGCAAATTTTTTGTTTCGGTACTGCGGGGTTGGGGGACAATGTCATGCAATGACTCTCAAAAGGAATAGATTCCTTTCTTGGCAACAGAAAACCGAGTTGTTGTTAATTATGAATCTTCGGATTGTGTTCCAGTTTTGTTTGCGTTCCCACAAGGGACTATTCTTGATCCACTGTTATACTCCCTGTACATTAATGATATTTCCACCGACACTGACTCAGAAATAAAAAGTTTGATTTGGCTCCAGCAGACAAGGCCTTTAACAATGTGGTCGTTGTTGGACGGCTCCACTATGTTAACGCTCTTCAGCAAGAACTTGGTGGTACTAAGACCTATGAACTGCAACCTTTGGTCGAAG
The DNA here is from genome assembly GCA_963580285.1 of Lucinisca nassula. Taxonomy (NCBI): domain Eukaryota; kingdom Metazoa; phylum Mollusca; class Bivalvia; order Lucinida; family Lucinidae; genus Lucinisca; species Lucinisca nassula. Next base: position 94,289,864 of record OY757014.1, read on the forward strand.
AGAGGGCTGTAATTGATGACCACATTTGTCATTCAGCCACCAAGTTTATTGTTTGTGTTACAGAAGGCCAAAACAAGCTTCCTACTTTATATTGGTTACCTAGACTTCAAAAAAGACCACACAAAGCACAGTTTATTGCAAATTCAAGCTCTTGTACCACCACTGAACTTTCCAAATTATTAACTTCATGTTTTACTGCCATCAAACAACATGTGAATAAATATTGTGAAAAAAAGTCTTTTGAAAGATCAGGGAGAAATCTACGTATTTTGGTCGATAAAAATTCTAATGAAGTTTTAAATAAGTTGAAATCCAAACGTTTTCATACTTCAAGTCTGCCTGCTTATGATTTTTCCATCTCCTCATAACCTTATAAAAGAAAAACTTAATGATATAATTAGCTGGACATTTCGTAGGGAAGACTCTCTCTATCTTGCATGTAATGTAAGAAATGCTTTTTTTTCACTTCTGAAAAGCATAAAAGTTATACTTTATGGTCATGTCAGAAAGTGTGCGAAGCTCTCACCTGTCTACTTGACAATATTTACATAAGATTTGGTACTAAGTTATTCAGACAAATTGTGGGTATTCCGATGGGTACGAATTGCGCACCCCTTGTGGCTGATCTGTTCTTGTTTTGTTATGAAAGAGACTTCATGATATCCCTTTCCGTTGAAAACGAATCTGAAATCATTGAAACCTTTAGGTCGACTTCTAGATATTTGGATGATTTATTAAATATTGACATTACCTATTTCGACGCTATGGTCAGTCAAATTTAACCTCCCTCCCCCACCCCAACCCCCGGAACTTCAGTTAAATAAAGCAAATTGTTCTGATACAGATGCCCCTGTTTTTGGATTTACATCTATTTATTGTAGATGGGTTTGTTTCCTGCAAATGTATGATAAACGTGATGATTTTGATTTGAGATTGAAAATTCTCCTTTTCTTGGATGGTGATGTTCCTCATGCGGCATCCTATGGCGTTTATATTTCGCACTTAATTCGATTTGCCAGAGTGTCTAGTGTCATGTAACTGACTTCAACACTGGTAATAAATTGTTAACTGCTAAACTTCTTAATCAGGGTTATCGGTATCATAAACTACGCAAAGCCTTTTCAAAATATTCTAGACGTCATTCCGATTTAATTTCAAAATACAATGTTGGACTTGTATCTCTTTTGAAACAAGGTCTATCGGAACCCGAATTTTATGGTGACTTAGTATATAAATTCAGAAAAAATATATAATTGCAATGACTCCAGCACCCAATTTCGCAAAATCATTCATGGATATAAAAAGATTGGGTACCACATAAATGTAATACGACAGACACCATGTATGGTAGTTAACCCAATCATGTTTGACAACCTTGCTTTCCTCTTTAATTGCACGCCGCTGGGTCAGGCCTCAGATTCTATGACGTAAAGGCTCACTGAGTATTAAAGCGAATTTAATTTTATGTATTGTTGGTTGGCTACTGATGCTCTGTCTCTGGTTGGGCCCATCGGAGTCTAACTGTTGGTTTTCTATGGCTCCGGCATTTCAGTGGTTTCTTGCTGTGGAGTCCTCACCGTTGTTTCATCTCTGTGGTTGTTTGATGTTTGTGTTCTCGGAGATGTTGCACTGATGAGTCAGGAAGCCTTCATGCGGACTGAACAAATTATTGTCTAAATCGCGACGGAAGTAATGGCGAGGTTTGTAGCTGCGTAAAATCGATTAAAGCTCCCCAGTGGAATTCATTTCACTGACCGTTCCAATGCGGTTCTTCTGTGTGTGTTTTTTTTTTTTTTTTTTTTTTGTTATTGTTTGTCTTTGAGTGTGTGTTTCGCTTGTATTATTTTGTTTTGGATAGCCAGTTGGCCATTTTGTGGGAAAGTAACTGTCCTTTTGGCTTTCCGCTATTGATGTTTTCATTAGAGTCTAGTTATTTCATGTTTGTGCTTCTTTCCCTTTAGTGTCACTGCTGGGAGCTGTGGGCTAATTGTATCGATTCCTGATCATTGCCTTCACTTCTATTTTGAAATTATGTTATGTATAGATACAGAGGAATAACTGACCTTTCAGAGCCATCTGGATAAACTAGGAGGATGGAAATGAAAATGGGACATAAGATTTCAGCCAGTTAAGTAGAGGATCTTACATGAGGGATCATGCATTATTGGATTTATTAAACGAGTTGAGGAAAAGGGAAAAGAAATTAATAAATTCAATAACACATGAGCACGAATGCAAGATTGTATTTATCATATGACATTTATAACGCATTTAATTCAAATTCGTTTACAAAAATGTCAATATTCCGCCATTAGTAAACATGACATCGTTAAGGACGTCGTACTTGTAACGTTACGGGACGTATCTACCTAATTTGCATATTTAATCCACTAGTGGATTATCGAAAATATTACATGGCTTTATTACACTTTCAGATGCGACGTCATATGACAAATGCAATATATTATGCGGATAACTTGGAAGACAACCAATAAAATTGAGGCTTCTTACACCTAAGATGGGAGTGTCCTCGAGAATGTGGTTCACTTTAAATACCTTGGTGTGACAATCATGATCTGAGCTGGTATGCACACATTAGCAGCATGTGTCCTAAGGCAAATAGAACGCTTGGTTTCCTGAGACAAAATGTTCATCAGAGTCCTCAGGATGTAAACGAAGCATGTGAATGGCGTTTTGCCCAATGTTGGAATGTGGTAGTTGTGTCTGGAACCACAACTGAGTGATCCTTAATGAAGAAATTCAAAAAAATCAGAATAGAGCTGCTAGCTTTGTAACAAGCAATTACTCCTTTGAAACTGGAAATATGACTGGAATACTAATGAAATAAAGATGGGTGTTTCTCAAGGAAAGGAGGAGAGAAGTAGGTTCAAACCATTATACAAAAGTATTTAGGGTGCTGTCAGCATTTCAACAGATGACCCAGACTTTCGGATGTCCACTGACCGTTCCAAGGCGGTTCTTTTGTGGCGGTTTATTTATGTTGTTGTTTGTTATTTACTGTGTGTGTCGCTTTTGTCTTTTTATTTTGGATGGCCACTTGCCCATTTTGTGGGAAAGTAACTGTCCTTGTGGCCTTCCTTTGTTTCGGTTTCCATTATGGTCTGGTCGCTTCATGTTTGTGTTTCTTTCCCTTTGGTGTCTTTGATGGGTGGAGTAAGCTAATTGTATAGATTCCTGATCTTTGTTTTACTTCTACTTTTAAACCGAGGTCCCGTCTCCGTATGACCTTAGCTGTTAGTGGGACGTAAAACCCAAACACTCACTCACACTCCAAGCTGTTTTCCAGGTGCAAACTTTCAGTTTACGCCCAATGTTATACCCAGTTGACCAAGTTGATCACGAAACTTTGTTGACAAGTGAGTGTTTCAGTTTTACGTCCCACCAACAGCTAAGGTCATACGGAGACGGGACCTCGGTTTAAAGACTCATCCGAAAGTCTGGAGAAGCCCGGGATCGATCCTGCGACCCCTGGTTTACAAGGCGAGTAGCGTAACCACTACACCACGGAGGCTTCTAAACGTTGTTGACAAAACTGAAATTATATGGAATCAGTGAAGAAACTTCCACATGGTTTAAAGCATACCTAACTCATAGAAAACAGCAGATTTCTTTGTAAAACACCAAATCAGAGTTAAAGCCTGTAACATATGGGGTTCCTTAAGGTTCTATTTTGGGACCATTATTATTCCTTCTTTTCATAAATGATTTACCACTTTACATCACGGATATATATGCTGAACTGTATGCCGATGACACCACATTGTTTGATAAACAAGAATCTACAACTGATATTGAGAAGAATTTACAACAAGCTATAAATAAACTTATGTTCTAATTGGCCCCCGCTCATAGGGGCTTGAAGAAATATATGGGCTGCATGGTGCTTCCACGCAGAGCTGAATCCGACCCGCACACTAGTACTGGTAAAACCACTTAGAGGATCTAAGCCAATCCAGGAACCGCGGTGCGAGGCAGACCGTCCATGCTATTAAACCCTATTGGTTTCATTGGGCGACAGGGCTTGAGATGTCATTTCATCTCAATGTCGGGTAAAAGTCCCACAAAATTGGAAGCAACGCCTCCAAAATGACCTGTACAGTGTTGACGGGGACGTTAAACCTCAAATCAAACAAATCGTATCAAACGAACATAAATCATTTATATTCTATTATAATGAAATATCAGCCCATTCTCCCTACGCCTCGGCAAATCCTTTTGCATTGGCATTACACGCTTAAACATGCAGAACATAAAAGATAACACATTGTATAGGGGATGTCAGCGGTTTACTGATCAATGCGTACAAATAAATATGCACATAGAAACGTTTCTGTTCGCTGAACGCCATAGACTGGACATCTCGTTAGTCGTCATAAATCGTAAGAACGCCCACACTACACACCGTAGTCACAGAACCCTTATTGTGAAGTCATTCCATGCAATAGCGTATGACCTTTAACAAATCTGAAAAGAACTGAGACATATTTCAGAAAAAGTGTCTTTTCACTGCAAACATTGTTTGCAACGTTGCATATAAGTTAGAACACACTGCCATGTGCGCGTCGCAGTTCTTTCAACATGCATTTTACAAAGCGGAAGCCTGTATTTCTCTTGTAATCAACAGATTATTATTACTACTGTAACTTTTCAACTTAACAAATAAAATTGAGATTCTGTCAAGCAGCGCATTATGCTATGTTTTAGGTGTGTGGGTGGGATGTCTTAGCATCCATACGCGTCGTAAACCCTGACTCGAATGACAATACATTTATTTTAAACAGTTTATAACAAATATTCTCACGTGAAACGCATTACTTTCGTGCGTTTGTAAATCTTCAAATGCCGTGTATTGCCCACCAAGAAACCTTACATGTAATAAAATAATACAAACGAATATAAATTCAATGAGTATGTGGTGAAAATGCAATGGTATGGTTGTAAATATAGAAAAGACTAAACTGATGTTGATAACAACATCCCAACGAAGGCAGAGAATGGGAAATGAAGGCCTGACTCTTAAATACATAAACGATAATTTAGGTACAGTGAGCCATGAAAAGGTTCTGGTAGTTTTTGCAGACCATAACTTGTCATGGTTGGTTCATGTGAAATATCTCTCTAAGAAAATCAGTTCAAGCATTTGGCTTCTTTCAATAATAAAGAAATTTTATCTCTTTCACACAGAGTGCAGTATTACAAATCCTATATCCAGTCCCATATAGATTTCTGTAACATTTTCTGGGGTAATACATCTGAAAGTAAAAAATCTAAAATCTTAAGGTTACAAAAACGTGTTTGCCGTGTCATTTTAGACTATAATGTAGAAAGTATTACACAAGCTATGAGCACACTTGAAATTATGTCTATTTTGACAGAATATTTCTTAGAAAGGCAAAATTAATGTTTAAGGATTACAATGGTTTGGCCCCTACTTATATTTCTGAACATTTTGTGCTAAGACATGCAAATGAAACTATACCATCCCTCAGATCAACTACATCTGAGTGTTTTATCCCACTAAAACCAAAGAAAGAGCTTTTTAAACAGTCAATGCGATACTCTGGGTGCCTTTATATGGAATTCTTTACCAGACAGTATCAAGCATTCTCAGTCAGTTGAAGATTTTCATAGAAAATGCATCAATTGGTTGACTGGTGATTAATCTCAAAGACGAGTACATAGACTGATATATATAGTTTGTAAATGTTAGTATACATTTAACTGTCTTAAACACACATACATGCACACAGGCATGCACACACATGCACACACACACACAATACACATGATTTTCATTGTTTTTTCTCTCTCTTTCTTTCTTTCTTTCCTGACAGCTACCTGTATTTATTTTAGCTGTATTTGTATATTATGTTTTAATGCGTGTGTAAACATTGTAAATGGAAGATTAGCTCCTATGCTAAATTTGTAACCCTCGCAAAATAGAGACTTTACTTACTTACTAATAGCAATACGCTGATTATCTCTGAATCAACGCAAAATCAGGTTCCCTGTGGTGATGGCTGACATGTTAAAAATTGCATTAATAATTACAGTTTAAAGCATAAAACAGAAAATTTGACTTTTTTTCAGTGTAAGTTCGATTTTTATTTCACTTAAGAACACCAAAAGAAGTATGTGTATTTTCACTTGTTTGGTGTTTATTCGGTAAAATAAAAATTGATTTTAAGTAACTCATTAACACCGAAAGAAGTATTTTCACATCTTACAGTGAAAAAAAAAATCGAATATCCTCTATATCTTTGGCATTGGACAGTGTAATTTCATTTTTCGCATCAAAAATGTTACAAATGGAGTTAAATGCATGTGTTACAGTCAATCATTTTGGCAGGATTTCTTCTCACACTGGTCAGGTGAAAGGGTGGGAGAATATGAAGGCAACAAACACAGATATTGTCAATTTTAGTGTGTTAGAAATCTTAGAATCGAAAAGGCCAGTTCTAGTGTGTGATTTATTGAGTAATAAATCTTTTTTTTTTTTTTTTTTTTTTTGTCATTCGTAAGTAGACAAATCGCTCGTGATTTGTTCTGCTTTACAACTGACATCCAAACTGTGATTAATTATCTATTTCTTAATGCTATGTTCCCATTATCATGATTGCTGCATGATTGAAATCGTAGTCTTAATAATGGACCTATCGTGGTGATCCTGATCTTGAGGCCAGTCATGGCCATCGTGTTAATCGCAGAAACATTTTGAATGGTTCAAAATTTTTCCACGATCAACACAATTTTCAAATCCTGATCATCGTATTACATCGTATTGCATCGTAACAAAACATAACAGATCGCATCTAATCGTTCTTCCAAATCATGGTGATCAGGATCCATCTTGGACTAGACAAACACTACGTTCTGTTGAGAAGTGTTGTGATCTCCCACGACCTGTCACGATTTGATATGCTCTGTCGGGTCCAATTGCTCAAGACCTGACACAAATGACTTACAATCAGATGCGAGCTGATAAGAGAAGATGCGACAAGTAAATGCGTGTAGGTACCAGTATTTACGTTTTTACAGGAATGTTCACCATCTGTTATGATAACTTACGAGTTCTCGTGCCCATATATTTTCCGGACAAGATGTAATGCAACTCATTCAGCAACTCACTCAAGATCTGCTCTTGAAGAGAGTGCATCTAGTTAGAGGCCTTTGCCAGTGATTTTAGAGACTTTGAAAGATGTCACCCAAAGGTATTAGAGACAAGAAGGGAAAAGGCAAGGCTGTCCAATCCCAGGAGCCTGAACCAGTCCAGCCAGAGTATTTTAAAATGTCACGTTGTCAATTGTCATCATCTGCGATTGCTGCCATCATCAATGGTTGAGGGTTAGTGTTTATGCTGTAAAAGTTCAAGAAACAATGAAGTCCATGGTCAGTCCAGCTGTATATATACCCGTCGGGGTGCAGTCGTAGCTCGAAAATTGTGATCACCATCGATCATGATCGTGAAAAACATTGAGACCACAATCGTAAGCTATCGTAACATAGCGCATCGGTTCGTGATGAACATATCAGAACGTAAATGCATGTATCAGATTGTCCCAATTGGGGGACCCCGATCGTGATGATCGTTTCAGATCGAGACCCAATCGCAGACTCGATCGCAACAATCCTATCAGAACGCATTTGATCCTATCTGAACGGGAGAGCAGACCGTGACTGATCGTGACACCTGAAACTGACAAATCATGATTGGATCAGAGCGCAACAAATCCTATCAGAACGTATCGACTCGCATCACCTCGTATCCAAACCTGAATGTTGGGTATGATGATATCTCGAGCGAGTTGGGCTTTCAGGGTCCTGGGCTCAAGGTCCATTTCACTGTGGCTATTTTAGAGAAAAACATCATCGAGGCTCTAGTACCTACATTTATTGATGGGTTTTAATATGACTTTACACAAATGTTGGGTATGATAATACCTCAAGCGAGTTCAAATTTCAGGGTCCCGGGCTAAAGGTCAAGGTCACTGTGACACATTGTCATCATTTATTGATGGATTTTAACATAACTTTACACAAATGTTGCGTATGATAATATTTTGAGCGAGTTCTACTGTCAGGGTCCTGACCAGAGCTACCCTAGAGCTACCCAATGTTGCCTTCTGACAACTCTTGTTTAGTTATCTCCCCTGGCAATATAAACTTATGATGGCCGTAACTCCAATACCGGTGCAAGTACTGCAAAGGAAGGTCAGGTGTGGTTTTTTCCGGGTACTCCAGTGTTCGCCCACCCCTGATTAACGATCGGCTCAATATGAGTGAAATAATCATAAAATCAATCCCCCCCCCCCATCCCACCCCCCCACCCCCCCCCCTTAAAAAAAAACAAACTCCAATACCCTTTGAGATAGATTGATATGGTACCTTGGCACAATTGTATTCAAAGTTGAGATGGCATGTCATACCTAAGAACCACAACTCTGGGTGCTATGGTATAGTTCCAATATAACAGTATGGCCATCTTAATATCACCATATCCCCAATGCCCTTTGAGACATATTGATGGTATACACTTGGTACAGCTGTACATGAGGTGAAGCGGGCGTGCCAAGTGCAAGAATTAAACTCTGGGTGCCCTTGTTTTTTAGTTATCTCCCCTGACAATATAACCTTGTGGTTGCCATAACTCCGATACCTTTTGAGATATATTGATGGAACTTGGCACAATTGTATACAAGGTAGAGAATGCATGTCCTGCGAAAGAAGCACAACTCTCGGTGTTGTGGTATTTGAGTTATCTCCCCTTCCAGTATAACAGTATGACCACCTTGTGATCACCATATCTCCAATACCCTTTGTGACATGTTGATGAACTTCCGCTGATTCAAGGAGTGCAGTTGTCAGTTTCTGGCGAAAGAATTGCAGTGTACTGGTTAACCTCTTAGATACAAGCCTGTTCAGGAAAAGTGTGGATAGGTAAACTGTTCGGCTCAAAAATGGCCTAAATTGTGTTGGCTGGACCGTTAAACTCTAAGACAAACAAACAAACAGACAAACATATTGATGATATTTGGTACAGATGTATATGAGGTTAAGCAGGCGTGTATTGCCCAGGAACCACAATTCTGAATGCCCTGGTTTTTAGTTATCTCCCCTGACAATATAATCTTGTGATGGCTATAACTCCATTACCGTTTGAGATATATTGCTGGCACTTGTCACAATTGTATACAAGGTTGAAAAGGCATTTCATGTGAAAGAACCACAACTCGGTATACCCGTATTTGTGCATTGGAAATCTTGGATCTTCATCATGTTGAGAAGCAATCCTTGGTATCTTTAGGTGAAGATAGTCTCAATAAACACTGCGTGCTTACTAGTGTATTTTACTTCTGGTACACTTTCTATATGCCATATTGGCTTTTGGTCGAGGGATTTGCCATCTCTTCTGATGGCTAATTTTTATGCTACCGCCATTTGAAGAATGGGAAGGGCATATAGCGTTGCCCTTGTCCGTCCATCCGTCCGTCCGTACGTTCGTTCGTTCGTTTTTCCGTCCGTCCGTTCGTTCGTTCGTCCGTCCGTCCGAAACTTAAACGCAGTCAATAACTTTCTTATTTCTGGATGGATTTTGAAATTTGTAGAAATGTTAACCATCATGAGAGGATGTGTCACATGCTAAACCCAGGTCCGTACCTCCAAGGTCAAGGTCATACTTAGAGGTCAAAGGTCAAAAAAGGGTCTGAAACATAAACGTAGTCAATAACTTCCTTATTTCTGGATGGATTTTGTACTAATTACTTTGCAGAAATGTTAACCATCATGAGTCAATGTGTCACGTGCAAAACCCAGGTCCGTACCTCCAAGATCAAGGTCATACTTAGAGGTCAAATGTAAAAAAAAATGTGTCCGAAACTTAAACACAGTCAATAACTTACTTATCTCTGGATGGATTTTGAAATTACTTTGTAGAAATGTTAATCATCATGAGACGATGTGTCACGTGCAAAATCCAGGTCCGTACCTCCAAGATCAAGGTCATACTTAGAGGCCAAAGGTAAAAAAAAAGCGTCTGAAACTTAAACGCAGTCAATAACTTTCTTATTTCTGGATGGATTTTGGAATTACTTGGCAAAAATGTTGGCCATCATGAGACAATCTGCCTCATACAAAACCAAGGTCCTTACCTCCAAGATCAAGGTCATTTATTAGAGGTCAAATGTGAAAAAAGGGTCCAAAACTTAAACACCGTCAGTAACTTTCTATGGATTAATACAAACATACCGGTAGACATATTTTCAGGCGGGGGCATCCGTGTCCTATGTACGCATTATTAGTTTTACCTTTGACCTCTAAGTATGACCTTGACCTTGGAGATACCCACCTGGGTCTTGTGCGCGACACGTCTCATGTTGGTTAACATATTTCTGTCACTTAATTTTATAATCCATCCAGGAATAGAGTTATTGACTGGACACGGAAACAGACCCCATTTTTGCCTTTCGCCTCTAAGTGTGACCTTGATATTGGCAGTGCGGACCTGGGTCTTGCTTGCGACACATTGTCTAATGAATGTGAATATTTGTGAAAAGTAATTTTCAACCAGACACCGCCCTGATATGACTAAAAAATTGTTGAAAGCGACGTTAAACCCGAATTCACACACACACAAAGTCCATCCAGAAATAAAAAAAAAAATGTTATCGACCAGACACGATAAAAAGACCCTTTTTGACCTTTGACATCTGAGTATGACCTTGACATTGGAAGTACCGACCTGAGTCTTGCACACAACACATCGTCTCATGATGGCTATCATTTCTGCCAATGAATTTCAAAATCCATCCAGGAATAAGAATGTTATTGACTGGACGCGAAAAAAGACTCTTATTTGATCTTTGATCTGTAAGTATGACCTTGACCTTTAACTGACCTGGGTCTTGCGTGCGACACATCATCACATGGTTAACATTTCTGCAAAGATATTTCAAAATCCATCTAAGAATAAGAAAGTTATTGACCAAACACAATTTACATACATACATACATACATACATACATACATACATACATACATACATACATACATACATACTTACATACATACATACATTTGTTTGTTTGTTTGATTTGAGGTTTAACGTCCCCGTCAACACTGTAAAGGTCATTTTGGAGACGTTGCTTCCAATTTTGTGGGACTTTTACCCGACATTGAGATGAAATGACATCTCAAGCCCTGTCGCCCAATGAAACCAATAGGGTTTATTAGCATGGACGGTCCGCCATACATACATACATACATACATACATACATACATACATACATACATACATACATACATACATACATACATACATACATACATACATACATACACATGGTAAAATCTATATGCCTGCCGCCTTTGGCAGGGGCATAAAAGTCTTGTTTTGGTTTCACTATTTCCTGGTGAATGAATACTATTATTTTGACGTATTATCAGTAACAGTTCTAACAGTTCTGGTACAGCTCTACGGCTCGACATGTCCTAAGTAGTATTAACTGTGTCATTAAACTCCAAACCAAGAAGCAGCAGCTGTCCGCAGTCTCTATTTAGTGCATTAACCCTTATCCTGCTGAATATTTCAGTTAGCCACACCCATTTCTGACTATCAGCTAATCAGATTACATGATATGATTTTTTGTACAAATTCACAAACTGAATGGCAAACAGTGTAGATCCTGATCAGATGGCTTCTTCAGAAGCCATCTGATCTGGATCTTCACTGTTTTCAGAGGTAGGGATAAGTGTTATCAACAAAAAAGAAATTTTCAATCTGAAGGTGGCTTTCTGAGGTTGATTATCAGTTGACTTAAAAGTTATAAAGGGCAGTAGCTTTTCAATGCGCAAGTCCATGTGAATGTCACTCAGACACTGACTTGTCGGAAATCCAGATTACAGTTATTTATAGATATTCTTTTCAATGTGAGGTCAGAGGGTTGCAAAAGAGGGATATCAAATTGATTGATTGATTGATTGATTGATGGGGGTTTAAAGACAGGATTTTCATGCCGGGGTGGGGGGGTCTGGTTTCCAGCTTAAACATGTACAGGTAACCAGCAGATAAAAGTAACCTGTGTGGCTTGGTCTTGGTGGGCTGGCTTCCTATACGGGCCATAAAACTGATAAGGCTATAATTGACTGCAATAAACAGCTGCTGTCCATATATTTATCAAACAAATACCTTAAAAAAATTGCAGACATTTTTTTATTTTTATTATTATTATTATTTATTTATTAACATTTAAATGCAAAAAGATACATATCTAGTTTTGTGCACTGGAAAATAAAATGGCATACTTGACTGAAATCAGAAAATGATTTTATCTGAATGTCAATTTTCTCTGTACATATTAACCTCTCTGTAAAAGGGTTTGGGATATAACACAATTCTAATACACATCCCCCAAACTTATAGAGTGTGATAGAGATAACAAGGTTAGCTTCAAATAGAGCAGAGCTGTCAATCACTTATAACAAGCATTGTGATGTCACAATTGCTCTCCATTTACAGCAAATCAGATAAACAGAATTGATGTTAACCCTTCAGAGGTCAGACAAAGAATGACCCAGGTTTTCCTGTGCTCCTCAGTCCTGTCTTTAACGAAAAGTCAATCCTTGTGGGTCATTTTGTGTCATCTCCCAGAGAAAGGGAGAAAAAGAGATATAAGAGATTAGTGATGGACAGATGAGAGAGAGGGAAATGAATTGAAGTACAGGAACAGAAGAAATAACAACAATCCCCATCTACCCTTACCTCAGGCCTTGCCCAACTGTAAGCTAATATCAGTTGGACGCTCCAGTGACGCAAGATAAGCGTCATCTTTGCCTCAACAGACCACCTTGAGACGCCACAGAATGTGGTGCCGTCTGATTAGGTTCTACGCTGTTTGCTGTATACAGTATGGGAATTTGAGGACTAAATTTCCAGCCTATCGAACCACCAACTGAAACTGTCAGTGCTTTGATTATAAAGTTTAAAAATAGATCATGGAATTCCATTGACTGGTTCTCTATTGCGGGACAAATTAGCAAATGTCAACGGGGAACCATTTACACATACAGTGAATGATCAAAATACAAAGATGAAAATTGTCATAAAGCAGAGAGAAATGAAAGAGAAATGTCTGTTTCTCAGTTCACAAAATAGACATGCGCACAACGTTTTATAGTTATTCCATCCTAATGCATCAATTCAACACTGCCAACTCATTACTTAAGCATAAATTTTCTGTTTAACAAAATGGAAATTTTCAATTTGCTACTCAATTTTGATAACTACTGTATATTCTTCACAGTCCCGAAGATTGTGACATATTTTTTTGCGTATTTGTGAATTTTGTCTAGATTTACTAGATATATGCTCAAAGGTAAGTTTTAACCTATTTTTGTTCAACAGTTTTGTGGTTTGGCGGTCGTGTCAGTAACTGCTAAAAGGTCTGACAGATGTTGGAACGCAAAGGAGTGAAATATTCCAAAATTGTGAAATACATTTTTGACCCCCTTTTTTTTTTTTTTAGAAAACTACAAACATGTAAACTGACTCCCTTAACTCACTTGACAGATGTTTGAAGTCAGGACAGTCTGTATAAACCCGTTTTGTTTTCTAGGCGTTAGTTATTCTATTATTATTATCTGATTATTAAATAAGTCCTAATAGAATTTTCATTAAAGATCTATAATAAAAATTGGTATTATATTGGACTTTTCTAGTAAGTGGAGGAGGGAGTGTGGCGGGCGGGGTAACGTCCCCGTCAACACTATTAAGGTAATTTTGGAGACATTGCTTCCAATTTTGTGGGACTTTTACCCAACATTGAGATGAACTGACATCTCAATCCCGCAGCCGCCCAATGAAACCAATAGGGTTTATAAGCATGAACGGGCGGCAGCAATTTTCCTGGGCAGGCTTAGACAGTCTAAGCAGATTACCAGTACTCTTGTGCGGTCGGTATCAGCTCTGCGTGGAAGCATTGTGCAGCGTAATCTATTTCTCCAAGCCCCGATGGGTGGGGGCAGTCATCCGTGTATCAGTAGCATGTCAAATTTTCACATACATACATTCTCCAGGACCTGACTTAGAGCTGTTACTTGATGGGAGGAAGAAGCATTAAATTACGAAGTCTGTGAAATGATAACCCTGGAAAATCCAACTTTAGATTGGGAATAATAGGCTTTACACCTTTATACACCATATTTGCATTATTTGCTGGCTCCCAGCTTGCACATTGTCAATATTGGAAGAACAGGTAACCAGACCCCCCTGACCTTTTAAGGTCAGGGGGGTCTGGTTACCTGTTTTTCCAACACTGATAACCTCCAGACTAGGAACCAGCAGATAATGCAAATAAGGTGAATAAGGTAGATTCTTTAGTGCTGATGAACATAGATTGTGGGTACTGCTTTGAACCCACAAACAATGTTTGAACTTTAAATACGAAAAGATCACTGATTTTCATTTGAAAAATGCTTGTTCTGGAGATATGAAATCAATCCTTATGTTTAGCAACGCCTCCGTATAACGTGTAACAACATGTTATACTTTTTCTTGTTATGGTTCCCATATACAGAAAAATATATACAGATGAGTCCAAAAATGTCTGGCCCGTTTTGTAACTGGTAATTTAATTACTTGTTTCATCATGTGAACAAGTCCGTGAAATGAAAGCCCCCCCTAAACCCCACTTTATATAGAGAAAACTGGGGTTTACGGGGGTAAGCATTATTTTCCTTATTTCTGTTCCAAGACATAGGTTGTGGGTACTCGTTAGAACCGCCTCATTGAGGCGGTTCTAACGAGCACTCACAACTATTTTTACAGTATAAATAAGAATAATATCACGGATTTTCATCAGATTAGTAGCCATTTTAGAGATGTGAAAAATGCACTCTGTCCCACGTGTGAGTTATCGTAATGTGAAACTGGCAGTATCACTGGCATTCTGGAACAGTTAAAGTGGTAATCTCTTAAAGAGCGGAGAAAACCCATGGGTGACCTTGTTTCCACTTCAAAGACAACACTTCGGAAAAAACGTTCATCAGCCCTCCAAAAAATCGGCACTAGGGCTTACGTCTACAAATTTAGCTTCATCCCTAGGACAATCTCAGATTGGAACGAGCTCCCCTCTTCTCTCTTGATGTCTGCAGAAGGTGCAGATACAAATGTATCTCTAGATTCACCACCCTTGTGTTTCAGGTCTAGTAGGTCCAAGGTTCTGGTGAAGGATTGTCTAAGGACAGTCACCAGTATACAATTCTGATTCTGATGAGATATAGTGGAGCCTGATAGCTCAGCAGTTAGTGCACTTGCCTCTGATGCTAGAGGCCCCCGGTTTGATCCCAGGATTATCACTTGGATATTAAAAATTGGAGTAAAATTGCTGTCCTCCAGAAAAAGTTGGAGTTTTACCATACTTTTTTATTGAGACTTTCCTAAAAGTTGGAGTAAATTACTCCGAATTTGGAGTTAACATTTCGCTAACACACCCGTGCAACATAGTGTATTTTTTCAAATTTCCAAAATGGCTACTTTTCTGATAAAAATCTGTGATGTTTTTTCATTTCTACTGCAAACATAGGTTGTGGGTGCTCGTTAGGACCGCCTCATTGAGGCAGTTCTTGTGGGTGCTCATTAGGACCGCCTCATTGAGGCAGTTCTAACGAGTACCCACAAGCAGAAATAAGAAAAATAGTGTATACCCCCGTAAACCCCAGTTTTCTCTATATAAAATGGGGTTTTGGGGGTGCTCCTTTCACAGACAAATGTTTGGACTAAATCCTTGTCACTGTTAATGCTTAAGAAGTCCATCTGCAGGATATCAGAATCAAATTTTGTTTCAATGATAAGGAATTTCAATTTGACTGAATCCCAGAGGGTATACCTGCATCCCTTCTGGTTTTATTTGTGTGAAAGGTAATGCAGTTCAGTCTCTACATTTTCGGGTTAACCCTTAAGATGCTGAGAAAAAACACATCTGAAAATGTTGTCTGCTTGTGACATCTGCTGGATTTTGTTGCAAACATTTTAAAAAATATTTCTGCATTTTTGCAAACAGACAGTGGATCCAAATCATTGCATTTTTGCAAACAGTGTGGATCCAAATCAGACTGCTCCTAGAGGTTTGCATTTTTTGCAAACAGTGTGGATCCAAATTAGAGGAGCAGTCTGATTTGGGTCCACACTGTTTGCAAAAATGACTTTTAAAATAACCAGCACAGGCGACAAAGCAGACAACACTTGTCGTGATTGGCATTTTATTGGTTAATATTTATTAATCAACCTAAAGTACTAAGCACAGTAGCTTTACCTTGCTGATGTCCACATGACTAATCACTGATTAACCCTCCTAAGCCATTGACTGGAAGAATCTATTATTCAATGTGCATTTGACAAGCCTTTGAATAACTTTTGGTCAATGATAAGCCTGGCAGGATTAATCGGATAAACGATTATTCAAGCGATAAATTCCACAAAAATGAATATCAATACTGATTTGCTTGCAATCGATTATTTAATAAGTACTATCTACTACCCAAAGTTGTGCCTTAAATAGCTGTATGAGTGACAAATGGTGCAGACCCAGATGAGATGCCGCGTATTGCGGCATCTCATCTAGGTCTTCACCGTTTGCATAGGTCTGTCTGTTTAAATACATATGGCATAGCACAGCATATCGTAGGAGATTTGCTCAGACAGGCTAAAATTATGACCAAATCTTCAGTGATTTCTAATCGATTATCGCAATGACAGGAATGATAATTGATTATATTTTCAGCTCCGATTAGCCAGCCCTATAGTCAATGACAGTGAACCAAAAAATTGTGCATGGACAGTATATTATTTAAACTCTAGGGAATATGATTGGTTGAATAGCAACAACTTGATCCCACTGAAAGCCCACTATTTAGTTCATTCGGATGCGCATCTGACTATTTGACAGGATCGGGATGCAGGTTTGATCCCGGCTGGGTGGCAGCAACATTCCTTCCTGCAGATCGATCATGAAATCTTTTCTAAGGTCATATTCTCCCTTCCACTCAAGAAATGAGCATTATACTGGTTAACCCATTGCATGCAGGAAACCCCTAAATTATTTGGGGTACCTTGACAAACAGTGCAGTCCCAGATCAGACACAGCAGAATGCAGTGTCTGATCAGGGCCTGCACTATTTGCCAGCAGAATTTTCAGTCAAAAATAAAATAAAAACAAAAAACTAGGCCTAACACCCTTATATGACAAATGGACTTGTCCAGCATACTAGCAATGGATGAGTCCACTAGTATACAATGCGTTAACATCTCATGTACTAGTATACAATGTGTTAACATCTCATGTATAAGCCAGGAAGGCGTGGTTACTAGGTAAACTGACCTGCTCAATATGACCTAAATAGTGTTGATGTGGATGTAAAACTCCGAATTGTGCATTTAACTTGCATGTTGATCCCATTGAAAATTAATCTTACCTAAGTTTCGCACAGTTGTGCAAGTTTTCACATTTATTTAGACAGATCAATAAATCTGTCAGACCCTTTAACCCTTTTTGTACCAAATGGAATCTTCCATCTTATATATAGCAGGACTCCATTTCAAAATTTAGGATTGTCAGGTTGTGTTTTCATCAAAATATATTTGGAAAATGACTGAACTTTTAGCAAACAGCAGAGGCCCTGATCAGATGCCGCAATCTGCGGCGTCCGATCTGGGCCTGCACTGTTTGCCAGGGTGCCTGTTTTGGGGTTTCTGGTACTAAATGGGTTAAACATTATACAGTGATCCTTAGTATTGGGATAGACAATCCTGGAGCAAACAGTGAAAACCTGAAGGAACATTCTGATCAGGGTCTACACTGTTTGCCATTCCATCTGCACTTTCGGATACCTTGCTGGATCCGGTAACAACTTTGTTAAAAGAGGGAGCAAAGAGGTATATATATGAATCAGTCTAATTTAAGCCATAACCCTCAATTTTCCAACCCTCAATCTACTCTAACATAAGACGGCCCCCGCCCATCAGGGCTTGAAGACATAGATGGGCTGCATGATGCTTCTACGCAGATCTGAAACCAACCCGCACATGAGTACTGGTAAACGGCTTTGAGGATCTAAACCAGCCCAGGCAAAGTGGTGAGAGTCGGCCGTCCATGCTTATAAACCCTATTGGTTTCATTGGCCGGCAGGGCTTGAGATGTCATTTCATCTCAATGTCGGGTAACAGTCCCACAAAATTGGATGCAACGTCCCCAAAATGACCTTTACAATGTTGACGGAGACCTTAAACCTCAAATCAAACAAACAAACAAAAACTCTAACATAAAAAAATAAAGAATGTCAAACAGTACAGATCCTGATGAGCTCACAATGATAGTTGTCTCGTCAAGATCTACACTGTTTACACAGGTAGCCCCCGCACATCGGGGCTTGAAGAAATCAATGGGCTGCATGATGCTTCCACGCAGAGCTGAAACCAACCCGCACACAAGTACTGGTAAACGGCTTAGAGGACCTAAGCTTGCCCCGGCAATGCGGTGCAAGCCGGCCCGTCCATGCTTATAAACCCTATTAGTTTCATTAGCTAGAGGATCTAAACCAGCCCAGGCAAAGCGGTGCGAGTCGGCTGTCCATGCTTATAAACCCCATTGGTTTCATTGGCCGGCAGGGCTTGAGATGTCATTTCATCTCAATGTTGGGTAAAAGTCCCACAAAATTGGACGCAACGTCTCCAAAATGACATAATATATAGTGTTGACGGGGACGTTAAACCTTAAATCAAACAAGCAACTTGTTTGTTTTATATTTGAGGTTTAACGTCCCCGTCAACACTGTAAAAATCATTTTGGAGACGTTGCTTCCAATTTTGTGGGACTTTTACCCGACATTGAGATGAAATGACATCTCAAGCCCTGTCGCCCAATGAAACCAAAAGGGTTTATTAGCATGGTCCGCCTTGCACCTCGGTTCCTGGACAGGCTTAGAGCCTCTAAGCGGTTTCCCAGTACTAGTGTGTGGGCTGGATTCAGCTCTGCATGGAAGCATTATGCAGCCCATATATTTATTCAAGCCCCTTTGGGTGGGGGTGAATCAAACAAACAAACTGTTTACACAAGTATCTGTTTCGGTCTACAGTATTGAAGGAGCAAAAATGCATGTTTCAACATTTAAAGAAAAGGTACACAAAAGCTTTTATAATTTATTGATGTTTTACTTCAGTAAATTCTCTTTGTCCTTGCTGATAAGGTAGGTATTTACCCTAAATATTCAGACACCTCTACTCCTGACCTTAAAATTTGAACTTATAAGCATTGTTAAAACTTGAATTTTAATGTTTGGTTTGAAAATGTAAACAGTTTCTTTAAAAAATTTGAAACATCGAATGGCACTTCATAATACCACTGGTGTATAGACATCTCATGATCTGCGAACAATGTTTATCATATAGGAGGTTTTAGGAATTCCGTTTATGACGTTATATTTGCGCATGCGCAAAGTACTGGCCGTCAATTGAAACGGCCATCGCTATTCATCAAATGTATTGGCGAAACTTAAAATGCTAACAATATTCAGACATTTTGAGAGAAAATATACCAGTTTTCATTGAAATAATGCCTCGAGAAGGAAAGAATGATATTTAACTTTCATTACCGAAATTCATTTATCCTAAATCTGTTGTTAATTGACGAAAATCTTTTCGTGAATGACGCGTTGACACCCACTCCAACTCACTTCATTGTCACATGACCGTTGGCATGAGAGAGAGACAGAGAGAGACAGAGAGAGGGGGGTTTGACTGACAAACTGACAGTAGACAGACAGACGACACACAGACCGACTGACTGAATGACTGAATGACTGACTAACAGACGAACGGACGGACTGTTAGACAGACAAATAATCATACTGACAGTCGAAAAAACAACAACAAAGAAGTGGATTTGCAGACGGGCGGCGAGTCAACGTTGACTCGACGTCATGCCGTCGACAACCACTCCAACTCACATCAATGGCACGTTACCGTTGAGATGGTTTGACTGATCGCTGTATCCAAGACGCCCATAACCCTTTTTGTACCAAATGGAATCTTCCTCATTATATATAGCAGGAGTCGTTTTCAAAATTTAGGGGAGTCAGGTTGTGTTTTCTTCAAAATTTATTTTTGAAAATGGCCGAACTTTTTGCAAACAGTGTAGGCACTTGATCAGACTCCGCGGCGTCTGATCTGGGCCTGCACTGTTTGTCTCTTACCCTTTTGGGGTTTCCGGGTCCTGTAACAGTTTATCTTTACCCCCTGGGTAGCTTTACCCCCGGGGGTAAAGATATCCCGGGATATCTTTACCCCCACCCTGGATATCTTCACCCCCGGGGGTAAAGCTAAACTGGCTAGGATATCTTTACCCCCACCCCAACTTTTGGGTATAAACTATTTTCTTAATGCCCAATTTCTTTTTATATGTAAGTGAAGCAAGAAAGTGGACTCGATGTTTAACTTTAACATTTTTTCGTTTCAATCATGACTCGGACTAATAGAACTACCCTTAGTAAGAAATATGACCATATTATAGAGGCAAATGATTATTAAATAACTTCTTTTTTGTATATTTTCTTATTCAAAATGTTGCTTATGACAATCTTTTATAATCTTGCA
Organism: Lucinisca nassula; assembly: GCA_963580285.1. Lineage (NCBI taxonomy): Eukaryota > Metazoa > Mollusca > Bivalvia > Lucinida > Lucinidae > Lucinisca > Lucinisca nassula. Next base: position 94,310,528 of record OY757014.1, read on the forward strand.
TTATCCCTGTCAGTCGTGAAATGGATGGTGGTGGTGAGTGGAAAGGCGGGGGTAAAGATACCCCGGCTGGGATATCTTTACCCCCGGGGGTAAAGCTAAACTGGCCAGGATATCTTTACCCCCACCCCAACTTTTGGGTATAAACTATTTTCTAAATGCCCAATTTCTTCTTATATGTAAGAGAAGCAAGATAGTGGACTCGATGTTTCTTTTTAACATTTTTCGTTTCAATGTGACTCGGACTTATAGAACTACCCTTAGAAAGAAATATGACCATATAATAGAGGCAAATGATTATTTAATAGCTTCTTTTTGTTAATTTTCTTATTCAAAATGTCCCTTATGACAATCTTTCATAATCTTGCATTATCCCCGTCAGTTGTGAAATAGGTGGTGGTGGTGAGTGGAAAGGCGGCGGTAAAGATATCCCAGCCGGGATATCTTTACCCCCCGGGGGTAAAGCTAAACTGGCCAGGATATCTTTACCCCCACCCCAACTTTTGGGTATAAACTATTTTCTAAATGCCCAATTTCTTCTTATATGTAAGAGAAGCAAGATAGTGGACTCAATGTTTCACTTTAACATTTTTTGTTTCAATCATGACTCAGACTAATAGAATTACCCTTTACTTATAGGAACAAGGTAGAAGTTATGAAAATTCAGGCAGCATGGTCATGAAATCTGATTATTTACACAAGTCATTTTTGATGACCACTGATGGGAGATTCTCTGCTAGATACAAGCTCCAGCATAAACTCAGTGCTGTGGGTATTATATCTGCCTATAGGTGATACCATATCATTTATTTAAACAGTTGAAACAGACCACTAAAACAACCCTTCATGAATTATCCTTTCCATTCAAAAAGCACCTCTTTTGCATGTATAAACATCAAGTAAGTGATATTAGAGATAACTGCTTCAGCCGTCAACTGGTGTTTATTTAACGAATTCTATCACTATTAAGAGGCTAATAAATTGAATTCTCTGATAAAAATAGGATCCTTCTGAGAAGGGGTTCTAGTACTTTGTTCCCTATAGTACCTTGGAAAGAAATATGACCATATTATAGAGGCAAATGATTATTTAATAACTTCTTTTTGTATAGTTTATTATTCAATATGTCCTTTATGACAATCTTACATAAACTTGCATTATCCCTGTCAGTTGTGAAATGGGTTGTGGTGGTGAGTGCAAAGGCGGGGGTAAAGCTAAACTGGCCAGGATATCTTAACCCCCCACCCCAACTTTTGGGTATAAACTATTTTCTAAATGCCCAATTTCTTCTTATATGTAAGAGAAGCAAGATAGTGGACTCGATGTTTCACTTGAAAATTTTTCGTTTCAATCATGACTCGGACAAATAGAACTACCCTTAGTAAGAAATATGACCATATTATAGAGGCAAATGATTATTTAATAACTTCTTTTTGTATATTTTCTTATTCAAAATGTCCCTGATGACAATCTTTCATAATCTTGCATTATCCCCGTCAGTTGTGAAATGGGTGGTGGTGGTGAATGGAATGGCGGGGGTAAAGCTAAACTGGCCAGGATATCTTTACCCCCACCCCAACTTTTGGGTATAAACTATTTTCTAAATGCCCAATTTCTTCTTATATGTAAGAGAAGCAAGATAGTGGACTCAATGTTTCACTTTAACATTTTTCTTTTCAATCATGACACGGACAAATAGAACAACCCTTAGTAAGAAATTTGACCATATTATAGAGGCAAATGATTATTTAATAACTTTTTACCCCCGGGGGTAAAGCAAAACTGGCCAGGATCTCTTTACCCCCACCCATGAGCAATATGGTAGAGATGTGAAATCCTGATTCATGGAAGCAAGCTTGTGGTAATGTTATGTCAACCATATACCATTGGACCTTCCATTGTAGAGAAGTGTGCTTGTTTGGGTTTTCCAAAGTCTGGATTTTGGGGGTGGGGTCATGCTATCCCAGCCAGGAAATCTTCACCCCACCCATGAGCAATGGTTACAAGTGTGAAAAACTGATTCATGCAACTTATATGGTATAAATGTGCTTGTTTAGGTTTTTTGAAATACTGGGAGTGTGGGGTGAAGGTATCCCAGCCGGGATTATCTTTACCCCCAACCATGAGCAATGGTAGAGGTGTGAAATCCTGATTCATGCAAGCTAGCTTGTGGTCACGTTATGTCAACCATAGACCATTGGAGATCAGTAGTACCTTCCATTATTGATAAATGTGCTTGTCTGGGTTAAATAGTCATTTGCCACTATAATATGGTCATATTTCTTACTAAGGGTTGTTCTATTAGTCCGAGTCACGATTGAAACGAAAAATGTTAAAAGTGTAACCTCGAGTCCACTATCTTGCTTCTTTTACATATAAGAAGAAATTGGGCATTAAGAAATAGTTTATACCCAAAAGTTGGGTTGGGGGTAAAGATATCCTGGCCACTTTAGCTTTACCCCCGGGGGTAAAGATATCCCAGCCAAATGGGTTAATGTAGACCTAAGGGCTGGGCAGGTTGAACCAATCTACAAATCTACCAGATTTTACTGTAAAATCTTGCACTTGCGAAGGAGTGTTTAACATTCTTATGCTCTGAAAGGGTGTTCTTCGTTTGTTTTGAATTTAATGTTCCAATCCCACTGAGTTTTGGTGGGTCCGAGCATTGGGCAAATGACATTTTATCAAGCAACGCCGTATTATCACCAACGAAACGATGTGACGTTTCATCGACGTTTCAATGTCAAATTCAATGCATCGCTTTGAAGTTGGTTTGATGAAGACACGACGTTATCGACACGCTTTATGTCGGTTGACGTAGCGTCATATAACGACAAACTGTAATTTACATTTGCCTGTGCTTGCTAATTGTTGGTGCGCTAAGAGAGAGAGAGAGAGAGAGAGAGAGAGAGCTCGAGAGAGCTCGTATGTGCAATTTATCATTTTTTCGTAAGGCCAAAACAAACTATATGTGTGGTTCCTATTACATGGTTTTCAAAAATAGGGTAGGTAGGTAGGAAAATTATTTTATTTTTTATTTTTATTTTTTTTCTCACCTTCTATACTATGCTACACACTGCACTTATTTTTGTTATATTGTTTTGCTTCTGTTGTATAATTGTACTTGAAAACATTGTAAACAAATAAAAGTATAATAAATATTGCTTAGTTTTCATCCATATTGTCCTAATTGTTACAAAAATAAGGGTTTTCTTCAGTCAGAACAAAGTATTTTGATTGGACATCCTGTGTATGTGTTCGCCTTTTACAAAAGGTCAGCCTTTGGGACTTGCTGTTCTAGTGAAGGTTGCTTTATCTTGAATAGTGTTGTAACTGTTATTGTACCATATATACATTGAAGATAAATGTAAAAGTTCAAAAGATCAAGATGAAATGACAGAGTAAACGGATATCAGAAAGTTTCTTATAACCGCTTAATGCTGCAAATTAAACATCCACCAATTAGCACCAGCAGAAACTATTTTATTTATAGTCTTTTCAAATCGTAGTCCTTGTTCCATTTGTATCTGTCTTACTTGGTCCTAAAGCTGAACATGATAGATAGATAGATAGATAGATAGATAGGTAGATAGATAGATAGATAGATAGATAGATAGATAGATAGATAGATAGATAGATAGATAGAGATAGATAGAGAGAGAGAGAGAGAGAGAGAGAGAGAGAGAGAGAGAGAGAGAGATAGAGAGAGAAAGATAGACAGATAGATCTCACAATGATTCTGAAAACAGGAGTCCAAAATCCTTCATTTTGAAAAGTTAAGTTCCTGATCTTGATTGTACAAAAAAACATAAACATTTCTACACACGTGTACACTACATCATAGTTGCATGTTTCCCTAACTGCCTCTTTCATGACTCTAATCCAAACTTGTACAGTGTTGAAACTCAATAGAACCATGCCATTGAGGTGGTTGTAATAAGAAACCACAACGTACATTTATGTTCTGGAGCTGAGATTGGGAAAAATATATCCCCAGTTAAGTCTGCTTTCCCCTTTAACTAGGGGCATGCAAGGGTGAGCAGGGATAAATAAGTTCTGAATAGTTAGATCCTCCGGAAGCAAAGAATACACCAAATAAACGAAAATAGCAGACTCGGTTTTATTGAGTCTGTTCATCTCAATGTCGGGTAAAAGTCCTACAACATTGGACGCAATGTCTCCAAAATGACCTTTACAGTGTTGACGGGAACGTTAAACCTCAAATCAAATGACCAAAATATAACAACGTCATGCCTGTTTAAAGAATGGAGAAAATGGATATTTTAGACACTTTTTTAGCAATAGATTGTTGCCTGTTTGATGGTTTACCGCTAATCCCGCTGTTTATTGTTCCAAATTATTTCACTTTAAGATGTGATGACCAGTGTACATGTAAGTGATACCAATTAAACGATTAGGTGTGAAAATTTACCTGACCAGTGTTATCATGTGCATATGCGGCCAGTCTGATCGGCGAGTGTCTAAACTTTCCGAGAAATGAAACCTTGTGAACATTAAACTCAGATCAGACTGTGCAGAACTTCAAGCTGATCTGAGTCTTTTCTGTGTGCGCATACGCATTCAGTGCATTTCGCGGAAAGCATTTCTGATGTCACCACCATATGACACCCTAGCTCATTAACTACCGTCTTTATCGGACATATATTACAACAGGTTAAACTGCTTCCTGCACTCACGAAAAAAAAATCTTTTAACGTAAGATCAGCCTGCACATCGAGCTTTTCGTTTGCTGCTCTCTGCATATCGCAGAAGCCATACTACAACAGGTTTGAACAAAGAGCAAAGACTGATAAGACTGCGCAGGCTGATCTGTGACTTCACCTGTCGCACAGTTTACTGTCATGTTTTCCAAAAATTGGATGCGAAGACCGTGTGTGCAAACTATCGATGACGTGTTATTGAAAAACGTGGGAAAAATTCAGACTGCAACAAATGCACGTTCAAAATGACGGCGGGAAATTAAGCGCGGCATGACAAAAACTATATATGTGTGACCAACGAAGACTACGATCAGCCTGCGCATCTGAAGAGGCTTAGCTTTCTGTTCATGGAGAACGTGAAAATACTTGAGAGATTTACACAAGCCGTCTGCATTATTTATGTTTGTTGAAGCGTGCACACTTGTCTGATTATCGCTACAGGTGGTAAAACATAATTTGGATAATTTTTATTGTCACAAAAGTAATATGATTATTGCGAGGGATCATACCGTCACGGTCTGCATACCGCAATAAATGTGCGCCAGTCCTTTTTTATGCGTCCGAGACATGGGTTTATGCATCTTGCGCTTCCGAAAACAAATTGCATTCAAAATTTGTGGGTTCCGACCGCTTCCTAATTTTGCCTCTCTTACCGGTCCATGGAAAATACCTGTTGATCACAGGAGACAACAGACGTTTTACCCTATGGTAGTAGTTTTTTTCTTATTTATTTTGTTTCCGGTGGTGGTTCTATTGGCTTGCATGAACGGTCTTGAATGTGCTAAGTACTGGATTTTGGATTATAATTATGGGTTACTTCAAAGCGTCGGCTTCTTCAGAAGTAGCCACGTGCCATATCTCTGACCCATTTGAACTGTAACTGGCTAATTGTTATTGATTAGCACGGGCCATGCACTTACCGTTAACTGGCAGCTCGCGGCAATTGATACAAAAAAAAACCAGCTTTTAAATAGCGATGCTTACGATATGCATTGTTTTTCTAGGCTCACAGTTATTTAGAGACAAACACGGATGTTTTTGATGTTTTTTAGCTCACCTGACCGAAGGTCATGGTGAGCTTTTGTGACAGTAAGATGTCCGGCGTCGTCGTGCGTCGTCCGTCGTCCGTCGTCCGTCGTGCGTAAACTTTTTCTTGTGAACACACTAGAGGCCACAGTTTTGGTCCAATTATCATCAAACTTGCTCAGAATGATAATCATGACAATATCTCGGTCAAGTTCGAATTTGGGTCATGTCGGGTAAAAAAGTAGGTCAGTAGGTCAAATCATAGAAAAACCTTGTGAACACTCGAGAGGCCACAATTTTGGTCCAATCATCATCAAACTTGCTCAGAATGATCATTGTGACAATATTTTAGTGAAGTTTGAATATGGATCATGTCGGCTTAAAAAGTAGGTCAGCGGGTCAAATCATAGAAAAACCTTGTGAACACCCTAGAGGCCACAATTTTGGTCCAATCATAATCAAACTTGCTCAGAATGATCATCATGACAATATCTTGGTCAAGTTCGAATATGGGTCATGTCCGGTCAAAAAGTAGGTCAGTAGGTCAAATCATAGAAAAACCTTGTGAACACTCTGAAGGCCACTGTTTTGGTCCAATTATCATGAAACTTGCTCAGAATGACCATTGTGACAATATTTCAGTCCAGTTCGAATATGGGTCATATCGGGTTAAAAAGTAGGTCAGCGGGTCAAATCATATAAAAACCTTGTGAACACCCTAGGGGCCACAATTTTGGTCCAATCTTAATCAAACTTGCTCAGAATGATCATCATGACAATATCTCGGTCAAGTTTGAATATGGGTCAAATGGTTCCGGTCCGTTGCACATCTAGGTCACAGGAGCCAAAAACAGATTTTTTTCACCAAAAACTTAAAAAATCTTCTTCTCTGAAACCACAAGGCCCAGGTCTTTGTTATTTGGTATGAAGCTTCATCTAGTGGACCCCTACCAAGATTGTTCAAATTATAGTGCTGGGGCCAAAAATGCCCCCGCACGGGGGCCCTTTGGTTTTACATAGGCTTATATAGGGAAAATCTTTAAAAATCTTCTTCTCTGAAACCACAAGGCCCAGGACTTTGATATTTGGTATGAAGCTTCATCTAGTGGACCCCTACCAAGATTGTTCAAATTTGAGTGCTGGGACGAAAAATGCCCCCGCCACGGGGCCCTTTGGTTTTACATTGGCTTATATAGGGAAAATCTTTAAAAATCTTCTTCTCTGAAACCACAAGGCCCAGGTCTTTGATATTTGGTATGAAGCTTCATCTAGTGGACCCCTACCAAGATTGTTCAAATTATAGTGCTGGGGCCAAAAATGCCCCCGCCCCAGGGCCCTTTGGTTTTACATAGGCTTATATAGGGAAAATCTTCAAAAATCTTCTACTCTGAAACCACAAGGCCCAGGACTTTGATATTTGGTATGAAGCTTCATCTAGTGGACCCCTACCAAGATTGTTCAAATTATAGTGCTGGGACAAAAAATGCCCCCGCCACGGGGCCCTTTGGTTTTACATTGGCTTATATAGGGAAAATCTTTAAAAATCTTCTTCTCTGAAACCACAAGGCCCAGGTCTTTGATATTTGGTATGAAGCTTCATCTAGTTGACCCCTACCAAGATTGTTCAAATTACAGTGCTGGGGCTAAAAATGCCCCCGCCCCGGGGCCCTTTGGTTTTACATAGGCTTATATAGGGAAAATCTTAAAAAATCTTCTTCTCTGAAACCACAAGGCCCAGGTCTTTGATATTTGGTATGAAGCTTCATCTAGTGGACCCCTACCAAGATTGTTCAAATTTTAGTGCTGGGACAAAAAATGCCCCCGCCACGGGGCCCTTTGGTTTTACATGGGCTTATATAGGGAAAATCTTTAAAAATTTTCTTTTCTGAAACCACAAGGCCCAGGACTTTGATATTTGGTATGAAGCTTCATCTAGTGGACCCCTACCAAGATTGTTCAAATTTTAGTGCTGGGACAAAAATGCCCCCGCCACGGGGCCCTTTGCTTTTACATTGGCTTATATAGGGAAAATTTTTAAAAATCTTCTTCTCTGAAACCACAAGGCCCAGGTCTTATATATTTGGTATGAAGCTTCATCTAGTGGACCCCTACCAAGATTGTTCAAATTATAGTGCTGGGGCCAAAAATGCCCCCGCCACGGGGCCCTTTGGTTTTACATAGGCTTATATAGGGAAAATCTTTAAAAATTTTCTTCTCTAAAACCACAAGGCCCAGGACTTTGATATTTGGTATGAAGCTTCATCTAGTGGACCCCTACCAAGATTGTTCCAATTTTAGTGCTGGGGCCAAAAATGCCCCTGCCCCGGGGCCCTTTGGTTTTACATAGGCTTATATAGGGAAAATCTTTAAAAATCTTCTTCTCTGAAACCACAAGGCCCAGGACTTTGATATTTGGTATGAAGCTTCGTCTAGTGGACCCCTACCAAGATTGTTCAAATTATAGTGCTGGGACAAAAAATCCCCCCCTGCCACGGGGCCCTTTGGTTTTACATAGGCTTATATAGGGAAAATCTTTAAAAATCTTCTTCTCTGAAACCACAAGGCCCAGAACTTTGATATTTGGTATGAAGCTTCATCTAGTGGACCCCTACCAAGATTGTTCAAACTATAGTGCTGGGGCAAAAAATGCCCCTGTCCCGGGGCCCTTTGATTTTACATAGGCTTATATAGGCAAAATCTTTAAAAATCTTCTTCTCTGAAACCGCTAGGCCCAGGTCTTTGATATTTGATGTGTAGCTTCATCTAGTGGACCTTTGACAAGATTGTTCAAATTTTAGCCTTTGTTGATGTTTGGTATGAAGCTTCACCTTTAAGACCTCCCTCAACATTATGTACATTAAAGCCCTGGGGCCAATAATGGCCCTCTCTGGGGCCCACTTGTTACACTATGGATCAGGTGAGCGATCCAGGGCCATCATGGCCCTCTTGTTTTGTTGTTGTTTTTTGGCAGACGCACACCATTTTCATGCGTTAATACGACCAGATTGTCCTTTAATGAAAGCGCTTTTTAATGAATATGTACTAAAATACTTTAACCATGAAAAATTCAAAGACCGTTTTTGCACATAAAATGTTTGGAATATTCATGATAGAAAAATAATTAGGGTCGGCGGGAAAAAGCTAGGCACGGTCGGGTAACCGGAACCACACATATATTTTGTTTTGGCCTAATGCCAAATTTCACATCTGGCAGCATATCAGTGTTTCTCCCATTATCTTACATTAGAATTCCCCAAAAATTTAAAAGAATTCCACTGTTGATTGGCTGTAAATGGAGACCTACTGTGACATCACAATGATTGACATTTTAATAATAAGTGATTGACAGCTCTGCTCTGTTTGAAGCTACCTTGTAATTTCAATACTGTAACAGCAGGCACACTCTATAATTGGTTTCAATAGACAAACAAAACAATTTAGTCATGATTAATGTATTTTTTTTTATTTTTAAATTAGAAAGAAACAAAATACAAACATATTTCATAAAGGTTAATTTTATATACATATTTAGTTCTAATATACCAAAAAATAAATAAGTAAATAAATAAATAATAAAAATTAAAGCTTCAAATTTGTTGAAAAATTATTAGTTGACACTATAGAAAACAGCTTCTTCTGATAAATAAATAAATAATGTTTGAATGAAAGAATTGTTTTTAAATTTGATATATAAATAGAAAGATTTTTCCATTCTTCTTCTTGTTTTTCTTCTTATAGAAGAAGAAAAATAAAAAGTAAAATGAATTATACACAGGCAGTCTTAGTAAAATAAATTAAATAAAATTGACACAGCTAAACAAATGATGGAATGGCTGAATGAATAAAAAAGATGTCCAGACTTATCTCATTCTAATCTCAGTTTAGATTTTATTTAAATAAAATATGGATTTTGGGTGCTCGTTAGAATGGTCTTAATCAGGCAGTTCTAATGAGCACCCACAATATACTATCAAGTGAGGGTATACGTTTGTATGGCCTCAATGAGGCAATTCAAATGAGCCCCCACAATATACTATAGAGTGTTGGTTTGTTTGTTGATTTGATGTTTAATGTCCCTGTCAACATTGTAAAGGTCATTTTGGAAACGTTGCGGGACTGTGGGAATTTTACCCGACACTTAGATGAAATGACATCTCAAGCCCTGTCGCCCAATGAAACCAATAGGGTTTATAAGTATGGACGGGCCGACTCGCACCGCTTTGCCTGAGCAGGCTTAGATCCTCTAAGCCGTTTACTAGTACTTGTGTGCCGGTCGGTTTCAGGTCTGCGTGGAAGCATCATGCAGCCCATATATTTCTTCAAGTCCCGATGGGCGGTGGCCGATATAGTGTTTGTACTAGGTCTATTTCTAATGAGTACTAGGATTAGCATTTGACACATACAAATGTTCAATGAGGCGGTTCTAACGATTTTTGGGATATGTGTTAGAACTGTGTAATATCCCAAAATCTTTTTACAGTGAATCATGTTACAGAGAAGTTATTGTGTACAGAGAAAAATATGAAAACACACATTATATTTCTTCCAAACCTAAATTGACATTCAGATAAAATTGTTTTCTGATTTCAGTCAAGTTTGCTATTTTATTTTCTACTACACAAAACTGGATTTTTTTTCTATTTGAATGTTAATAAATAAATAAATAAATCTTTGTTTATGTAGCATAATTTATGTCCATTTTTGAAGCTATTTGTTTGATAAATATATGGACAGCAGCTGATTATTACAGTCAATTATATCCTATAATCCTTATCAGTTTTATGGCCCCTATAGGTAGCCAGCCCACCATGACCAAGCCACGCCTACTTTTATCTGCTGGTTACCTGTACATGTTTAAGCTGGGAACCCGGCATGAAAATCCTGTCTTTAAGACACAGCACTGATACCCATTACGGCACAGCTAGATACCATGCTAATCAGTACTTGCATTTTATATCAAATGAAAACTTTTTGCAGTTTTTAAATTTTCACACAGAATCTTTGTAAATGGATAAGTTAACAAAGTCTTTTATTTCTGCCTAGCTACATGCCACAAAATTTGTTCCACAACCCGTTAAAGAATTATATGTAGTATTTTCCTAAAATATACAAGATAGATTACAAATAAAAGCCACAGTGATTAGGCTATAGGACCACTATATTTGTATAGATTAATAAGGTTAAATAAACTGACTCCAGATCCCATAGCCCTCTTTTGTGACTGACCATGAGTTCTGCTTTTAGAACCCCAGCATTAGTATTATAAAGAGGTTGTGTTCTACTAGTAATTGAAATGTGTGTACAATACTCATGTACAATAATTATTAACCACCACCATAACATATAACTGTAATTACTAAAAACAACTGGGACATATGCACTTTAACCCATATCTTGCTGAATATTCATTTAAGCCACACCCATTTCTCTCTATCAACCAATCAAATTACTTGATGTAATTTATTGCTACAAATTCATCAACTGAATGCCAAACAGTGTAGATCCTGATCAGATGGCTTCTTCAGAAGCCATCTGATCTGGATCTACACTGTTTACAAAGATAGGGGTTGTCGTGAACAGCAAGATAAGGGTTAAGACTGTTTTTATGCTTAACCCTTTAAGCACTAGATAAAATTCCAGAGCAGACGACAATCTTTTTCTTGTTTTCTTATTTTTCTGACAAAATAAGTTTTGACATTACATGTGAATTGTCTCATTATGATAACACACCCATAAGACAATGTACACTTCTTTGATATCTCAAAAATGTTTTTTTTTTTTTTTCTGATATTTTTCTTCTTTATACTCCAAACATAGGTTAATTGTGGTAGCTTGTAGAACCACCTCATTGAGGTGGCTCTAATGAGGACCAACAACCTATGTCTTGGAACATAAAATTAAAAAAAATACATGTAATATATAACCCTGAAGTCCCCAGTTTTCTCTATATAAAGTGGGGTTTAGAGGGGTGTACATTACATGAACTTGTTAACATGATTTGCCAAGACATAACTTTTTGTGTGCATTGTCTGCACAACAAATAGTTCACATGTAATGTCAGGCCTTATTTTCTTGGAAAATTAAGAAAACAATTTACCGGTACATTGTGCTTTGAAAAAGTCATCTGCTTTAAAGGTATCAGTGAAATCAGACAGTGCAATAGAACAAAACTTGCAAAACAGCAATCAATGCAGACCCAGATCATTATGATAACACACCGTATGACATAGTACATTTTTTCACATCTCAAAAATGGCTACTTTTCTGATGATATTTTTCTTATTTCTACCGCAAACATAGCCATTATGGGTTCTTGTTAAAACCACTTAATTGAGGCAGTTCTAACGAGTACCCACAACCTATGTCTTGAAGCAGAAACAAGAAATATAATGTATACCCCCTGAAACCCCAAATTTCTCTATATAAAGTGGGGTTTTAGGGGGTGTTCATTTCACGGACTTGTTCATGTGATGTCAGACTGCTCCTCCAGGAGCAGTCTGAACTAGATCTTCACTGCTTGTTACAGTCTTATGTCCCCCGCAACTTTGAGTAATTACAGCTGATGAAAACTATGAGAGACAAATACCGTCTGTTTGATCTCTGGCTGCCACTAGACCTAGAGCCCTCACTTTCAAGGGTACTAACACACTTTTTTAAACTAAAAACAGGGAATACAATATTTATATAAATTGTTTACTTATTTAATAAGCTGCAAGACATTTAATATATTGAACGACATAGGCTCAGATCAGGTTTTACGTTTACTACTAAAACTTTGAGTCAGAAAAAAAGTCTATTGCCAAGAAAAGAATTTTCTGCTAACTCCAAATATAGGCAAAATGACCAACCCAATTACATCTGGTAAATCACTGGGATTATACTAGTCATAATATCAACCCTCACCATGCTGAACCTTGTTTGAAAACAGTATAGATCATGATCAGTTAGCTTCTCTGAAGCCATTCCTAAAAGTGTATAGATTATATAGAAAAATGACCATAAATGGTCATTTTTCTATTTAATCTATACATTTTTGCTTGGGTATAACACGGTTGTGTAGAAGCCTCCGTGGTGTAGTGGATATGATACTCGCCTTGTAAACCAGGGATCGCAGGATCGATTCCGGTGTCCCAGTTTATCTTGACCCCTGGGTAGCTTTACCCCCGGGGGTAAAGCTACTCAGGGGTAGCTTTACCCCCGGGGGTAAGGATATCCCGGGATATCTTTACCCCCACCCTGGATATCTTGACCCCCAGGGGTAAAGCTAAACTGGCCAGGATATCTTTACCCCCACCCCAACTTTTGGGTATAAACTATTTTCTTAATACCCAATTTCTTCTTATATGTAACTGAAGCAAGATAGTGGACTCGATGTTTCACTTTAACATTTTTCGTTACAATCATGACTCGGACTAATAGAACTACCCTTGGTAAGAAATAGGACCATATTATAGAGGCAAATGATTATTTATTAACTTCCTTTTGTATATTTTCTTATTCAAAATGTTGCCAATGACAATCTTCAATAATCTTGCATTATCCCTGTTAGTTGTGAAATGGGTGGTTGTGGTGAGTGGAAAGGCGGGGGAAAAGATATCCCAGCTGGGATATCTTTACCCCCAGGGGTAAAGCTAAACTGGCCAGGATATCTTTACCCCCACCCCAACTTTTGGTAATAAACTATTTTCTTAATGCCCAATTTCTTCTTATATGTAAGTGAACCAAGATAGTGGACGCGATGTTTCATTTTAACATTTTTTGTTTCAATCATGACTCGGACTAATAGAACTACCCTTAGTAAGAAATATGACCATATTAAAGAGGCAAATGATTATTTAATAACTTCTTTTTGTATATTTTCTTATTCAAAATGTCGCTTATGACAATCTTTCATAATCTTGCATTATCCCTGTAAGTTGTGAAATAGGTGGTGGTGGTGAGTGGAAACTTCAATGGCGGGGTAAAGATATCCTGGCTGGGATATCTTTACCCCCATGGGGTAAAGCTAAACTGGCCAGGATATCTTTACCCCCACTTCAACTTTTTAAACTATTTTCTTAATGCTCAATTTCTTTTTATATGTAAGTGAACCAAGATAGTGGACGCGATGTTTCTTTTTTATATTTTTCGTTTCAATCATGACTCTTGCATTATCCCTGTTAGTTGTGAAATGGATGGTGGTGGTGAGTGGAAAGGCGGGGGTAAAGATATCACAGCTGGGATATCTAGCCGGGATATCTTTACCCCCGGGGGAAAAGCTAAACTGGGGAGGATATCTTTTCCCCCACCCCAACTTTTGGGTATAAACTATTTTCTTAACCCAATTTCTTCTTATATATAACTGTAGCAAGATAGAGGACTCGATGTTTCACTTTAACATTTTTCGTTACAATCATGACTCGGACTAATAGAACTACCCTTGGTAAGAAATACGACCATATTATAGAGGCAAATGATTATTTAATAACTTCTTTTTGTATATTTTCTTATTCAAAAATATGCTTATGACAATCTTTCATAATCTTGCATTATCCCTGACAGTTGTGAAATGGGTGGTGGTGGTGAGTGGAAAGGCGGGGGTAAAGCTAAACTGGCCAGGATATCTTAACCCCCACCCCACTTTTTAAAACTATTTTCTTAATGCTCAATTTCTTCTTATATGTAAGAGAAGCAAGATAGTGGACTCGATGTTTCACTTTAACATTTTTCGTTTCAATCATGAGTGATGACTCGGACTAATAGAACTACTCTTGGTAAGAAATATGACCATATTATAGAGGTAAATGATTATTTTATAACTTCTTTTTGTATATTTTCTTATTCAAAATGATGCTTATGACAATCTTTCATAAACTTGCATTATCCCTGTCAGTTGTGAAATGGGTGGTGGTGAGTGGAAAGGCGGGGGTAAAGATATCCCGGCTGGGTAAAGCTAAACTGGCCAGGTTACTTTACCCCCATCCCCACTTTTGGTATTAACTATTTTCCCAATGCCAAATTTGTCTTATATGTAGCTGAAGTTAGATAGAAGACTCAATGTTTCACTGTTGTTGAGAAGTGTGCTTGTTTGGGTTTTCCATAGTTTGTATTTGGGGTGGGGTGGGGTCACACTATCTTCACCCCCACCTATGCGCAATGGTAGAATTTGTGAAAAACTGATTCATGCACACTATTTAGTATAAGTATGCTTGTTTATGTTTCTCGAAATGCTGGAAGGCTGGGAGTCAAGCTACCCCAGCCAGGATATTTTGCCCCCCCCCCCCCCCAGGGGTGAAGGTATCCCAGCCAGGAAATCTTCACCCCCACCCATGAGCAATGGTATAAAAAAATTTTTGCAAGCTGTATGGTTTAATTATGCTTGTTTTGGTTTTTCGCTTCACTTACATATAAGAAGAAATTGGGCATTAAGAAATAGTTTATACACAAAAGTTGGGGTGGGGGTAAAGATATCCTGGCCAGTTTAGCTTTAACCCCGGGGGTAAGGATATCCCAGCCGGGATATCTTTACCCCCCCGCCTTTCCACTCACCACCACCACCCATTTCACAACTGACAGGGATAATGCAAGAATTTGAAATATTGTCATTAGCAACATTTTGAATAAGAAAATATCCAAAAAGAAGTTATTATGCCCCCAACTTTGAAAAAGTTGGAGGGGCATATTGCTTCTGCCTCGTTCGTCCGTTCGTCCGTCCGTTACGCTTTTGATGCATAGCATAACTAAAGAACCGTGTATGCTAGGGTTTTGAAATTTCATATATGGATACCTCATGGAAAATGAGCTGATTAACTTTTGACAAAATTCTGAAAAATACTTTGTGAGTTATGGCCCTTTGTCATTTTGGTAATTTGTGCCCATTGTAATGTATGCTAAAAGTGATGCATAGCATAACTTTAGAACCGTGTATGCTGGGGTTTTGAAATTTCATATATGGATTCCTCATGGAAAATTAGCTGACGCGTATTTTTTTTCTTGTCCGGATTATGCCCCTTTTAAGAGTTATTGCCCTTTGAAATTTTTTTAATAAAATTTTGTCAGCAAGATATCTCAAAAATTGTTGGAGCTAGAGCCTTGAAAGTTGGTGAATATATTGGTGGTGATGAGTAGATGAACTGATTAACTTTTGACGAAATTCCGAAAAATACTTTGTGAGTTATGGCCGTTTGTCATTTTGGTAATTTGTGCCCATTGTAATGTATGCTTAAAGTGATGCAAAGCATATCTTTAGAACCGTGTATGCTAGGGTTTTGAAATTTCATATATGGATTCCTGATGGAAAATTAGCTGAAGCGTATTTTTTTTCTCGTCCGGATTATGCCCCTTTTAAGAGTTATTGCCCTTTGAAATTTTTTTAATAAAATCTTGTCAGCAAGATATCTCAAAAACTATTGGAGCTAGAGCCTTAGAAGTTGGTGAATAGATTGGTGGTGATGAGTAGATGAACTGATTAACTTTTGACAAAATTCTGAAAAATACTTTGTGAGTTATGGCCCTTTGTCATTTTGGTAATTTGTGCCCATTGTAATGTATGCTAAAAGTGATGCATAGCATAACTTTAGAACCGTGTATTCTAGGGTTTTGAAATTTCATATATGGATTCCTGATGGAAAATTAGCTGATGCGTATTTTTTTTCTCGTCCGGATTATGCCCCTTTTAAGAGTTATTGCCCTTTGAAATTTTTTTAATAAAATCTTGTCAGCAAGATATCTCAAAAACTATTGGAGCTAGAGCCTTAGAAGTTGGTGAATAGATTGGTGGTGATGAGTAGATGAACTGATTAACTTTTGACAAAATTCTGAAAAATACTTTGTGAGTTATGGCCCTTTGTCATTTTGGTAATTTGTGCCCATTGTAATGTATGCTAAAAGTGATGCATAGCATAACTTTAGAACCGTGTAGATTAGGGTTTTGAAATTTCATATATGGATTCCTCATGGAAAATTAGCTGACGCGTATTTTTTTTCTTGTCCGGATTATGCCCCTTTTAAGAGTTATTGCCCTTTGAAATTTTTTTAATAAAATTTTGTCAGCAAGATTTCTCAAAAACTATTGGAGCTAGAGCCTTGAAAGTTGGTGAATATATTGGTGGTGATGAGTAGATGAACTGATTAACTTTTGACGAAATTCCGAAAAATCTTTTGTGAGTTATGGCCCTTTGTCATTTTGGTAATTTGTGCCCATTGTAATGTATGCTAAAAGTGATGCATAGCATATCTTTAGAACCGTGTATGCTAGGGTTTTGAAATTTCATATATGGATTCCTCATGGAAAATTAGCTGACGCGTATTTTTTTTCTCGTCCGGATTATGCCCCTTTTAAGAGTTATTGCCCTTTGAAATTTTTTTAATAAAATCTTGTCAGCAAGATATCTCAAAAATTATTGGAGCTAGAGCCTTGAAAGTTGGTGAATAGATTGGTGGTGATGAGTAGATGAACTGATTAACTTATGACAAAATTCCGAAAATACTTTGTGAGTTATGGCCCTTTGTCATTTTGGTAATTTGTGAAAAACTTTGTCATCGTTCTAGCGCCTACATTTCTTCACCATTTTCAATATAACTTCACACAAATGTTCCTTATAAAAAAAACTCGAGCGAGTTCGACTTTCAAGGTCATGACCTCAAGGTCAAGGTCACTGTGGCTATTTTTAGAAAAACTTTGTCATCGCTCTTGCGCCTACATTTCTTCACAAATTTCAATATAACTTCACACAAATGTTTCTTATGACAATATCTCAGCGAGTTAGACTTTCAAGGTCATGACCTCAAGGTCAAGGTCACTCTGGCTATTTTTAGAAAAACTTTGTCATCGCTCTAGCGCCTTCATTTCTCCACCAATTTCAATGTAACTTCACACAAATGTTTCTTATGACAATATCTCAGCGAGTTCGACTTTCAAGGTCATGACCTCAAGGTCAAGGTCACTGTGGCTATTTTTAGAAAAACTTTGTCATCGCTCTAGTGCCTACATTTCTTCACCAATTTCAATATAACTTCACACAAATGTTCCTTATAAAAAAATCTCAAGCGAGTTCAACTTCAAAGTCATGACCTCAAGGTCAAGGTCACTGTGGCTATTTTTAGAAAAACTTTGTCATCGCTCTAGGGCCTACATTTCTTCACCAATTTCAATATAACTTCACACAAATGTTTCTTATGACAATATCTCAGCGAGTTCGACTTTCAAGGTCATGACCTCAAGGTCAAGGTCACTGTGGCTATTTTAAGAAAAACTTTGTCATCGCTCTAGTGCCTACATTTCTTCACCAATTTCAATATAACTTCACACAAATGTTCCTTATAAAAAAATCTCAAGCGAGTTCAACTTCAAAGTCATGACCTCAAGGTCAAGGTCACTGTGGCTATTTTTAGAAAAACTTTGTCATCGCTCTAGGGCCTACATTTCTTCACCAATTTCAATATAGCTTCACACAAATGTTTCTTATGACAATATCTCAGCGAGTTCGACTTTCAAGGTCATGACCTCAAGGTCAAGGTCACTCTGGCTATTTTTAGAAAAACTTTGTCATCGCTCTAGCGCCTTCATTTCTCCACCAATTTCAATGTAACTTCACACAAATGTTTCTTATGACAATATCTCAGCGAGTTCGACTTTCAAGGTCATGACCTCAAGGTCAAGGTCACTGTGGCTATTTTTAGAAAAACTTTGTCATCGCTCTAGTGCCTACATTTCTTCACCAATTTCAATATAACTTCACACAAATGTTCCTTATAAAAAAATCTCAAGCGAGTTCAACTTCAAAGTCATGACCTCAAGGTCAAGGTCACTGTGGCTATTTTTAGAAAAACTTTGTCATCGCTCTAGGGCCTACATTTCTTCACCAATTTCAATATAACTTCACACAAATGTTTCTTATGACAATATCTCAGCGAGTTCGACTTTCAAGGTCATGACCTCAAGGTCAAGGTCACTGTGGCTATTTTAAGAAAAACTTTGTCATCACTCTTGCGCCTACATTTCTTCACTGATTTCAATATAACTTCAAACAAATGTGCCTTATGACAAAATCTTGAGCGAGGTCGACTTTCAAGGTCATGACCTCAAGGTCAAGGTCACTGTAGCTATTTTTAGAAAAACTTTGTCATCGCTCTAGCGCCTACATTTCTTCACCGATTTCAATATAACTTCACACAAATGTTCCTTATGATAATATCTCTAGCGAGTTCCACTTTCAAGGTCAAGGTCACTGTGGCTATTTTTAGAAAAACTTTGTCAATGCTCTAGCACTTACATTTCTTCACCGATTTCAATATAACTTCACACAAATGTTCCTTATGACAATCTCTCAAGCCATTTCAACTTTCAAGGTCAAGGTCACAATGGCTATTTTTAGAAAAACTTTGCTATCGCTCCAGCGCCTACATTTCTTCACCGATTTTAATATAACTTCACACAAATGATCCTGATGACAATACCTCGAAAGAGTTCGACTTTCAAGGTCAAGGTCACTGTGGCTATTTTTAGAAAACCTTTTTCATTGCTCTAGCGCTTACATTTTTTCACCAATTTCAAAATCGATTCACACAAATGTTCCTTATGACAATGTCTGTAGCGAGTTCCATTTTCAAGGTCAAGGTCACTGAGACTATTTTTAGAAAAACTTTGTCAATACTCTAGCGCTTACATTTCTTCACCAATTTCAATATAATTTCACACAAATGTTCCTTAAGACAATATCTCGAGCGATTTCGACTTTCAAGGTCAAGGTCACTGTGGCTATTTTTTTAAAAAAACTGTCATCGCCCTAGCGACTACATTTCTTCACTGATTTCAATATAACTTCACACAAATGTTCCTTATGATAATACCTCGAGTGAGTTTGACTTTCAAGGTCAAGGTCACTGTGGCTATTTTTAGAAAAACTTTGACATGGCTCTAGCGCTTACATTTCTTCACCGATTTCAGTATAACTTCATACAAATGTTCCTTATGACAATATCTCGAGAATCAAACCATTAGGTTCCAGAGATATAGTGCTTCAAACAGACTATATGATAGAGATGTCAATGTTCAAGGGGTGAAAATTCCAAAAGTTGGAAAATCAAAGTTATGGTTCATATATTCTGCTTTTTGTCTCAGGGTGCGTTACATATCTGTGAAGTTTCATGAAAATATCTAAAATGGTATCAGTTATGGAGCGAACACGAAACTGATAGCAACAGCTATGTTCAAAGTTCAAAGGGCAATAACTCCAAAATGGCGGGGCATAAAAAATTGACCTTCTCTTGCATGTCTCACATGTGACTCAAGCCAGGCTTGAACCACAGCAGTGAGAGACCTATTGCTTAAAGACAGGGCTGGACTATTTAAGGGAGCACAGGAAAACCTGAGTCATTCTTTGTTTGACCTCGGAAGGGTTAACATCAATTTCTATTTAATTAACAGTAATTAACACTTTGTCTGTCCCACTGCCTTTGATGCAATACGACAGATGACGGCCAGGGCTTTTCCCGTTCTATTTTTAGAACCGGAAGTACGTCACGAAAAAAGCTCCTATAATTGAATTTGCAGAACTACTTTTCTAAATTTTAACCCTTAATAATTATCTTGCTGTTCACGACAACCCCTATCTCTGCAAACAGTGTAGATCCAGATCAGATGGCTTCTCAGGATCTACAGTGTTTGGCATTTAGTTTATGAATTTGTAGCAATAAATTACATCAAGTAATTTGATTGGTTGGTAGACAGAAATGGGTGTGGCTTAAATGAATATTCAGCAAGATAAAGGTTAAGATCTTTTTAGAAAGGCTTTCTGTAAGTTTTCACATTGTCAGATTTTCTTATAGAATCTGTCATTTCAGTGTCTTTGGCGCTTTGAACTTATTTTTCTCAGAAAACATGACTTGACATCTCATAGATGTCAAATCCTGTTTTTGTTGGAAAATTAGAAAAATATTCCAAAATGGTGACTCTTTTGCAAAAAAAACCCCATTCAGTACCAGAAATCCCTAAAGGGGTACCTTGGCAAACAGTGCAGGCCCAGATCAGACGCCGCAGAATGCGGCGTCTGATCAGGGCCTACACTGTTTGCAAAAAGTTCAGTCATTTTCCAAACAAATTTTGAAGAAAACAAAACCTGACACCCCTACATTTTGTAATGGACTCCTACTTTATATAAGGAGGAAGATTCCTTTTGGTACAAAAAGGGTTAAACAACTGGCCCCAGTTCTTTGGGCACATCCCATGTTTTCCATTCTTGAAGCATTATGAGCAAATTATCTGTGCATTTTGGAAGGGCACTCAACTGTTTTTCTTAAACTTTCTTGTACCAAATAGAATCTTCCATCTTGTATATATATCAAGTCCATTTCAAAATTTAGGGGTGTTGGGTGGTATTTTCTTCAAAATTTATTTGGTAAAAGGTTGGAAATTTTGCAAACAGTGTAGGCCCTGATCAGACGCCACATTCTGCGCGTCTGATCTGGGCCTGCGCAGTTTGCGAAGTACCCCTTTTGGGGTTTCCGGTACTGAATGGGTTAATCTTAGTGCCAATCACAACACTTGTTGTCTGCGTTACTTTTAAAGTCATTTTTGCAAACAGTGTGGACTCAGATCAGACTGCTCCTTTTGATCCACACTGTTTTCCTTTGTGCAAAAATATTTTTTAAAAGTTTGCAAAAAAATTCAGCGAGGACATACCCAGTAAGCAGACAACATTTTCAGATATAGTTTAGGGTTATATTAACCTTACGTGCCTGATTAACACTAAATAACCTCTACGGTAGTATTGACCTACGTACATGCAGCCGGAAATCTTGTCACTTTTCAAACAATGACTTTTTTAATACCCTTGAATCACTGTCTCTCAAAGTAGACAATTGGTACTTAATTTTATTGCTTAGAGATATCTTTATTAAAATGAAAATCAAATTGTGTCAAGTGGGACTTACTTTGTCCCCTGTTAAAGTGATCTTTGAAGGCCATAAGGTCAATCTAACAGTCAAATTCTATTCTGCCAGATTTGACACAGTTGAATTTGACATATTGTCTTCTGCATTAGGCCATCCTTAAAAAATTTTGTTTGCTGTGCTCCTACCCATCATATATGTGAGGTGGGTAGGAAGGTAGGTCTTTTTTTTATTTTTTTAGATCTGAAAAGATATTTGACCCTTAAAGCACCATACAACAACCGGAAACATCATTTCAAATACTTATTTTCTGTTTTTCAGAGAAAATCAGGCTTGAAAATTCATTTGAATGGTCTGCCTAAATGGTCTGCCTAGCAGACCATTCAAATGAAATGTCAAGCCTGATTTTCTCTGAAAAAAAAAATAATAAAACAGCCAAAAAAAAACAAAAAAAAAAAACAAGAATGTCATCTTCTTGAAATTTGGCTTAGTGTGTTAAAATTGAGTTTAATCAGGATATATATATATATAAAAAAAATTGTTTCCTCAGAATGGTAATACAATTTTTGGGTAGGGGCCTTCTGGGTGGGTAGGTAGGAGCACAGCAAACCAAGAATTTTTTAAGGATGGCCTTGTTGTCTCAGCTGGTTACTTTAATCTTTTTTGTACCAAATGGAAATTCTTCCTCCTTATACATACCAGGAGTGCATTCCAAAATTAAGGAGTGTCAGGTTGTTTTCTTCAAATTTTATTTGGAAAATGGCTTAACATTTTGCAAATAGTGTAGGCCCTGATCTGGGCCTGCACTGTTTGCCAAGTACCCGTTTTGGGGTTTCTGGGACAAAAAGTTATTGTTGCAAACTGTTTGCCCGTTTGCAGAAAGATGTATGAAATGTTTGCAAGAAAATGCATCAGACACCATTTTGTCTGGTAAAATTAAAATGCATTATGAGCAGTGTGGCGGCCCCGCCCATAGGGGCTTGAAAACATATATGGGCTGCAAGATGCTTCCACGCAGAGCTAAATCCGACCCGCACACAAGTACTGGTAAACCCCTTAGAGGATCTAAGCCTGCCCAGGCAAAGCGGTGCGAGTCGTACCGCCCATGTTTATAAACCCTATTGGTTTCATTGGGCGACAGGGCTTGAGATGTCATTTCATCTCAACGTCGGGTAAAAGTCCCACAAAATTGGAAGTAATGTCTCAAAATGACCTTTACAGTGTTGACAGGGATGTAAAACCTCAAATTAATAAAAAAAAGAGCAGTGTGGATTGAGATCAAACAGTCCACACCGTTTGCCTGTATGCAAAAAGATGAAATAATGTATGTTTGATATGTTTGTAGAAGATGCAGAAAATGACATACTAACAGCCATTTTCAGATGCAGTTTTTCTAGTATTTTCAAATTCATTACCACTGGATCTCCTAAATATACAAAGTAGCGGGGTATTGTGTTTTTGATCATGTTGTTTGTCCATTTGTCTGTGATGGTTAAAAGTTTTACATTAACCCTTATTCCGCTGAATAATTAAGTTAGCCACACCCATTTCTGATTTTGAACCAATCAGATTACTTGATGTGATTTATCCCTACAAATTTGCAAACTGAATGTCAAAAAGTGTAGATCCTGATCAGATGGCTTCTGAAGAAGCCATCTGATCAGGATCTACACTGTTTGCAAAGGTAAGGGATTATTGTGAACAGCAGGATAAGGCTTAAAGTTAAAGGGAGCAAGACCCTGTAAAAGAAGTACTTGATATTCAACATGATGATGTATGTTACCAGAGTTTGGCATCGCCAACATTCTTTATCTTGATCTCAAGGTCCAGGTCGAATACATTAAAATTGTCTCAGATTTTATGCCCCCATCCCCTTTCTAAGGTTGCAGCCTATCAACCTATCAAAGACCTGGTTAGATTTTGATGGCCTTGACCTAATTTTCAAGGTCACAGCCTTCTAAAAGGCAGCCAAATTTGGGCTAAAACTAGCTTGTCTGCAATCTATTTCTTGGACAGTATAGCTGAAATTATTCTGTTCAAAAATTCAAGATGACAGAAAATTTATTTTCGCTCATCTGAGTCAAAGGATCATTGGTGAGCTTACAGTATTATAAGGCTCTCTTGTGTGTGATCTGCGGTCTGTCGTCTGTGAACATTTGCAAACATCTTCTGTGAAACCACTTTAAGTCAGTTTTTATATGGACTACCCATGAGATGCGGTAAAGAAAGTTTGTTCAAAGGGTCCAGTGCACATTACCATGCCATGCCAATTTAAGGTAAAAACATAGTAAAAGGCTAAAAGCACTTCAAAAACCTTCTACTCTGGAACCAATAGGCTGATTGTCATGAAACTGGATAGGTAGCATTATAAAGGAGGGACTCAAGCCAGTCATATTTTGTTCAAATGATGACCCCGGGATGAGCTTGACCTATTTAAGGCCCAAGTCAAATTTGGTCACATAGGCTTTTGTCTGGGAAAAAGTCAAAGCTGGGTATTTTTCGGTAACTTTTGCAGCCAATGATCTGAAAATTGTTAGATGCAGTATTCTTAATGATTACATGTATATGAAAAAGGTCATTCAGTTATTAAAATTAAAGCTTGTTTTTATGCCCCCAACTTTAAAAAAATTGGGGGGCATATTGCTTCTGGCTTGTCCATTCGTTCGTTCGT
Organism: Lucinisca nassula; assembly: GCA_963580285.1. Classification (NCBI taxonomy): domain Eukaryota; kingdom Metazoa; phylum Mollusca; class Bivalvia; order Lucinida; family Lucinidae; genus Lucinisca; species Lucinisca nassula. The sequence continues at coordinate 94,334,813 of OY757014.1, forward strand.
ATGTTCTTCACGCTTTCTTATGCATAGCATAACTTAAGAACCATGCATGCTAGTGTTTTGAAATTTCATATATGGTTTCCTCATGAAAAAATAGTTGATCCATATTTTTTTTCTTATCCGCATTATTTCCCTTTTAATTAAATAACATAGAAATCTCGTTGGCAAGATATCTCAAAAAGGATTTGAGCTAGAGCCTTGATATTTGGTATACTGCTTGGGACTAAGGAGGAGAGCACAGGAGTAAATTTTCAACAAATTTAATGAGATTTTGTAAGAGTTATGGCCTTTTGCAATTTCTGGCCATTTAATTGTGTTGCTTTCTAGTGCATAGCATAACTTTATAACCATGTATGCTGGTGTTTTGAAATTTCATATATGGTTTCCTCATGAAAAAATAGTTGACCTATATTTTTTTTCTTATCCGAATTATCTCCCCTTTTTGCATTATTTCCTTTTTGATTAAATAACATAGAAATCTCGTTAGCAAGATATCTCAAATAGAATTTGAGCTTGCTTGGTATAATGCTTGGGACTAAGGAGGAGATCACCTGATTAAATTTTCGACAAATTTAATGTGATTTTGTTAGAGTTATAGCTCTTTGCAATTTCTGGCCATTTAACTGTGTTGCTTTCTAGTGCATAGCATAACTTTATAACCATGTATGCTAGTGTTTTGAAATTTCATATATGGATTTCTCATGAAAAAATAGTTGACCCATATTTTTTTCTTTTCCTAATTATCTTCCCTTTTTAGCTCACCTGAGCCGAAGGCTCATGTGAGGTATTAGTATGCCAATGATCCGTCGTCCGTCGTCCGTTGTCCGTTCACATTTTCAACTAAGTATATCTTTAAAGCCAGTTGGCCAATCATGATCAAATTTCATGAGAAGCATTATCAGGTTGGGGGAAAAGATGCATTATGTTTTGGGGCAGATCAGATGGAAACTCTTGTTGCCATGGCAACATATAGCTCCCATACACTTACAATGGGAAAAACTTAAAATATTTTCTTCTCTGAAACCAAAAGGCCCAGAGCTTACATATGAAGCATGTAGCAATGTCAAGTGGTCCCCTACATAAATTGTGCCAGTCATGCCCCTGGGGTCTAAACTGGCCACGCCCTGGGGTCCCTTAACCCCCCATTGAAAAAAAAAGCTTAAAAAATCTTCTTCTCTGAAACCGCTAGGCACAGAGCTTACATATTAAGCATGTAGCAATGTCAAGTGGTCCTCTACATAAATTGTGCCAATCATGCCCCTGGGGTCTAAACTGGCCACGCCCCGGGGCCCCTTAGCCCCCATAGACTTATAATGGAAAAAGCTAAAACAATCTTCTTCTCTGAAACCACTAGGCCCAGAGCTTACATATGAAGCATGTAGCAATGTCAAGTGGTCCCCTACATAAATTGTGCCAATCATGCCCCTTGGGTCTAAACTGGCCACTCCCCTGGGTCCCTTAACCCCCATAGACTTATAATGGAAATAAAAGCTTAAAAAATCTTCTTCTCTGAAACCGCTAGGCACAGAGCTTACATATTAAGCATGTAGCAATGTCAAGTGGTCCCCTACATAAATTGTGCCAATCATGCCCCTGGGGTCTAAAATTGCCACACCCCCAGGGCCCCTTAGCCCCCATAAACTTATAATGGAAAAAAAGTTAAAAAAAATCTTCTACTCTAAAACCACTAGACCCAGAGCTTACGTATGAAGCATGTAGCAATGTCAAGTGGCCCCCTACATAAATTGTGCCAATCATGCCCCTGGGGTCTAAACTGGCCACGCCCTGGGGTCCCTTAACCCCCATAGACTTATAATGGAAATAAAAGCTTAAAAAATCTTCTTCTCTGAAACCGCTAGGCACAGAGCTTACAGATTGAGCATGTAGCAATGTCAAGTGGTCCTCTACATAAATTGTGCCAATCATGCCCCTGGGGTCTAAACTGGCCACGCCCTGGGGCCCCTTAGCCCCCATAAACTTATAATGGAAAAAAGCTAAAACATAAAACAATCTACTTCTCTGAAACCACTAGGCCCAGAGCTTACATATGAAGCATGTAGCAATGTCAAGTGGTCCTCTACATAAATTGTGCCAATCATGCCCCTGGGGTCTAAACTGGTCATGCCCCGGGGTCCCTTAACCCCCATAGACTTATAATGGAAATAAAAGCTTAAAAAAATCTTCTTCTCTGAAACCGCTAGGCACAGAGCTTACATATTAAGCATGTAGCAATGTCAAGTGTTCCTCTACATAATTTGTGCCAATCATGCCCCTGGGGTCTAAAATGGCTACGCCCCGGGGCCCCTTAGCCCCCATAGACTTATAATGGAAAAAAAACTAAAAAAATCTTCCTCTCTGAAAGCACTAGACCCAGAGCTTATGTATGAAGCATGTAGCAATGTCAAGTGGTCCCCTACATAAATTGTGCCAATCATGCCCCTGGGGTCTAAACTGGCCACGCCCCGGGGTCCCTTAACCCCCATAGACTTATAATGGAAATAAAAGCTTAAAAAATCTTCTTCTCTGAAACCGCTAGGCACAGAGCTTACATATCAAGCATGTAGCAATGTCAAGTGGTCCTCTACATAAATTGTGCCAATCATGCCCCTGGGGTCTAAACTGGCCACGCCCCGGGGCCCCTTAGCCCCCATAGACTTATAATGGAAAAAAAATCTTAAAAAATCTTCTTCTCTGAAACCACTAGGCCCAGAGCTTACATTAAGCATGTAGCAATGTCAAGTAGTCCCCTACATAAATTGTGCCACTCATGCCCCTTGGATCTAAACTGGCCACGTCCTGGGGCCCCTTTAGCCCCCATATACTTATAATGGAGAAAAAGCTTAAAAAATCTTCTTCTCTGAAACCGCTAGTATTATAAGCTCACTTGAGCCGAAGGCTCATGTGAGGTATTAGTATGCCAATGGTCCGGCGTCCGTCGTCCGGCGTCTGTTCACATTTTCAAATAAGTATATCTTTAAAGCCACATGGCCAATCATGATTAAATTTCATGAGAAGCATTATCCGGTTGGAGGAGAAGATGCAGTATGTTTTGGGGCAGTTCAGATTGAAACTGGTGTTGCCATGGCAACATATAGCTCCCATAGACTAACAATGGGAAAAACTTAAAATATTTTCTTCTCTGAAACCACTAGGCCCAGAGCTTACATATTAAGCATTTAGCAATGTCAAGTGGTCCCCTACATTAATTGTGCCAATCATGCCCCGGGGGTCTAAACTGGCCATGGCCCGGGGCCCCTTAGCCCCCACATAGACTTATAATGGAAAAAAACAAATTTCAAAAATCTTCTCAGAAACCACTAGGCCCAGAGCTTACATATTAAGCATGTTTGTTTGTTTGTTTGATTTGAGGTTTAACGTCCCCGTCAACACTGTAAAGGTCATTTTGGAGACGTTGCTTTCAATTTTGTGGGACTTTTACCCGACATTGAGATGAAATGACATCTCAAGCCCTGTCGCCCAATGAAACCAATAGGGTTTATTAGCATGGACGGTCCGCCTCGCACCGCGGTTCCTGGACAGGCTTAGATCCTCTAAGCGGTTTACCAGTACTAGTGTGCGGGCCGGATTCAGCTCTGCGTGGAAGCATCATGCAGCCCATATATTTCTTCAAGCCCCTATGGGCGGGGGCTTATTAAGCATGTAGCAATGTCAAGTGGTCCCCTACATTAATCCAACCAAACATGCCCCTAGGGTCCAAAGTGACAATGCTGTGTTCCATTAGGTAGAACTTCAAAAAAAATTATGCTCAAAGACCATTAGACAAACAGCTAACTAAAATGTTCCTCAGGTGAGCGGTTAGGCCCATTGAGCCTCTTGTTTAGTTATTGCCCCTTTCATTAAATAACATTATCTCGTTAGCAAGATATATTCAGAAAGTATTTGAGCTACAGCCTTGATATTTGGTATACTGATTTTGTTTTTGAAATTTCATATATGGTTTCCTCACGAAAAAATAGTTGACCCGTATTTTTTTATTTTTATCTGAATTTTCTTCCCTTTTCGCGTTATTTCTCTTTTAAATAACATAGAAGGCTTGTTAGCAAGATATCTCAAAAAGTATTTGAGCTAGAGCCTTGATATTTGGTATACTGATTAAGACTGAGAAGGAGATCACCTGATTAAATTTTCAACCAATTTAATGAAATTTTGTTGGAGTTATGGCCCTTTACAATTGTAAAGTTGTGGCCATTTAATTGTGTTGATTTCCTGTGCATAGTATTACTTAAGAACTATGTATGCTATTATTTTGAAATTTCATGTAAGGTTTCCTCATGAAAAAATAGTTGACCCGTATTTGTTTTAACTGACTTATCTCCCCGTTTCGCGTTATTTCCTTTTCAATTAAATAACATAGAAATCTCGTTAGCAAGATATCTCAAAAAGTGTTTGAGCTAGAGCCTTGAAATTTGGTATACTGATTTGGGCTGAGGAGGAGATAAACTGGTTAAATTTTCAACCAATTTAATGAAATTTTGTCACAGTGATTGCCCTTTGCATTTTCAGGTCATTTAATTGTGTTTCTTTCTTGTAGCAAGATATTTAAAAAAAAAAATATTTTAATTGTTGCCTAAAAACTTGACATGCTGATTTAGAATGACTAGTACATCACCTGATTAACATTTGAAAAAAAAAATCTGAATTTTCTTTTTGGCAATAATGGCCTTTTGACAATTTGGGCATTTATGGGCAAGCATATGGTTGGGGGCATAGTGTTTTACAAACACCATTTCTAGTTCTCAGAAACCACTATGCCATTCGTAACCAAATTGTACATGAAAGGAAATGTGAGTTTCGTTGCTTGACCAACATGGCTTCAATGTCCATATGTTGTAAAAGCACTTCAAAATACCTTCTGAGCCCATTGTCATGAAACTTGGTACATAGCATTAGAGACTGGAACCAATCATAGTTTGTTCAGATGATCTGTGGACCTGGATGTATTTTTAGCTCACCAGAGCCGAAGGCTCCGGGGGAGCTTATAGGATAGGCAGTTGTCCGGCGTCGTCGTCGTCGTCGTCGTTGTCGTCGTCGTCGTCGTCGTCAACACTTTCAAACATCTTCTTCTCTGAAGCCACTGGACCGATTCAGCCCAAATTTTATCTGTAGCATCCTTGGGCTGGGGGATTGAAAGTTTGTGTTTTTTATGAAAATCGGCCCATTAGTTTGGTTGCTATGGCAACTTAGAGTTTCCATAGACTTATAATGGGGAAAATTGAAAAATGGCATTTACTGCCAAGTCATTGCAGATATTTGGACAAAACTTTTATAGAAATGTTTCTTGAGTAAAATTCTTTCAGCCATATGCTTTTATGCCAACCTGAGGGTCCCCCAGGTTGTGCCGGGGCCATGCCCCACCCCCTCCACTTCATAAAAGGCCATATATCTCAGAAACCATTCAGATCCCGACCCCTAAACCATATATATTCTTGTTCCTATTGATAAGACGCATTTAGTAACACCAACCTTGGGGTCCTCAGGGATGCGCCGAGGTCATGCCCCACCCCCTCCACTTAATAAAAGGCCCAATATCTCGGAAACCATTCAGATCCCCACCCCTAAACCATATATATTCTTGTTCCTTATGATAAGACCCATTCAGTGACATCAACCTGGGAGTCCCCTGGATGCGCCGGGGCCATGCCCCACCCCCTCCATTTCATAAAAGGCCCAATATCTCGTAAACCTTACAGATCCCCGCCCCTAAACCATATATATGCGTGCTTCTTATGATAAGACACATTCATTGACACCAACCTGGGGGTCCTCAGAGATGCGCTGGGGCCTTGCCCCACCCCTCCACTTCACAAAAGGCCATATATCTCAGAAACTGTTCAGATCCCCACCCCTAAACCATATATATTCTCGTTCCTATTGATAAGACGCATTCAGTAACACCAACCTGGGGGTCGTCAGGGATGCGCACAGGTCAGGCCCCACCCCCTCAACTTTATAAAAGGCCCAATATCTCGGAAACCATTCAGATTCCCACCCCTAAACCATATATATTCTTGTTCCTTTTGTTAAGACCCATTCAGTGACATCAACCTGGGAGTCCCCTGGATGCACCGGGGCCATGCCCCACCCCCTCCATTTGATAAAAGGCCCAATATCTCGGAAACCTTACAGATCCCCGCCCATAAACCATATATATGCTTGCTTCTTATGATAAGACACATTCATTGACACCAACCTGGGGGTCCTCAGAGACGCGCTGGGGCCTTGCCCCACCCCTCCACTTCAAAAAAGGCCATATATTTCAGAAACTGTTCAGATCACCACCCCTAAACCATATATATTCTTGTTCATTATGATAAGACGCATTCAGTAACACCAACCAGGGGGTTCCCAGGGATATGCTGGGGCCATGCCCCACCCCCTCCATTTCATAATATCACAATATCTCGGAAACCCTACAGATGGCCACCCCTTAACCATATATAGTCTTGTTCCTTATGATAAGACACATTCATTGACACCAATCTGGGAGTCTCCCTGGGCCTTGCCCCATCCCTCCACTTCACATAAGGCCTTATATCTCAGAGAATGTTCTTAGCCCCACCCTAAACCATATATATTCATCTTTCTTATGATAAGACGCATTCAGTGACACCAGCTTGGGAGTCCCCGTGGCACGCCCAGGCCATGCCACACCGCTTTACTTCATTAAAAGCCATATATATCAGAAATAGTTCAGATCCCCACCCCTAAACCATATACTTGTTCCTTATGATAAGACTCGTTCAATCACACCAACCTGGAGGTCTCTTTGTGCTGAGGCAATGTGCCCCGCCCTTCCATTTCATAAAAGGCTTTATATTTCAGAAACCATTCAAATCCCCACCCCATAATCATATATGTTCTTGTTCCTTATTATTAGCACACCTACTGTAGCGGGGTCCTCAGGGGCCATTCCTATTTCATAAAAGGGCCTCAAATCTCTGAAACCGGTCAGATTCCCAGCACTGAACCATATATATACTTGGTCCTTACGATAAGACACATTTAGGGACAACAGTTTGGGCTTTCCTGGGATCAACATGGCATGCCCCAACCCCTCAACTGTTAAAGAGGCCTTACAGATCCCCACTGCTAAACCATATATATTTTTGTTTCTTATGATAAGACGCATTTAGTGATACCAACCAGGGCTCCATTGGGTTCATGCCCCACCCCCTCTACTTCATAAAAGGCCTAACTTTTCAGATGCTGAGTCCACATGGGTGCTCATTTGGACATAGGGGTTCATTTGGTGGATTAAAATGATATCATGTTAAAATACATGGCTGCCATTGGGCAGGATGGGCAGTGCCCACCTGAGCTCTGGTGAGCATAGTGGCCCATGGGCCTCTTGTTTTGGTTTAATACCAAAATAGGCTTTTGTATGGGAAAAAGACAAAGCAATATATTTTTCGGTAAATGTTGCAGCCTGGACTGATATGAAAATTGGTAGGACCTGGAGCAGTGTTCTAAATGAGTAAATTTAACTCCATGAGTATTCAAGGTTCTTGAACTCATCATCATCAACAGATTTTTTTATTAACATGCAGGTACAGGGGCAGCGTCCACATAAGTGGCCCCCTTCCAGGTAGCTGGCTTGCTGCACGCATGGCAGATCTTGCACCAGATCTCCAGGCTTGTCTATCATGAGGATCGATAGCAGAGAGCTTCCATTCTATGCAATCTCTTTCTGTTAGCTGCTTCCAGGTCATCTTGGGCCTTCCTTGCCCCCGCTTTCCACCTACCTGTATGTCACAGGCAGTCTTTACTGCACCGTTTGAGCGTTCCACATGTCCATACCAGAGAAGTCTTCTCTATTTCAGGATGAGGTCCAGGTCCTCAATGCCAAGACGCTCAAGTAACTCACTGGACCTGATGGTCAATGTCCTGTGGCTTGACATTGCAGATCTGTCTGATCATTGCCCTGTCATTTTGCTGTAGACGTTGGAGGTTTTGCTTTGTCAATGGCCATGACTCACTGGCATGGAGCATTGCGTTCCGCACACAAGAGCTATACACACGGCCAAGTGTCTTGAACGAGAGGTGGCGGGAAGAGAGAACTGGTAGCAACTCCTTGAATTTCTTTCAGGCTGTTTTCACACGTGATGTAGTTGAAAGGTCGCAACCACCCGCTGCAGAGAGCATATCACCTAGGTAGCAGAAGGAAGCTACAACCTCCAGCTTGTTGGATCCGACTCAGACTTCCCTCTGTGGTCTGCCATCTAAGGGGTGTGCAGTTCCTTGGCACCGTGTACACCTGTAATCAAGGTCCTCTATCAAGAGTTTGAGCCCACTGCATTTCTCGTGCACCCAGAACTTGCAGCCATTACAAAAGATACTGTTGCTGCCCACTCCAGTGCGACATACAGCGCATGGGAACTGGCCTGTACTCTGCAAGAGGTCCAGACCTGTACCACAAATCATGATCTTTGTCTTTCCTGCATTCACTCTCAGCCCTTTCGCCTCCATTGCGTCTTTCCAAGTTAAGAGCCTCCTGACACATTCCTCAAGGTATTCAGCTATGATGACAAGGTTATCAGCATACAGGTCTTCCCAGGGGACTCCAGAGCGAAACTGGCATGACAAGGCTTCAAGCACAATGATGAAAAGCAGTGGGCTGAGAACAGAGCCTTGATGAACACCCACCTTCACCTCGAATTCTTCACTGTAACCATCACCAACGCGGACACGGCTCCGAGCATTAGCATACATCCCTTGGACCAGTTTCACAATCCACTCGTCCACTCCAAGTTTTCTTAGTGCCCACCAAATGACTTTCCTTAGCACTCGATCAAATGCCTTCTCCAGGTCTACATAAGCCATGTAGGGTCTCCTGTTGGCCGCCAGATACTTCTCTTGCAGCTGCCGTACAACAAAAATTGCGTTTGTTGTGCCTCTTCCCGGGACGAAGACAAACTGGGAATCGTCGATGGACACCAACTGCCTAATGAGGCCATCCACAATCCTCTCCAGGACTTTCATGACCTGTTCTGTCAGCTTGAGACCACGGTAGTTTCCCCGTTCCAATGCATCGCCCTTGCCCTTGTAGAGACAGACAATGAAACTCTGTTCCCAGTCAGAGGGTACCTTCCCATCACGGATGATTGCAGCTGCAAGGTCGCGGATCGTCGAGGCACCCGCATCACCTGCAGCTCTTATCATCTCCACCACTATGCCAGAGGGACCCGGTGCTTTGCCAGTCTTCATCTGAGAGATAGCCTCTTAACCATATCAAGTGGCCCTTCCACTGGTGGTTCATCAGACAGGTGGTCTGGGTCCCAGTCGAACTCAACATTGAGTAGCCTTTGGTTGTGTTCTAACCAGGCCCTCTGCTTTGAGTCTTCACTCATTGATATCTCCCCTGCATCATTCTTTACTGGTTTGTCACCTACAACATCGGCATTCTCTCTTCTCATCTGGTTAGCAAGGCGGTATACTTCTGAGGAACTGGGCCCGAGATCATTCAGATATGAAAATTAAAAATTGTCTTTCTCAGAAATGTTCTTCTCCTAAACCAGTGGGTGGATTGCCTTGAAATTGGTTTGTACATGTGGCATTGGGCTTTGGGCCCACCATAATTTGTGTAAACGATGGCTCTGTTTTGACCTTGACCAAATTAAAGTCATGGAAAAATTTGGTTGCAAATTATGGAAAATTATGCTCTTATATGGGAAATAGTGGACAGAGTTCTTGTTAACTCCATATTTGGAGTAATTTACTCCAACTTATTCATTTCTGACTCCAACTTTTTGGAAAGTGTCAATAGAAAAGTATGGTAAAACTCCAACTTTTCTGGAGGACAACATTTTTACTCCAATTTTCAAAATCCTAGTGAGAACCCTGGTGGACATTGTTTATTTGTTGCAAACTATCGTCACCTGTCACTCCACTCTATTAATTAACACTTATCCTGCTGAATATTCATTTTAGCCACACCCACTTCTGCCCTTGAACCAAACAGATTACTTGATGTAATATATTGCTGCAAATTCACACACTGAATGTATAACAGTGTAGATCCTGATCTGTTTGCAAAGATAGGGGTTGTCGTGAACAGCAGGATATTTACTTAGGGTTAATTATACTATGTTCAGGGATAGTTTTGACCCAAAATAATGATGGGCCCAAAAAATGGGCCAAGGGCCCATCTCCCATTCATTTATATGAAAAAATCAAGATTTTGGTGGGCCTTTTTGAAATTCATGGGCCTTTTGGAAAAATTCATGGGCCCAAGAATCCTTAAATCACACCTTTCAGCAACATTAACATCAAATTGGAATAGCTTACCGTATTAGACCTATTTACCGCACCATGCGGTTAGTCTTTTCAAAATTGTATGAAAATATTGTGGTGAAAAATCTACCTAAAAAGCGCACACTCAATACGAAAAAAATACGAAAAAAGCTTCCGATATGATTATTTTATAGAGTTGAATTTCAGCATAGGGGTTCACCACATTATACATATGACTGTCCGGGTCAAAGATCCAGCAAAACTCAATATATGAATTTGTTTGGAGGTTACTGTAAAGTGTGCGCTTGTGTATTTTTTCCAGAAAAAGCTTGAGTGTGCGCTTATAGGAGCATGTGCGGTAAATAGGTCGAATACGGTATATATGGAGTCCAAACAAAAATGAAATCAGATTCAGTCTATAACTAATAGTTTTCTCATAAAATGGCTCGGGGCCCATCCCAGAAATATCCCTGATGTTCAAGAAAGGTGCTGTGTTTAATGACAATGATTATAAGGTAGAAACAATTGTGCTCGAGTTCTCTCAAATCATGTGAAATTATATCAACACCTGATATGTTCATGACGTACAGTCATTTTCTATGCGAGAGAAAAATAACAATTTTCTCAGAAGCACAATAATTATTACTAAAAGTTTTGGTTGTTTGATTTGAGGTTTAACGTCCCCGTCAACCCTGTAAAGATCATTTTGGAGACGTTGCTTCTAATTTTGTGGGACTTTTACCCGACATTGAGATAAAATGACATCTCAAGCCCTGTCGCTCAATGAAACCAATAGGGTTTATTAGCATGGACGGGCCGAATCGCACGGCTTTGCCTGGGCAGGCTTAGAGCCTCTAAGCGGTTTATCAGTACTCTTGTGTGTGGGTCGGTTTCAGCTCTGTGTGGAAGCATAATGCAGCCCATCTATTTCTTCAAGCCCCGATGGACGGGGCCGTTCTCAAGTACCGGTAGATGCCAATCACTACTAATGTTGTCTGCTTTGTCATCCACTGGTTACTTTGAAAAAGTCATTTATGAAAACAGTGTGGACCCAGATCAGACTTCTCATATAGGAGCTGTCTGATCAAGGTCCACACTGTTTTCATATATGCATAAATATGTTTGAAATGCTGGACCAAAGATGCAGCAGACGACACAAGCAGACGACATTTTCCGATGCACTTAACCCTTATCTTGCTGTTCACGACTAGCCCTATCTTTGCAAACAGTGTAGATCCAGATCAGATGGCTTCTGAAGAAGCCATCTGATCAGGATCTACACTGTTTGGCATTCAGTTTATGAATTTGTAGCAATAAATTACATCAAGTAATTTGTGTATTTGTTACAAACTATTGTCGCCTGTGAACTGTAACACTCCACCCTTTTATTTAACAATTATCCTGCTGAATATTCATTTTAGCCACAGCAAGATAAGGGTTAATATATTGCTTATACTTTATGTAATATATTGCTTGTACTTTTAGACAGAAATGGGTGTGGCTTAAATGAATATTCAGCAAGATAAGGGTTAATTGTTATTAATTGGAACTTTGTGTGACAAAAGAGAAATCAGATGTGCCCTTCATGTAAGAAACAGCAGGATATTTCCTGGTACCGGTAATTATTGCAGGATATAGGAGTCAGGTTTTACATCTGTTTGTGTGTCCTTGTGTTCAGTTTTTTCCTCCATGAAATGTCAACTATAATTTATATTCAACCTAGGTGAATAGACTTTCGTTTGTTTGTTTGATTTGAGGTTTAACGTCCCCGTCAACACTGTAAAGGTCATTTTTGAGACGTTGCTTCCAATTTTGTGGGACTTTTACCTGACATTGAGATGAAATATCTCAAGCCCTGTCGTCCAATAAAACCAAAGGGTTTATAAGCATGGATGTTCGGACACTCGCACCACTTTGCCTGGGCAGGCTTAGATCCTCTAAGCAGTTTACCAGTACTCGTGTGCAGGTCGGTTTCAGCTCTGCGTGGAAACATCATGCAGCCCATCTATTTCTTCAAGTCCTAGGCGAATAGACTATTTAGGTGACCCGATACACTTGAAAATTTCTTGCTATTTTTTTTCAAGGGAGACCACTTCCAGATTCCTGTCTACCTCTGTAAAAATCCTAAAAATTGGGACACCATGAGGACTTAATTGCCATAATTCTCCTAAAATGTTTCACTATCAAGCAAGGAGTAGAAAAGTTCCCTTCACTGTTTGCTTGGGCCTACCTGTCCCAATACTTAGGATCCTTTTTGGAAACTCCAAAATGGGTGGGTACCCTGGCAAACAGAGCAGGCCCAGATCAGACGCCACATTCTGCAGCGTCTGATCAGGGCTTTCACTGTTTGCATAAAGTTCAGCCATTCACCAAATAAATTTGAAAACAAAAAACACAATCTGACACCCCTGAATTTTGCAATGGATTTGTGCTTTATAATTATGAGGTGGAAGATTCCTTTTGGTACAAAAAGTGTTTATCTGAGCTCCTTTGAGCTAGAATTTGTTCCCTAAGAGAGAGCAAATTCTTACCAAAGTTGATTAAATACACAAAAAAATCTAGAGTGATCTCCCTTGAAAGATGTTATTTTTAGCTCACCTGTCAAGAAGTGACGAGGTGAGTTTTTGGGATCACTTTTTGTCGGTCGTGTGTGCGTGCGTCCGTGCGTGTGTCCGTCTGTGCATCCATCCGTCCGTAAACAATTTCAAATAAGTATATCTCTAATACCCCATGGCCAATCTTGATCAAATTTTATGTGAAGCATCATCAGGTAGGGGGAAAGGCTGCATAAGGTTTTTGGGCTGATCAGATTGGAATTCTGGTTGCCATGGCAACATATAGCTCCCATAGACTTATAAAGGGAAAAATTTAAAAACTCTTCTTCTCTGAAACCACAGGGCCCAGAGCTTAGATATTTAGCATGTAGCAAGGGCAAGTGCTCAACTACATTATTCCTGCCAATCATGCCCCTGGGTTCCAAATGGGCCATGCCCCGGGGCCCCTTCTCTCCCATAGACTCATAATGGAAAAAAAGGTTAAAAAATCTTCTTCTCTGAAACCACAGGGCCCAGAGCTTAGATATTTAGCATGGAGCAATAGCAAGTGGTCACCTACATAATTCCTGCCAATCATGCCCCTGGGGTCCAAATGGGCCACGCCTCGGGGGCCCCTTCGCTCCCATAGACTCATAATGGAAAAAAGCTTAGAAAATCTTCTTCTCTGAAACCACAGGGCCCAGAGCTTATATATTTAGCATGCAGTAAAGACAAGTGGTCACCTACATAATTCCTGCCAATCATGCCCCTGGGGTCCAAACGGACCACGCCCGGGGCCCCTTAGCTCCTATAGACTCATAATGGAAAAAAGCTTCAAAAATCTTCTTCTCTGAAACCACAGGGCCCTGAGCTTAGATATTTAGCATGTAGCAAGGGCAAGTGGTCACCTACATAATTCCTGCCAATCATGCCCCTAGGGTCCAAACGGACCACGCCCCAGGGTCCCTTAGCTCCTATAGACTCATAATGGAAAAAAGCTTCAAAAATCTTCTTCTCTGAAACCACAGGGCCCAGAGCTTAGATATTTAGCATGTAGCAATGGGAAGTGGTCACCTACATAATTCCTGCCAATCATGCCCCTGGATTCCAAATGGGCCACGCCCCCGGGCCGGCCCCTTCGCTCCCATAGACTCATAATGGAAAAAAGCTTCAAAAATCTTCTTCTCTGAAACCACAGGGCCCAGAGCTTATATATTTAGCATGTGGTAACGGCAAGTGGTCACCAACATAATTCCTGCCAATCATGCCCCTAGGGTCCAAACGGATCACGCCCCAGGGCCCCTTAGCTCCTATAGACTCATAATGGGAAAAAGCTTCAAAAACCTTCTTCTATGAAACCACAGGGCCCAGAGCTTAGATATTTAGCATGTAGCAGTGGCAAGTGGTCACCTACATAATTCCTGCCAATCATGCCCCTGGGTTCCAAATGTGCCACGCCCCGTGGCCCCTTCGCCCCCATAGTCTCATAATGGAAAAAAGCTTCAAAAATCTTCTTCTCTGAAACCACAGGGCCCAGAGCTCAGATATTTAGCATGTATCACTGGCAAGTGGTCACCTACATAATTTCTGCCAATCATGCCCCTGGGGTCCAAATTGGCCACACCCCGGGGCCCCTTAGCTTCTGTATACTCATAATGGAAAAAAAGGTTCAAAAATCTTCTTCTCTGAAACCACAGGGCCCAGAGCTTAGATATTTAGCATGTAGCAATGGCAAGTGGTCACCTACATAATTCCTGCCAATCATGCCCCTGGGTTCCAAATGGGCCATGGGCTGGCACCCCTTCACTCCTATAGACTCATAATGAAATAAAGCTGCAAAAATCTTCTTCTCTGAAACCACAGGGCCCAGAGCTTAGATATTTAGCATGTAGCAAGGGCAAGTGGTCAACTACATAATTCCTGCCAATCATGCCCCTGGGTTCCACTGGGGCCATGCCCCGGGGCCCCTTGTCTCCCATAGCTCATAATGGAAAAAAGCTTAAAAAATCTTCTTCTCTGAAACCACAGGGCCCAGAGCTTAGATATTTAGCATGTAGCAATGGCAAGTGGTAACCTACATAATTCCTGCCAATCATGCCCCTGGGGTCCAAATTGGCGACACGCCGGGGCCCCTTAGCTCCTATATACTCATAATGGAAAAAAAGGTTCAAAAATCTTCTTCTCTGAAACCACAGGGCCCAGAGCTTAGATATTTAGCATGTAGCAACGGCAAGTGGTCACCTACATAAATCCTGCCAATCATGCCCCTGGGGTCAAAACAGGCCACACCCTGGGACCCCTTAGCTACCATAGACTTATAATGGAAAAAAAGCTTCAAAAATCTTCTCTGAAACCACAGGGGCCAGAGCTTAGATATATAGCATGTAGCAACGGCAAGTGGTCACCTACTTAAATCCTGCCAATCATGCCCCTGGGTTCCAAATGGGCCATGACCCAGGTACCCTAAGCTCCCATAGACTCATAATGGAAAAAAAGCTTCAAAAATCTTCTTCTCTGAAACCACAGGGCCCAGGTCACCTACATAAATCCTGCCAATCATGCCCCTTGGGCCAGAATTGGCCACGCCCATGGCCCATTAGCTACCATGGATGGACTTAAAATGGAAAAAAACTTAAAATGGAAAAAAAAACTTCAAAAATGTCTGGGAAACCATAAGGCCCAGAGCTTAGATATTTAGCATGTAGCAACATGGAGTGGTTGCCTACATGAATCCTGCCTGAGTCTTGCATCTGGGGTTCAAATTGGTCAAATCCTGTGGCTTCTTGACTCCAATAAACTTAATTATAATGGAAAAAAAAAAAAAAAAAAAAAACTTTAAAAATCTTCTTCTCTGAAACCATGAAGTACGGACCTTAGATATTTAGTATTAGCAACATAAAATGGTCGCCTACATAAATCCTGCCAACCATGCCCATTGGGTATGGACTTATACTGAAAAAAAAAATAAAAAATCTTCTTCTCCAAAGCCATAAGGCCCAGAGCTCAGATATTTAGTATGTAGCAATGTCAAGTGGTCTCCTACACTTATAATTTTCTGGTACACAGGTGAGCGATAAAGGGGCCATTGGGCCCTCTTGTCTCCTTAACCCATTCACCTTATTTGCATTATCTGCTGGTTCCCAGCTTGAAGGTTATCAGTGTTGGAAAAACAGGTTACCAGACCCCCCTGACCTTTTAAGGTCAGGGGGGTCTGGTTACCTGTTTTTCCAATATTGACAATGTGCAAGCTGGGAGCCAGCAAATAATGCAAATATGGTGAATTCTGTACCAGAAACCCCAAAACGGGTAATTGGCAAACAGTGCAAGCCCAGATCAGACATCGCATTCTGCGGTGTCTGAGTTCTGCAGCGTCTGATTAGGGCCTACACTGTTTGCAAGAAGTAAGCTATTTTCCAAACAAATTTTGAAGAAAACACAACCTGACACACCCTAAATTTTGAAATGGACTCTTGCTATTTATGAGGAGGAAGATTTCGTTTGGTACAAAAAGGGTTAAATCTTATTTTTCGAGCTTAGCTGTTGCAGCATAGCTCCAGTGAAATGAGAAGTGATTTTGGCACTACTTTCGGAGTTACTGCATATGACCCAATCACCAGTGAGAACATAGTACCCCATGTAGACTGCTTCACAGACCACCTATTTCAAACGGAATAGATGAATATTTTTAATAGATGAACTGTGTAGCAGTCTAATCTTTTTATAGTTCAGTTCATATAACCCAGTTTACAGCCCATTTGTACCATAAAATCCCAAACCTGGCAGCTTGCAAACAGGACAAACCCAGATCAGATACCACAGAATGCGGAGTCTCATTATGACCTTCACTGCATACTTACAAAAAAGGTTCAGCCATTTTTGCCAAATATTTCGTGGAAGCCACAACCTGACATCCCTGATTTTAAAATGAATTCATTCCATACTGATATAAGGTGTTCCGGATTCCATTCATTTAAAATGGGTTAAAAGCACGCAGTGTGGGTCGATAATGTATTACCAAAATAAGACAGTTGGAATGAGTTTGGACAGGTTCACGTCAAGGCTTACATTGTAAGCAGTAAATTTTGCAGTTAAGACACAGATGAGACGCCACTTGTTGTAGCGTCTGATCTGATCTGCTATGTTTGTCCCTAAAAAGGCTGCTAGACATATACTCAGAGTATGGGTTAATGTGTGTGTGTGTGTGTGGGGGGGGGGGTGACAATGTTACTTTTTTAAAGCGACCTGTCTGCGTCCTAGACATGTGACCACAAATAAAGCAAATTATCAGCTCAGACGCAAGTTCGATACCTGGCGGGTTCTTTCCAGGAGATTGATTTTGAAATCTGTTCCACGGTGATTCTATCCCTTTTGCTGATTCAAGAAGGGCAGTTGTTGGTTTCCGGTAAAATACTGTGTACTGAGCTGTATTGACAATATCTAACCAAAGAAATTGCCTTAATGCCAGATCATTTTAAATGGCCTCGTCGAGGCAATTTATTTTTATATAATAATAACGGAGCATAATGTCTAAACCTCTGCAAATATTCCTATGGATTGATATTCACAATAACTAACCCAAGAAACTGTCGTTTGCAAGATCACTTCATAAATGGCCTCACTGATGCAATATATATTTAGCAAAATGTTAACAGAGTATAATGTTCAAACCTCTCTGAATATTCCAATCATTTTTGGCATTCGGATTGATATTGACAATACCTAACCCATGAGGCTGTTTTATGCAAGATTACTTTATGAATGGCCTCGCCGAGGCAAAATGATATAAAAAATGAATACGGAGTATAACATCTAAACCCGGCCTTGATCATTTTCGGCATACAGGTTGATATTGACAATACATAACCCTCAAAATTGCCTTCTGCCAAATTACTTTACAAAAGGCCTCGCCTAGGCAAACTGAAAAATTATTTCGAAGTGTAACTTCTAATCTACTCGGAATATTTTTGACAACTGTTAGCATACAGATAGATAATGTACAGATGTAACCCAACCCGATTCGTGAATGCCCAATTTCTTTATTTTAGCCTCGGCAAGGTAAAAAATTCACCCACTGACACGGTAGTATAACTTTCAAACCGACGGGTATATTTTTATAATGTTTTGCATGCATATGTAAATTGACAAGATAGCTTTATAAACAGCTTCACCGAGGCAATTTTTAAAGACTGATTACAGATGTATAACTTATAAACTGCTGGGGAAATTATGATAATTTTTCACATGAAGATAAACATCATCAAGAATGTCTAATGCAAGATAAATAACCTCCCCAAGGTAATTTTTCAAAAACTGATTACATAAAATAACTTTAAAGCCGCCAAACAATTGCGCAAGCCGCAGTTATTGCACGAACTATAGCTCAGCAGAAATCTTCAAGTAAACTGTAGAACTGCATGGTAGAACTGATTGTGGGTTATTATTAATCAAAAACATTGATTGTGGGTACTTGATAAAACTGCCTCGTCAAGGCGGTTCAATCAAGTCCCCTCAATCAATGTTTTGAGCAGAGATAAGAAAATATCACAATGTTGTATCTTAAAATTTCCATTTTTTTCCCGAAAAATTGACGATGTATTTGTACAGGCGTGTTTTCGTGATGGTTGTTGCGGGGTCTACACCTTAGCGTGAGTTAATTTCAATATAGGTATTGTTGCTTTAACACGACTTCTGGCCCAGAATAGCTTCAAACAGCTGTGTTCATTGGATCAATATGAGCCTGAATTAAAATACCAATCGGAGGCTAAATCAAATTATCAAAGCTACGCTCCATCAGCACTCTCAGTGCTTTGATTTATTGAATGTCTAATTGATGCCTGAATTCTGTTACTGCAGAAACTGTTTCATAGCTTTCTGTCACGTAAATAAAGCTTTAACCCTTTTTGTACCAAATGGAATCATCCTCCTTATATACAGCAGGAGTCCATTTCAAAATTCAGGGTGTCAGGTTGTGTTGACGTTTTCTCCAAAATCTACTTGGAAATTGGCTGAACGTTTTGCAAACAGTGCAGGCCCAGATCAGACGCCGCGTTTTGCGGCGTCTGATCTGGGCCTACACTGTTTGCCAACTACCCGTTTTTGGGTTTCCGGTGTCATATAATATTTTGACCCGCCTAAAAAGTGACCCGCGGGTCATAATATTATGACCCGCGGGTCAATATATTATTATAATATTTTGACCCCCCCTATAATATTTTGACCCCCCTCCCTAACTTCACAAAAAAATACATTTAAATGACCAAATATGGTGATGTAACTGTTAAGCAGTAAAACTATGACAATTGTGGTGGTTTTTCCTGCTGATTTTTAATGACAGATTCTATCTGTCATCTCTAGCTATCCTGCGTGTTGTAAAGTAGTTCCGGCTTTCTTACAACTTTCTTCCGGCTTTGACCGCCAAAGAAATATGAGTCCGCACAAAAATGTAGTCCGGTTAGGCGCAGTTATCAAAATTGTACATCCTATAATCGCAATACAAACTTTTGAAGCAGACGACATGACGATTTTATCTTACCGTTCAGAGAATATATTCAGCACTTCATATGAATCAGCTGCATCATGCGAGACTGTATACCTAGATCAATGCGGCATCTGCTTAGATGTCTGCTCAGGTTTTACACTGTTTTCTAACAGTGCTGTCAATATGTAATCCTTAAAGACCAGCCGGTCAGCTGCAGACCAGAATATTAATGGGTTTTCCGACATTCGAGGTCAAGTCTAGGTCAGTTACAACTAGGTGTATATCAGACTTTGCGAGAAAGGCTGTCCCTTTCAACCCTGGAATATGGTACCGATACCTATGCAAACAGTGTAGGTCCTGTGATATAATTCTAGGTGCCATATTTAGCAGAATGGACGAGCCCAACTTCAGTGATGGAAGAGTACACTCCAGAAACTCAAGGCAGTGAATAAATCAAAGCACTGACAACACTCATGCCGATTGTCTCTAAATGCAGGCTGGTCATGAACGAGGACTTGGACTGATCCGTTTAAACTTAACGGAAGTTTAGTAACTGATGCAAACATTTAGAACAAGATCAGCACCGTGTTCTGTGGCGTTTGATCTTAGTCTACATTGTTTGCCAGATCGAACATTTTTTCAAGTGCAGATTTTACAGATAACACTTACATGTAACCAAGACTGACAAACGACCCGGCTATGTTTGGGTTGATTGTTTGGCATTCGACCCGAAGTTACTAATAAACTAGAAAAAGTGTCCATAGGACACGGATGCCCCCGCCAAATGCCATTCATAAATCAGGCTCTACCTGTTACAAAAACTTTAACCTGAGGTTACAGGATCACGTACGTACGTACGTACGTACGTACGTACGTACACACACACGTACAGACGGGCGTACACATGTACGCACGTACGGAAAACCGAAAAAACTATATGCCCCCGGCATCATATGATGCGGGGCATAAAAAAGCGATTCAGAGCTAACGTCTACGTGACTATCACTGACTTCTCAGAATAACCTTTTTCTTGCAGAAAATAGCCGCAGTGAGATCAGGGTATTCCATAAGAATGAAGAGGGTCATCCTGGAATCATAGGGTGAGCTTGGCAAACAGGGTAGACCAAGTTCGGACGCTGCAGAACGCGCTTCTTATCAAAATCTTCACTATTTGTTTGGAATTTCAGAGTTAAATTAAACAGTTTATTCTCAGCCCAGGACTTTTACCCCAACCTACATCCCACTAACACTTTCGGTGCTTTGATTTTGAAACCAAACGATTGCATGATTACAACACGCTTAGGCACCATGCCCTTAAGCTAAAAAGGTTAAATCAATCAACCGTGACGTATGGTTACCAGTCCGGCCACGATCCTGTGTTTTGTATTGTTTGATTTGAGGTTTAACGTCCCCGTCAACACTGTATAGGTCATTTTGGAGACATTGCTTCAAATTTTGTGGGACTTTTACTCGACACTGAGATGAAATGACATCTCAAGCCCTGCCGCCGCCCAATCAAACCCAATAGGGTTTATATGCATGGACGGTCCGACTCGCACCTCTTTGCCTGGGCAGGCTTAGATCCTCTAAGCAGATTACCAGTACTCGTGTGCGGGTCGGTTTCAGCTCTGCGTGGAAGCATCATGCAGCCCATCTATTTCTTTAAGCCCCGATTGGCGGGGGCCAACGATCCTGTGTACCACCTTCACACCAGTACTGATAGAAACCACATGTTCAGGATCAAACTTTTGATGTGTGGTGTAAGGTCGTGCCTAGAAAAGAAGAAATTGTATTTTGTTCTCAAAAAGCATCAAGTGAGAACGTATTACAACATTTTTCATTGAACCCTGGACAATTAGAGTTAGTGTGTGAGTGTTTGAGTTTTACGTCCCGCCAACAGCTAAGGTCATACGGAGACGATACTTCGGTTTAAAGACACATCCGAAAGTCTGTAGAAGTCCGGGATCGATCCTGCGATCCCTGGTTTACAATGCGAGTAGCATAACCACTACACCACGGAGGCTTCTAATGGACAGTTAGAAGCTGGCCGGAAAGCGGATGGCGCTGACTCTGATTTTGGGTGCCACATGTGTGTGATCTATTTGTCTGTTGGAGCGACATCTTACTATCAACAGAAGACGCTAGTGGACGTCGGCGTAGCGGAAGACCGACGTCAGTACGTCAAGATCGATTCATTATGCGAAGCAGATTTCCAGCGGCATCTGCTACACTGTACCTGTAGATAAAATAAGGGTTCCAACTACCGACTAATAAGCACTGACACTGTTCGTCGCCCTTATGCGATGCACTTTTGAGAGCTAGACGTCCCTGTCGTGACCAAAATTAAGACGTCGACACAGTACGGAACACTTACGCTGGTGCATGAAATACGTCCATGTATATTGGCGTCTAAGCGACTCGCGTGATATGCGTTTCAGTGACACATCGCACTTCAGCGTGAATCACGCCGATTGTCGTTTCGGGATGTTTCGACACATAGGTGTAAGGTATGCCGAGGCGACGCGTGCGTAATAAAAGCATGACATATCGGATGGAAGAAGCGAAATGGTATGTCGAGCTATTGTAGCTAGCGACATTAAGAACATTCAAGATCATGGCTGAGACGTTGGTTGGTTGGTTGATTTGAGGTTTAACGTCCCCGTCAACACTGTAAAGGTCATTTTGGAGACGTTGCTTCCAATTATGGCTGAGACGTTAACTGAACAGCGAGACGTTACAGCAATCAAGTGCGTCGGCCTCACGTGGTTCCATTTATTTGTTTACGCTCAGAATCCGGGATATCTAATCCGGCAGGATTACGCGCGTGTTTATAGGGGTGTTCTTACTCAAAAATGTCTTCAAGCCAATGGAATTCATGTACTGGACTGACCAGCCTTTCTCCTCCGATCTCTTTGTGAAAAATAGAGTATCTTTTGGGGGGAGGTATCCACAACCGACCAGACAAAAATGTTACTAATTGCCAGTAGTATTGTTAAAACTTGAATTTTAATGTTTGGTTTTGAAAAAGTAAATAGTTTCTTTCCAAAATTTGAAACATCGAATGACATTTCATGATACCATCGGTGTATAGACAACTGCAAACATATCAATTTGCAGAACTACTTTTCTAAATTTTAAGATCTTTTTAGAAAGGTTGTCTGTAAGTTTTCACAGTGTTTTGATTTTCTCATAGAATCTGTCATTCCAGTGCCTTTGGCGCTTTGATTACACTTGGGCAGTGTCTGAGGGGTGGGGTGGGATAGTTCTAGATCTGAAAATCTACAGCAAGAATAATGACTATAATATATAAGAAAGGGCAATCATGTTTAAAGGGAAATGGCTAAAAAGCAGCAAAAAAGATAAAAAATAACAGAAAAAAAAAACACATGACTAAAATGGTATTGAGAGAACCAGCCTATGCACGTGGGGGGGGGGGGGGGGGGTCAAATTATTATAGCTATAATAAAATGACCCACCCTTTTTATCTGTTATTGATATACTGGTATTTGAGTTCATTCAATTAATTAAAAAGAAGCCTTTGTGGTGTAGTGGTTACGCTACTCGCCTTGTAAACCAGGGATTGCAGGATCGATCCCGGGCTTCTCCAGACTTTCGGATGAGTCTTTAAACCGAGGTCCCGTCTCCGTATGACCTTAGCTGTTGGTGGGACGTAAAACTCAAACACTCACTCACTCACTCAATTAATTAAAACTTTTCATTGAATTAGATGGCTTGTAATACACTAGATTCAGTAAGGTTCAGTATGTGGGAGGGGTCATTTTATCATTGGTATATTTTGAACCCCCCCCCCCCCCCCCCCCCCAACACACACACACATTTCATCAACAGTTCAACGTTCAATAGTCATGATTATCCTGTTGTTTTAATAATAATCTACTGCTATATCCCCTTTTCTTTACATTATTTTGAGTCCAATTCCTTGGTTGAAAAGGATACGTGGTGTGGGGGGTCATTTTATTATGGGTATAATATTTTGAGCCCCCCCTACATTTCATCAACCGTTCAACGTTCAATTGTCATGATTATCCTGTTGTTTTAACCAAGTTAATTAGAAATAATCTACTGCTATATCACCTTTTCTTTACATTATTTTGAGTCCATTTCCTTGGTTGAAAAAGATACTTGGTGTGGGGGGTCATTTTATTATGGGTATAATATTTTGACCCCCCCCCCCCCCCTACATTTAATCAACAGTTCAACATTCAATAGTCATGATTATTCTGTTGTTTTAATCCAGTTAATTAGAAATAATCTACTGCTATATCCCCTTTTCTTTACATTATTTTGAGTCCATTTCCTTGGTTGAAAAGGATACGTGGTGTGGGGGGTCATTTTACAGGAAATATCCCTGTTGTTAAAGGAAGGTGCAGTGTTTAATAACAATGATTATAAGGTAGAAATAATTGTCCTCGATATCTCTCAAATCATGTGAAATTATATAAACACCTGATATGTTCATGCCGTACAGTCATTTTCCATGCGAGAGAAAAATAACTATTTCCTCAGAAGCACAATAATTATTGCTAAAAGTTTTGTTTGTTTGATTTGAGGTTTAACATCCCCGTCAACACTGTAAAGGTCATTTTTGAGATGTTGCTTCTAATTTTGTGAGACTTTTACCCGACATTGAGATAAAACGACATCTCAAGCCCTGTCGCCCAATGAAACCAATTTGGTTTATAAGAATGGACGGTCCAACTCGCATCGCTTTGCCTGGGCAGGCTTTGATCGTCTAAGTGGTCTACCAGTACTCGTGTGTGGGTCGGTTTCAGCTCTGCGTGGAAGCATAATGCAGCCCATCTATTTCTTCAAGCCCCAGTGGGCGGGGGCCGCAATCACTAAAAGTACAAGTCTCAAGTATATAGATGCCAATCACTACTAATGTTGTCTGCTTTGTCACTGACTAGTTACTTTGAAAAGGTGATTTTTGAAAACAGTGTTGACCCAGATCAGACTTCTCCTATAGGAGCTGTCTGATCAAGGTCCACATTCTGTATGCATACATGTAAATATGTTTGAAATGTTGGACAAAAGACACAGCAGACGGCATAAGCAGACAGCATTTTCTGATGCACTTAATTGTTATTAATTGGAACTTTGTGTGACAGAAGAGAAATCAGATGTGCCCTTCATGTCAGAAACAGTAGGATATTTCCTGTTACCAGTAAGTATTGCACGATATAGGAGTCAGGGTTTTCATCTGTCTATGTGTCCTTGTGTTCAGTTTTTACCTCTGAGAATTGTCAGCTAATTTATTCAACCTAGGCAAATAGACTATTTAGGTGACCCGATACACTTGAAAATTTCTAGCTATTTTTTTCAAGGGAGACCACTCCCAGATTGCTGTCTACCCTGTAAAAATCCTAAAAATTGTGACACCATGACGACTTAATTGCCATAATTCTCCTAAAATGTTGACCAATTTGTTTCACTATCAAGCACGGAGTAGAAAAAGTTCCCTTTACTGTTTGCTTGGGCCTACCTGTCCCAATACTTGGGATCCATTTTGGAAACCCCAAAATGGGTGGGTACCCTGGCAAACAGAGCAGGCCCAGATCAGATGCCACATTCTGCAGCGTCTGATCAGGGCTTTCACTGTTTGCATAAAGTTCAGCCATTCTCCAAATAAAATTTGAAAAAAAAAAAAAAAAAAAAAACAATCTGACACCCCTGAATTTTGAAATGGATTTGTGCTTTATATGAGGTGCAAGATTCCTTTTGGTACAAAAAAAGTTTATCTGAGCTCCTTTGAGCTAGAATTTGTTCCCTAAGAGAGAGCGTATTCTTACCACAGGAAATTAAATACACAACAAATTCTTGAGTGATCTCCCTTGAAAGATGTTATTTTTCTCCTTAACCCATTCACCTTATTTGCATTATATCTGCTGGTTCCCAGTCTGAAGGTTATCAGTGTTGGAAAATCAGGTTACCAGACCCCCCTGACCTTTTAAGGTCAGGGGGGTCTGGTTACCTGTTTTTCCAATATTGACAATGCGCAAGCTGGGAGCCAGCAAATAATGCAAATATGGTGAATTCTGTACCAGAAACCCCAAAACCGCGGAATTGGCAAACAGTGCAAGCCCAGATCAGACATCGCATTCTGCGGTGTCTGAGTTCTGCAGCGTCTGATTAAGGCCTACACTGTTTGCAAGAAGTTAAGCTATTTTCCAAACAAATTTTGAAGAAAACACAACCTGACACATCCTAAATTTTGAAATGGACGCCTGCTATTTATGAAGAGGAAGATTCCATTCGGTACAAAAAGGGTTAAATCTTATTTTTTATTGAATGTCTAATTGATGCCTGAATTCTGTTACTACAGGAACTGTTTTATAGATTTCTGTCACGTAAATAAAGCTTTAACCCTTTTTGTACCAAATGGGATCTTCCACCTTATATATATAGCAGGAGTCCATTTCAAAATTCAGGGGTGTCAGGTTGTGTTTACGTTTTCTCCAAAATCTACTTGGAAATTGGCTGAACGTTTTGCAAACAGTGTGGGCCCAGATCAGACGCCGCGTTTTGCGGCATCTGATCTGGGTCTACACTGTTTGCCAACTACCCGTTTTCGGGTTTCCGGTACTCAATGGGTTAAATGCCTTTGTTTCTTTTTTATATCTTGACAAGATAAACAATTCTTAGGAAATCATGAGGTGTGTTTGTGATAAATTTCTCTTTTTTTATTGGCTCTCATCTTGGTTGGTTGCATCTGGAATCACATGTCTTGTTCATGACAGCGACAATGGCACCTTTTGGTTTGTCTGCATGGACACTAACTCTTATCCTGCTGTTCACGACAACCACTATCTTTGCAAACAGTGTAGATCCAGATCAGATGGCTTCTGAAGAAGCTTCAGAAGCCATCTGATCAGGATCTACACTGTTTGACCTTCAGTTTATGAATTTGTAGAAATAAATTACATCAAGTAATCTGATTGGTTCAAAGTCAGAAATGGGTGTGGCTAAACTGAATATTCAGCAAGAGAAGGGCTAATTTGCACTTCTACTAGCATTTGAGTTTAGCATTGGCATACTGGACATAATGTGCTATGGTTGTCCATATTAATGTATCAAAAAGGTTTAAAAAACATATTTTTCCAAACCATATGATGGATTTGGTTCTCATTTGGTATGCTGATTGGTACGTCTGTAAAGCTCATGACTTTAATCAGGTCACTGCCACAGACTATTTTGAAATGTTATATGTTAAAGTTTTATAAAGCATAACGGACAGACGGAAGCACAGACTGACGGACAGGACAGAACCAATATGCTGCATCAACTTCTTCGAAGTTGAGGGCATAACAATTAAATTCATATGATGTTGGGTAAATTGTAATTATATTTTTGTAGACTAACCCATTTTGTATGGGCAACCCCAAAAACTTGATAAAGCAGACAATGTAGGCCTAGATCAGCTGAACATGGCATCCCATCATGGCCTGCACTGTTTGTTAACATTTCACCCATTTCCCTGAGTTGTGGTTCTTTTGCATGAAACGCCTTCTCAACCTCATGTACTATTGCATAAAGTACCATCAATATAAACCTTGAAGGGAATTGGAGATATGGTGATCACAATGTTCTTGTATAAATATCTATGCACATGGCTGTTTGAAGCCATTGTCAAATGGACCGAAAGCCGTGCTCAAACAGCAAAAACCACGTTCAAGTCATGACATTCGTGTGCTGTTTGAACATGGATTTTGAGCTTTTGATATCACAAGACATCCTTGCTTTGTTTACGTTAGGTTGAGCGTCGTAAGGTTATCGCCCTGAACGTAGCGTTTAAGGGTTCTATGATGACGTCATGACAACGTCATTGTAAACACCATTCTAAACTGGTCGCCATTTTGGTTTGCCTGTCGCATTTGATTGGAATTTATATGGGGCTTTTGGGCGTTTTCGTCAAAATTTGCAGTTGGATTCATATGTTATGCAAGAACAACGATCATTCATGGTCTTTTCATTGCATTAACATTTGCCGGATCCCTCGAAAGATGATTTGAACATTCGGCATAGCGGCCTCATGTTCAAACAGCTTCCTCGGGACCCGGCAAATGTTAATGCATGAAAAACCATGGTCCCTATATTATATTGTCCCCATGATCCCTATATTATATTGTCAGGGCAGATAACTCAAATACCATGGCACCCAGGGTTGTGGTTCCTTCACATGACACACCTTCTTAAATTTGTGAGTAACCAAGTACAACGAATATATCTCAAAGGATATTGTAGTTATGGTGATCGCAAGGTTATGTTGTCAGGGGAGATAACTCTAATACCATGTCACTCAGGAGTTGTGGTTCTTGTGCATGACGCCTTCTCAACCTTATGTACAATTGTACTATGTACCAGCAATATACCCCAAAGGGTATTGGAGTTATGGTGATCACAAAGTTATATTATCAGGGGAGATGATTCAAATAACATGGCACCTCTAGAGTTGTGGTTCTTGTGCATGACACACCTACCTGACCTCATTGACTGTTGTATGAAGTACACCACAACTTCATTATAACACGGTTCATTATGTCTGCCCCGAAAATTTTTTTTTTTTGAGAGACATATTGTTTTTCCCCCGGGCGTCTGTCTGTCGGTCTGTTTGTCTGTCTGTCCGTCTGTCACACTTTCGTGTCCGCTCTATAACTTGAAAACCATTCGAGCTATCTTCAAGAAACTTCATATAAATATTAATCAGCATTTGACGACATGCATTGCGCAAGGACTATAACTCTCACTTTTACACTTTTTGAATTATCTCCCCTGGAAGTTTGTCGGTACGTATATATGCATGGGCAAAACGTGTCCGGTCAATAACTTATTTTCAGATGGATTTTAAAATTACTTGGCAGAAATATTAACAACCATAAGACAATGTGTGGTGCGCATGAGGCAGGTCGGTACCTCAAAGGTCAAGGTCATACTTAGAGGTCAAAGGTAAAAAAGGGCCCTTTTTTGTGTTTGGTCAATAACTTTCTTATTTTGAGATGGATTTTAAAATTCCTTGGCAGAAATATTAACAACCATGAGACGATGTGTGGTGCACATGAGGCAGGTCGGTACCTTAAAGGTCAAGGTCATACTTAGAGGTCAAAGGTAAAAAAAGGGGCCTTTTTTTCGTGTTTGGTCAATAACTTTCTTATTTTGAGATGGATTTTGAAATCACTTGGCAGAAATGTTAACCTATATAAGACAATGTGTTGCTTGCATGACTCAGGTTGGTACCTCAAAGGTCAAGGTAATACTTAGAGGTCAAAGGTAAAAAAAGGGGCCTTTTTTCGGGTTTTGTCAATAACTTGCTTATTTTCAGATAGAATTTGAAGTTACTTGGCAAAAATGTTAACAATCATGAGATGGTGTGTTGCATGCATGATTCAATTTGGTTCCTAAAATGTCAAGGTCATACATAGAGGTCAAAGGTCAAAAAGGGGGTCCTTTTTCGTGTTTGGTCAAGAACTTTCTTATTTTTAGATGGATTTTGAAATTGCTTGGCAGAAATGTTAACCACCATGAGATGATGTGTTGAACGTATGACCCAGTCTGGTACCTGAAAGGTCAAGGTCATACATAGAGGTTAAAGGTAAAAAAGGGGGCCTTTTTTGTGTTCCGTCAATAACTTTCTTATTTTTAGGTGGGTTTTGAAATTACTTTGCAGAAATGTTAACCACCATGAGACGATGTGTTGCTTGCATGACCCAAGTTGGTACCTTAAATGTCAAGGTCAAACTAAGAGGTCAAAGGACAAAAAGGGGCCTTTTTTAGTGTTCAGTCAATAACTTTCTTATTCCTGGATAGATTGTGAAATTACTTGGCAGAAATGTTAACCATCATGAGACGATGTGGTGCACGCTAGACCCAGGTCGGTACCTCCAAGATCAAGGTCATACTAAAAGGTCAGAGGTAAATTTTTTTTTTTTTTTTTTGTGTCCAGTCAATAACTTTTTTATTTCAGGATGGACTAATATGTAAAGTAACCATGCAGAAATGTTCACCGTCATTAGACCATGAGTCATGTGCAAGACCAAGGTCCATACCTCCAATGTCAAGGTCATACCTAATGGTCAAAGGTAAAAAAAGGACAGTCAATAACTTCCTTATTCTTTGATGGATTATGAAATTACTTGGCAGAAATGTTAACCATCATGAGACGATATGTTGTACCTCAAAGGTCAAGGCCATACTTAGAGGTCAAAGGTAAAAAAGGGCTTTTTTGTGTACGGCCAATAACTTTTTTATTTTTCTGTGAACATTTTTAAAGTTACTTTGCAGAAATGTTCATCTTCATTAGATGATGTGTTGCACACAAGACCCAGCTCAATACCTCCAATGTCAAGGTTATACTTATAGGTCAAAAACGGGGGAGACATTTGTGTTTTTGTAGAAAAACAAATTCTAGTTATAACACAATTTTGGATATAACACGGCTTTAAGATGGATTCCAAAAATGTATAGATTATATAGAAAAATGACCATAAATGGTCATTTATATATATAATCTACACATTTTTGTTCGGATGTAACACGGTTGTTTAACTAACATGGTTTATGCTTAGGACCCCATTAATTGTAATATAAAGAGGTTGTGGTGTACCATCAATACATCTCAAAAGGCATTCAGGCGTTATGGCCATCACAAGGTTTCACACAATACCCCACGGGCATAGACCCCCTAAAAAATCCATAAGGTTAGGTCCCGAGGAAGGTGTACTAAAGCATTACTTAAGCATTACTAAAGCATTACTAAAGCATTACTTAATCAACCACCCAATAATCAGTAGGTTGGTCGGTTTTCAAAATTATTTTCAACACCTTCCTCGGGACCTAACCTTATGGATTTTTTAGGGGGTCTATACCCGTGGGGTATTGTGTGGTTTCATCTGTGGACGGATGGGCATACAGATGGACAGAATCTGATGGACAATCAAATTTCATTTGAACTTTACTTGGACACTCTACCATTCTAGCTTATATGGTTCCTCATGGCAGTATAAAAACTCTAAAATGACAGTTGTGCATTTTTACGCAATTTACACAGTGTACATGTTGAAGACGGGTTTTGTTAACCATTTGTTGGTTGGTCCGGGACCAGTGATTTCTTGGCAGGACCAACTGATTTCTACCAACAAATTGTTATGGTTTTGGTTTTGTTTGATTTGAAGTTTCATGCCCCCCCCCCCCCCCCCCCAGCAATATATAGGTCATGTTGGAGATCTTGCTTTCTATTTTGTGGGACATTTACCCGACATTGAGTTGAACTGACATACCAGACCCTGCCACCCAATGAAGCGGTGGCGCTGTGCAAAAAGATTATAGATCATGGCAGTTGCAATATGCCAATGCTGAACCTTAGACCGGCTGAGTTTCGGTTTGGATGTTAGCAGAATCACATGGACAATTATTTATTTTATTATGCCCCCGCCATTCGAAGAATGGTGGAAAGGGCATATAGCGTTGCCCCTGTCCGTCCGTCCGTTCGTCCGTGTGTCCGTGCGTCCGTCCGTGCGTCCGAAACTTAAACGCAGTCAATAACTTCCTTATTTCTTGATGGATTTTAAAATTACTTGGCAGAAATGTCAACCATTATGAGACGACGTGTCACATGCAAAACCCAGGTCCGTACCACCAAGGTCAAGGTCATACTTAGAGGTCAAAGGTCAAAAAAAGGGTCCGAAACTTAAACGCAGTCAATAACTTTCTTATTTCTGGATGGATTTTGAAATTATTTTGGAGAAATGTTAACCATCATGAGTCGATGTGTCACCTGCAAAACCCAGGTCTGTACCTCCAAGGTCAAGGTCATAATTGGAGGTCAAATGTCAAAAAAAGGGTCCGAAACTTAAACACAGTCAATAACTTCCTTATTTCTTGATGGATTTTAAAATTACTCGGCAGAAATGTTAACCATCATGAGACGACGTGTCACGTGTAAAACCCACGGTCAAGGTCAAACTTAGAGGTCAAAGGTCAAAAAAAGGGTCCGAAACTTAAACGCAGTCAATAACTTTCTTATTTCTGGATGGATTTTGAAATTATTTTGGAGAAATGTTAACCATCTAGAGTCGATGTGTCACCTGCAAAACCCAAGTCCGTACCTCCAAGGTCAAGGTCATACTTGGAGGTCAAAGGTCAAAAAAAGGATCCGAAACTTAAATGCAGTCAATAACTTTCTTATTTCTGGATGGATTTTGAAATTACTTTGTAGAAATGTTAACCATCATCAGTCGATGTGTCACATGCAAAATCCAGGTCCGTACCTCCAAGGTCAAGGTCATACTTGGAGGTCAAAGGTCAAAAAATGGGTCCGAAACTTAAACGCAGCCAATAACTTACTTATTTTTGGATGGATTTTGAAATAATTTTGAAGAAATGTTAACCATCATGAGACAATGTGTCATGTGCAAACCCAGATCCGTACCTCCAAGGTCATACTTGGAGGTCAAATGGCATATAAAGGGTCCAAAACTTAAACACTGTCAATAACTTTCTATGGATGAATACGAACATAGACATATTTTCGGGCGGGGGCATCCGTGTCCTATGGACGCATTTCTAGTTATTTATGTATCTAGTATGTGTACATGTATGTCCAGACTTTTGTGTTTTTTTTTTTTTTCGGTGATATTTAACTGATACTAACTGTATTTTTTATATACCCAGAAAATGTCCCGTTTACTTTGTACAGAAGTTACCTGTCAGTATTTTTAGCTCACCAGAGCCGAAGGCTCCGGGGGAGCTTATAGGATAGGCAGTTGTCCGTCGTCGTCGTCGTCTGCGTCTGTGTCTGTGTCTGCGTCTGCGTCTGCATCTGCATTGTCTTCGTCAACATTTTCAAACGACATCTCCTCTGAAGCCACTGGGCCGATTCAGCCCAAATTTCATCTGTAGCATCCTTAGGCAGGGGGATTGAAAGTTTGTGTTTTTAATGAAAATCAGCTCATTAGTTTGGTTGCTATGGCAACTTAGAGTGCCCATAGACTTATAATGGGGAAAATAGAAAAATGGCATTTACTGCCAAGCCTCTGCAGATATTTTGACAAAACTTTCAAAGAAATGTTCCATAGGCGATCTACTATCTGCCGTATGATTTTAGGCCTTCTGCTCATTTTTGTTGGTTGCCATGGAAACCAAAATAAAAAAAATAGACAAAAAATACTTAAAAAATCATCTCCTCAGAAACCATATGCTCTAGGAGGCTGAGACTATATGAAAATATTCACCATATTTGCCTTTACAGGTTTTGTGTTTTTTATGAAATTTGGCCTTTTAGTTTTGTTGCTATAGCAACTTAGAGTTTCCATTGACTTATAATTGGGAAAACTGAAAAATGGCATTTACTGCCAAGTCATTGCAGATATTTTGACAAAACTTACATAAACATTTTCCTTGAGTAAACTTCTCTCAGCCATATGCTTTTATGTCAACCTGGGCGTCCCCTAGGTTGTGCCGGGGCCATGCCCTGCCCCCTCAACTTCATAAAATGCCTTATATCTCAGAAACCTTACAGATCCCAACCCCTAAACCATATATATTCTTGTTTCTTATGATAAGATGCATTAAGTGACACCAACCTGGGGATCCCCCGGGATGTGCCGGGGACATGCCCTGTCCCCTCTGTTTCATAAAATGCCATTTATCTCAGAAACCATTCAGATCCCCACCCCTAAACTATATTATATTCTTGTTCCTTATGCTAAGATGAATGAAGTGACACCAACCTGGGGGTCCCCCGGGATGTGCCGGGGAAATGCCCCACCCCCTCCACTTCATAAAATGCCATTTATCTCGGAAACCATTGAGATCCCCACCCCTAAACCATATATATTCTTGTTCCTTATGATAAGATGGACTCAGTGGTTGCCATGGAAACCAAAATGAAAAAAAAAGAAATACTTAAAAACTCATCTTCTCAGAAACTATATGCTCTAGGAGGCTGAGACTTTATGAAACTATTCACCATATTTGCTTTTACAGGTTTTGTTTTTAGCTCACCAGAGCCAAAGGCTCCCGGGGTGCTTATAGGATAGGCAGTTGTCTGTCGTCGTCTGCATCCTCTGGCATCAACACTTTCAAACAACATCTATCTGAAACCACTGGGCCGATTCAGCCCAAATTTCATCTGTAGCATCCTTGGGCTGGGGGATTGAAAGTTTGTGTTTTTAGCTCACCAGAGCCGAAGGCTCCAGGGGAGCTTATAGGATAGGCAGTTGTCCGTCTTCGTCGTCTGTCCGTTGTCGTCTGTCGTATGGCGTCATCTGGCGTCAACACTTTCAAACGACATCTCCTCTGAAGCCACTTGGCCCAAATTTTATCTGTAGCATCCTTGGGCTGGGGGCTTGAAAGTTTGTGTTTTTAGCTCACCTGTCATGTAATGAAGAGGTGAGCTTTTGGGATCACTTTTCGTCCGTCGTCAGTCCGTGCGTCCGTCCGTCCGCACCAACGAAACGACATTTAGGGGGCAAAAAATTTGGACAAATGGGGTTTATTCCGTTATTTGGGTACTTAAGTGGCAAAAATTCGCTCTTAGGTGGCTTGCCGCTTAAGAGAATTTGCCGCTTAAGTAGTCAATATGCCGACGCCTAGCCACTTAAGTATCCGTTCGTGAGAACGTCCGTCCGTGCGTCCGTCCATCCGTAAACAATTTCTTCAAACGACATCACCTCCTAAACCACTGATTCGATTTTGACCAAACTGCACAGGAATGATCCTTAGGTGGTCCCCTTTCAAAGTTGTTCAAATGGTTCCGGTCTGTTGCACATCTAGGTCACAGGAGCCAAAAATAGATTTTTTTCACCGAAAACTTAAAAAATCTTCTTCTCTGAAACCACAAAGCCCAGGTCTATGATATTTGGTATGAATCTTCATCTAGTGGACCCCTACCAGAATTGTTCAAATTATAGTGCTGGGGCCAAAAATGCCCCCGCCCGGGGGCCCTTTATTTTTACATGGGCTTATATAGGGAAAATTTTCGAAAATCTTCTTCTCTGAAACCGCAAGGCCCAGTCTTTGATGTTTGGTATGAAGCTTTATCTAGTGGACCCCTACAAAGATTGTTCAAATTATAGTGCTGGGGCCAAAAATGCCCCCGCCCCGGGGCCCTTTGGTTTTACATGGGCTTATATAGGGCTTATATAGGGAAAATCTTTAAAAATCTTCTTCTCTGAAACAGCAAGGCTCAGGTCTTTGATATTTGGTGTGAAGCTTCATCTAGTGGACCCCTACCAAGGTTGTTCAAATTATAGTGCTGGAGCCAAAAATGCCCCTGCCCTGGGGCCCTTTGGTTTTACATGGACTTATATAGAGAAAATCTTTAAAATTCTTCTTCTCTGAAACTGCAAGGCCCAGGTCTTTGATGTTTGGTATGAAGCTTCATCTATTGGACCCCTACCAAGATTGTTCAAATTATAGTGCTGGTGCCAAAAATGCCCCCGCCCCAGGGCCCTTTGGTTTTACATAGGCTTATACAGGGAAAATTTTTAAAAATCTTCTTCTCTGAAACTGCAATGCCCAGGTCTTTGATATATCGTATGAAGCTTCATCTTGTGGACCTCTACCAAGATTGTTCAAATTTTAGCCCTGGGGCCAAAAATGCCCCCGCTCTGGGGCCATTTGGTTTTACATAGACTTATATAGGGAAAATCTTGAAAAATCTTTCCTGAAACCACAGTTCCTAGGTCTTTAATATTTGGTATGAAGTTTCATCTAGTGGACCTCTACCAAGATTATTAAATTATAGCCCTCGGGCCACAAATGCCCCCGCCCCGGGGCCTGGTTTTACATAGACTTACATAGAGATAATCTTTGAAAATCTTCTTCTCTGAAACAGCAAGGCCCAGGTCTTTAATATTTGGTGGGAAGCATCATCTACTCG
This sequence comes from Lucinisca nassula, assembly GCA_963580285.1. Classification (NCBI taxonomy): domain Eukaryota; kingdom Metazoa; phylum Mollusca; class Bivalvia; order Lucinida; family Lucinidae; genus Lucinisca; species Lucinisca nassula. Next base: position 94,369,968 of record OY757014.1, read on the forward strand.
ACCTCTATCAAGATTGTTTAAATTATAGCCCTGAGGCCAAAAATGCCCCCGCCCGAGGGCCATTTGGTTTTACATTGGCTTATGTAGGAAATGTCTTAAAAAAAATCTTCGATGAAACCGCAAGGCCCAGGTCTTTGATATTTGGTGTGTATCTTTATCTAGTGGAGTAGAAAAAAATGGCGTCCTGCTTTGGGAAAGTGAATGTTTTTAATGACGTCACATCCACAATTGGGTGTGGTTTTCGACGTACAGAGAGACATTTAACGACCTTCATTGTTTTCCATTTCAAACCACTTAAAGATATATAATCTGATTTTAGGTTTAGATTTCTATACCAGGCAATGCTGAAATCTAGCAGACAGTTCAAGTTTTGGGTATATAATAAAAAGGTTATTGACTTTATATTGTGAAATATTCGGCACTCGTTCATATGGCGAAGACACACTTGCTTTGCCATATGAACTTGTGCGAATATTTCACAATATAAAGTCAATAACCTATAAATATATCCCCCCTGCCATTTTATAGCATGGTTATAGGGATCAAGAGGAGGGAGAAGAAGGGAAGAAAAAAAATGTTTTTTTTTTCCATCTTTTATGAGCCGTGTTATGGGGAGGTCGTGATACATGTTATTGTATGTTTTTATTATTTCATTGTTTCTTCGCATTAATCTAGTTTCATTCTTTCACGTTAGTATGTCCCTCAGGGCTTTCCTGTTTTCTTAATAAACTTTGAAACTTTGTATCTAGTTTCAGATCATCAGCATATGACTTGTGATGACCCTTTGTGAGTGACACTATTCATAAGAGTAGCCATTGACACCATTATCCCACCTTTATTTATTGTTTCAAGTTTCTAAATTGTTTACATCTAAAATGTCAAGTACTGCTCTTTTAACATAATCTAGATTACATTTTTTCAATAGATCTATTTTTTTCCGCAATCATCTGCTCCGGTTGCTCAGTTGAATGTGTGTCAACTGGTGGGCATGGCCCAGTTGTTTTGTTTGTTTGTTTTGAGGTTTAACGTCCCCGTCAACACTGTAAAGGTCATTTTGGAGACGTCGCTTCCAATTTTGTGGGATTTTTACCTGACATTGAGATGAAATGACATCTCAACCCCTGTCACCCAATGAAACCTATAGGATTTATTAGCATGGACGGTCCCGCCTCGCACCGCGGTTCCTGGACAGGCTTAGATCCTCTAAGTGGTTTACCAGTACTAGTGTGCGGGCCGGATTCAGCTCTGCGTGGAAGCATCATGCAGCCCATATATTTCTTCAAGCCCCTATGGGCAGGGGCAGATGGCCCAGTTGTTCAAAGCCTTGTTATCGTAAGGGGAATGGATACACCCTCACGGGGAGGCAACTCCATCAAAAGTATTTTTGTCTCCTAAGTCAATACTCAAAAGGGGTCAACTCTTAAAGGAAAGAATTTGCTCCAGAGGAGCAAATTCTTTCTGTTAAGAGTTGACCCCTGTTTCAGTGGGACAAGGCTGATAGAAAAGGGGACAGGAAGTCCTGAAAGTTGTCTCCCTTTGAAAAATGGAGAAAAAAATCTGTCAGTTGCTTATATTCCCCTTAACAGGCTGCTTAGTGGTCAATATGTTAACTGTTCTAGTATATGTAATACAGTAGTATTTTTCTGGAAAAATGTAAGTAGCTTTTGTTTAAAGTTTTCATTTTTTCAACAAAAATGTAAGCACATTTTTTTGTATTAAATAATCAAAGTTTTATCAATATGTTAACTAACGACATCGTTACTTTTGGCCCCGCCCATTGGGAAATATATGGGCTGCATCATATGCTTCCACGCAGAGCTGAATCCGACCCACTCACGAGTACTGGTAAACCGCTTAGAGGATCTAAGCCTGCCCAGGCAAAGCGGTGCGCACGAGTCGGACAGCCAATGCTTATAAACCCTATTGGTTTCATTGGGCGACAGGGCTTGAGATGTCATTTCATCTCAATGTCGGGTAAAAGTCCCACAAAATTGGAAGCAACGTCTCCAAAATGACCTTTACAGTTTTGACGGGGACATTAAACCTCAAATCAAAGAAACAAAAAAACATTTTGCAGAATGCGGCGTCTGATCAGGGTCTACACTGTTTGCAGAAAGTTCAGCCATTTTCCAAGGCATATGTTCTACTGTAATTCTCTCCCTTCCCCTGACAAGCAGAAATTACCATTGTCGTTAACTATCGATACAAAAAACCAAGCTTTAACCCTTTTTGTACCAAATGGATTCTTCATCCTAATATATAGCAGGAGTCCATTCCAAAATTTAGGGGTGTCAGGTTGTGTTTTCTACAAAATTAATTAGGAAAATGGCTGAACTTTTTTGCAAACAGTGGAGGCCCTGATCAGACAACGCGTTTTGCGGCATCTGATCTGGGCCTGCACTGCTTTCCCTGGTACCCCTTTTAGGGGTTTCTGGTACTGACTGGGTTAATGAACTGTGTTTTAAACCCATTTTGTACTGATTGAAATCTTCCACCTTCACCTTGTGTATAGGAGGAGTCCATTTTGAAATGTTGGGGTTCCAGGTTGTGTTGTAAAAATGGTTGAAATTTCTGCAAACAGTGAATGCCCTGGTCAGGCCTGCATTGATTGCCAGTATCCAGTTTTGGTATTTGATTTTTAACCCAGTTGGTACCAGAAACCCCAAAATGGTTACCAGGGCAAACAGGCCTGCACTGATTGCCAGTATCCAGTTTTTGTATTTGACTATTAACCCATTTGGTACCGGAAACCCCAAAACTGGTATCAGGGCAAATAGTGCAGGCCCAGATCAGACTCCGCATTCTGCGGCGTCTGATCAGGGCCAACACTGCCCCTGCGAGGAATTCTAGAAATGATTCTGGAACAATTCTGGAACTAGTTCTAGAATTGTTCTTGAACATTAAATGGCCGTTCTAGAACAAAGTTCTTGAACATATTCTAGAATTTGTTCTGGAACAATTCTAGAATTTGTTCTAGATAATGCATGTGCAACCCCTGTGAAATTATCAAGAACAAGTCAAGAACTGTTCTAGAAAAAGTTCTTGAACAGTTCATGAAGTCTACATTGACAGTTCTAGAACTTTCAAGTTCTTGAACTAGCTCTTTATGATTCGAGAAATTCAATTAATGAAACTTTTACAGAAAAATATTTTGAACTGGTTCATGAACTAAGGGAGTTCTAGAACCAGCCATTTAGAGGACATATTCAGGAAATGGTTCAAGATTTTTATTAGGTTAAAGAACTTGTTCTAGAACAGTTCTTGAACCTTACAAAGAGATCATGGGCTGTTCATGAACTTGTTCTAGAACAGTTCTTGAACCTAATAAAAATCTTGAACCAGTTCCTGAATATGTCCCAATGCTCATAGTGCACATGTTTCATTGACACACTGATCCCTGGCAATATTTCTCCATATAATCTCCTATACTACTAATCTCTACCTGTTCCCTGAGCCGTGCACAAGGACTTGTTTCTTGTATGTGCATGCATTTAAACAATTATTTTGATTATAGCTGTGAAATAACAGAAAATCATAATAAAGTTTAACCTAGAAAATCATTAATATCAGCAAACAAATGGACATCATCTGCAGGTCAGATGGGTTTTCCAAAATAATACATGTAATTAACTAGAAAAATTGATGATTTTACCTCTAAATCCTGTCACATTCCATTACACAACACAATAAATAATCCATGTTTTTCTGACTTTAGCATGCTTCAGTGTATTTAGTGGTAGATAACAAATATGTCTTGTAAGGTGCAGTGTATCCCATCATGCAATTTATTTCAAGACATTAAAATGCATAAAAAAATCCTGATTTAGCTCTATTTTCCCACTCTTTCTGATGTCTGAATGTACTATATATAACATGGCTTTTGATTGGAAAGTTTATGTAAAGCGAAACGACTAAAGTTTAGTAATTAAAATGATATGTAAAGCTTAACGATAGAAGTTTCGTACTTAAATATCTAGAATGCAAGTTCGAGAACTTTGCAAGTTCCAGAACCCTGGTTCTAGAACTTCATCTCTTCAAGAACAATAGTTAAAGAGCCAAAAAAGATCCATGGACTTTGTTCAAAACGTTCAAGAACAGTTCTTGAATTTCTTGAAGTGTTCAATAACAAATTTCAAGTTCTTGAATTTTTTCACAATTTTAAATGCAAGTTCAAGACCTTTTCAAGTTCAAGAACCCAGGTTCTAGAAGTTCATCTCTTCAAGAACAATAGTTCAAGAATTGAAAAAGATCAACGAACTAGGTTCAATAAGTTCAAGAACAGTTCTTGAAGTTCTTGAAGAGTTCAAGAACAAACTCAAAGTTCTTGAACTTTCTTCACAGGGGTGTTTGCAAAAAGTTCAGCCATTTTCCAAATCAATTTTTGATGAAAACACAACCTGACCGCTAAATTTTGAAATGGACTCCTGCTATATATAAGGAGGTACAAAAAGGGTTAAAATGCACATAGTTATGCAGGATCATCAAGCTGACTGTTGACATGTAATATAATCTGGCGGACTTAATCCATTTTGTACGGGGAAACCCTTGAAACGGGACATTGGCAAACAGTGCTGGCCCAGATCAGATACCAGATCAGACACCAGATCACGCCGGCTTTCACGGTTCACTATTAAGCTTCAGCCATTTTCCTCAATCAATTTCTGAAAAAAACTAAACCAGACACCTCTTGATTTCAAAATGGACTCCTGCTTTGCTCAAGGGGGAACAAAATGAGTTTATTATGAACTTGCATGAAAATTATGGTATAAGATTACTATTATTTCTGTACCAGCCCCTAGCGCTCACTTAAAGGAAAGAATTTGCTCCTAAGGAGCAAATTCTTTCCTTTAAGAGCAGACCTCTTTTGATAAAAAAGGCTCCTATTAGGTGACAAAAATGGTTTTTAACAGAGTTATCTCCCCCAAATTTCTTAACTCATTTTATAAGGAAAGGCAAAAACTGGTGACTGGCAAAGAGTGCAGGCCCAGAGCATGATATCTGATCAGAGCCTTCACTGTTCGCAAAAAGCCATTTTTTAGTGAATTTCTAAAATCAGGTCGACTATGTTTATTTGTTTGTTTTGTTTGGTTTAAGGCAACACTGTATAAGATGGAATATTCCATACAGTACAAAATGGGTTTGTAAACAACAGTAGGCTTTTACGTAGCTTCCGGACACTTGTTCACAATCAATGTATGAGTATAAAAAAAGTGTTTCTTACAAAATCTTTAAACAGTTTTAGGAGTCATAAGTGTGACTGAGTGTGGGTATATTTGAAATCCTGTTGCCATGGTTGCAGGGGGTGAATTTGCTGTGATTAATTAAACTTCCTTGTTGTTTGTTATTTTATTGTGAAAACTGAATACATTAGTGTTATCATACAAACATGTCAGATTCACATACAACGTTTTATAGACCACCTTTGGGGCTGTTCAAAGCCCGCGCCCATTTGGGCTTGGAGAAATAGATGTTTTGTTTGTATGTTTGCTTTGATGTTTAACATCCCTGTCAACACTATATAGGTCATTTTGGAGATGTCGCTTCCAATTTTGTGGGACTTTTACCCGACATTGAGATGAAATGAAATCTCAAGCCCTGTCGCCAAATGAAACCAAAAGGGTTTATAAGCATGGACGGTCTGACCCGCACCACTTTACCTGGGCAGGCTTAGATCCTCTAAGCGGTTTACCAGTACTCGTGTGCTGTCGGATTCAGCTCTGCGTGGAAGCATCATGTAGCCCATTTATTTCTTCAAGCCCCGATGGGTGGGGGCCGTGGAGAAATAGATTGGATAATGCTTCCACACAGAGCTGAAACTGATTGCACATGAACACAGGTAAACCGCTTAGAGGGTTTAAGCCTTCCCACCCAAAGTTCTGCAAGTTAAACAGTCCCTACATATAAACCGTTTTTGTTTGTTTGGGCGGCAGGGCTTGAGATTTTATTTCATCTCTGTGTTGGGTAAAAGTTCCACAAAGTTGGAAGTACCATGCATCTAGGGCTGGCTAATCAGAGCTGAAAAGATAATCGATTATCAGTCCTGTCATTGCGATCGATAGTAATAGCTAAGGTTTTCGTCATGATTTTACCTGTCTGACTTTCTGTCTGAGCATGACTCTTACCATATATTGCACTTTACCATATGTGTATTTGAACAGATGGGCCTGAGCAAACAGTGTAGACCCAGATGAGACGCCGCATAATGCGGCGTCTCATCAGGGTCTGCACTGTTTGCCACACATCCAGCTATTTTAGTCATGACTGGGTAGTAAATTGTACCTATCAAGTGATCGATTAAAAGCAAATCAGAAATGATAGTCATTTTTGTGGAATTTATCGATCGATTAATCGATTATACGATTAATCGTGTCAGCCTTACATGCATCTCCAAAATGACCTAAATAATGCTAATGGGAATGTCATACAGTGGACCCGCATTACAATGACAGTATTTGTTGCCCAATATGGTGCCGTTATAAGGAATTTGCCGTTATAAAGAATCCCAGTTAGGAGTATGACAGAAAATTAAGGGCCTTCTCAACTTTATTTACTCCAAAGAAATAGACGTTTGTTAGAATCGCCTCATTGAGGCGATTCTAACATATATCTTTAACCCTTATCTTGCTGTTCACGACAACCCCTAACTTTGCAAACAGTGTAGATCCAGATCAGATTGCTTCTGAAGAAGCCATCTGATCAGGATCTACACTGTTTGGCATTCAGTTTATGAATTTGTAGCAATAAATTACATCAAGTAATTTGATTGGTTCATAGATAGATATGGGTGTGGCTTAAATGAATATTCAGCAAGATAAGGGTTAACATTTTTATCTTGAAGATTCTTTCATGACCATGGATTTGATACATGCATTTCCTACTGAAAGGAAGTGCACGGATCTGAACCAAGGCTAAGCTTGAGCAACAGAAATTGTTGTTGTAACAATGATGGTAACTCATTTTGTCGTAATAACGAATGTCGGTATAAAGAGGGTTGACTGTACCTCTATTCAAACAAAAACAAAAGTGGTCTTGAACGTTTATCCTGCTGAACTTTGCAAACAGTATAGATCCAGATAAGATGAATCTTATTATATAGGATCTGCACAGTCATGCAGTTTGTGAATTGAACAAATACATGTACATTGTAGCAAGTAATTTGGCTGGTGGGTAATTGGAACTGGGTGTTGCTAAATTAATTAGGGCCGGCCTCGGTAGCTCGATCGGATGCGCGTCTGAGTGTTGATCAGGAGGATGCAGGTTCGATACCTGCCGGGGTTGACAGCATTCTTTCGTGGAGATATGGTACTAAATGTGATAAGGACAGACCTAGATTGGGGAAAATATTGAAATAAAAAATCATTTCTGTCTTATTTTTACTTCAGGTTACTATGGAAACTAGATGACATTACGCCTTGCCGATCAGTTCTTTGACGGTTCAAGATGACTTCACAGGAAGCTAAGATTTATCTTACCTTGTTACTTAAAGTAACCATGGTATCGCAAGTAACAATGGTAACACAAGGATGGTTGTGTGAGTACCCCTTTTCAAGTTGGCTTTAACCCTTTTTGTACCAAATGGATTCTTCCTCCTTATATATAGCAGGAGTTCATTTCAAAAATTAAGGGTGTCAGGTAGTGTTTTATTCAAAATTTATTTGGAAAATAACTGAACTTTTAGCAAACAGTGGAGGCCCTCAGATCAGACGGCCCATTCTGCGGCGTCTGATCTGGGCCTGCACTGTTTGCCAGTGTACCTGTTTTGGGGTTTCTGGTACTAAATGGGTTGAAAATCACTGATAATAAAGGGTATGGAAACCCAGGGATGGCAGGTGTTTTTCCAAAACCTTTTTTAGTCCTACATGTCCCATTTTGTACTGGAAACCCCAAAATGGGTAATTGGTAAACAGTGCAGACCCAGATCAGACTCCGCTGAATGCCACGTCTGATCAGGATTTTTACACTGTTTGCAGAAAGTTAAGTCATTTTCCAAATAAATTTTAAAGAAAAAAACCTGACACCCCAAAGTTTTTTAAATGAATTCCTGCTATTTATAAGGTCAATGCAAAATAGGTTAACCCTAAGGTGCCGAGAAAAACTACATCAGTCTGAAAATTTCATCTGCTCATGTTGTCTGCTGAATCTTCTTGCAAACTTTTTAAAAATATTTCTTCATATAGGCAAACAGTATGGACCCAGATCAGACTTCTCCTATAGGAGCAGTCCGACCTGGGTCCACACTGTTTGCAAAAACTAATTTTAAAGTACTTGGCAGACGACAAAGCAGACAATAATTGTTGTGATTGGCATTTTATGGGTTAAGGAAAGAATCCACTCCTGAAGAGTAAATTATTTTCTTGACATTACGATAACACACCCGTGCGGCATAGTGCATTTTTCACATCTCCAAAATGGCTACTTTTCTAATGAAAAACTGTCATATTTTTCTTATAAATGCTCATAACATAGGTGGTGGGTACTTGATAGAACCGCCTCATTGAGGCGGTTCTAACGAGTACCCACAACCTATGTCTTGGAGCAGAAATAAGAAAGATATTGTTTACCCCCGTAAACCCCAGTTTTCTCTATATAAAGTGGGGTATAAGGGGGTGTTCATTTCACGGACTTGTTCACATGATGTAAATTATTTTCTTGATTTGAAGACCACTTTTACCCTTATCCTGCTGAATAAATTCATTTAGCGACACCCATTACTGACTATCTACCAATCATATTCCTTGATTTACTGTATTCATTCAATTCATAAACTGCATGACAAACAGTGTAGATCCTGATCTGGATCTAGGTAAGGGTTTTGTGAACAGCAGGATGAAAGGGACGCAGATTGGATTTCCCAAAGTTGTCTCTCTTTTTAAAGTGGTGGAAAAAATGCCACATTCATGTGTTTGTTTTTGTTTGATTTGAGGTTTAACGTCCCCATCAACACTGTAAAGGTCATTTTGGAGACGTTGCTTCCAATTTTGTGGGACTTTTATCAGACATTGAGATGAAATGACATCTCAAGCCTTGCCGCCAAATTAAACCAATAGGGTTTATATGCATGGGGGTGGGGGGTGGGGGTCCGACTTGCACCGCTTTTCCTGAACAAGCTTAGAACCTCTAAGTGGTTTACCAGTACTCATGTGCGGTTGTGCTCAGCTCTGCGTGGAAGCATCATGCAGCCCAATATATTTCTTCAAGCCCCGATTGGCGGGGGCCGTCACCACATTAATGTGATAATTTTCTACAAACATCATCATGTGAAGAAGTCCGTGAAATGAACACCCCACTAAACCCCATTTTATAAAGAGAAAACTGGGATTTACGGGGGTATACATTATTTTATCTTATTTCTACTACAAGACATAGGTTGTGGGTACTCATTAGAACCGCCTCAATAAGGCAGTTCTCACGAACACACACAACTTATGTTTGCAGTATAAATAAGAAAAATATCACAGATTTTCATCAGAAAAGAAGCCATTTTTGAAGATTTGAAAAATACACTATGCCGCACGGGTGTGTTATCGTAATGTCTTTATCATGTGTGCAAATGGGAAAAGCACTCTGTTGATTTGGACTAATTTTTATGATATATATCATGAAAACACACCTATATAATTTTGACCCCCTTTGAACCCTGCTTTTGCATAGTAAAACTGGGGTTTACAGGGGTAAAACTGAGCAGAAACAAGAAAAATATCACAATTTGTCTTCTAAAAAAATTTTTTTTTTTGGCGTTAAATTTACAATGAATTTGTATAGGCATGTTTTCCTAATGATGAATGACATTACACCGTTCTCGGTTTTATTAGAGCTACTGTTCTTGGGTTTATTAGAGCTTAGTGCAGTTAGAATTTTCAATATGACTGTACAATGGGCCCCAAAAGTCTTCAAAATACCGTATTCGCCCTAATTACCGCACATGCCCCTATAAGCGCACACCAAAGCTATTTTTGAAAAGGAAATACATAAGCGCACACTTTACAGTAATCTCCCCTTGAAGCTCTCATAGTAAATCTATAAAAACTTACCATTATTTCTTCCAACAGTGAAGGCAATGCTTAAGTATCTTTTTCCGTCCCATTAAATATCAGTTTGCATCATCTTGGAAGCTGTTGTTTTCGTATCAAGTGTGCGCTAATTAGGTAGATTTTTCACCATGATTTTATGACACGATTTTGAAAAAACTAAGCGCACGGTGCGGTAATTAGGGCGAATACGGTACTGCACACAGTCTGATACATTCTTATTCTTCAATTCGTGGAGTGTACATAAAGCGACATAAGGGCTCCCGCCCATCAGGGCTTGTAGAAGTAGATGGGCTGCATGATGCTTCCACGCAGAGCTGAAACTGACCACACACAAGTACTGGTAAACCCCTTAGAGGATCTAAGCCTGCCCTGGCAAAGCGGTGCGAGTCGGCCCTTCCATGCTTATAAACCCTAAATTGGTTTCATTGGGTGACCGGGCTTGAGATGTCATTTCATCTCAATGTCGGGTAAAAGTCTCACAAAATCGGAAGCAACGTCTCCAATATGACCTATACAGTGTTGACGGGGAGGTTAAACCTCAAATCAAACAAACAAACAAAAGAGACATAAAGGCTATCAATCATGCTAAATCCCATAATGATCCTAAGTTATAATTGGGGCAGAGATGCCTAAGCAAACAGTGCAGACCTAGATTAAGCAGTCGGATCAGTGTCTACACTGTTTGCCATTCCGTCTGAACTTGTTGGACTCCTTGCTGGTTGTGAAACAATTTGTTAAAATTTTAGGCAAGTCCTCAGGGTGTCCGAATTTTTTAGGAATACAGTGAAATGCCGCTATTTACCCTTTTTGTACCAAATGGAATCTTCTTCCTTATATATAGCAGGAGACCATTCCAAAATTTGGGGGTGTCAAGTTGTGTTTTCATCAAAATGTATTTGGACTATGCCTTAACTTTTTGCAAACAGTGTAGGCCCTGATCAGATGCCGCGTTCTGCGGCGTCTGATGTGGGCCTGCACTGTTTGCCAGGGTACCCCTTTAGGGGTTTCTGGTACTGAATGGGTTAAGACCACCTAAATGATTTAAAAAGCTTATTTAGAAAGATGCAGTCATTCTTTCTTCATGTTTTCAGCACAAAATATCATCTGGTCATGGAACACCTTTGGGACTGTTCAAAAGTGGTCTTAACGACCACTTTTGAACAGTCCCAATGGTGGTTTTAACAGAGGAATTTTACTGTATTTCAATATGCTACACTACGGCCTAATTAGGGCCCCGCACTGAAAGTGTGGGTGCCCTATAGTAATCACTCTGTCCGTCCGTCCGTCCGTCTGTCTGTCCGGGCGGATGATAGGACACTAGTTGGGTAGGCCTTTCTTGGGTACTTGTCGTTTATTCCGTTGTTGTCCAAGAAAAGTAGCCAGTAGCCTGTTGGGTATTTTGTCGCTTGTTGGGTAATTTTGAATGGGAAAATTAACATGGAGGTACCCAACAAATGTCCTCTCGTAAACACGTCCGTCCGTCCGTCTGTCCCTCCACAAATTTTCTGATAACACTGCCGGGGCCCTTGTCAGTTTCACTGACAGCTCTAGTTTTCAGCTATTTGTATTGCATGATTTCAATTGTTACCATGGATTCAGAAGTAGAATGGAGAATGGTGTAGGATCTGATCAGCTGACTTCTCGAAAGCCAGCTGATGTGGACACACGTAAAACCCCTAAAATTCGGACACCTTGAGGACTTAAGTTGCTGGAGCAGTCTGATCTGGGTCAGCACTGTGTGCTGAGGTCTATCTGTCCCAATACTTAGGATCATTACGGCATTCTGTTTTCAACACCAATATTTCCAGGTTCGCATGGTGAGGGTTTTGAACCTGCGCAAACAAGCAATATTAGTTATGTGACTTTTTATGAATACCGTTTTAAGCTGGTAATAATTTAAGCCTTAACCCTTGTCCTGCTGAGCCCGGATATGTCTTATCTTTCAAACAATGAAGATCCAGATCAGATGGCTTCTGAAGAAGCCATCTGATGAGGATCTTCATTGTTTGTCATTCAGCTCATGAATTTGTTGCAATAATTTGCATCAAGTAATCTGATTGGTTGATATTCAGTAGTGGGTGTGGCATACATAAATATTCAGCAGGTCAAGGGTTAAGATGCCAACAAAACTGCAATTTAAAATTCAGCTGTTTTGTCGTCTGCTGAATCTTCTTGCAAACTTTTCATACGTATTTTTTGCATACAGGCAAATGCCGGCCTAGGTAGCTAGTCGGATGTGTGTCTGACTGGTGATCAGGAGGATGCGGGTTCGACTCCCGTCGGGGTCGGCAACATTCTTTCGTGGAGATTGATCATGAAATCTTTTCTACGGTCATTCTCTCCCTTCTGCTGATTCAAGAAGGGCAGTTGTCAGTTGCTGGCGAAAGAATGTGCACTGTACTGGTTAACGGCTTATGTATAAGCCGTGCCCAGGAAAGTGTAGATAGGTAAACTGACCGGCTCAAAAATGACCTAATAAGTGTAGACTGGGCCATTAAACTCCAATACAAACAAAACATACAGGCAAATAGTGTTTACCCAGATCAGACTTGTCTAGGTCAACACTGTTTGCAACAATGACTTTTAAAGTAACCGACAGACAACAAAGTGGATGACACTTGTTATGATTGACTTATGAACCCTTTCTGTACCAAATGGAATCTTCCTCCTCATATTTTGCAGGAGTCCATTTCAAAAATTAGGGGTGTCAGATTGTGTTTTCTTCAAAATTTGTTTGGAAAATGGCTTAAATTTTGCAAACAGTGTAGGCCCTGATCAGACGCCGCATTCTGTGGCGTCTGATCTGGGCCTGCACTGTTTGACAGGGTACCCATTTTTGGGTTTCTGGTACCAAATGGGTTAAGGGTTAATTTTGTTGTTTTTATTTTTTCAGTTGATGGCCCAGCAGGACAGCTGCTTCCCAACAATCCTAAGGCCTGTACAACAGAAAATTTTACCTTCACATGTTCTGTGCATGATCCATCCTTCACCTCTGCCGATATAAAGTTTAAGACTAATGACGAACTTCCGATGCCAGAGAATGCCACAAGGATTGTTGATAGTTCCACACGGTCTGTGACCTTGATAAATTTGACGAGTGAGGATCACAACACAAACATGATCTGCTGTGTTGACCCATGCACTTTAGCTGGCCATATTGTTGGAAGCACTCAAATATTAGAGGTTTTTGGTGAGTTGTTACTCCTGAACTGAGTCTTTTTGGGTTGTCCAGGCCTCATATTTTTCAAGCATTTGCAGGATTTCAGGCTTTTAGAGCTTGATTTTCTCCTTGATTTCAGGCTTTTTAAGATTCTGATTTTTGCGTATATAGTCTGTTTAAACTTACATCTGTGGACACAAAACCGTTCAAACTCCTATGAAATAACTTTCAATGAATCTCTTGCATCAAGTTAGTTTGACAAGCAAATGTCATTCATCAAAGAATTCTAAAACTAGATCAAGCAATTGATTGGTCTCATTTTGGAAAACACTTTCTGATTGACATTTGAGATGTATTTTGATTGGACAGTGCAGGAGTCAGCAATGAAATGTGTACAACACCTTGTGTTTTGAATTTATTTCTGTCTGGCAGGTGACTGATAGGATGTAAGGATATATTGATTGATGTTTCAAGTCAGAATGAAATGAAGCTCATCAATTTGATGAGCTTCATTCAAAGTTTGAACGCTTTTGTGTCTACAGGTGTATTTCTGACTATAAGTCGACCAAATTACTTTATATTTTCATAAACTCCATTACAAACAGTGTAGATCCTGATCAGATGGCTTTCAGAAGCCATCTGATCAGGATCTACACTGTTTGCAAAGGTAATGTAGTTGTGTCTTGTTCAGCAGAATAAGGGTTGAAGCTGCTAAATCTGGCCTTTCAGGCATGGAGAAGCGTGGTCAGTTTGAGGCCTGGTTGTTACATTTCAACAGCTGCAGATGATTCTAGAGTTATTTGAAAAAGGTTGTATTATGTTATGCCCCTTGGCATCCGTCCATCTGTATGTCTGGCTGTACACCTTTAGTTTCCGGATAACTCCTCCTACATTTTAAACCCGTTCAAGCTGAAACTTAATATATAGTTAGACCATGATGTGGAACAGTGCATATTGTTTTGAGATTATGAAATGCCAAATATTTACAGAGTTATTCCCCTTAGAAAATTTCTGTAAACATGGTTTCCAGCTATCTCCTACAATTAACATTCGATCAAGCTGAAAGTTCATATTTAGTTAGACCATGATAGGGAGCAGTGCATATTGTTTCAAGGCACCAGATATTAGTAGAGTTATGCCCCTTTGAAAATTTCTGTAAACATTTCAGTTCCAGCTAACTCCTCCTACAATTAATATGCAATCAAAAGCTGAAACTTCATACATTGTCAGACCATGATTTGGAGCAGCACATATTGTTTCAAGGTTATGGTCCACCGAATATAGAGGTATGCCTCTTTGAAAACTTCTGTAAATAATTTTTTAGCTCACCTGAACACAAAGTGCTCAAGGTGAGCTTTTGTGATTGGTCTTGTCAGTCGTCCGTGTGTCCGTCATCAACTTTTGCTTTAAACGACTTCTTCTCCAAAACTGCTGGACAGATTTTGAAATAATTTCACAGGAATGTTCCTTGGGTGACCCGCTACCAAAATTACTCAAACTGTTCTGCTTGGGTGAACGAGTTGGCCACCAGAGCTTAAAATAGAAAAACCTTTAAACGACTTCTTCTCCTTAACCAGAAGATGGATTTTGAAATTATTTCACAGGAATGTTCCTTGGGTGTTCCTGTACCAAAATTGCTCAAACCGTTCGGCTTGGGAGAACAAGATGGCCACCAGAGCTAAAAATAGAAAAACCTTTAAACAACTTCTTCTCCTTAATCAGTGGATGGATTTTGAAATTACTTCACAGGAATGTTCCTTGAGTGACCCTCTACCAACATTGCTCAAACCGTTCTGCTCGGGTGCACAAGATGTCCGCTAGATGTGAAAATAGAAAAAACCTTTAAACAACTTCTCCTTTACCAGTGGATGGATTTTGAAATTACTTCACAGGAATGTTGCTTGGGTGACCCTCTACCAAAATTGCTCAAACCGTTTGGCTCAGGTGAACAAGATGGCTGTCAGAGCTAAAAATAGACCAAACCTTCAAATGACTTCTCCTCCTTAAGGAGTGGATTTATTTTGAAAATATTTCAGAGGAATGTTCTTTGGGTGACCCTCTACCAAAATTGCTCAAACTGTTCCACTCCAGTGAACAAGATGGCCACCAGAGCTAAAAATAGAAAAAACCTTTAAATGACTTCTTCTCCTTAACCAGTGGATGGATTTCGAAATAATTTCACAGGAATGTTCCTTGGGTGACCCTTGGGTAGAACCGCCTCGATATAAGAACCCACAAATACCCATAATCTATGTTTTTGAGCAAACATAAGGCAAATATTGTATACCCATGTAAACCCCACTTTTCTGAATATAAATTAGGGTTTGGGGGTCTTCATTTCACAGACATGATATCATGATTAAATATTAACAGAATTAATATGTCCCTTTGAACATTTCATCAAAATTTATTTGGAAAATGACTGAACTTTTAGCAAACAGTGGAGGCCCTGATCAGACGCCATGTTCTGTGGCATCTGATCTGGGCCTGCACTGTTTGCCAGGGTACCCTTTTTGGGGTTTCTGGTACTAAATGGGTTAAAATCCAAGTGTGACAAGTCTTTTCCAGTTTATAGGGAAGGCAAGTTCCTCATACCTTTTATAACTGAATTTTAAATGAAATATGGTGTTTGTAGGACTTCAAGGCTGTTACAACCACATGTCTAATCTGGTAAGCTGAAACTTCTTAACCCTTGTCCTGCTGAGCCCAGATATGCCTTACCTTTCAAACAATGTAGATCCAGATCAGATGGCTTCTTCAGAAGCCATCTGATCAGGATCTACATTGTTTCTCATTCAGATTGTGAATTTGTTGCAATAATTTGAATCAAGTAATCTGATTGGCTAATAATGAGTAGTGGGTGTGGCTTATACAAATATTCAGCAGAACAAGGGTTAATTTATAGTTTTGAATCAGCAGTATTGGCCCTTTGAAAATTTCCTAAGCTGAGTATTCCTATAGTTTACATTAGAATAAGCTGAGATATTGAAAAAGTTAATAACACCATGAAGTAGAGTGGCACATACTATCTTGAGGTAACGATCCACCAAATATTAGCAGAGTTATTCCCCTGTCACTTTATATATTCAGCTAATTACAGGGGTAAACCTTATTTTTTCTTATTTCTGCTCTAAAATATAGATTGTGGGTACTCGTTAGAACTTCCTCATCGAGACAGTTCTAACGAGTACCCACAGTCTATATTTTGAGCGGAAATAAGAAAAATATCACAATTTTTCAGCTTAAAATTTTCCTTTTTTCGGCGGTAAAGTTAACAATGTATTTGTATAGGTGTGTTTACGTAATGCCTTCAAGCTGAAAGGTGATTTTTACTTAGTGGCACATACTATTTTGAGGTTATGATCCACCAAATATTATTATTCCCCTGTCACTTTTTATTATGACCCCGCCATTCAAAGAATGGTGGAAAGGGCATATAACGTTGCCCCTGTCTGTCCGTCCCTTCGTGCATCCGTGCATCCAAAACTTAAAGGCAGTCACTAACTTCCTTATTTCTTGATGGATTTTAAAATTACCTGGCAGAAATGTTAACCATCATGAGACGACGTGTCACGCGCAAAACCCAGGTCCATACCTGCAAGGTCAAGGTCAAACTTAGAGGTCAAAGGGCAAAAAAAGGGTCCGAAACTTAAACGCAGTCAATAACTTTCTTATTTCTGGATAGATTTTGAAATTACTTTGTAGAAATGTTAACCAGCATGATACAATGTGTCACATGCAAAACCCAGGTCCGTACCTCCAAGGTCAAGGTCATACTTAGAGGTCAAAGGTCAAAAAAAGGGTCCGAAACTTAAACGCAGCCAATAACTTACTTATTTCTGGATGGATTTTGAAATTATTTTGAAGAAATGTTAACCATCATGAGACAATGTGTCACGTGCAAACCCAGATCCGTACCTCCAAGGTCAAGGTCATACTTAGAGGTCAAATGACATAAAAAGGGTCCAAAACTTAAACACGGTCAATAACTTTCTATGGATGAATACGAACATAGACATATTTTCAGGCAGGGGCATCCGTGTCCTATGGACGCATTTCTAGTTTTCAGCAAATTCCTCCTATAATTTGCATGCCTTCCAGCTGAAAGGTGATTTATACTTAGACCATGCTATGAAGCAGCGCGTTTTGTTTAGCTGTTACAGTCCACAAATTATTAACAATCATGTCCACAGTCCGTCCATGAACGTTTCTTTTTGCATCACGAAGACACGCCTGTATAACTTTGATCCCCTTGAACCCCACTTTTATATAGTAAAACTGGGGTTTCCGGGGGTAAACCTTAAAGAAAAATATCACAATTTTTCATCAAAAAATTTTCATTTTTTCGGCGATAAAGGTGGCAGTGTATTTGTATAGGCGTGTTTGCGTAATGTGGACTAAACCATACTGCTGTTTGTCAGTATGCATGTATGCTTTACAATGGATTACTTGCGAAGGGCATAATATACACTGCTTGCGGAGCTTTTGTTTGCTATTTTTCAGCAAAAAAGGCTTGATATTTTATTTGAATCATCTGGCAAAGTAGGTTCTGTGTTGTAACAAGGCTGCACAAACATTAACCCATTGCAGACTGGAAACCCCTAAACGGGTACCGCCGCAAACAGTGCAGCCTCAGAATCTGATCAGGGCCTAACTGTTTGCAAAAAGTTCAGCGATTTTCCAAACAAATTTTGAAGAAACCACAACCTGACAGCCCTAAATTTTGAAATGGACTCCTGCTATATATAAGGAGGAAGATTCCATTTGGTACAAAAAGGGTTATATTCTATAACACATGGTTCAATTTTATGTTTTTAGCTCAGTATGATGAGCTATTGTGATTGGTCAGTGTCTTTCACCATGTCATGATGTGTCATGTGGCATCAACAATTTGCTTTTAATGCTAAATAAACCCTTATGCCAATTTATGTTGCCTAGGTGGCTCTCTACCTAAATAGCTGAAATTGTTATGCTCCAATGAACAAGATGGCAGCTAGAGCTAAAAATAAAAAAAAAATCTACCACAGCTATTCCCTGGTCCAATTTCAAACTTCATATGAGTGTTGCCTGGGTGACCCTCTATCAAAATAGCTAAAACGGTTCTGCTCTGATGTACAAAATGACCACCAGCTCTAAAAGTAGAAACATTCAAGTGATAACTTCTATACTTTTGCTCCAGTTTCAATCACACTTATCAGGAATTTGGCTTAGGTGACCTTCTATTAAAAAAGCTAAAATTGTTGCCACTCCTGCATTAGTTTATACTAATTTATTTTAGTTCAATTGCGATGAAAGCTTCAAGCTTAGTTGAAGACTCTTTAGATGACAATGTACCCATATAGAGGATCTCACGAGCGGTCATTTCATATGAAATTTATGAAACGAGCCTTTGGCAAGTTTCATAAATTTCATACGAAGTGACCACAAGTGTAAGATTCTGTTTATCATATGACCACTTTAAATTTGATTTTATTGCCTATAAACCTTCTCTTGCTGAATATTCATTTCAGCCACACCCATTTCTGACTTTGA
Source organism: Lucinisca nassula (assembly GCA_963580285.1). Taxonomy (NCBI): domain Eukaryota; kingdom Metazoa; phylum Mollusca; class Bivalvia; order Lucinida; family Lucinidae; genus Lucinisca; species Lucinisca nassula. The sequence goes on from OY757014.1 coordinate 94,388,691, forward strand.
ACCAATCAGATTACTGGATGTAATTTATTCCTACAAATTCATAAATTGAATGTCAAACAGTGTAGATCCTGATCAGATGGTTTCAGAAGCCATCTTCAGAAGCCATCTGATCTGGATCTACACTGATTGCAAAGATAGGGGTTGTCGTGAACAGCATGCTAAGGGTTAAATTTGATTGTTTTACTACAAAAATGCATGGTTGACATGGACGTCGTCAGAATGTTACTTAATCCCGCCAAAGTGTTATTACACGTGTGGTCATACAATTTTTATTATACGACGTTATCCATTGCTTATCAACGACGTCATATGATAAAGGCAGATTTTATTCAAACTTCACAAGAATGTTGCTTATATGATCCTATTCCAAATGTAGCTTAAACACTTCAGCTCAGATAAACATGATGGCTGCCAGAGCTAAAAAAGAAAAAATAAAACTTTAAATGACAACTCCTTTGGTCCTATTTCATCCAAACTTTACAAGAATATTTCTTCAATGACATTTAAACAACAGTCTCTCCTTTACCGTTCAAACTTCACAGGAACAATGCTTAGGTGATCTGCTACCAAAATAGCTGAAATTGTTCCACTCCAATGCACAAGGTGGCTTCCAGAGTTGAAAGTAGAAAAAAACCTTTAAGGTCAAGAATACGTAAATGGGGTTTCCCTTAGAAATTTTTAAAAACTTAGCATGTGAGTAGGTCTCAACATTCTGCACCGAAATATGCAATAAAAATGATATGTTACTGTATTTGTTTAGGGGCAGAACAAAATCATTTGTGTAGAAAACAATGGAAATCTGATGAAAATTGCAAGATTTTCAATCTTTTTGGCCAATAGAAAATAAACTGGCTAAAAACTGATATTTTGTGTCGTATTTATTGTTGATTAGAAGGAGATGAAGACTACCAGGGTAGTTTATGAGCTATAGCAGCGTAAAGATGTATAGTGTATGTATAATTTGGACGCATTTTGATGTACATGTAATTTATAAACGACGTTACAGAAGTGGGCCGTCAACTTTTCTTTAAGCTGTAGCCTAATATAAAGAACAACCAGAACATAGTTTCCAAAACATCATGCATTAGCAAATATGTTAACAGCCTCTCTAGACGCTAGTTGAGGTATTTTTTCCATATATAAACTTGAAGAAAAAACTCTACGAGTAAATTCTTACATTTACTTTTCCACAAACATAGATTCTATGTGCCTGTGAGAGAGGCTTGTTAAAATGGGGTCTACCTATGCCTACAATAATAGTTTTAGCAAAAATAATGAAAATAATCGTTCGACCACTGCATACCCCACTTCGCCTTGTAATGGCTGTTGCATTTAATTCGGTGACTTTGATCATGTAAAACGACCCGCATTTTGCATCACGTTTGTTTGGTATCCAATGACGTTGTCGGTCAACGCGTGTAATATTTGGCGGCGACATCATTTACGTATTCTTTACTTAAACAACAATTTTTTCTGCACTTTAGGTCCAGTCACTGAAATGTTGCTTTTAGAACCCTAAGTGACCTTCAACAAAACTAAGTAAAACATTTATGCTTCATGGAATAATATGATCCATATGAATTCCAGAAGCTATGTGACATCTTAAAATCAGGTGAGCGATTCAGGGCCATCAGGGTCCTCTTCTATATGGTACTGGTAATTTCCAGTATTCTTTCTTTTTAGACTATCCAGTCCATGTTGTAAACTTCTCGTGTGTTCGATTTGGCTGGGAAAATAAGATGGAATGTAACTGGAGTCTTGGACAGACTTATAGAATACTGCCTGATGTGGCAGTGCACTGGTAAGTTCTCTCTCTCATCACGCAAACATGTCTATATAGTTTTGACCCCCTTGAACCCCACTATTTGTCGCGCCTGCTATTAGCATGGTGCGATATAGGCGTCCGGTTTTCCGTACGTCTGTTCACCATTTGTTCGTTCGTCCGACCACCCTAGCGTTCACCCAAATGGTCAAGTTTATTTCTCAAGAACTATAAGAGCTTCATTAATGATACTTGGTACAAACTTGTATCTGGGGATGGTTACTTAAATGCAGCCATCAATATTTGACCTTGACCTACATTTCATGGTTCACTGACTTTGTAAAATATTGCGACCACCCTAGCGTTCACCCTAATGGTCAAGTTTATTTCTCAAGAACTATAAGAGCTTCATTAACCCTTTTTGTACCAAATGGAATCTTCCTCCTCATATATAGCAGGAGTTCATTTCAAAATTTAGAGATGTCAGGTTGTGTTTTCTTAAAAATCTATTTGGAAACTGGCAGAACATTTTGCAAACAGTGTAGGCCCTGATCAGACACCCCGTTCTGCGGTGTCTGATCTGGGCCTGCACTGTTTGCCAAGTACCCCTTTCGAAGTTTCCGGTACTAAATGGGTTAATGATATTTGGTACAAACTTGAATCTGGGAATGGCAACTTACATGCAAGCATCCATATTTGACCTTGACCTAAATTTCATGGTTCATTGACTTATTAAATTATTGCGACCACCCTAGTGCTCACCCTAATGGTCAAGTTTATTTCTCAAGAACTATAAGAGCTTTATTAGTGATACTTGGTACAAACTTGTATCTGGGGATGGTTACTTAACTACAAGCATCCTTATTTGACCTTGACCTATATTTCATGGTTCGCTGACTTTGTAAAATATTGCGACCACCCTAGCATTCACCCTAATGGTCAAGTTTATTTCTCAAGAACTATCAGAGCTCCATTAACCCTTATCTTGCTGTTCACAACAACCCCTATATTTGAAAACAGTGTAGATCCAGATCAGGTGGCTTCTGAAGAAGCCACCTGATCAGGATCTACACTATTTGGCATTCAATTTATGAATTTGTAGGAATAAATTGCATCAAGTAATTTGATTGGTTGATAGACAGAAATGGGTGTGGCTTTAATGAATATTCAGCAAGAGAAGGGTTAATAATATTTGGTACAAACTTGAATTTGGGGATGGCAGATATGAAGTGAAGAAAGAAAAGGAAAAAATTATCCAAATTTTGCGCAAAAGCATATATCTGGTGTTTCCAACATGGCGGACTAAGGGAGAATAATCCTACAACAACTGCAGGGTGTGTGACTTCTCTGTTGTTTTATACATAGCTTTTGTTTGTTTGATTTGAAGTTGTAACGTCCCCGTCAACACTGTAAAGGTCATTTTGGAGACGTTGCTTCCAATTTTATGGGACTTTTACCCGACATTGAGATGAAATGACATCTCAAGCCCTGTCACCCAAAGAAACCAATAGGGTTTATATGCATGGACGGGTCCACTCGCACCGCATTGCCTGGGCAGGCTTAGCTCCTCTAAGCAGTATACCAGTACTCGTGTGCGGGTCAGTTTCAGCTCTGCGTGGAAGCATCATGCATGCAGCCCATCTATTTCTTCAAGCCCCGATGGGCGGGGGTGGACTTATTCATAGCTACAGATAGGCATAATTATCCCATTGCATGCAGCAAACCCCTTGACAAACAGTGCAGGCCCAGATCAGACGCCGCAGAATGCGGCGTCTGATCAGGGTCTGCACTATTTTCTAGCAGAATTTTGCATCAAAAATAGAATAAAAACGGAAAAAGCCCTACACCCCTTATATGACAAATGGACTTGACCAACATATAGCAATGGAAGAGTCCACTAGTATACAATGGGTTAATCCATTTTATACAGGGAACCCCAGCTTACTGACAAACAGTGCAACCTTAGATCAGAAGTGCCAGTATTTGATGATTGATTATGGCCTGCACTGCTTGCGAAAGTTGTCATTTTCTAAATGATTTTCATTACGAAAACACGCCTATACAAATACATTGTAAAAAGTCATGTTGTGGGTGTTGTTAGAATTGTGAGAAGGTATGGTTCTAACAAGAAATATGGAACACTGTGCTTGAGTGATCCATAGTGATCTATTTACTCACCGTTATCTTGAGTTATTCACTATGCAAATGGGTCAGACTGTACATGTATTTTTAACTCACCTGACCTATTTTTAGCTGACATGTGCATCACTCATGCATGCATGCACATTTGCATCACTCATGCATGCATGCAAGCACACACACATGCATGCATACTTGCATGCACACATGCACTCACACATGCAAACACAAACTCAAGCATGCACATGTGCCTCACACATGTGCATGCAAGCACACACACATGCATGCACACACAGATGCATGCACACATGCTATCACACATACATGCATGCACCCACAAATTCACACATGCATGCATGCATGCAAACACACATGCATGCATGCATGCACACACACACAATTTCTCACAGCCATGCATGCACATATCCATCCATGCATGCACATGTACATTCATTCACACACTCATGCATGCATGCACACACACATGCATGCATGTGCGCATACATGCATTCACACAATCATGCATGCATGCATGCACACACACATGTTGCATGCACAAACACACTCAGGCATGCATGCACACATGACATGCATGCACACAAACATTCATGCATGCACACACTCATGCATGCAAGCACACACACGCTCGCATGCACACATACTCAACTGCATGCATGCACACACAAATATGCTATTTCATGCATGCACACTCATGCATGCATGCAAGGATGCACATGTGCATACATGCACACATGCATGCACGCATGCTTGTATGCACACATGCATTCATGCACACACTCATGCAAGCATATGCTGTGTGCACACATACACACACTCAGACATGCATGCACACATTCATGCATGCATGCATGCACACATGCATACACACACACACACACACACACTTACTCACACATGCATGTATGCATGCACACATTCAGGCATGCATGCATGCACACACACATGCATACATGCACACATGCACTCATGCATGCATGCATGCTTTCACATGTTACTTATTCAACTCAGGCCCCTATAGACGAGCTATGTTACCTTCTGGCAACTCTTAATGAAGAGTTTCACACTACTTACCCTACCAATAAACAGGGTTAAAGAAGACTTAACCAGTTCCCAGCTCATTGTTGTGTTGTAATAAAAATATGGCACCAGTACATATTGCTATTTTAAGAATAAAATCAAATGCCCCTCCCCCCCCCCCCCACCTGCACAACCCCCTTTCCCCCTTGCCACCATGATTCATTGATAGGCAGAGCCTGTTCACACACAACCTCTTTTCACACCTCACCCCACCCCCACAGCAAAACCCCTTGTCAAAGTCTCACCCCCAACACAACCCCTCTTGTCACCATGATGCATCGACAATTAGACCGAGCCTGTCCACACACAACCTGTTGCCTCCCACCCCCAACAACCCCATGTCACCATAAGTCATTGATAGATAGACTCATCCTATTCGCACATTCACACACAAACTCTTTTCACCCCCTCCCCTGCACACACACGCACATATCTCCTTGTCTCCATGAGTTATTGATAGTGTTAAACTGAGCCTTTTCACTGTTCATCTTCTGGTGCGCTAGGACCTGACCCAAGATGTCAAAGGGATCAATTCCTTACCATTTCAGTTGTGCAGTAAGGCTCAGGTGAGCGATCCAGGGTCATCATGACCCTCTTGTTTTGTTTTGTTTTTTCAGGAGAATACCTAGTTTTTCAGGGGACTGGACACCTTGTCCGAAGCTAGAATCAAAGACACAGTGTATCTGGAACAGTAGGGGTAGCATAGGTGACAGAGATATACAAGTAAAAGTAAACATTACTTCCAAGTGTGATGTATCTGTCTCTGACATCTTTGATGTCAACACAACTAATATTGGTAAGTGAAATATCATTACACAGCTGCAGATGAGATGAAGTATTGAAGATGTTTTGGGGTTAATTATTAGCTCACCAGGAGCTTATGCTATTGTCCCACGCTGCCTGTATTTAACTTTGATGTCTGGGCAATACCTGCTATAGGGATCAACCATGGTTTTTCATGCATTAACATTCGCCGGGTCCCGAGGAAGCTGTTTGAACATGAGGCCGCTAGGCCAAATGTTCAAATATCTTCCGAGTGATCTGGCAAATGTTAATGCATTGAAATAACCATAGATGATCATTGTTCTTGCATAACTTACGATTCCGAGTGCAAATTTTGACGAAACCCCCAAAAGCTCCATATAAATTCCATACAAACTCTTCAAATGCGACAGGCAAACCAAAATGGCGGCCAGTTCAGAATGTTGTTTACAATGACGTTGTTACGCAGTAACCATCTGGTGTCATCATAGAATCCTTAAAACAAAAACGTTCAGGGCGATAACGTAAACAAAGCAAGGACCGTCTTGTAATATCAAAAGCTCAGAATCCATGTTCAAACAGCACGCTAATTTCATGATTTGAACATGGTTTTTGCTGTTTGAGCACGGCTTTCGGTCCATTTGACAATGGCTTCAAACAGCCATGTGCATAGGTATTTATGCAAGAATTTGTTTTTTATTGGGCGCTCATCAAACTTGTAAGCAGTGTCGAAGTTACTTGCCCTTTCATCCCCATAGACTTATAATGGGGAAAATGTTGTCTGGCGATAGACACTTTATTTTTGATTTCATCCTCAACAAACTTGTAGGTGGTAACGACAGCCAAAAAATCTTGGACAAGTTCAAATTTGGGGCAGATGGAATGTTCCTGTCGGAGTTACTTGCCCTTTCATCCCCCATAGACTTATAATGGGGAAAATGTTGTCTGGGCGATAGACACATTATTTTTGATTTCATCCTTGCCAAACTTGTAGGTGATAACGACAGCCAAAAAACCTTGGACAAGTTCAAGTTTGGGGCAGATGGAATTTTCCTGTCAGACTTACTTGCCCTTTCATCCCCCATAGAGTTATAATGGGGATAATCATGTTGTTCGGGCAATTTATAGTTTATTTGATCTGCAACAAACTTGTAAGTATTAAGGCCAGCCATTAACCCTTATCTTGCTGAATATTCATTTGAGCCACACCTATTTCTGTCTATCAACCAATCAAATGACTTGATGTAACTTATTGCTACAAATTCATAAACTGAATGCCAAACAGTGTAGATCCTGATCAGATGGCTTCTTAAGAAGCCATCTGATCTGGATCTAAACTGTTTGCAAAGATAGGGGTTGTCGTGAACAGCAACATAAGGGTTAAATCTTGGACGAGTTCAAATATGGGGCAGCTCAGATTGTTCCTGTGAGAGTTAGAGACTGTGGCTTTAGTTTCTAGGTCTCAAACCATTGTAATGCTTTGAAGGTTCATTTTAAGGGGAATGGTAACACCTTCAGGGGAGACAACTCCTGCAAAAATATTTTTTTCTCGCATGTCAGTAGGGGTTAACTCTTAAAGGAAAGAATTTGCTCCTGAGGAGCAAATTCTTTCGCTTAAGAGTAGACCCCTTTTTCTATGGGATAGAGTTTATAGAAAAGCGAACAGGAAGTCCCGAAAGTTGTCGCCCTTTAAAAAATGGCAGGAAAATCTGGCAGGTGTTCCCATTCCACTTAAATTGAAATCTTTTGTGCTTCACAATCTCTTATGAGCTTGAAAAGGAACTGAAATTTGATTGAACCATGTGACAGGCAGTTACATAGAGGATATTTGATTTTTTCTCTATAAGATCGAATTTTATTTCATCGAATGAACACCAAAACCAGTATTTTCATGAGTGGCGTAGCCACGAGTGAAAATACCAGTTTTGGTGTTCATGAGTGAAATAAAATTTTACACTGAAAAAAATCAAATTTTCTGTTTCTTACATGCTTCAAAATGACAATATTTCGCTTCTCTAATCGGGTCACTCATCCTCAGAGAAAACTAACATTGTTCCTGGTCGTTTCACGTCAATTTTGTGGTGTCCAATGTATTTACAGGGTATAATACTGGGTGTAAACTGAGTTTGCACCTGAGAAATAGCCTGGGATGGCATTTTTATGAATGGTTACTGAAATAATTGAGATATTAGTTTCCCAAAGAAGGTGCAGACAGATCTAACGTCGCGCAACAAAATACGTGACGTGAGCGCCGAAAATGACGTTATTAATGTCCTTGTGACATGTGAACAGGCTTAGCATCAATTCTAATATCAGTATCTGACGATGGTAAAACTGACCACAGAATTAGATTCAGAGAGAAAAGTAGTCCCAAACAGTGAAAAATAAAATTGATATCAGTCACTGTTTGAAACTGACAATATCGTTTTCTATTTCACTGAGAAATCTCTATAATTCATTGAAAAGCATGTAAGAAAAGAAGATACTTCACTTCTACACAAAATTTCATGGATATATTACCATTCTTACCAGGCACAGACTAAGCTGCTACCCCCCACTACAGTATATGTATTCTTGACTTTTTCAATGGCATCACCAAAAAAGCATTGCATAATGCACAAGATTTTCTTTGAAAAAAAGTGCCACTTTCTATGTCTGAAAATACATTTTTAGTTTAAATTAATAGGCTGTTACCAATGGAATATGGCTGTGGGTCGATATTGTTTTAAAGCTTTGATCATTCAATATGGCAAATATGCTGGTATTTATGAACCATATATACCTCTGTAAACCTCAGTTTTCTCTATATGAAGTGGGGTTTAGGTTGTGTTCATTTCATGGACTAAATGTTTACCTGATGTATGCTAATATTTTTGCTGAAAAAATATCAGCAGCTTTTGCAAATGCAAAATCTGCTCTCATTTTTAGCACGGATGTTTTGGAAGAAAACGACGAGGTATTGTCATAGCTCTGGCGTCGTCTGCGTCGTCGTCTGCATCGTCGTGCAAAAACTTGAACATTTTTTTGCGCCTGCTATTAGCGTGGCGCGATAAGGCGCCTGGTTCTCCGTCTGTTCGTCCGTCCGTTCGTCAAGGCATCAACATTTGCGACCACCCTAGCATTCACCCTAATGGTCAAGTTTGTTTCTCAAGAACTATAAGAGCTTCATTAATGATACTTGGTACAAACTTGTGTCTGGGAATGACAACTTACATGCAAGCATCCATATTTGACCTTGACCTACATTTCATGGTTCAGTGACTTTGTAAAATATTGCGACCACCCTAGCGTTCACCCTAATGGTCAAGTTTATTTCTCAAGAACTATTAGAGCTTCATTAATGATACTTCATACAAACTTGTGTCTGGGGATGGCAACTTACATGCAAGCATCCATATTTCATCTTGACCTACATTTCATGGTTCACTGACTGTGTAAAATATTGCGACTGCCCTAGCGTTCACCCTAATGGTCAAGTTTATTTCTCAAGAACTATAAGAGCTTCTTTAATGATATTTGGTACAAACTTGAATCTGTGGATGGCAACTTCAATTCAAGCTTCCATATTTGACCTTGACCTAAATTTCATGGTTCACTGACTTTGTAAAATATTGCGACCACCCTAGCGTTCACCCTACTGGTCAAGTTAATTTCTCAAGAACCATAAGAGCTTCATTAATGTTACTTGGTACAAACTTATATCTTATATTTTACTGACTTTGTAAAATATTGCCACCACCCTAGCGTTCACCCTAATAGTTAAGTTCATTTCTCAAGAATATTATGAACTTCATTAATGATACTTAGTACAAGCCTTTTATGCAAGCATCTATGTTTTATCTTGGCCTAGATGTCATGGTTCAGTGACTTTGCGCCCCCACAGGCGCGACATAGCTTACGGCGGAATTCTTGTGTAATATCTCTGTCATTACTGAACATATTTACTTGAAACTCGGACTAGTTGTTTATTATGAAAAGGGGAACTCATACCAATAGGTGAGGTAACCCTCAAAATATTTTTGGCACAGTTATGTCCCTTTTTCGACTTAGAATTTTTGCAGCCGAGCATTGGCACCCACATTCGGTGCTCTTGTTTCAGCAAAATAATACTATATTAGATGTTGTACTTGCTAGAGCAGTTAACATTGTGACCACTAACAAGCTTATTAACCCTTTTAGTACCTAATGGAATCTTATATATAGCAGGAGTCCATTTCAAAATTTAAGGGTGTCAGATTGTGTTTTCTTCAAAACGTACTTGTAAAATGCCTTAACTTTTCGCAAATAGTGTAGGCCCTGATCAGACACCGCCTTCTGCGGCGTCTGATCTGGGCCTGCACTGTTTGCCAAGGTACCCCTTTAGGGGTTTTTGGTACTGAATGGGTTAAACTAACGATGCATTGAACAACTAGCCCCTGGTAGATAAATGTCCCAAAATCTTTGTTCAGTTGGTAAACGAGCTGGCTTGGTAGCACTTGTTGCAAAGGTTTAACCCTTTTTAGCTCACTTGAGCACGAAGTGCTCATGGTAAGCTATTGTGATCGGTCAATGTCTGTCATGCCTCGTGTGTCGTGCAGCGTCAACAATTTGCTTTAAATGCTAACTCCTCCTTAACCCTGGAGCCAATTTCAATAAAACTTCATAGGAATACTGCTGAGGTGACCCTCTACAAAAATAGCTAAAATTGTTCCGCTCCGCTGAACAAGATGGCCACCAGAGCTAAAAATAGAAAAATCTTTAAACGACAACTTCTCCTGTACCTTAAGGCCAAATTTCATTCAAACTTTATAGGAATGTTGCTTAGGTGACCCTCTACAAAAATAGCTTAAACATTTCCGCTCCGGTGAACAAAATGGCTGCCAGAGCTAAAAATATAAAATTCTTTAAACGACAACTTCTCCTGTAGCTTTGGGCCAAATTAATTCAAACTTCATAGGAATCTTGCTTAGGTGACCCTAAATAGCTAAAACGGTATTGCTCTGATGGGCAAAATGGCCACCATAGCCAAAAATAGAAAAACATCATAAATTTGCTTCAAACACAAACTCCTCCTCAACCCTTGGGCCAATTTGATTCAAACTTCACAGTAATGTTGCCCAAATGACTTCCTACCAAAATAGCTAAAATCGTTTTGCTCTGACAAACAAGATGGCCGCCAGAGCTAAAAATAGAAAAATCTTTAAACGACAACTCCTCCTGTACCCTTGGGCCAATTTTATTCAAACTTCATAGTAATGTTGCTTAGGTGACCATCTACCAAAATAGCTGAAAAGGTTCTGTTCTGATGAACAAAATGGCCGCCATAGCTAAAAATAGAAAAACATCGTAAATTTGCTTCAAACACAAACACCTTAACCCATGGGCCAATTTGATTAAAACTTCACAGGAATGTTATGTAGGTGACTCCCTAAAGAAATAGCTAAAATCGTTCCGCTCTGACTAACAAGATGGCCGCATGAGCTAAAAATAGAAAAATTCTTCAAACGACTACTCCTCCTTTACCTGTGGGGCAATTTCAGTCAAACTTCATAGGAATGTTCCTTAGATGACCCACTACCAAAATAGCTAAAACGTTTTCGCTCTGATGAGCAAAATGGCCGCCATAGCTAAAAACAGAAAAACTTTGTAAATTTACGTCAAAACGCGAACTCCTCCTCAACCCTTGGGCCAATTTGATTCAATCTCCACAGGAATGTTAGTTAGGTGACTCCCTACCAAAATAGCTAAAATCGTTCAATGTGGCGAACAAGATGGCTGCCATAGCTAAAAATAGAAAAAAATCTTCAAACGACAACTCCTCCTTACTCCTTGGGGCAATTAGATTCAAACTTCACAGGAATATTATGTCATTGACCCTCTACCATATTAGCTAAATTATTCTGCTCCGATGAACAAAATGGCCCCCAGAGCTAAAAATAGAAAAACATTGTAAATTTGCTTCAAACTTCACAGGATTGTTGCCCAGTTGACTCCCTACCAAAATAGTTAAAATCATTCCACTCCGATAAACAAGATGGCCACCAGGGCTAAAATTAGAAAAAAAATATTCAAACAACAACTCCTCCTGTACCCTTGGGCCAATTACATTTAAACTTCATAGGAATGTTGCTTAGATGACTCTCTACCAACATAGCTAAAATGGTCTTGCTCTGATGAACAATATGGCCACCAGAGCTAAAAATAGAAAAACATTGTAAATTTGCTTCAAATGCGAACTCTTCCTAAACCCTTGGGTCAATTTGATTCAAACTTCAAAGGAATGTTGCCTAGGTGACACCCTACCAAAATAGCTAAGATCGTTCCACTCTGATCAACAAGATGGCCACCAGAGCTAAAAATAGAATGTATTAGAGACAGTGACATTCAGGTGAGCGAATCAGGGCCCTCTGGGCCCTCTTGTTGTACCAAATGGAATCTGCCACCATATGTATAGCAGGAGTCCATTTCAGAATTTAGGGGTGTCAGGTTGTGTTTTCTTCACAAAAGATTTCAAAATTTGCTGAACATTTTGCAAACAGTGCTGGCCCTGATCAGACGCTGCATTCTGCCATGTCTGATCTGGGCCTGCACTGATTGCCAACTACCCGTTTTGCAGGCCTCATATTTTTCAGGCTTTTGCAGGATTTCAAGCTTTAAGAGCTTGACTTTTTTCTTGATTTCAGGCTTTTAGATTTTGATTCTTGTGCCTATAGTCTGTTTAAAAAACTATTTAACTGTTATCCTGCTAAATAAATTTATAAACCCACAGTCAGTCAGTGACTATAAGTCAACCAAATACTTGATACATGTATTTTCACAAACTGCATTACAAACAGTGTAGATCCTGATCAGATGGCTTCTGGAGAAGCCATCTGATCTGGATCTACACTGTTTGCAAAGGTAATACATGTAGTTGTGTCTTGTTCAGCATAGTAAGGGTTGAAGCTACAAAATCGGGGCTTTCAGACATGGAAAAGTGTGGTCAGTACGAGGCCTGGTTTTGGGGTTTCCAGTACTTAAAGGGATAATGAACATGTCTCAGTAACATAGAGCATAGTAAATGAATTACCTTGTTAAGCAAAACTATTCTTTGACCAATTACATGTATTTACGAGTAACCCTAAATAGGGACACTGGTAAACAAAACGTAACATCTGATCAGGGCCTTCACTGTTTGCTCTTTATAAAATGGGGTTTACAAGGTTCACTTTACAGACGTGTTATCATGATGCATTTCCCAAAGTACAGACAGTTAAAAAAAATCCGTAAAATTACACCATAGCTTCTTTTTAACTCTTCACCATTATGGATGTAACATGGTCTAACTCTTATCTTGCTGTTCACAACAACTACTATCTTTGCAAACAGTGTAGTTCCAGATCAGATGGCTTCTGAAGAAGCCATCTGATCAGGATCTACACTGTTTGACATACAGTTTATGAATTTGTAGGAATAAATTACATCAAGTAATCTGATTGGTTCAAAGTCAGAGATGGGTGTGGCTAAAATGAATATTCAGCAAGAGAAGGGTTAAAGATGGCTCCAAAAATATATAGATTATCCAAAAAAGGACCATAGATGGTTTAATCATTTTTCTATGTAATCTATATATTTTTTAGCTCACCTGTCATATAATGACAAGGTGAGTTTTTGGGATCACTTTTGTCTGTCATCCGAGCATCCGTCTGTCTGTAAACAGTCTTTTCAAGCGAAATCTCCTCCTAAACCACTGATCAAAATTTGACCAAACTTCACAGGACTGATCCTTAGATGGTCCATTTTCAAAATTTTTCAAATGGTTCCGGTCCATTGCACATCAAGGTCACGGGAGCCAAAATTTTTTTTTTTTAATGAAAACTTACAAAAATCTCCTCTGAAACAGAAAGGCCCAGGCCTTAGATATTTGGTGTGTAGCTTAATCTAGTGGACCTCTACCAAGATTGTTCAAATTTAATAGTACTGGGGCCAAAAATGCCCCAGCCCGGGGCCCTTTGGTTTTACATAGACTTACATATGGAAAAACTTTAATTCTTGTCTGAAACCAGAAGGCTGAGGTGTTTGATATTTGGTATGGAGCTGTGTCTTGTGGACCTCTATCAAGATTGTTCAAAGTATAGCCATGGGGCCAAAAATGCTGCCGCACAGGGGCCCCTTGGTTTTACATATACTTATATAGGAGAAATCTTAAAAAAATTTTCTCCTCTGAAACCGCAAGGCCCAGGTCTTTGATATTTGGTGTGTAGCTTCATCTAGTGGACCTCTACCAAGATTGTTCAAATTGTAGCCCTGGGGCCACAAATGCCTCCGCCCAGGGCCCTTTAGTTTTACATAGACTTATTTAGGGAAAAACTTGTAAAAATCTTCTTGTCTGAAACCAGAAGGCTCAGGTGTTTGATATTTGGTATGAAGCCTTGTCTTCTGGACTTCTATCAAGATCGTTGAAATTATAGCCCTGGGGCCAAAAATGCCCCTGCCCCAGGGCCCTTTGGTTTTACATTGACTCTTATAGGGAAAACCTGTAAAAATCTTCTTGTCTGAAACCAAAAGGCTCAGGTGTTTGATATTTGGTATGAAGCTTCGTCTTGTGGATCTCTTTCAATATTGTTGAATATAGCCCTGGGGCAAAAAATGCCCCGGCCCCGGGCCCCTTTAGTTTTACATTGACTTATATAGGAAAAACCTAAAAAAAATCTTCTCTGAAACCGCAAGGCCCATGTCTTCAATATCAAGATTGTTCAAATTATAGCCCTGGGACCAAAAATGCCCCCAACCCGATGCCCTTTGGTTTTACATTGACTTATACATTTATAGGAAAAATTAAAAAAAATCTTCTCCTCTGAAACCCCAAGGCCCAGGTCTTTGATATTTGGTGTGTAGCTTCATCTAGTGGACCTCTACGAAGATTGTTCAAATTATAGCCCTGGGGCCAAAAAAGCATCCCCCCCCCACCCTGAAGCCCTTTGGTTTCACATTGACTTATATAGGGAAAATCTTTAAAAATCTTCATGTCTGAAACCAGAAGGCTCAGGTGTTTGATATTTGGTATGAAGCTTTGCCTTGTGGACCTCTATCAAGATTGTTTAAATTATAGCTCTGGGGCAAAAAATGCCCCAGCCCAGGGCCCCTTTAGGTTTACATTGACTATAGGAAAAATCTTTAAAATTTTTTTCTCTGAAACCGCAGAAGCCACCGTGGTGTAGTGGTTATGCTACTCGCCTTGTAAACCAGGGATTGCAGGATCGATCCCGGGCTTCCTCAGACTTTCGCATGAGTCTTAAAATGAAGGTCCCATCTCCATATGACCTGAGCTGTTGGTGGGGCATAAAACTCAAACACTCACTCACTCACTCTCTGAAACCGCAAGGCCCATGTCTTTTATATTTGGTGTGAAGCTTCATCTAGTGGACCTCATTTAAGACTTCAAATTATAGCCCTGGGGCCAAAAATGCCCCCACCCGTGACCCTTTGGTTTTACATTGATTTATATAGGAAAAATCTTAAAAAAATCTTCTCCTCTGAAATTGCAAGGCCCAGGTCTTTGATATTTGGTATGTAGCTTCATGTAGTGGACCTCTACCAATATTGTTCAAATTATAGCCCTGGGGCCAAAAATGCCCCCGCTCTGAAGTCCTTTGGTTTTACTTTGACTTATATAGGGAAAACCTTTAAAAATCTTCCAAGTCGGATCCGACAAGCTGGAGGTTGTAGCTTCCTTTTGCTACCCAGTTGGTATGCTCTCAGCAGCAAGTGGTTGCGACCTTTCAACCACATCACGTGTGAAAACAGCCTGGAAGAAATTCAAGGAGTTGCTATCAGTTCTCTCTTTCCGCCACCTTTTGTTCAAGACACGTGACAGACTGGCAGTGTGTACATCTCTTGTGTGCGGAGCGCAATGCTCCATGCCAGTGAGACATGGCCATTGACAAAGCCAAACCTCCAACGTCTTCAGCGGAATGACAGGGCAATGATCCGACAGATCTGCAATGTCAAGCCACTGGACGCTGTCACCATCAGGTCCAGTGAGTTACTTGAGCGTCTTGGCATTGAGGACCTGGAACTCATCCTGAAAGAGAGAAGGTTTTGCTGGTATGGACATGTTGAACACTCCAATGGTGCAGTCAAGACTACCTGTGAAATACAGGTAGGTGGAAAGTGGGGTCTTGGAAGGTCCAAGATGACCTGGAAGCAGCTGACAGAAAGAGACTGCAGAGAATGGAAGCTCTCTGCTATCGATCCTCATGATAGACAAGCCTGGAGATCTGGTGTAAGATCTGCTATGCGTGCAGCAAGCCAGCTACCTTGAAGGGGGCCCACTTATGTGGCTGTTGCCCCTGTACCTGCATGTTAATCAAAAATCTGTTGATGATGATGAAGCTTCACTTTTTAGACCTCCCTCAAGATAATGCAAATTATAGTCCTGGGACCAATAATGGCCCTCCCCAGGGCCCCCTTGTTAAACTTTAGATCAGGTGAGTGATCCAGGGCCATCATTGCCCTCTTGTCTTTGGATATAATGCAGTTATTTAACTTACACAGATTCATCTTTGGACCCCAATATATTGTTGTGAAGTGATTGTGGTGTATTATTTTTTTTTTTCTAAATGTTCATTTGAACTGTTTCTCTCTGATGCTAACTCATTCTGTTTTTCTCTCTGATGTCATTCCCCTTATTTGCATTATCTGCTGGTTCTTTGTCTGAAGATTATCAGTGTTGGGAATACAGGTAACCAGACCCCCCAACCTTTCAAGGTCAGTGGGGGGGTCTGGTTACCTGTTTTGCCAATATTGATAATGTGTAACCTGGGAGCCAGCAAATAATGCAAAAATGGTGAATTCATTCTGTATTTCTGTCTGCAGTAAAGCCCTACCCTGTACCAGATATTCAAGCAGATCCAGTGACCAGTACTTCCTTAGCTGTAAAGTGGGGCTACCCAATATCACTTGAAAAACTGAAGCAGTTCGAGATCAAGCTATTGTCAAAGTGGAATGATTCAGTTGAGGTATTCACCTTATTTGCATTATCTGCTGGTGCCTTGACTGAAGGTTATCAGTGTTGGAAAAACAGGTAACCAGACCCCTCTGACCTTGAAAGGTCAGGGGGTCTGGTTACCTGTTTTTCCAATATTGATAATGCGCAACCTGGGAGCCAGCAAATAATGCAAATATGCTGAATTTGAGGAGATTGGATACACCTTGTGTAGTATTATCTGCCATTTTTACAAGGGAGACAACTTTTGAGACTTCCTGTTTGTTTTCTTTAGGCAAGAAAGGGGTCTTCTCTTAAATGAAAGAATTTGCTCCTTGGCAAATTCTTCCATTAATGAGCAGACCTGTTGACAAGGGAGTTAAATAGTTTTATTTTATATGCTGTCGCGTTTGAGACTAATAACACCATGTATTAAATTCAGCAATCCACTAGTGGATTAAATATGAAAATTAGTTAGATATGCCCCGTAACATTATAGGTATGACATCCATAACAATGTCACATTTACTAATGGCCGAATACGGACATTTTTGTAAAAAAAATCGTGAATAAAATGCGTTTTAAATGTCATTTGGTAAATAGAATCTTGCATTCATACTCATGTATTATTAAATTTATTAAACTCGTTTAGGAAAAAAAGCCTTGCATTTTATCCCTTTTCCACAACCAGTTAAATGAATTGGGTCCATGGCAGTTTGTTCGAAATAAGGGTAATTTGAACAACTAGGGGTTAATCGTAACCTCAGTTCATGAGGTAAAAACAAATAGTAAATGTCTTTAATAATAAAATTTAATCGGTGAGCCTTAGACAGTTTTATAGGGGTGAGCTTTAGCGAGCCCATATGAAATTGTCACGGCGAACTGATTACATTTAATTATTAAAGACACTAATCATGTATTTAGTTTATACCGTAACTCAAAACAATCAAGGGGTTTTGCTATAATTTAGCAAATTTAAGCAAATAAGACAGCAGACAGCGCGGCATGTTACGACATTCAGTGCAGTGGTGCGCACCTGTAGTATAATATGACCTCAAATAGTGCAAAGTTTCTGACGTCACAGTGCCACAGAGACGTTGGTAACAACATGGACGCTCGAATAAAAGTTTCTCAGCGCTTTACATTCTGTATGAAAATCTGCAAATAAATAGTTTATTTTAGGTTTAGAAATTATTTTTGAGGTTGAGACGCAACCCCAGTAGCAGTGCGCAATTATTCCAACGGACCATTCAAACCAGGAAAGCGCGAGAAGGTAAGAATTTTATAACTTGCTGTTTTTTTGTTTACCTGTATATAAAACTGGTTTACATTTGCAAATTAAGGACCTGAACATATTATAGGTCAGTAGAAGGTATTATAGGTCACTACTGATTATAGCGTGCAGTTATTCGACCCCCTTTATTAGGTTACTAGAACGCCTGATCATCACATGAAGGAGTCCGTGAAATGAACACCCCCTCAACCCGTCTTTATATAGAGAAAACTGGGGTTTAAGTGGTGTACATTATTTTTCTTATTTCTGCTCCAAGACATAAGTTGTGGGTACCCATTAGAACCGCCTCAATGAGGCGGTTCTAACGAGAATCCACAACCTATGTTTGCAGTTTAAATAATAATAATATTGAAGATTTTCATCATAAAAATAGCCATTTTGGAGTTGCTAAAATTGCACTATGTCGCACGGATGTGTTATCGTAATATGCGGTATAAAAAATCTTTTGATCATTCATAAAATAAAGGGAATATTGTATGGCCTCATTGAGGCAATTCTAATGTGTATACATAGCATACCTCTTCAAGATAAAATAACAGAGTGAAAAAAATAAATTAAAAAAATGCTAAATTGTCTTTAACATGGATATTTGGAGCTATGGAAATAATTTTCTTTGGATTCAGTAGTAAGGTTAAATTTTCCATGATAAACATTTAGGTCTCTGTGTTCAAATGGTTGAAGTTTCGCTGTAAAGGACAAAAGTTTTATTCAGTAATGCCCCTGTTCATACCAATGTCCTTAACCCTTGTTCTGCTGAATATTCAAATATGCCACACCCACTACTGATTATCAACCAATCAGATTACTTGGTGCAAATTATTGCAACAAATTCACAATCTGAATGGCAAACAATGTAGATCCTGATCAGATGGCTTCGTCAGAAGCCATCTGATCTGGATCTACATTGTTTCAAAGATAAGGCATATCCGGGATTAGCAGGACAAGGGTTAAGATCAACGTCATGGGCACAGAAATTTCAAGGTGATGGACTTTGATTTGATAGAGATAATGCCGATCCGAAGATTTTATTTTTCGGAATTCTAACCGAAGAAGAAATGTTAGTGGTAAATTTTAATATGATAATGTTAATTGTATCAAATGTGATACTCAGCAGAGTTTTTGTTCTTTTTGGTGCTCTAATTTTTGTTTTATTGCAATTTTGCAATTTTTTAGGGGTATAAAAGCCAAGGCGGTTTTTATCGTACGTTTTGATCGAATTTGAATGAAATAGACATGGATGTGTGAAAAAAAGTACATGACAACCCCCCAAAAAGTATTTTCTAAACCTTTTATTGTAATAATTCCAGTCAATTCTTTTTAGTATCTGTAATAACCGTATTTTTGGTGGTTTTATGTAGGCCACGTCGTAATGAACCGCAACGGACGGCAATGTCAGATAAATGATAAGGGCATTTAAATATACTATCTGAATGGTAGGATCTAAAGATAGAGCTTTATGAAACTCATCATAGTTCTTAATCATGTTTTAGACATATTAATTATGTTTTGATACTTACATATTGTATAATTATTGCTTATTGATATGCTTCAGTCAGACAGCTTACTGTCGACGTGTAATGGATGTAGAAATTATAAATAAGAACGAGTTGTCCTGGTCCATTGTTTCCTTATAAATTAGTGTGCACATTCTTTCGCAAAAAACTGACAACTGCCCTTCTTGAATCAGTGGAAGGGACTGGATGACTGAAGAAAATATTTCATGTTCAACCTCCACGAAAGAAGGCTGCCGACCTCAGCAGGTATCGAACCCGCGTCCTCCTGAACATCAGTCAGAAAAGAGCTCCTAGTGGCAGTAAACAGAACCTTGCACGCACACAACGTTGAATCAACGTTGTTTCAACCTTGATTCAACGTGGAGTGCCTGCTGGGAACATTATTTAAAACTTTTTTCTAAAAAAAAAGTTTGGTGAACAAGATTGTTTATTTCCCATACAAAGTATCCCAGTGTCGTTTTAACGACGTCGAATCAACGTCGTAAAACTCTGAAGTCCTTGACCAATCATTGAAACAACGTCGCATATACAATCTTTGTCCACTGGGATAACAGTCTGATGTCACTTAACAACATGGGTCGTCATTCGATTCGGATCATTGCGGTCGTTGTGTGTCCTCCCTTTCGGTCCTTTTCGGTCGTTTCCTGTAATAAGGTAATTCTAAAAATAGAAACAAAAATAAAATAAGAAATTCGATCAATAAAGGTGATTCTGGTGAGTTTACTTGATTTTATCATGAACACATAATAAGTATAATCAAATTCAAATATCATAAGGCCAAAAAGAAGTAATTTAACCGATGAATTTCAAAGAAATTCGGAATTGTCAATACTTTTTCGCCGCCTTGGCTTTTATACCCCTGGATTTCGGAAAACAGTTATTAAAAGACAAATAAGCAATGTAGATAATTCAAACTACTTGTAGTTATAACATATATAATTTATAATAATTTAATCCCACATTCACCAAAATATATATCTTACTTGTACCTAGAGACTAAAAATAAAATTTTCGGTAGGCTCAGCGGCTCGGCCCGGCCCGGCCCGGCGCGGCCTTGGCTTTTATACCCGACCAGGTAAATCGTCAAAAATATCATGAAAATCATCAGCGACTTGCTTTTGAAAATACAATCACACGCCTCTATTAGGCAGACCAAGGTTCATCTGGAAATCAGTATCCTTGATAGGCCAGTGGTTAGTGCACTTGCCTCTGATGCATGATAGGTCAGCAGTTAGTGCTAGAGGTCCTGGGTTCGATCCCCGGCAGCAGTAATAAAATTTTGGTGTCTTAACAATTTAACATGCTCAACTGGCATCATTTGCAGGGATGAATATCACAAAGTGCATCGTCTTTCGGATCGGTATATTATCACATTCATTCCGCCTGATAATTTTATATTTGATCGATTAATGATCGATCATTGGTCACTTACATCTTCTGATGATCGATCATGAAAATTCTTCCGATTCCGACCACTAGCCTCCAATAAATGCCCACTTTACTCAGATGTTGATTGATTGTGACATTGTGACAGGGTCGGAAATTAAACAAGTCAAAGAAAATGACTTCGGGTTTTACGTATTTTGCCATGTTTGACACAAAATGAGAAAAACGTTTAATGATATTCACTTTAGTGAAGAAAGTGGAGGTAACTACTATTCTATTCTATTCTAAGACAAGGCTGTTATATCACCAGTCATTTCCTGAGAAACAAGATGGCAGCCATAAGAAAGAAAGTGAGTGTTTTGGACCGTCGTATGCGAATCACAGGTTTCCATAGCCTCTAATAAACGCCCACCCCCTTTTCAAGAAAGGTAACAATTCTAATATACGCCTGGGCATCTATGAGAGATTTTAGGGTATATAGGTGCCATTGTGGCCTAGACTGTACGAGCACTGACTCGATATCATAGGGTCAACATCTAGCCACTGTGGGTTCAAGCCTCATTCAGGTCACATGTGAGATACCAAGTTCTGCAATGGAAGCTGTTTTTTCTCCAGGTACTCAAGTTGTTGCCTGCCTCAGATTAGTGATTGGCTAGATATCAGTTAAATAATCTTGAAAGGGCTTTAGAAAACAATAATGATATAAAAAAAAGATCAAGACATACAATGATTATTTTGTTGTTGGTAGTTCTCTGTAAACTCATCTGTCTTTGTACTATACAGTTTTGAGATTTTCTTTTTCTCTATTCTTTCAGCCTTACACACAGACAAGCAACCAGTCTGATTATAATCACATGTTCAGTGGACTGGTTCCTAATACAGAATACACTGTCACTGGCAGAGTAAAACCTGTAACCAAAGGTTTCTGGAGTGACGCTACAGAGATCAAGGTTACAACACCAAAAGATGGTATGTGTTTTTAAGGAAATTTGTTTTGTGTAGTCATTTTCCTAGAATGGTAACCTAATTGCTGTATGCACACCTTCACCCATTACTTTGTCCAATAATTTTAGAAAAATGATATACAGTCGAACTTCAATGGCTCGAACACCTTTGGGCCCACGAAAATCTGATCAAGACAGGGATAGTTTGAGCCACTGAGTGCTACTGCCAGGAGGTATAACTAGGATAATTTTGGGACTTCATTTCGGTGTTCTATGATATAAATGTATGCTGTGTGTACTCATTAGAATCGCCTCACTGAGGCGATTCTAATGAGTACATACAGCATACATTTGCAAGAAAGAATACGAAAATATCCTAACTATTCCCTCACTCTTTCTTTTGTAGAGACATTTCCTAGGGACTCAAGAATGGATTCGACTCAGCCATGGTAAACCAGCCATCGGTGTTCGAGTCGTCGAAGTTCTACTGTACAATGCTTAATTGAAAAAAAAAAAAAACATCAAACATTAGTTTGAGAAAAATTTGAGTCATTTATTTACTTTATAAATTTCGCACTAGTTTGTAGGAATGAAAGCCGGAGAGCATTGTATATGTAAGTACATTGAATTCCATTGTAGAAACTTAATCACCATAATTATAGTAACTGAAAAGATCAGACTTTGATAACCTGAGTCCAGTTGTTTGAAACTAAGAGTACCAGTAGTGTTACGAGGGCAAGTCAATAAGTAACCAGCCTATCCCATTTCAAATTGCCTATACAACCAAGATTTTCATGCCTTGTTTTAATACATGTTTTAGGCATGAGGGCAAAATTGCACCCTTATCATATCATTCACTCGATTAAGATATTGCACATCAAACACAGCTAGTGATGCAAAAGCAAGCTTTTTGTCAAAAGTTGAGTACCGTGCTGTAATTCGGTACTTGTCATCACGAAAACACGCCTATATAATTTTGACCCCCTTTAACCCCACTTTTATATTGTAAAACTGGGGTTTGCAGGGCTAAAACCTTCTTTTTCTTATTTCTGCTCTATAAAAAAAATCTCAATTTTTCATCTGAAAATTTTTGTTTTTAGGCGATGAAATTTACAATATATTTGAATAGGCGTGTTTTCGTAATGTTTTGAAAGGAAAATGTCAGGAAATACATGGACCGTGCTCAAGTTGAATTCTGGGTTGGGGAATTCAAATGCGATAGAACGTGTTTAGAAGACGAAACCAGGTCTGGACACCCATCAGATGCCACCAATGATGAAATGTGTAACAAAGTACGTGATCTGGTGAACTCTGACAGGCGAATTAAGGTGGAAGAAATATCAAATGCATTACACATTTCAGATGATAGTGTTTCAACAAATTTACATGATCGCTTGGGTATGCGCAAGATAACAGCCTGTTGGGTCCCAAAATCCCTTAACTATGAGCAAATGGCAACCAGAGAATCATTATGCAGCATATTGTTGAAGTTGTTTACATCAAAGGAAGGTCATTTTCTTTCACGTCTGGTGACTGTAGGTGAGACCTGGGTCCATTATTATGAGCCAGAAAATAAAACTCAAAGTCGCTAGTGGGTAGGGCCGGGGTCTCTGAGGCCAAAGAAGTTCAAAACGCAACCCTCTGCTGGCAAGGTGATGGCAGTTGTATTTTGGGACTTTCTAGCAAAGAAAAGTACAATAACAGGTACATATTATGCGATTTTGCTCGACCAACTGAGAACTACCTTCTGTGAAAAACGCTGAGGTAAACTATCCAAAAGGATTCTGCTCCAACAGGACAATACAAGAGTCCACACTTGCAAAATTGCAATGAATGCTGTTGAGCAGAATGGGTACAAGCTGATACAAGCTAATACTGCACCCGCCTATTCACCAGACTTAGCTCCTAGTGAATATTTCCTACTCCCAAACTTGAAAAAGGCTATCCGTGGACTTCATTTCCAGTCCAACAAAGTTGTGGCGGCAGTTGAGGAGTGGATTGGAGACAAGGAGACTTGCTTCTTCGGTTCTGGGCTGTTGGCACTGGATCAGCATTGGTCCAAGTGTAACACTCTAGAGGGCAATTACATTGAAAAAGAAGAGATCAATTGCACCCAGAAATAAGTTAGGCTGATTTTTTAGCTCACCTGTCACATAGTGACAAGGTGAGCTTTTGTGATCACTTTTCGTCCGTCGTCAGTACGCGTTTACGTGTGTCCGTAAACAGTTTCCTCAAATGACATCTCCTAAACCACTGATACGATTTTGACCAAACTTTACAGGAATGATCCTTAGGTGGTCCCCGTTCAAAATTGTTCAAATGGTTCCAGTCCTTTGCACATCTAGGTCACAGGAGCCAAAAATAGATTTTTTTTTACCGAAAACTTAAAAACATCTTCTTCTCTGAAACCACAAGGCCCAGGTCTTTGATATTTGGTATAAAGCTTTATCTAGTGGACCCCTACCAAGTTTGTGCAAATTATGGTGCTGGGGCCAAAAATGCCCCCGCCCCGAGACCCTTTGGTTTTACATAGGATTATATAGGGAAAATCTTTAAAAATCTTCTTCTCTGAAACCACAAGGCCTAGGTCTTTGATATTTGGTATGAAGCTTCATCTAGTGGACCCCTACCAAGGTTGTTCAAATTATAATGCTGGGGCCAAAAATGCCCCCGCCCCAGGGCCCTTAGGTTTTACATGGGCTTATATAGAGAAACTCTTCAAAAATCTTCATCTCTGAAACCGCATGACCCAGGTCTTTGCTATTTGGTATTAAGCTTCATCTAGTGGACCCCTACCAAGATTGTTCAAATTATAGTGCTGAGGCCAAAAATGCTCCCACCCCCAGGCCCTTTGGTTTTACATGGGCTTATATAGGGAAAATCTTTAAAAATCTTCTTCTCTGAAACCGCAAGACCCAGGTCTTTGCTATTTGGTATGAAGCTTCACCTAGTGGACCCCTACCAAGATTGTTCAAATTATAGTGTTGGGGCCAAAAATGCCCCCACCCTGGGGCCTTTGGGTTTTACATAAACTTATATAGGGAAAATCTTGAAAAGTCTTCTTCTCTGAAACCGCAAGGTCCAAGTCTTGAATATTTGGTATGAAGCTCCATCTTGTGGACCTCTACCAAGATTGTTCAAATTATAGCCCTGGGGCCAAAAATGCCACCCTGCCCCCCTTTGGTTTTACATAGACTTATATTGGGAAAATCTTTAAAAATCCTTTTCTCTGAAACTGCCAGGCCCATGTATTAGATATTTGGTATGGAGCTTCATCAAGTGGACCTCTACAAAGATTGTTCAAATTATAGCCCTTGGGCCACAAATGCCCCCGCCCCGGGGCCCTTTGGTTTTACATAGAATATATAGATATAATCTTTGAAAATCTTTTTCTCTGAAACAGCAAGGCCCAGGTCTTTGATTTTTGGTGTGAAGCTTCATCTAGTGGACCTCTATCAAGAGTGTTCAAATTATAGCCCTGAGGCCAAAAACACCCTAGCCCCGGGGCCATTTGGTTTTACATATGCTTATGTAGGGAATATCTTTAAAAAAAACTTCTTCTCGGAAACTGCAAGGCCCAGGTCTTTGATATTTGGTGTTTAGCTTCATCTAGTGGACCTTTGCCAAGATTGTTCAAATTATAGCCTTTGTTGATATTTAGTATGAAGCTTCACCTATTTAGACCTCCCTCAACATTATGCACATTATAGCCCTGGGTCAATAATGGCCCTCCCCGGGGCCCCCTTGTTACTCTATGGATCAGGTGAGCGATCCAGGGCTATCATGGCCCTCTTGTTGACTTTTTTAGCTCACCAGGGGGAGCTTATAATATAGGCATTGGTCAGTCGTCGTCTGGGTCATCAACATTTTCAAACAACATCTCCTCTGAAACTACTTGGTCAATTGAAACCAAATTACATGTGGAGCCTCTATGGGAAGGAGGTACGAAAGTTTGTTCGTGAGGACTGGGTCACATGATCAATATGGCCGCCATGCCCATATATGGTAAAAACCTTTAAAAATCTTCTTTTCAAGAACTGAATAGCCAATGATCTTGAAACTTGGTTTGCAGCATCGTGGACTCCGGCCCTACCAAGTTTGTTCAAATGATGACTTTGCTTGACCTTGAACTTTTTTACATCAAGGTCAAATTCGGTCACATTTGTAAGGAAAAAAGGCAAAACAGTGTATTTTCTGATTGCATGGTAGCTAGTGGCATCATAAATGGTATTTGCAATCAGCTGAATGGAAGTTTATCAGTTCCAAAGGTCAAGGTTATTTACCGACTTTTGTCCAGGACAGCTCAGATACAGTATTTTTATCTGAAACCAAATTACATGTGGAGCCTCTTTGGAATGGGGGAACAACAGTTTGTTCTTGAGAACTGGGTCACATGACCAATTTGGCCACCATGCCCATATATGGTAAAAACCTTTGAATATCTTCTTCTCAAGAACCAAATGGCCGATGATCTTGAAACTTGGCATGCAGCATTGGGGACTCTGGCCCTACCAAATTTGTTCAAAAGATGACTTTGTTTGACCATGACCTGTTATGTCAAGTTAAAATTTGGTCACTTAGACATTTGTATGGTAAAAAGGCAAAATGGTGGATATTTCTGATTGCCTGGTAGGCTGTGACATCAGAAATGTTATGTGAAGTTAGCTGAATGGAGGTTTATCAATTCCAAAGGTCAAGGTCATTTACTGACCTTTATCCTGGGTGCCTCAGATTCAGTTATTTTTTTTTATCTTCTTCTCCACTTAAACTGGTGGGTTGATTGAAACCAAATTACGGGGAAATAAAATTTGTTTGTAAGGTTTGGGTCACATTACCAATATGGCTGCCATGCTCATATATGGTAAAAAACTTTATGAATTTTCTTCTCAGGAACCAAATAGCCAATGACCTTGAAATTTGGTATGTAGCATAGGCGACTCAGGCCCTACCAAATTTTTTCAAACAATGACCTTTAGTTGTCCTTTACCTGTTTTATGTCAAGGTCAAATTTGGTCACTTAGACATTAGTATCAAAAAAGGGCAAGACAGTGGATTTTACTGATTGCATGGTAGCCGGTCGCACCAGAAATATTATTTACAATCAGATGAATGGAAGTTAATCAATTCCAAAGGACAAGGTCATTACTGACCTTTGTCTTGGATGGCTCAGCTTCAGTATGTTTTTCTTCTTCTCCAGAAAAAGAGCTGTGCTGATTGAAACCAAATTACATGAAAAGCCTGTATGGAGGTGAGGCAGTTAAACATTATTTGTGGTATTGTTGTCACATGACCAAGGTGGGCACCTTGCCTGTATATGGTATAAACCACATGACGCCTCATATAAGGCTATAAATTTCTTCATGCTCCTCTCATTTGATCATGAACTTTTTCCTGCTGAAAATTATATAAACGCCCGCAAAATATGATTTTCTGCTTAATGAGAAAGCTTTTTGTCTATATTAACCTTATATCAGATACATGATACAGTGTCTCTTAATAAACATAAATACTTGACCCCTGTGACTAGTTCAACTCAAACAAGGGCTTCAGAATTAAAAAAACAGTCAATATTGCAGGTACCAGGCCTATAGTGATGCCCTGAAGAATTCCTTCTTGCCTAGAACTATTCCTCACTATCCTCCCTCCTTTGTGATAAATGCCAAAACTGCAGAGCATGGTATAGATTGGGACTCAGAGATATGGGTTTTAGTATACCTCTGTAAGCAGATAGTTAATAGTTGTAAGAACTCAGCTGAAGGCTCCAGGGGAGCTTATAGCATAGTGGGTCCTCCATTTTCCGTCCGCCGTCTGTTCGTCCACACCTTTGACCAGTTATATCTCTGCAACCTGCAGGCTGATCTCAACCATTTTTCATCTGTAGCATTTGGGGGGCATTGATGACATAAGCTTGTTTTCGAAATTGAACAAAAACTTTGGTTGCTATGGCAACCACAAGGTCCCATGGACTTACAATGGGAAAATGCTTGTCATCACCATAGTGCCTTCAGTTTTGATCGGATCATTCTGAAACTTAAATGTAAGGTGGCTGGGGATAAAAACTCGGATCAGTTCGAAAACTGGCCAAGTCAGCTTATAATGCTTATGTTTGACCTTGTCATAACCGTAGCCCCTTCAGTTTTGATTGGATCATCATGAAACTTAACATACAAGTAAGTCAGGGTTAAAAGCTCGGATGAGTTCGAAAACTAGCGATGTCGGTCAATGACTCATGGCGTGATGTCCCCTACTTTGCTGAAAACGCTTATTAGCTCGTCTGTTTTTTGAAAAAAAAACTTTCGAGTTGTTGTCATCACTCCGGCGTCTGCGTTGTCGTTGTCGTCGTCTGGCGTCGTCTTGCGTCGTCTTGCGTCGTCGTTCCAAAAAAACTTAACCTTGGCTTTAACTTAAAAAGTATTAGACCTAGCCTCATGAAACTTCATACACACACTCATCATCACAAGAGCTACATTTTGACCAAGGACCATAACAACATTGTTGATTTTGGCTGAATTATCTCCCCTTTTCCAATTTTTTTCTGAAACACATTTTTTGCTCTCATTTTAATACTATTCCCAACAGAGCCTTCAAACTTCACATGAATGTTCCTTGGGACAAGACCTTTTCAGTGATACCACACTTTTTGATCTGTGACCTTGACCTTTGAACTTTGACCTATTTTTCGAAAATTTAACCGAAAACCTTAACCTTGACCATATTTCCAAAAGTATTTGACCTACCTTCATGAAACTTCATACACATACTTACCATCACAAGAGCTACATTCCCTACAAGTTTTATAACTCCATCTTGCAATTTGATTGAATTATCTCCCCTTTTCTCTCCGTTTTTTTTTAAATTGTTTTTGTCTCTTATTTCAATACTATTCACAACAGAGCCTTCCAACTTCACATGAATGTTCCTTGGGACAAGACCTTTTCAGTCATACCACGCTTTTTCACCTGTGACCTTGACCTTTGAACTTTGACCTATTTTTCGAAAAATTAACCAAAAAACTTAACCTTGACCATATTTCCAGAAGTATTTGGCCTGCCTTCATGAAACTTCATACTCACACTCACCCATCATCACAAGAGCTACATTTTGACCAAGGGTCATAAATATATTATTGATTTTGGCTGCATTATCTCCCCTTTTCCAATTTCTTTCTCAAACACATATTTTGCTCTCATTTCAGTACTGTTTGTAACAGAGCCTTCAAACTTCACACGGATGTTCCTTAGGACAAGCCCTTTTCAGTGATACCACACTTTTTGGCCTGTGACCTTGACCTTTTCACTTTGACCTATTTTTTTAAAAAAAATTAACCAAAAACCTGAACCTTGACCATATTTATACCCCCGGCATACGAAGTATGCAATGGGGGTATATAGTTTTTGTCTTTTCCGTCTGTCTGTCTGTCCGTAAACAATTATTTTGTGTCAAAGATATCTCAGGAACTACTGTACATAGAAACTTGAAATTTTGCAAACATGATCAGTATGACTAGTTGTATTGTGGGAAAGAAAATAAGGGCCAAGGGGTCAGGCCGTTTAGAGTTATTTCCCTTTGTAGTTCTTGTTTCAGCTGAGGTGATGGCACTGGCCGGGGGTATATGTGCCCCATTGGGCACTTTTGTCTAGTTCAAAATGTATTTGGCCTACCTTCACGAAACTTCATACACATACTCACCATCACAGGAGCTACATTCTTTCCAAGTTTCATAACTCCAACTTTCAATTTGACTGAAGTATCTCCCTTTTTCTCTCCATTTTTTAAAACTGTTTCTGTCTCTCTTTTCAATACTATTTGCAACAGAGCCTTGAAACTTCACATCATTGTTCCTTGGTACAAGACCTTTTCAGTGATACCTTACATTTTGGCCTGTAACCTTGACCTTTGCACTTTGATCCATTTTGAAAAAAAAACTCTATGATGCAATTTCACTGATATGTCTATGTGACATGGAAAAACAGACGAGCATGGCGCCGCTTGCGGTGCTCTTGTTTTTGACCTTGTCATCACCGTAGCCCCTACAGTTTTGTTCGGATCTTCTTGAAACTTGCAAACAAGTAAGTCGGGGATAAAAGCTGTGGGGGGTTCAAAAACTAGCGATGTTGGTCAATTACTCACTGAGTTATGTCCCCTACTTTGCTGAAAATGCTTATTTTTGACCCTGTCATCACCGTAGCCCCTTCACATTTGATTGGCTCTTCTTGAAACTTACAAACAAGCATGTCAGGAATAAAAGCTTGGATGAGTTTGAAAATTAACTATATCAGTCGATTACTTACGTTATGTCCCCTACTTTGCTGAAAAGGCTTATTTTTGACCTTGTCATCACTGTAGACCCTTCAGCTTTGATTGGATCTTCTTGAAACTTACAAACAAGTAAGTCAGAGATAAAGGCTTTGAAGAGTTCGAAAACTAGCAATGTCGGTTGATTATTCACAGAGGTTTGTCCCCTACAATGCTTATTAGCTCACCTGAGCCGAAGGCTCATGTGAGGTATTAGTATGCCAATGATCCGGCGTCCGGCGTCCGTTGTCCGTTCACATTTTCAACTGAGTATATCTTTTAAGCCAGTTGGCCAATCATGATTAAATTTCATGAGAAGCATTATCAGGTTGGGGGAAAAGATGCATTATGTTTTGGGGCAGATCAGATGGAAACTCTTGTTGCCATGGCAATATATAGCTCCCATAGACTTACAATGGGAAAATCTTAAAAAATCTTCTTCTCTGAAACCAATAGGCCCAGAGCTTACATATGAAGCATGTAGCAATGTCAAGTGGTCCCCTACATAAATTGTGCCAATCATGCCCCTGGGGTCAAAACTGGCCACGCCCTGGGGTCACTTAACCCCCTATAGAAATAAAAGCTTAAAAAATCTTCTTCTCTGAAACCACTAGGCACAGAGCTTACATATTAAGTATGTAGCAATGTCAAGTGGTCCTCTACATAAATTGTGCCAATCATGCCCCTGGGGTCTAAACTGGCCACGCCCCGGGGCCCCTTAGCCCCCATAGACTTATAATGGAAAAAAAGCTAAAAAAATCTTCTTCTCTGAAACCACTATGCCGTGAGCTTACATATGAAGCATGTAGCAATGTCAAGTGGTCCCCTACATAAATTGTGCCAATCATGCCCATGGGGTCTAAACTGGCCATGCCCCGGGGTCCCTTAACCGCCATAGACTTACAATGGAAATAAAGGTTTAGAAAATCTTCTTCTCTGAAACCGCTGGGCACAGAGCTTACATATTAAGCATGTAGCAATGTCAAGTGGTCCTCTACATAAATTGTGCCAATCATGCCCCTGGGGTCTAAACTGGCCACGCCCCGGGGCCCCTTAGCACCCATAGACTTATAATGGAAAAAAAGCTAAAAAAATCTTCTTCTCTGAAACCACAATGCCGTGAGCTTACATATGAAGCATGTAGCAATGTCAAGTGGTCCTCTACATAAATTGTGCCAATCATGCCCCTGGGGTCTAAACTGGCCACGCCCCGGGGTCCCTTTACCGCCATAGACTTATAATGGAAATAAAGGTTTAAAAAATCTTCTTCTCTGAAACCGCTGGGCATAGAGCTTACATAGTAAGCATGTAGCAATGTCAAATGGTCCTCCACATAAATTGTGCCAATCATGCCCCTGGGGTCTAAACTGGCCACGCCCAGGGGCCCCTTAGCTCCAATAGACTTATAATGGAAAAAAAGCTTAAAAAATCTTATTCTTTGAAACCACTAGGCCCAGTGCTTACATATTAAGCATGTAGCAATGTCAAGTGGTCCCCTACATAAATTGTGCCAATCATGCCCCTGGGGTCTAAACTGGCCACGCCCCGGGGCCCCTTAGCTCCAATAGACTTATAATGGAAAAAAAAGCTTAAAAAATCTTCTTCTCTGAAACCACTAGGCCCAGTGCTTACATATTAAGCATGTAGCAATGGCAAGTGGTCCCCTACATAAATTGTGCCAATCATGCCCCTGGGATCTAAACTGGCCACGCCCTTGGGCCCCTAAGCCCCCATAGACTTATAATGGAAAAAAAAAAGCTTAAAAAATCTTCTTCTCTGAAACCGCTAGGCACAGAGCTTACATTTTAAGCATGTAGCAATGTAAAGTGGTCCTCTACATAAATTGTGTCAATCATGCCCCTGGGGTCTAAACTGGCCACGCCCCGGGGCCCCTTAGCCCCCATAGACTTTTAATGGAAAAAGTGCTAAAAAAATATTCTTCTCTGAAACCAATAGGCCGTGAGCTTACATATGAAGCATGTAGCAATGTCAAGTGGTCCCCTATATAAATTGTGCCAATCATGCCCATGGGGTCTAAACTGGCCACGCCCAGGGGACCCTTAACCCCCATATACTTATAATGGAAATAAAAGCTTAAAAAATCTTCTTCTCTGAAACTGCTAGGCACAGAGCTTACATATTAAGCATGTAGCAATGTCAAGTGGTCCTCTACATAAATTGTGCCAATCATGCCCCTGGGGTCTAAACTGGCCACGCCCCGGGGCCCCTTAGCCCCCATAGACTTATAATGGAAAAAAAGCTTAAAAAATCTTCTTCTCTGAAAGCACTAGGTCCAGAGCTTACATATTAAGCATGTAGCAATGTCAAGTGGTCCCCTATATAAATTGTGCCAATCATGCCCCTAGGATCTAAACTGGCCACACCCTTGGGCCCCTTAGCCCCCATAGACTTATAATGGAAAAAAAGCTTAAAAAATCTTCTTTTCTGAAACAGCTAGTATTATTAGCTCACTTGAGCCGAAGGCTCATGTGAGGTATTGGTATGCCAATGGTCCGGCGTCCGTATTTTCAAATAAGTATATCTTTAAAGCCACTTGGCCAATCATGATTAAATTTCATGAGAAGCATTATCCGATATAGGGAGAAGATGCAGTATGTTATGGGGTAGTTCAGATTGAAACTGGTGTTGCCATGGCAACATATAGCTCCCATAGACTTACAATGGGACAAACTTAAAAAAATTTCTTCTCTGAAACCACTAGGCCCAGAGCTTACATATTAAGCATGTAGCAATGTCAAGTGGTCCTCTACATAAATTGTGCCAATCATGCCCCTGGGGTCTAAACTGGCCAAGCCCATGGGCCCCTTAGCCCCCTTAGACTTATAATGGAAAAAACAAACTTCAAAAATCATCTTCTTTGAAACCACTAGGCCCAGAGCTTACATATTAAGCATGTAGCAATGTCAATTGGTCCCCTACATTAATCCTGCCAAACCTGCCCCTAGGGTCCAAATTGACAATGCCGTGTTCCATTAGGAAGAACTTCAAAAAAAAATTATGCTCAAAGACCATGAGTCAAACAGCTAACTAAAATGTTCCTCAGGTGAGCGGTTAGGCTCATTGAGCCTCTTGTTTTTATAGCCCCGCTTTGAAAAAGTGGGGCTATATTGGATTTGCCATGTCCTTCTGTCATTCCGTGATTCCGTTAATTTGTGTTGGCTCCATAACTTTGTATCTGCTTAACATATTTTCATGAAACTTCACACAAATGTTAAACACCATAAGACAATGTGCAGAGCGAAGGAATTATAACTGTGGATTGCCTACGTTTGGAGTTATTGCCCTTTGAACATTTTCCGTAATTCCGTAATTCCGTGATTCCGTTAATTTGTGTTGGCTCCATAACTTTGTATCTGCTTAACATATTTTCATGAAACTTCACACAAATGTTAAACACCATAAGACAATGTGCAGAGCGAAGGAATTATAACTGTGGATTGCCTACTTTTGGAGTTATTGCCCTTTGAACATTGAAAAATGGCAATTTTAATTGTGTCTGCTTCATAACTCGAAAACCGTTTGAGATATTTTTAGGAAACTTCACACAAATGTTAAGCACTATGAGACGATGTGCAGAGCGCAGGAACCATAACTCTGCATTGCTTATTTTTGGAGTTATTGCCCTTTGAACATTGAAAAATGGCATTTTTAACAGTGTCCGCTTCATAACTCGAAAACCATTTGAGATAATTTCATGAAACTTCACACAAATGTTAAGCACTATGAGACAATGTGCAGAGCGCAAGAACCATAACTCTGGTTTTCGTATTTTCTGTGTGTCTGTCTGTGTGTCTGTCTTTGTCTGTTAACAATTTTCGTGTCCGCTCCATAACTTTAAAACCCATTCACATATTTTCATGAAACTTCACACAAACATTAAACACCATGAGATGGTGTGCAGAGTGCAGGAACCATAACTCTGGATTGCCTAATTTTTGAGTTATTTCCCTTTGAATATTGAAAAATATCAATTTTAGCCGTCTTTGCTCGATAACTCAAAAACCGTTTGAGATAATTTTATGAAACTTCACACAAATGTAAAGCACCATATTACGTGTGCAGAGCGCAGGAACCCAAACTCTGGATTGTCTACTTTTTCAGTTATAGGCTTTTGAATATTAAAAAATGGCAATTTTAACTATGTCCGCTCCATAACCGTTTCTGATATTTTCATGAAACTTCAAATAAATGAAAAGCACCTTGAGATGATGTGCAGAGTGCAGGAACCATAACTCTGGTTTGCCTACTTTAGGAGTTATTGCCCTTTGAACATTTAAAAAGGCAATTTTGACTGTGTCGGCTCCATAACTCACAAACCATTTGAGATATTTTCATGACACTTCACACAAGTGTAAAGCATCATGAGACAATGTGCAGAGCGCAGGAACCCTGACTCTGATTTGCCTACTTTAGGAGTTATTACCCTTTGAACATTGAAAAATGGAAGATGAAATTTAGTATAAACATGGACATTCTGGTAATGTATCATGCTCATTGAAATGAGGGACAAGGGCTCACAACTCTTAGAGTTTTTCCAGATAATGTAAAATTTTCAACAGTTATTTCTTGTTCATAACTGTTTTCTCTGCAGCTTAAATAACTTTCTTCTCTGACAGCGCTGAAGCGGGGCTATAGTCAGATCCTCTGACAGCTCTAGTTGAAATTGTCATCACCGTAGCCCCTTCAGTTTTGATCAGATCTTCTTGAAACTTAGAAACAAGTAAGTCAGGGATAAAAGCTTGGATGAGTTTGAAAAGTGGGAGGTCGGCCTATCTATCATAGAGTTACTTCCCCTCGATAGCTGAAAATTCCTATTTTTGACCTTGTCATCACTGTAGCCCCTTCAGTTTCCATCGGATCTTCTTGAATCTTATATGTTAGTAAGTAAGGGATAAAACCTCAGCTGAGTTTAAAAATTCGTGAGGTCGGCCTATATTTTAGAGAGTTATATCCCCCTTGATTTCAGAAAATGCCTATTTTTGACCTGGTCATCACCGTACGGCGTAGCCCCTTCAGGTTTTATTAGATCTTCTAGAAACTTACTTGTAAGTAAGTCAGGAATAAAAGCTTGGATGAGTTCTAAAACGGATGAGGTCATCCTATTTGTCATAGTTACATCATTTGATTGTGCAAAATGCCTATTTTTGACATTGTCATCACCCTAACTCTTTCAGTTTTCAACATGTCTTCTAGAAAATTACAAACAAGTAAGCTTGGATGAGTTCTAAAACTAGCGATGTCGGTCTATTACTGACAGAGTTATGTCCACTACTTTGCTGAAAATGCTTATTTTTAGCTCACCTGACGGAAGGTCATGGTGAGCTTTTGTGACTGTGATATGTCTGGCATGGTCGTTCGTCGTGCGTCCTTAAACTTTTCTTGTTAACACTCTACAGTCGAACTTCGATGGCTCGAACTCGCCGGGACCGTCGAAAAAAGTTCGAGCCATCGGTAGTTCGAGCCATTGGAGTCCAACTCCGCAAGATCCATCTTTGTGTACTATGATTTTTTATCATAGCTGCGGCGATTTTGGTGACTTCATTTATCGGTCATACTTTAAGCCACGTAGTATACCTTTCGCACTTTCACGGAGATAAGAAAATACAACAATAATAAATCTTTTAGCCCTGGGTTATTGTAGGTGTTACAATAAACTTCTTTTGACACCTTCTCAAGATTAATCTCTTGACCTGTTGATCAAAGGGATTGCGCCAATCAAGTACACCTGTGTTATGTAAACAGCTGTTTCGGCAAGACGCTTTGTCAATATTAAAGCGTCTTATGATACTGATCACGCGCCTGCGTGACTTGGTCGATAAAATTGGAATTTTTAAGTAAAAGTAAATAGTGCGAGCCATCGGTGGGATTTTACATAGAAAATGCACTCTAGGGACCAGGCTTAGAGTTCGAGGGTTCGAGCCATCGTGGTTCGAGCCAAGGGTGGCATGTTTAGATAAAATGAATAGGGATTTTGCCGGGACTGAAAAGTCAGTTCGACCCAAACGTGGTGTTCGAGCCTACCGAGTTCGACCCATCGAAGTTCGACTGTAGAGGCCCCAGTTTTGGTCCAATCATCCTCAAACTTGCTCAGAATGATCATCATGACAATATCTTGGTAAAGTTCAAATATGGGTCATGTGGAGTCAAAAAGAAAGTCACTAGGTGAAACCATATAAAAACCTTGTTAACACTCTAGAGGCCACAGTTTTGGTCCAATCATCTTCAAATTTGCTCCGAGTCATCCTGACAATATCTCGGTCAAGTTCGAATATGGGTCATGTGGGGTCAAAAAGTAGGTCAGTATGTCAAACCATAGAAAAATCTTGTTTAAACTCTAAAGGCCACAGATTTGGTCCTGTCTTCCTCAAACTTGCTGAGAATGATCATCCTGACAATATCTCGGTCAAGTTCGAATATGGGTCATGTCATGTCAAAAAGTAGGCCAGTAGGTCAAATCATAGAAAACCCTTGTTAACACTCTAGAGGCTCCAGTTTTGGTCCAATCATCTTCAAATTTGCTCCAAATGATCATCCTGACAATATCTCAGGCAAGTTCAAATATGGGTCATGTCGGGTCACAAAGAAGGTCAGTAGGGCAAATTATAGAAAAATCTTGTTAACACTCTAAAGGCCACAGATTTGGTCCAATCTTCCTCAATTTTGCTGAGAATTATCATCCTGACAATATCTCGGTCAAGTTCAAATATGGGTCATGTTGGGTGAAAAAGTAGGTCAGTAGGTCAAATCATAGAAAAACCTTGATAACACTTTAGAGGCCACAGTTTTGGAACAATCATCCTCAAACTTGCTCAGAACGATCATCCTGACAATATCTCGGTTATGTTCGAATATGTGTCGTGTCGGATCAAAAAGTAGGTCAGTAGGTCAAATCACAGAAAAACCTTGTTAACACTCTAGAGACCACAGTTTTGGTCGAATCATCATCAAACTTGCTCAGAATGATCAGCTCTATAATATCTAGGTCATGTTCGAATATGGGTCATGTGGGATAAAAAAGTAGGTCAAATCATAGAAAAACCTTGTTTACATTCTAGAAACTGCAATTTTAGTCTAATTATCATCAAACTTGCTCAGAATGATCATCTTGACAATATCTAGGTCAAGTTTGAATATAAGTCATGTCGGGTCAATAAGTAGGTCAGTAGGTCAGATCATAGAAAAACCTAGTGAACACTACAGGCCCCAGTTTTGGTCCGATCACCATAAAACTTGCTCAGAATGATCATCTTGACAATGTCTGGGTCAGGTTTGAATATGGGTCATGTCGAGTCAAAAAGTAGGTCAGCAGGTCCAATCATCATAAAACTTGCTCAGAATGATCATCTGGACAGTATCTCTGTTAAATTCGAATACAGGTCATGTCAAATCAAAAAGTAGATCAGTATTTTATTTTGTCATAACTTTTGAACTGTTTGAGATAGAGCCTTCATATTTGGCATGTAGGTTCCTTGTGACAAGGGCTTCCGACTCATATAAAAAATTGACCTGTCACCTTGACCTGTGACCTACTTTATCATAACTTTTGAACCATATGAGATAGAGCCTTCATATTTGGCATGTATGTTCCTTGTGACAAGGTTTTCTCAACCATTCAAAAATTTTGACCCATCACCTTGACCTTTGACCTACTTTGTCATAACTTTTTAAGCATTTGAGATACAGCCTTCATATTTGGCACGTAGATTCCTTGTGACAAGGGTTTCCTGTTCATACATAAAATGTGACCTTTACCTTGACATTTGACCTACTTTATCATAACTTTTGAACCATTTGAGATAGTGCCTTCATATTTGGCATGTATATAACTTGTGTGAAGGTCTTCTCACCCATACAAAAAAAATTGTTTTATGACCTTGACCTTTGACCTACTTTGTCATACTGTTTGAAGCATTCGAGATAGAGCCTTCATATTTGGCATGTAGTTTCCTTGTGTCGTACAAAAATGACTTGTGACCTTGACCTTGACATGTGACCTTCTTTATCATAACTTTTGAACCATTCGAGGTAGAGCCTTCATATTTGACATGTATGTTCCGTGTGGCAACGAGTTTCACCTACACAAAAATTTTGACCTGTGACCTTGACCTTTGACCTTTTTAGCTCACCTGAGCCAAAGGCTCAGAGTGAGCTATTGTCATCACCCTGTGCCCGGCGTCCGTCATCGTTCATCGTCAACAATTTGTTTGTTAACATTCTAGAGGTCACAGTTTTGACCCAATCTTAATGAAACTTGCTCAGAATGTTTGCCTCTATGAAATCTAGGTCGAGTTCGATATTGGGTCATGTTGGGTCAAAAAGTAGGTCACCAGGTCAAATCAAAGGAAAACCTTGTTAACAATTTAGAGGCCACAATTTTGGTCCAATCATCCTCAAACTTGCTCAGGATGATCATCTTGATAATATCTCAGTCAAGTTCGATTATGGGTAATGTGGGGTCAAAAAGTAGGTCAGTAGGTCAAACCATAGAAAACCCTTGTTAGCACTCTGGAGGCCACATTTTTGGTTCCAATCATCCTCAGACTTGCTCAGAATGATCATCCTGACAATATCTCGGTCAAGTTCGAATATGGGTCATTTCGGATCAAAATGTAGGTCAGTAGGTCAAATCATAGAAAAACCTTGTTAACACTCTAGAGGCCACAGTTTTTGTCCAGTCTTCCTCAAACTTGCTCAGAATGTTCATCCTGACAATATCTCGGTCAAGTTTGAATATGGGTCATTTCGGATCAAAAAGTAGGTCA
This sequence comes from Lucinisca nassula, assembly GCA_963580285.1. Lineage (NCBI taxonomy): Eukaryota > Metazoa > Mollusca > Bivalvia > Lucinida > Lucinidae > Lucinisca > Lucinisca nassula. The sequence goes on from OY757014.1 coordinate 94,427,613, forward strand.
GAAGGTCAGATCATAGAAAACCCTTGTTAACACTCTAGAGGCCACAGTTTTGGTCCAGTCGTCCTCAAACTTGCTCAGAATAATCATCATCCTAACAATATCTCGGTCAAGTTCAAATATGGGTCATTTCGGGCAAAAAAGTAGGTCAGTAGGTAAAACCACAGAAAAACCTTGTTAGCACTCTAGAGGCCACAGTTTTGGTCCAGTCATTCTCAAACTTGCTCAGAATGATCATCCTGACAATATCTCAGTCAAGTTCGATTATGGGTCATGTCAGCCACAAAAAATAGGTCAGTAGGTCAAATCATAGAAAACCCTTGTCAACACTCTAGAGGCCACAGTTTTAGTCCAATCATCCTCAAACTTGCTCAAAATGATCATCCTGACAATATCTTGGTCAAGTTCGAATATGTGTCATGTCTTGTCAAAAAGTATGTCAGTAGGTCAAATAATAGAAAAACCTTGTTAACACTCTAGAGGCCACAGTTTTGGTCAAACCATCATCAAACTTGCTCAGAATGATCATCTCTACAATATCTAGGTCAAATTCGAATATGGGTCATGTGGGGTCAAAAGCTGGTCAAATCATAGAAAAACCCCGTTTACACTAGAGACCGCAATTTCAGTCTAATTATCATCAAACTTGCTCAGAATGATCATCTTGACAATATCTAGGTCAAATTCGAATATGGGTCATGTGGGGTCAAAAAGTAGGTCAGTAGGTTAAATCATAGAAAAACCTTGTTAACACTCTAGAGGCCACAGTTTTAGTCCAATCATCATCAAACTTGCTCAGAATTGTCCTCTTTTGGTAATACCTTGGTCAAGAGGGGTATTTTATTTGACAGAAAATGCTGTTAGCAAACAGTGCAGACCCTGATCAGATGTCACATTCTGCGACATCTGATCTGGGCCTATGCTGTTTGCCAGGCTACCCCTTCAGGGTTTCCCCACCTGTTAGGGGTTATTATAACTTTAAACAAATATTCTGTATGATAATACAATATCTCAAGCAATTCTGACTTTCAGGGTGTTTGGATCATGGTCAAAGTTCTTTTGGCTATTTTCATAACTTGTGAACCATTTGAGATAGAGCCTTCAAATTTGGCATGTATGTTCCTTGTGGCAACGACTCTCACCCATACAAAAATTTTGACCTGTGACTTGACATTTGACCTTCTTTCTCATAACTTTTGAACCATTTAAGATAGAGCCTTCATATTTGACATGTATGGTCCTTGTGACAAGGGCTTCCCAACCATGCAAAATTTTCGACCAGTGACCTTGACCTTTGATCATTTTTGTCATAACTTTTGAACCATTTTTATACCCCCGGCATACGGAGTATGCCATGGGGGTATATAGTTTTCGTCTTTTCTGTGTGTGTGTAAACTTTCTGTGTGTGTGTGTGTAAACTTTTTTTTGTGTCAAAGATTTCTCAGGAACTACTATACCTAGAAACTTGAAATTTGGTACAAACAACATGCATAACTAGTTGTATTGTGGGAAAGAAAATTGGGGCTGTGGGGCCAGGTTCTTTAGAGTTATTCCCCTTTGTTATATTTGCTACTGAGATGTGCATTTTGTGACTTACCTTAAATTTTGTGTCAAAGATTTCTCAAGATCTACTGTACCTAGAAACTTGAAATTTGGTACAAGCAACATGCATAACTAGTTGTATTGTGGGAAAGAAAATTGGGGCTGTGGGGCCAGGTTCTTTAGAGTTATTCCCCTTTGTTATATTTGCTACTGAGATGTGTATTTTGTGAGTTACCTTAAATTTTGTGTCAAAGATTTCTCAGGAACTACTGTACCTAGAAACTTGAAATTTGGTACAAACAACATGCATAACTAGTTGTATTGTGGGAAAGAAAATTGGGGCTGTGGGGCCAGGTTCTTTAGAGTTATTCCCCTTTGTTATATTTTTTTTATAAAATTTTGTCAGCAAGATATCTCAAAAACTATTGGAGCTAGAGCCTTGAAAGTTGGTGAATAGATTGGTGGTGATGAGTAGATGAACTGATTAACTTTTGACAAAATTCCGAAAAATACTTTGTGAGTTATGGCCCTTTGTCATTTTGGTAATTTGTGCCATTGTACTGTATGGTAAAAGTGATGCATAGCATAACTTTAGAACCGTGTATGCTAGGGTTTTGAAATTTCATATATGGATTCCTCATGGAAAATTAGCCGACACGTATTTTTTTTCTCGTCCGGATTATGCTCCTTTCAAGAGTTATTGCCCTTTGAAAAACATCTGTTCAAGATCTCATTAGTTATCAGGTGAGTTATTTAGATGTAATGGTATTCTCCTTACTTTTGCAAGATTAATTCTGTGTTCATAATAGGTTTTTGTCAAACTTGATGGCTTTGAATTGCCAGAAAGTTACCGATGGCTTTGGCCGGGGGTATTAGTGAGCATATGCTCACTTGATAGTCTAGTAGGTAGAGCCTTCATATTTATCATGTATGTTCCTTGTGGCAAGGTCTTTCCCATCATGCAAAAAAATTTGACCTGTGACCTTGACCTTGATCTGTGACCTACTTAATCGTAACTTTGGAACCATTTGAGATAGAGCCTTCATATTTGGCATGTCTATTTCTTGTGACAATGGCTTCACATCCATACAAAAAGTTTAACCTGTGCTCTTGAACTTTGACGTACTGTATCATAACTTTTGAGATGGGCCTTCATATTTGGCATGTATTTTCCTTCTGAAAAGGCACCTTACTGTATTATCTACCATTTCATTGTTACAGTGTGGATCAGGTGAGCGATCCAGGGCCATCATGGCCCTCTTGTTTCTCATAACTTTTGAACCATTTAAGATAGAGCCTTCATATTTGGAATGTAGGGTCCTTGTGACAAGGGCTTCCCAACCATGCAGAATTTTTGACCTGTGACCTTGACCTTTGATCGTTTTTGTCATAACTTGAACCATTTTAGGACGAGCCTTCATATTTGGCATGTATGTTCCTTGTGACAAGGTCTTCCCACTCATGCAAAAAAATTGACCTGTGACCTTGACCTGTGACCTACTTAATCATAACTTTGGAGCCATTTGAGATAGAGCCTTCATATTTGGCATGTATATTCCTTGTGACAATGGCTTCACACATACAAAAAGTTTGACCTGTGACCTTGACCTTCGACCTACTTTATCATAACTTTTGAACCATTTGAGAAAGAGCCTTCATATTTGGTGTTATGCATAAGAATTTATTTTTCTGATTCCCACTTTCATCCCACTGGGTGACCTAATAGTGCTATAAATATCTTGTTTATCTTCTTATAGAAGATTCTCGAAAACTGAGTCACAGATTAATTTTATTTTAGTAAACAACTTGTTTACAAGGAAAAGTACTTCAGAACCTTCCAGAAAGTTCAGGTTTGCATTATTTTTAAAAAATACATCATCTTATTCCACAGCCCTGTGGAACATTCTAGAGAAGTCTTAGGGTCTATAAAAGAGATTGATTTTTCTCATTGAATGAGACTTTGGAGTTTGAAGTTTGGGCTTTTAAGAAAAGTTTTTTTCTGAATTCTTTGTTGGATTGTAAAAGGATATTATTTTTCATTTCGGACTGTGAATTCTGTGGGATCAAGGAAAATAGATAAATTCAGGATATTTCATAGCAAAGCTAAGTACATTTAATTTTCTTACTTCTACGGGTTAAAGATAACTTGTAAATAAATTTTGTTAATTTTTTCCAAAAAGCTTGTTTGCTTTTTCTTTCTGCTACGCCTGGCTCGTAACATTGGCATGTATTTTCCTTCTGAAAAGGCACCTTACTGTATTACCTGCCATTTCATTGCTACAGTGTGGATCAGGTGAGTGATCCAGGGCCATCATGGCCCTCTTGTTTACCTTGTCATCAGCTTTGATTGAATCTTCTTGAAACTTACATATAAGCAAATCAGGGATAAAAGCTCGAATGAGTTAAAAAAAAAAAATCGGCAAATTTGGCTTATTTGTCAGATCAAATCTTCTTGAAACTTACATGTAAGGCAGGGATAAAAGCTTGGATGGGTTTAAAAACTGGTGAGGTCAGCCTGTTTATCATAGTTATGTTCCTTTGATTGCTGAAAATGCCCATTTTTTTACCCCACCACACGAAAGTGTTGGAGTATTATGATATACCTTCGAGAGTCTGTCCATCCGTCCGTCCGCACAATTTCGGATCGATAACTTGAGTAGTCTTTCACAGATTTTTTTTTTCATTTGCATACATGTTTATACTGGGAATAACTGGTATGGAATTGTTAATGGGCAAAATCCATTAACGTTTGGCAGACTTTTTAGTTCAAAATTAGTTTTTTGTTTTGCGTTTCCGATCAATAACTTGAACATTTTTTCAAGGATTTTCTTCAAATTTTGAATACACATTGGTATTGGGTACAGGTGGTTTGGGATTGTTGATTGGCAAAAAATGTTAACATTTAACAAAGTTATGGTCATTAACAATTCCCATTAAATGTTTTTTGGGCACTAATTCCTCTGCTAAATGGAATATATGGATGAAACTTCACTGATATATAGACCACCATAAGAAGCGGGTTTTGTTGACATTGTCATCATCATAAGTCTCTAACAGACCTTCCTGAAACTTACATATAAGTAAGTTAGAGATAAAAGCTTGAATGTGTTTGCAAACTAACATTCCTGGCACATTACTTCCAGAGTTAAGTCCCCTTCTTTGCTGAAATTTGTACCTTGTCATCATTATAAGTCATTTAGTTTTGATTGATTCTTCCTGAAACTAGCATATAAGTAGGTTGGGATTGAAAGTTCGGATGAATTTGAAAACTGGTGATGTCTGCCTATCTCTCATAGAGTTACGTCCCCTTGAATGCTAAAAATACCTGTTTTTGACCTTGTCATCAGCATAAGTGCTTTCTCCTTTTGATTTCAGTTCCTTTTGCAAGTCCTGAGGTCACGAAGGGTGGTTACATGTGGGATCCACGACAGTGTGAGACAAAGGGCAAAAGAACTATATACATGTATTTTAAGGTGAGTCTGGGGCTTATACTGCATCACCAAAACACGTCTATATAATTTTGACCCCTTGAACCCCACTAATATATATTAAAACAGGGGTTTACAGGGGTAAACCTTATGTTTCTTATTTCTGCTCTAAAATATAGATTGTGGGTACTCATTAGAGCCGCCTCAATGAGGCGGTTCTAACGGGTACACACAATCTATATTTTGAGCAGAAATAAGAAAAATAAAATCTTAAAATGTTCGTTTTTTTCGGCGGTAAAGTTTACAGTGTATTTGTATATGTGTGTTTTTGTAATGTCGAGTCTGATTTCTGTTGCACTTACATGTGCCTCCCACATTATAACAGTACCATGCATCCAATCAGAACAAAGAACAGTACCATGCATCCAATCAGAACAAAGAACAGTACCATGCATCCAATCAGAATAAAGAACAGTACCATGCATCCAATCAGAACGAAGAACAGTACCGTGCATCCAATCAGAACAAAGAACAGTACCATTCAGCCAATCAGAACAAAGAATCGTACCATGCTTCCAAGCAGAACAAAGAACAGTACCATGCATCCAATCAGAACAAAGAACACTACCATGCATCCAATCAGAACAAAGAAACAAGACAATTGGAATCCGTGAAAGCATAGTTTTAAGAACTCAAGGAAGGGACATAGGCAAACAGTGCAGTGCCCAGATCAAACAATCAGGGTCTTCACTGTTTGCTATCAGATTTTCTGTCAAAAGTGGAATAAAAATGAACAAAAATAGGCCCAGCACCCTTAAATGACAAATGGACATATCTGATATATAAAAATAGAAGAGTCCACCAGTACACAATGGGTTAATTATGTACAACGGATAGTGCAAAACCAGTGTTTTTTGGGTTTTTTCTCCGATTGACCACACTCGAAGTTGCATGACTAAAATGTTGTCTCACACTGACAAACCCTGTCCTGGGGAAGGTGGCAGTTTTAGCTATCTAGATTCCTTCCTAACTGTGATGAACACACCTTGGTTGTGGTTTTTATCCTCCCTGACTAGCCAGCTTGTAGGTATGAGTCAAACAGAACAGGTCCCCAACAGGAAATAGCTCCACAAAGAGATGTCTCTTCATTCGGTATAATGCCTTTCTGAGAGGTGTATTTGCCAGTACAGCAAATAATGCCTTGTAGAGGGAGACTCCTAAAGGGGTTCCTTTGCAAACAGTGCAGGCCCAGATCAGACGCCACAAAATGCAGCATCTGATCAGGGCCTCCACTATTAGCTAACAGAATTTTCCATCAAAAATAGAATAAAAACGAAAATATATGCCTGACACCCATTATATGACAAATGGACTTGTCCAACGTATAGCAATGGAAGAGTCCACCAGCATACAATGGGAAGAGTCCACTTAACTAATAATCTGCATGTCTAAAACATCAAATGTCTGTTTGTAATTCAGCGAGTCATCACGAAAACATGCCTATATAATTTTGACCCCCTTGAACCCCACTTTTATATAGTAAAACTGAGGTTTACAGGGGTATACTTTATTTTTCTTATTTCTACTCCAAGACATAGGTTGTGGGTACTAGTTAGAATGCCTGGATGAGGCTGTTCTAACGAGTACCCACAATTTATATTTTGAGCAAATATACGACAAATATCACATTTTTCATCTTAAAATTTTCGTTTTTTCGTAATGTATAGTAAAACCTGTCATAGTGGCCACCTCTATTAAGCAAGCCACCTGTCTTAAGCAAGCAGCCATTCCCGAAAAAGGAAAATGCATTAAAATTTACCTGTGTTAAGCAAGCACCTGTCTTAAGCAAGCACATTTTGATTATCCATTAGGTGCTTGCTTAATACAGGTTGGACTGTATCTCACAAATTACTGATATGAACATCATTTTTAGAAAATCATACTTTATTTGTAATATTTTCTTTAAAATGGGATGTTTGATGAAGAACAACATGTATTGTAGATTCTGATGAAACAGCTCCTTATAATTATGATCAATCTCATCTAGATCAATACACTTTGCAAAATGCATACAGTAGAGCTTCAATGGCTCGAACCACGATGGCTCGTTTACTATGCCTGAGTCGAACCTGTTCTTGAATCCCTAGGGAATTCCTGTACATAGTAAGTAGTGAGGGATAATAAAGAGATTTTCGAATTTTATCTTGCAAAGGTATGCTGTGTGTACTCATTAGAATCGCCTCTATGAGGCGATTCTAATGAGTACACACAGCATACATTTTTATTATAGAACACCGAAAAGATGTCCCAGAATTAACCCCTTCATAGCTCCTGGCAGTAAACCATCAGTGGCTCGAACAACCTTAGTCTCAAACAGATTTTTGTGGTCCTAATCGTGTTCGAGCCATCAAAGTTCGACTACCTGTATCAATCTACAAGGTTGAAAGGGTGAAAATGATGGAAATGGACCAGTACAGTAATGTCTAGCATGTGTTTCCATTTTTATCAGTCGGTTCCCAAGAGACATGAGAATGGTAATATGAGGGAAGTTACTGCAGCCAGCCGGACACCATTCTACTATAACTCTATGTCAGTGACAGAGATTGGGGTACCAGCACATCACACACAGTTGTCCGTGGAACTGGACTGCGGCAATGACTATGACTTTGATATCAGTGCAAACAATGAGATTGGCCCTGCTGCTGAGGTGTCAAAGTTGACTATTACTAAAGTTACTCAAGGTAAAATTTTGTCGTCAGCATGTTGAGCAGTCCTTCCATCAGATGAACAAGTTCGTGAAATGTACACCCCTCTAAACCCCACTTTATACAGTCCAACCTATATTAAGCAAGCACCTAATGGATAATCAAAATGTGCTTGCTTAAGACAGGTGCTTGCTTAACACGGGTAAATTTTAAAGCATTTTCCTTTTTCAGGAACCGAATGGCTGCTTGCTTAAGACAGGTTGCTTGCTTAATAGAGGTGGTCACTATGACAGGTTTTACTGTATAGAGAAAACTAGGATTTACGGGGTATACAATATTTGCCTAATTTCTGCTCCAATACATAGGCTGTGGGTACTCGTTAGAACCGCCTCAGTGAGGCGGTTCGAACAAGCACCCACAACCTATGTTTGTAGTAAAAATGAGAAAATTATCACAGATTTTCATCAGAAAAGTTGCTATTTTGAAGATGTGAAAAATGTTCTGTGTCGCACAGGTGTGTTATCGTAATGAATATCCTTATAACGCAAAAATGCTAAAAATTCTGACACCCTGAGGAGTTGCTGTAATTCTCCTAAAATTTTAACTAATTTGTTTCACCATCCAGCAGAGAGTCCAAGAAGTGCAGATGGAATGACAAATAGGGTAGATCCTGATGCCTTCAGGAGCAGTCTGACCAGGGTCTGCAATGTTTGCATAGGCCTATCTGTCCCAGAACTTAGGATCATTACAGTAAACAGCATTCTTACATAGGGGAAATTGGAGTTAAATAGGATACACAGTATTTTCCTGATAGGTGGTTCTAATGGGCACCCACAATCTATATTTGTAGCAGTAATAATAATCAAAGCACTGACAGTGCTGGTAGGTAAATTGTCTTTGATTGTAGGCTGGGAAAATGGTCCTGGACAGAAACTTAGACTTTTACCCTTAATATCATGTATTTTAACCCTTACCCAGTTGCATAATTAAATTAGCCACACCCATTTCTGACTTTGAACCAATCAGATTACCTCATGTAATTAATTCTTGCAAATTCACAAACTGACTGTCAAACAGTGTAGATCCTGATCAGATGGCTTTTTATCCCTTTTCCTCAACAAGTTTAATAAATTCAATAAAACATGAGCACGAATGCAAGATTGTATTTAACATATGACATTTAAAACGCATTTTATTCACAATTGTTTTATTAAAATGTCACTATTCCCCCATTAGTAAACGCGACATCGTTAAGGACGTATTACATGTAACGTTACGGGGCGTATCTAACTAATTTGCATATTTCATCCACTAGTGGATTATCGAATTAATTACATGGCGTTATTACACTCTCAGATGCAACGTCATATGATAAATTTGGATACAGATGGCTCTTGGTGTTAGCCAAGACTTTAATTGGACGTCCCCACTGCACCAAGATTTTCAAATTATAGCCCTTGGGCCAAAAAGGCTCCCGCCCTGGAGCCCTTTGGTTTCACATTGAGTTATATAGGGAAAATCTTAAAAAATCTTCTTCTCTGAAACCGCAAGGTCCAAGTCTTTTGATATTTGGTGTGAAGCTTTATCTAGTAGACTCTATTATTAAAGCCCTGGGGCCAAAAATGTCCCTGCCCCGAGGCCCTTTGTTTTTACATAGACTTATATCGGGAAAATGTTTTAAAATCTTCTTCTCTGAAACAACAAGGCCGAGGTCTTTGATATTTGGTGTAAAGCTTTATCTATTGGACCTCTATGAAGATTATTCAAATTATAGCCCTGGGGCCAAAAATGCCCCCACCCAGGGCCCTTTGGTTTTTCATAGACTTATATAGGGAAAATCTTTAAAAAAATCATCTTGTCTGAAACAGCAAGGCCCAGGCCTTTGATATTTGGTGTGAAGCATCATTTAGTGGACCTCTATCAAGATTGTTCAAATTATAGCCCTGTGGTCAAAAATACCCCCGCCATGGGGCCCTTAAGTTTTACATAGACTTAAATAGGTAAAATCTTTAAAAAGCTTCTTCTTTGAATCCAGACGGCTCAGGTCTTTGATATTTGATATGAAGCTTCATCTAGTGGGCCTCTATCAAGATTGTTCAAAATTATAGCCCTGGGGCCAAAATGCCTCCTCTGTGGGGCCTACTGGTTTTACATAGATTTATAGGGAAAATCTTTATAAATCTTCTTGTCTGGAACCAGAAGGCTCAGTTCTTTGATATTTGGTATGAAGCTTTATCTGGTGTACCTTGACCAAGATTGTTCAAATTATAGCCCCGGGCCAAACTCTGGTTGCCATGGCAACAAAAAGGGGAAAATAAGAAAAAACCTTTAAAAATCTTCTTCTCTGAAACCGGAAGGCCTAGGTCTTTGATATTTGGTATGAAGCTTCATCTGGTGGACCTCTACCAAGATTGTTCAAACTATAGCCCTTGGGCCAAAAATGACCCCGCCCCGGGGCCCACTGGTTTTACATAGGCTTAGATAGGGAAAACCTTTAAAAATCTTCTTGTCTGAAACCAGAAGCCCCAGGTCTTTGATATTTGGTATGAAGCTTCATCTAGTGGACCTCTACAAAGATTGTACACATTATAGCCCTGGGGCCAAAAACGGGCCCCACCCCAGGCCCACTGGTTTTATATAGGCTTATATAGGGAAAACATATAAAAATCTTCTTCTCTGAAACCAGAAGGCCTAGGTCATTGATATTTGGTATGAAGCTTCATTTAGTGGACCTCTACCAAGATTGTTCAAATTAAAGCCCTTGGGCCAAAAACGCCCCCGTGCCAGGGCCCACTGGTTTTATATAGGCATAGAGAAAACCTTTAAAAATCTTCTTGTCTGAAACCAGACGGCCCAGGTCCTTGATATTTGGTATGAAGCTTCTTCTAGTGGACGTCTGCGAAGATTGCTCAAATTATAGCCTTGGGGCCAAAAGGGGCCCTTCCCCGGGGCCCACTGGTTTTAAATAGGCTTATATAGGGAAAACATAAAAGAAACCAGAAAGCCCAGGTCTTTGATATTTGGTATGAAGCTTCATCTAGTGAACCTCTACCAAGATTGTTCAAATTAAAGCCCTGAGGCCAAAAATGCCCCCGTGCCAGTGCACACTGGTTTTACATAGACTTATATGGGTGAATCCTTTAAAAAGCTTCTCGTCTGAAACCAGAAGTCCCAGGTCTTTGATAGTTGGTATGAAGCGTCATCTAGTGGACCTCTACCAAGATTTTCATAATATAGCCCTGGGGCCAGAAACGACCCCGCCCAGGGGACAAATGGTTTTCCATAGGCTTATATAGGGAAAACCTTTAAAAATCTTCTTCCCTGTAACTAGAAGGCCCAGGTCTTTGATATTTGATATGAAGCTTCATCTGATGGACCTATACCAAGATTGTTCAAGTTATAGCCCTGGGGCCAAAAATGTCCCTGCGCTGGGGCCCACTGGTTTTACATAGGCTTATATTGGGAAAAACTTTAAAAATCTTGTCTGAAACCAGAAAACCCAGGTCTTTGATATTTGGTATGAAGCTTCATCTAGTGGACCTCTACCAAGATTGTTCAAATTATTGCCCTAGGGCCAAAAATGGCCCTGCCCCCAGGCCCACGGGTTTTATATAGGCTAATACTAGGGAAATCATATAAAATCTTCTTGTCTGAAACCAAAAAGCCAAGGTCTTTGATATTTGGTATGAAGCTTCATCTAGTGAACCTCTACCAAGATTGTTCAAATTATAGCCCTGGGACCAAAAAGTCCCCCGCGCCGGGGCCCACTAGTTTTGCATAGGCTTATGTAGGGAAAACCAGTGGACCTCTGCTTAGATTGTTCAAATTATAGACCTGGGTCCAAAAATTGCACTGCCCTGGGACCTAAATGTTAATCTCTCAGCTCATGTGAGGGATATAGGACCATCATGGTCCTCTTGTTATTCTTCTGTTTCTACACTAAAATTCATTTTCCTCTTTCCCTTCTGTCCCTCACTTTCATCTCTGCTTCTGTTTCTTCTATCTCTTTTCACGGCCCCCGCTCATCGGGGCTTGAAGAAATAGATGGGCTGCATGATGCTTCCACGCAGAACTGAAACCGACCTGCACAGGATTGCTGGTAAACCGCTTAGAGGATCTAAGCCTGCCCAGGCAAAGGGGTGCGAGTCGGCCCGCCCATGCTTATAAACCCTATTGGTTTTTCATTGGGCGGCAGGGCTTGAGATGTCATTTCATCTCAGTGTCGGGTAAAAGTCCCACAAAATTGGAAGCAAGGTCTTCAAAATGACCTTTACAGTGTTGACGGGGACGTTAAACCTCAGCTCAAACAAACAAAATCTATCTCTTTTCTCCCTTTCTCTGGGAGACAACACAAAATGGCCCACAGGGGTTGTCGTGTTGATAAACCCCATTACGAAAACATGCCTATACAAATACTTATTAAATTTTGTCATGCAAAAATGAAAATTTTTTGATGAAAAATAGTGATATTTTTCTTATTTCTATTCAAAATATAGATTGTGGGTACATGTTAGAGTACCCACAATCTATATTTTAGAGCAGAAATAAGAAAAATAAGGACGACCCCTGTAAACCCCAGTTTTACTATATAAAAGTGGGGTTCAAGAGGGTGAGAATTATATAGGTGTGTTTTTGTGATGCAAAACAAAAAAGATTAATCCACCAATATAAAGAGATTTTAATTTATTTTATACTTTACAGTGAAAACAATGCATATTTGAAACAAATAAAAATGATATTTTCACTCTGTGAAAATATTTGATATTTTCACACTGTGAAAAATAACATAACCTTGTTATTTTCACAGTAGCAGCCCAGACTAATTTTTTCCCCCAAAGTCATATGTTATTGATAGAATAATTCAGTAAAATACCTTGGAGAGCATTCTTGGAGCTGTAAAAATGCTGTATTCAAAATGGCAATCAGTTTATGTTTTGAAAATGACAGTTGTGATGTCAGCCAGGTCAAAATTGTGATGTACATGTATGATTGATCAATTACCGTGTCCTAATAAATGATAAAATAAAGAGAAAATTTACTTTTTATAGCCCCGCTATTTTTTCACAGTAGCAGCCCAGACTAATTTTTTCCCCCAAAGTCATATGTTATTGATAGAATAATTCAGTAAAATACCTTGGAGAGCATTCTTGGAGCTGTAAAAATGCTGTATTCAAAATGGCAATCAGTTTATGTTTTGAAAATGACAGTTGTGATGTCAGCCAGGTCAAAATTGTGATGTACATGTATGATTGATCAATTACCGTGTCCTAATAAATGATAAAATAAAGAGAAAATTTACTTTTTATAGCCCCGCTTTGAAAAAGTGGGGCTATATTGGATTTGCCATGTCCTTCTGTCATTCCGTGATTCCGTTAATTTGTGTTGGCTCCATAACTTTGTATCTGCTTAACATATTTTCATGAAACTTCACACAAATTTTAAACACCATAAGACAATGTGCAGAGCGAAGGAATTATAACTGTGGATTGCCTACTTTTGGAGTTATTGCCCTTTGAACATTTTCCGTAATTCCGTAATTCCGTGATTCCGTTAATTTGTGTTGGCTCCATAACTTTGTATCTGCTTAACATATTTTCATGAAACTTCACACAAATGTTAAACACCATAAGACAATGTGCAGAGCGAAGGAATTATAACTGTGGATTGCCTACTTTTGGAGTTATTGCCCTTTGAACATTGAAAAATGGCAATTTTAATTGTGTCCGCTTCATAACTCGAAAACCGTTTGAGATATTTTTAGGAAACTTCACACAAATGTTAAGCACTATGAGACGATGTGCAGAGTGCAGGAACCATAACTCTGCATTGCTTATTTTTGGAGTTATTGCCCTTTGAACATTGAAAAATGGCAATTTTAACAGTGTCCGCTTCATAACTCGAAAACCGTTTGAGATAATTTCATGAAACTTCACACAAATGTTAAGCACTATGAGACAATGTGCAGAGCGCAAGAACCATAACTCTGGTTTTCGTATTTTCTGTGTGTCTGTCTGTGAGTCTGTCTGTGTCTGTTAACAATTTTCGTGTCCGCTCCATAACTTTAAAACCCATTCACATATTTTCATGAAACTTCACACAAACATTAAACACCATGAGATGGTGTGCAGAGTGCAGGAACCATAACTCTGGATTGCCTAATTTTTTAGTTATTTCCCTTTGAATATAGTAAAAAAATATCAATTTTAGCCGTCTTTGCTCGATAACTCAAAAACTGTTTGAGATAATTTAATGAAACTTCACACAAATGTAAAGCACCATATTACGTGTGCAGAGCGCAGGAACCCAAACTCTGGATTGTCTACTTTTTCAGTTATAGGCTTTTGAATATTAAAAAATGGCAATTTTAACTATGTCCGCTCCATAACCGTTTCTGATATTTTCATGAAACTTCAAATAAATGAAAAGCACCTTGAGATGATGTGCAGAGTGCAGGAACCATAACTCTGGTTTGCATACTTTAGGAGTTATTGCCCTTTGAACATTTAAAAAGGCAATTTTGACTGTGTCGGCTCCATAACTCACAAACCATTTGAGATATTTTCATGACACTTCACACAAGTGTAAAGCACCATGAGACAATGTGCAGAGCGCAGGAACCCTGACTCTGATTTGCCTACTTTAGGAGTTATTACCCTTTGAACATTGAAAAATGGAAGATGAAATTTAGTATAAACATGGACATTCTGGTAATGTATCATGCTCATTGAAATGAGGGACAAGGGCTCACAACTCTTAGAATTTTTCCAGATAATGTAAAATTTTCAACAGTTATTTCTTGTTCATAACTGTTTTCTCTGCAGCTTAAATAACTTTCGTCTCTGACAGCGCTGAAGCGGGGCTATAGTCAGATCCTCTGACAGCTCTCGTTTTGGCAGATACCAAAAGTATTTCCTCTCTTGTGCTGAAAACATCTGAATTTTCACTCGTTCTTCGCTCTTATGAAAATTCGGATGTTTTCAACACCCTCGATGAAATATGTTTGGTATCTGCCTCAAAAAAGTAAATATCTATGTATCACATTTGTTGGCTACAAATAACAGTCTCCTGGGTGCAGATAACATGGCTCATATTAAAATGACTCCTTCTATTCAACAGATTTGAAGATTCCTGAAGCAATAGTTGAGACATCTGGTAGCCTTGTTCATTTGAACTGGTCAATACCGGCTGGAAGTAATCCTACCGGCTACACTGCTTTCTGGTGCAAGAGAGATCGGGGCAACTGCGATGTAAGAACATTTACTCCCTCATTCATTATTTCTGTAAAACTGTTCCTCCAGTATGAACCTGCCTCTCCCTTTCTCTGTTCAATCTAAGCTGGGCCATTGCGCCTTGGGCCCGCTTTTTACATGAGTGGCGCACAAGACATAAATCAATCGGCCCGTTAGGCGCAACTGTAGAATTTAGTGACTGTTGCTTCTAGAGTTCATTTTTGCGATTGTTTTTTGCAATTTTTCGGCTGTATGCATGGTGCATATTATTGATATAATCACAAACTGCATGTTGCCCAATCAAAATAACTCAGAAAAACGTTTTGTTTTATCTGTTTTACCTGTAACAATTCTGATTTTTTTTTAGTCCAAAATCGATGTTCTGTTGGATGCGGCCATGTTTGGTGTACTTGTGTGTGTTGGGCAGCTTACACCATACGTGTGTGCACCGGGTGGCTTACTCTGAATACCAGACAGAGAAATACTGTAAAATACCAAGGCGGACGCTATTTGTTATAGAGTTCTTCTCTTCCAGAAATAAATTTAATTGCACTTAATTTTAAATAAAACATGTCAGTATTAGAAGATGGAAGATAGACAAAATAAATTCTGTCTGTGATGTCTAACTTGTTTTGTGTCCATTTTTATCATACAGCCTAAACCTAAGGATGAATCTGGCAACTTTATATAGTATATTTAAATTTAAGGGCCCCCTAAATTTCCAAATGACCCCCTTTTCCAATGCCTGTGGGCCCAGAGGGCCCCCAAACCACAAATCCTAGATTGAACACTGTTTCTTGCTCTTTCCTTCTCGTTGGATGCTACAGGTAACACTGCTTCCTGGTGCAAGAGAGATCGGGGCAACTGTAATGTAAGAATATTTACATACTTTTTATCCCCTTGTAACAACGTTGTGATGGGGATAAAGCATCGGTGCCATGCATCCCTGTGTGTGTTTGTGTATTAGTATGTGTGTCCGTCCGGAACCATGTGAACACGATAGAAGACAAAGTTTTCATCATAGAAGCTTCAAACCTTCCACCAAAAATGTTCCCTATGGAAAGATGATGAACTCTATTGATTTTCAAGGTCAAGGGTCAAAGGTCAAGGTCACAAAGGCCTTGACATAAAAAACCTTGTAAACAGGATAGAAGACGAACAGATCATCCTAGAATAATCAATGTACAAATTATAGCCCTGGGGCCAAAAATGCCCCCAACCCGAGCCCTTTGGTTTTACATAGACTTATATAGGGAAAATATTTTATCTTCTTCTCTGAAACCACAAGGTCCAGGTCTTGGATATTTGGTGTGAAGCTTCATCTAGAGGACGTCTATCAAGATTGTTCAAATTATAGCCCTAGAGCCAAAAATGCCCCACCCCCATCTAGTGGACCTCTATCAAGATTGTTCATATTATAGCCCTAGAGCCAAAACTAGCTCCGCCCCGGACCCACTGGTTTTACTTAGACTTATATAGTGGACCTAAAGATGACACAAACAACTATAGGCCTATCTCAGTTCTACCTGTCCTATCAAAGTTGTTAGAAAAACATTTACATGATACTTTAATGTTCTATTTATCTTCTAATTATCTGCTTCATTCAACGCAATCTTGCTTCAGACCAAATCACTCCTGTGAGACAGCATTATTACAAATGACCACTAAATGTTTAGATGCAATAAATAACAGTGAAATAATTGGGATGGTTATGATTGATTTTAGAAAGGCATTTGATTTGGTAGACCATACATTATTGCTTAAAAAAACTCAAATACTATAGAATTTCTGAGGAAACCATCAGCTGGTTTTCTTCCTATTTACTAGAGAGGAAACAAAAAGTCTTTGTCAACAACACACTGTCCGACACTGAAGATATCATATGTGGTGTGCCTCAGGGATCCATTTTAGGGCCATTACTGTTTTTAACATTCATTAATGACCTGCCATTAAATATTGATAATGTACTTACGGACCTATATGCCGATGACACAACCCTTTATTGTACAGGTAAATCACAAACATTCATTGAAAAGCAGCTACAAGCTGCATTGCATAAGCTTTCTACCTGGTGCAAACAAAATGGAATGCTAATAAATACGGCTAAAACAAAGGCAATGTTACTTACTACACCCCAAAAGAGAACTCATTTAAATAAAAATACGTTTCTGTTGACTTTAAACAATGAAACATTAACAGTAGTCTCAAGTGATAAAATTTTAGGAATACACATTGACAACAATTTAACATGGACAGATCATACTAATGCTGTTGCCAAAAAAATTATGTCTAATTTATGGTTGCTCCCTGGAATTAAGGAATACTTATCCACTGATCAAAGAGTACAATTGTACAAGGCCTACATACAACCCCACATTGATTATTGCAATTCCATCTGGGGAGGCACTTCACAAAGAAATCTTGACAGGATATATAGGTTACAAAAAAGAGCATGTAAAATTATTTTAGATTACCAGTATGAAGACATAGCAATCAGCATGGAGGGACTTAAGATTCTTAACATTTATGAACGAATTTACCTCAAGAAAGCTAAAATTATGTATAAAATTTCTAATTCTTTGACACCTCAATACATTAATGAAATGTTCCACTTAAGACCTTTGATTGATACTCTTCAGTCCCTAAGATCATCAGGAACAATAAATTATGTGTTACCAAAGCCCAACAAAGAGCTGTTCAAGCAGAGTTTGATTTACTCTGGTCCAGTGATATGGAATAATTTACCTGATAAACTTAAACATTTGGAAACTATTAACAGCTTTCACAAAAATTGTATAAAATGGATGAAAGGGTCTCAAATGTGAAATGTGTGAACAGCTAGTGTGTTTGTGAGTGTGTGACCAAAGTTCTTAACTTGTGTTTTGTTTCGGCAAGTTTGTTCTTGGGTAAAAACATGTTTTGTTTTTTTTTTGTTTTTGTTTTTTTGTTCCATCACTTTACCAAGTCTGTGTAATGAACACCCCTCTACTACCCACTTTAACTGGGGTTTGCAGGGGTATACTTTATTTTTCTTATTTCTATTCCGGGGCATGGGTTGTGGGTGCTCATTGGAACCACCTCAATGAGGCAGTTCTAACGGGAACCTTCAGCCTGTGTTTGTGATGTGAATGAGACAAATATCACAAGTTTTCATCAGAAAAGTAATGTTTTGATATGAAAGATTGCACTATGCCACATGTGTATGTTATCATAATGTTGTTGTTTTTGTTAGCTGTAACAAGTTAACTTCATTGGCTGTGTGTGCTCAAGATATAATGTCATTACTGCATGTTTGTATATGATTCACTACTTTGTTGTATATACTGTAAATAATAGAGGGCCTCATGGAAGATTAGCTTGTATTTCTGCTAAATGTGTTACCCTCTGAAAATAAAGACTATTATTATTATTTATAGGAAAAACCTTAAAAAATCTTCTTGTCTGAAACAAGAAGGCTCCGGTCTTTGATATTTGGTATGAAGCTTCATCTAGTGGACCTCTACCAAGATTGTTCAAATTATAGTCCTAGAGCCAAAACTGGCTCCATCCCGGACCCACTGGTTTTACTTAGACTTATATAGGGAAAACCTTTAAAATCTTCTTGTCTGAAACAAGAAGGCTCAGGTCTTTGATATTTGGTATGTAGCTTTTTCTAGTAGACCTCTTCCAAGATTGTTCAAATGAATGCCCTGGGTCCAAAAGTGGGCCCACCTTGGTGCCCACTGGTTTTACATAATAGGAAAACCCTTGAAAATGTTCTTGTCTTAAACCAGAAGGCCAATGTCTTTGATATTTGGTATGAAGCTTCATTTAGTGGACCTCTACCAAAATTGTTCAAATTATTGCACTGGCACCAAAATGGGCCCACCTGGGGCCCACTTGTTTTACATAGACTTATATTGGGAAAACCTTTGAAAATCTTCTTGTCTGAAACCAGAAGGCCTAGGTCTTTGATATTTGGTATGAACCTTTGTCTTGTGGATTTCTACTAAGATTGTTTAAATTATAACCCTGGGCCCAAAAATGGCCCTGCCCCGCAGGTTTTATATAGACTTATATAAGGAAAACCTTTAAAAATTCTTCTTGTCTGAAACCAGAAGGTTCCAGTCTTTGATATTGGTATGAAGCTTCACCTTTTAGACCACTACCAAGATTATTTAAATTATATCCATAGGGCCAATAATGGCCCTCCTCAGGGCCCACTTGTTACCCTATGGATCAGGTGAGCAATCCAGGGCCATCATGGCCCTCTTGTTTTACGTTGCCATCACCCTAGCCCCTTTAGTTTTGATCAAATCTTCTTGAAACTTACAAACAAGTAAGTCAGGGATAAAAGCTCGGATGAGTTGAAAAAAACTGACAAGGTTGGCCTATCTATCATAGAATTACGTCCCCTTTACTGCTGAAAATGCCTGTTTTTGACCTTGACATCACCATAGCCCCTTCAGTTTTCATCAGATCTTTTTGAAACTTACATGTTAGTAAGTAAGGGATAAAAGCTTGGCTGAGCTCAAAAATTGATTGGGCCAGGTCGGCCCATATTTCAGAGAGTTACTGTCCCCTTAATTACAGAAAATGTCAATTTTTGACATTGTCATCACCCTAGCCGCTTCAGTTTTGATTGGATCTTTCTGAAATTTACATACAAGTAAGTCAAGGTTATATGCTTGAATGAGTTCCAAAACTATCGATGTCGGTCAATTACCCATGGATTTATGTCCCCTACTTTGACGAAAATGCTTATTTTTAGCTCACCAGAGCCGAAGGCACCGGGGGAGCTTATAGGATAGGCAGTTGTCCGTCATCTGTGTCTGCGTTGTCTGCATCTGCGTCCGTCAACACTTTCAAACAACATCTCCTCTGAAGCCACTGGGCCGATTGGGCCCAAATTTTATCTGTGGTATCCTTACGCTGGGGGATTGAAAGTTTGTGTTTTTTATGAAAATCGGCTCATTAGTTTGGTTGCTATGGCAACTTAGAGTTCCCATAGACTTATAATGGGGAAAATTGAAAACTGGCATTAACTGCCAAGCCTTTGCAGATATTTTGACAAAACTTTCATAAAAGTGTACCGAATACAATCTACTATCTGCCATGTGATTTTAGGCCTACTGCTCATTTTTGCTGGTTGCTATTGAAACCAAAATGAAAAAAATAGAAAAAAAAATACTTAAATAATCATCTCCTCAGAAAACAATTATGTTCAATGGGGCTGAGACTTTTTGGAAATATTCACCATATTTGCCTTCACAGGTTTTGTGTTTTTTATTAAATTTGGCCTTTTAGTTTTGTTGCTATGGCAACTTAAAGTTTCCATTGACTTATAATGGGGGAAAATTGAAAAATGGCATTTACTGCCAAGTCATTGCAGATATTTTGACAAAATTTTCATTGAAATGTTCCTGGAGTAAACTTCTCTCAGTCATATGCTTTTATGTCAACCTGGGGGTACCCTAGGTTGTGCTGGGGCCATACCCCGCCCCTCAACTTCATAAATAATATCTAATAACCTTACAGATCCCAACCCCTTAACCATATATATTCTTGTTCCTTATGACAAGATGCATCAAGTGACACCAACCTGGGGGTCCCCCGGAATGTGCCGGGGACATGCCCCACCCCCTCCACTTGATGAAATACCATTTATCTCAGAAACCATTCAGATCTCCACCTCTAAACCATATATATTCTTGTTCCTTATGATAAGAACCACACAGTGACACCAATCTGGGGGTTCCCCGGGATGCTCTGGGGCCATTCCCCACCCCCTTCACTTCATAAAAGGCTTAATATCCCAGAAACCTTACAGATCCCCACCCCTAAACCATATACATGTATATTCTCTTTCCTTATGATAAGTCGCATTCACTGACACCAACTTGGGGGTTCCCCGGGATGTGTCGGGGCCAAGCCCAACCCCCTCTGCTTCATAAAAGGCCAAATATTCCAGAAACCTTTCAGATCCCCACCTCTAAACCATATATATTCTTATTCCTTATGATAAGACACATTCAGTGACACCAACCTAGGGGTCATCCAGGGCGGGCCCGGGCCATGCTACACCCCTCGACTTCACAAAAGACCGTATATCTTAGAAACTATTCAGAGCCTGCCCCTAAGCCATATATATTTATACCCCCGCAAACGAAGTTTGAAGGGGGTATATAGGAGTCAGCTTGTCGTCGTCGGTCCGTTACAAAGTCCGTTACAAAAAACTTTAACATTGCTCATAACTTCCTTATTCTTTGACCGATTTCTTTAATATTCACACACCACACACCTTGCCACTAGTACTTAAGATTGATATACACAAACCTGACCTTGTCTTGTTCCCTATGATAAGACGCAATCAGAGACACTAGCATGAGGGTCCCCCGGGGTGCCACGGGCCATGCCCCACCCCTTTATTTCATTAAAAGCCATATATCACAGAAACCGTTCAGATCCCCACCCCTTAACAATATATGTTCTTGTTCCTTATGATATGACTCCACTTCATAATAGGCCATATATCTCGAAAACCATTCAAATCCCATGCAGCCCATAATCACATATTCTTGTTCATTGTTATTAGACACATTCAGTCACCCTGGTCTTGGGGGCTCCACAGGTGTCATTTTTCTCCCATCCACTTCATAAAAGGCCTCATAAAAATTATGTCAGAAACCATTCAGATCCCCACCCTTTAACCATATATATTCTTGGTCCATATGATAAGACACATTCATTGACAACAATCTTTGACTTTTCTAGGATCTGCCATGCCCGAATCCCTCCACTGCTTAAAATGCCTTACATCTTAGGAACCATACATATCCCCACCGCTAAATCATATATGTCTCTGTTCCTTTTGATAAGATGCATTGAGTGACACCAACCGGGGCTCCATTGGGCCTCTACTTTATAAAACAACTAATATTTCAGATACAGTCCACATGGGTGCTCATTTGGGTATGATGTTTGTTTGGGATGCTTTGTAATTGATAGATTAAAATCATATCATGTTAAAATACATGGCTGCCATTGGGCAGTAACCACCTGAGCTCTGGTTTACTGAATTCGGCTCTTTGGTTTGTTTGCTATGGCAAATTAAGAGTTTCCATTGACTTATAATGGGGAAAATTGAACAATGACATTTATGCCTTTCAAGATATTTTGTCAAAGTTTCATAGAAATGTTCCTTTAATAATGTTCTTATAGGCCTATTGTTGCCACAGATGGGAATTTGTCAATTGTCATCTGTTGTCCTGCAACAACACATTCAAGTGACATCAGACCTCTGAAGACACTAGGCTGATTGGGTCCAAATTTTATCTGTAGCATCCTTGAGAGCAGGGCTTCCATGGTTAATGAAAATACAATGCTGCCAGTGGGCAGTGCCCCCCCCCCCCTGAGCTCTGGTGAGCATAGTGGCCCATGGGCCTCTTGTTTACCTTGTCATCACCGTAGCCCCTTCAGTTTTGATTGAATCTTCTTGAAACTTACAAAAAAGTAAGTCAGGGATAAAAGCTCGGAAGAGTTAAAAAAATGGCGAGGTTGCTTATCTATCATAGAATTAAGTTCCCTTTACTGCTGAAAATGCCTATTTTTGACCTTGGCATCCCAGTCTTCCCTTCAGTTTTCATCGGCTCTTTTTGATACTTTCATGTAAGTAAGGGATAAAACCTTGGCTGAGTTAAAAAATTTGTGAGGTTGGCCTATATTTCAGAGAGCTATGTCCCCCTTGATTACAGAAAACGTCTGCCCATTGGGGCTTGAAGAAAAAGATGGGCTGCATGATGCTTCCACCCAGAGCTGAATCCGATCACACATGAGTACTGGTAAAGCCCTTAGAGGATCTAAGCCTGCCCCAGCAAAGCAGTGCGAGTCTGCCCATCCATGCTTATAAACCCTATTGGTTTCATTGGGTGACAGGGCTTGAGATGTCATTTCATCTCAATGTCGGGTAAAAGTCCCACAAAATTGGAAGCAATGACTCCAAAATGGCATATACAATGTTGACGGGGACGTTAAACCTCAAATCAAACAAACAATCAAACAAAACAGAAAATGCCTATTTTTGACCTTGTCATCACAGTAGCTCCTTCAGTTTTTAGTTGATCTTCTTAAAACTGACATGTACGTAAGTGAGGGTTAAAAGCTTGGATGAGTTCGAGTACTGACAAGGTCAATCAATTTATCATAGAGTTACGTGCCTTTGATTGTGGAAAATGCCTCTTTTTGACCGTAACTCTTTCAGTTTTCATCGGATCTTCTTGAAACTAATATGTAAGTAAGTCAGGGATAAAAGCTTTCTTTTCTGTGCCTAAAATTAGCCACCTAAGTAGCAATCCTGTCAAAAATAGCCTCATAACTATCCATCTGTGAGAACAGTCTAAGGAAATGCTGTTTATGTGACTCTACTTCTCTAGGTTTAGGTGACTCCAGTCACATGCAGTTTATTCCGTCAAAGTTTCAGTCACATAAGACCCATTTCGTTAGAAAAAAATCTGTTTAAGTGACTGGTCATGTAAAAAAGTCACATTGTACCCCAGTTAGACCATCAAAAAGTCACATAAGACCCATTTTGTTAGAACATCTGTCTGTCCGTCTGTCAGTGTTTCGTTTCTGGATAAATCCTCCTACAGTTTACATCCGATCAAGCTGAAACTTCATATATAGTTAAACCATGACGTGGGGCAGCTCATATTGTTTCGAGGTTAGGGTCCACAAATAATAATAGAGTTTTGCCCCTTTGAAATTTTTTGTGAACTTTTCATCTGGATAACTCCTACTACAGTTTTCATCGCATAATACTCCAGTTAGACCATCAAAAATACCCCATAGGCATAACTATGGCAATAAGTGGTGGACTGTAACATTGAAATAATATGCGCTGCTCCACATCATAGTCTATTTATACGTAAAGTTTCAGCTTCATCAGATGTAAAATCAACATCATAGTCTAACTATACATGAAGTTTCAGCTTCATCAGTTGTAAAATGTAGGTGTTATCTGGAAACGGAATGTTTAGAAAAATCTGTGAAAGGGGTATAACTCTGTTAATATTTGGCAAACCTTAACATCAGAATAATATACACTCTTACATATCATGGTCTTACTGTATGTAAAGTTTCAGCATCATCGGATATAAAATGAAGGAGTTATCCGGAAACAAAATGTTTACAGAATTTTTCATAGGGGAATAACTCTATTATTATTCGGTGGATCTTAACCTTGAAACCATATACGCTGCCCCATATCATTGTCTAACTATGTATGAAATTTCAGCTTGATCGGATGTAAACTGTAGTAGGAGTCATCCGGAAACAAAAAGTTTATAAAATATTTCAGAGGGGCATAACTCTATTATTATTTGGTGGACCTTTACCTCGTAACGATATGCGTTGTCCCACATCATGGTCTATGTATGAAATTTCAGCTTGATCGGATGAAAACTGTACGAGGAGTTATCCGGAAACAAAAAGTTCACAAAGAGTTATGCCCATATTATTTTGCGCTTATGGTCAACCAAATATTACTGACCATAAAAATTTGTTGGAGACAGGTAGTTTGAGCCATTGAGGGTTATTAATAGTGCCAGGTTGGAATATATGGAGCACACATTGTCCCTTGGTTACGTTCCACAAACCCAAACTTGTACAACAGTCAGTATATATATATGCTCCATCTTACTAATTGCCATGGGCGTATAATGCCCTGCTTACGGAGCTCATGTTGACATTGTCATCATCATTTTGAAAGGATTTTCCTAAAACTTACATGGAAATTAGGGATAAAAGCTTGAAGATGTTTGCAAATTAACTTTGTTGGCACATTAACCAAATTGGAACTTCCTGAAACTTTGAATCAGGTGAGCAATATAGGACCTCTTGGTGTTCTTGTCTTAAGCTCAAGAAAAGAAATTCAAGTTTTTAAATAGCTTGGTCCCTAGCGTAAATGCAGTGTGACCCAGATCCATCAACCTGGTCCATAGTGTAAACACAATTCAATCCAGACCAAGTTTTTAGTGTGGCTGTGACTATATTGTATTTCCATGGACTTTGTTCATACAATGTATTTGTAATTTTGTAGAATACTGTCCCAGTGAACTGGAAGAAGCTACCTGGTGATGGTAACACTGTCAGCTTGGAAATATTATCACCTGAGGAATATCTCTATAGTGTTTCTATGGAAACAGAACGTGGCAGCACTGGAATGAGATGGGAAAGTTGTATCTATGCTATGCATGCAGGTAAGAGCTACAGAAAAAGGTAGCAAATTCATCATTGAAAAAATCTCTGTACTAGGGGCCAAGAATCTCTTCCGTGAGGCAGTTCTAATAAGTACACACAACATACTATTATTTTATAGGAGACTAAAATATTACCCTCCATCACGTGAACAAGACCGTGAAATGAAGAC
The DNA here is from genome assembly GCA_963580285.1 of Lucinisca nassula. Lineage (NCBI taxonomy): Eukaryota > Metazoa > Mollusca > Bivalvia > Lucinida > Lucinidae > Lucinisca > Lucinisca nassula. The sequence continues at coordinate 94,452,919 of OY757014.1, forward strand.
CCCCTAAACCCCACTTTATATAGAGAAAACTGAGGTTTACGGGGGTATACATTATTTTTCTTATTTTTGCTCCCAGACATAGGTTGTGGGTACTCGTTAGAACTGCCTATGTTTGCAGTATAAATAAGAAAAATATCACAGATTTTCATCAGAAAAGTAGCCATTTTGTAGATGTGAAAAAATGCACTATGTCGCACGGGTGTACTATCCTAATAGTATGCATCCTGAGCTGGCATTATGATTAACTTCTGCCCAAATCTTTTGGCCCCTGCCCATTGGGGCTTGAAGAAATAGATGGGCCGCATGATGCTTCCACGCAGAGCTGAAACCGACCCGCACACGAGTACTGGTAAACCGCTTAGAGGATCTAAGCCTGCCCAGGCAAAGCGGTGCGCACGAATCGGACCGTCCATGCTTATAAACCCTATTGGTTTCATTGGGTGGCAGGGCTTGAGATGTCATTTCATCTCAATGTCGGGTAAAAGTCCCACAAAATTGGAAGCAACATCTCCAAAATGACCTTTACAGTGTTGACGGGGACATTAAACCTTAAATCAAACAAAACAAACTGCCCAAATCTCTACCACTCTCTAGGCTAGTTTAGCAGACAACAAATTGATGATATTTCTTTCAAAAACCAGGATTTGACATTTCATGTAAATTGTCTGAAAGAGAAAACAGGATTTTACATTTCTTGCAAATTGTCTCCTATGGAGACCATAGGAGACAATTTGCATGAAATGTCAATTGCAAATTGACAATTTGCTTGAAATGTCAAATTCTGTTTTCTGGAAAAGTAAGAAAAATATTTCAAAATGTTGTCTGCTTAAACAAATAATCATGCTGAGTGTTATCATATTTACATGGTCAAGCCATTGAAGTTTTGTTGTCATCACAAAAACATGCCTATATAATTTTGACCTCCTTGAACCCCACTTTTATATAGTAAAACTGGGGCTTACAGGGGTAAACCTTATTTTTCTTATTTCTGCTCTAAAATATAGATTGTGTGTACTCGTTACAACTGCCTCGATGAGGCGGTTCTAACGTGTACCCAAAATCTAAATTTTGAGCAGAAATAAGAAAAAAATCCCCATTTTTCATCTTAAAATTTTCATTTTTTGGGCGATAAAATTTACAATGTATTTGTATAGGGGTGTTTGTGATGGAATTCAACAGCTCACTCAACACTACTGAGATAATGTCGACCCAGTCAGTGCGTATCACACATTTCCTGACTACACAAATCATACCACTCAGACCATGCTGGCATCACTTAAACACGCCTATATAATTTTGACCCCCTTGAACCCCACTTTTATATAGTAAAACTGGGGTTTCAGGGGGTATACCTTATTTTTCTTATTTCTGCTCTAAAATATAGATTGTGGTTACTCGTTAGAACCGCCTCAATGAGGGGTCTCTAACGAGTGCCCACAATCTATATTTTGAGCAGAAATAAGAAAAATATCACAATTTTTCATCTTAAATCTTCATTTTTTTGGCAATAAAAGTGGCAATGTATTTGTATAGGTGTGTTTGCGTAATGGAAGTTTGGTTGTAGTAAGAAAAGGGAGACAGTCAGAGATGGCAATGACTACAGTCATGTCCACCAAGTTTAAGTTTTGCATTTGCAGTCACCAACTTAATAGTGTTGATTCATTGCTTCATACTCCATACTTAAGTGACTCCCCAAATTCCCAAAATATCGTTATTTTTAGCACACCAAATAAGGAAATTCATCTTGGATTTAACCCTGGAATAGAAATTCTTATTGTACCCATGGTATCTTCATCACAAGAACAAGTCCGTGAAATAAAGACCCCCTAAACCCCACTTTATATAGAGAAAACTGGGGTTTACGGGGTATTCATTATTTTTCTTATTTCTGTTCCAAGACATAGGTTGTGGGTACTCGTTAGAACCGCCTCAATGAGGCGGTTCTAACGAGCACACACAATCTATGTTATGAGCATTTATAAGAAAAAGTAGTCATTTTGGAGATGTGAAAAATGCACTATAACGCACGGGTGAGTTATCGTAATGAATAGAAATTCTAATTGTACCCATGGTAATCTACCCAGGGATAGGATAAAAACTGAGAACATTACGCAAACACACCTATACAAATACATTGCCACCTTTATCGCCGAAAAAATGAAAATTTTAAGATGAAAAATTGTGAAATTTTTCTTATTTCTACTCTAAAATATAGATTGTGGGTACTCGTATGAAAAATCGATGAGGCGGTTCTAACGAGTACCCACAATCTAAAAGGTATACCCCCGGAAACCCCAGTTTTACTATATAAAAGGTTCAAGGGGCTCAAAATTATATAGGTTTGTTTTCGTGATGATTTTCATTTGTTTGATGTGCATTGGTTCAATAGGATGTCACATACAACATAAAAAAACTACACATTATTATCATCAGAAAATTATAAAGAAAACACGCCTATACAAGTACATTGTCAATTTTACTGCTCAAAAAAAAAAAAAAAATTTAAGATGAAAAAATGTGATATTTTTCTTATTTCTGATCAAAATATAGATTGTGGATACACGTTAGAACTGCCTCATCTAGGCGGTTCTAGCGAGTACCAACATCTTATATTTTAGAACAGAAATAAGAAAAATAAAGTTTACCCCTGCAAATCCCAGTTTTACTGTATAAAAGTGGGGTTCAGGGGGGGTCAGAATTATATAGGCGTATATGTGATGATGGTGGATATCAACAATCGAAATGACTGCATTTAAAAAAATTCCATTCACAGAAATGATAGGTATGCAAGAAAAGAACCTGGAATGGGAGTGAGGGTTAGATAGGAAAATTCCTTCCCTCAGGATCACTGTCCAGCATCACTCAGTAAGCCTCGTGATGCCGAACAGTGACCCTCTGAATAAATTATTCCATCCACCCTCACACCAATGTAAGATCCTTATATTCTGATTGTCAGGAGATAATCTTCATAAGGTACACATAGCTTTTTCTCAAATCCTTCAGCAAATTGTCAACATCAGATTTCATGTATAAATATGCTGGTTGAAGGCCTGTTGTGCTTGCAGCAAATAGCAAAGAAGGGGCATCATGTTTTCTTCCTTTCCTCTACTGTGAGTTGTGTCTATCTCAGTCTACCCTATCTCCTGTACTGCAGTTTCTGATGTCAGTTGTGTCTATCTCAGTCTACCCTGTACTGAAGTTTCTGCTGTCAGTTGTGTCTATCTCAGTCTACCCTGTACTGCAGTTTCTGCTGTCAGTTGTGTCTATCTCAGTCTTCCCTGTACTGAAGTTTCTGCTGTCAGTTTTGTCTATCTCAGTCTACCCTGTACTGCAGTTTCTGCTGTCAGTTGTGTCTATCTCAGTTTACCCTATCTCCTGTACTGCAGTTTCTGCTGTCAGTTGTGTCTATCTCAGTCTAACCTGTACTGCAGTTTCTGCTGTCAGTTGTGTCTATCTCTGTCTTCCCTGTACTGCAGTTTCTGCTGTCAGTTGTGTCTATCTCAGTTTACCCTATCTCCTGTACTGCAGTTTCTGCTGTCAGTTGTGTCTATCTCAGTCTACCCTATCTCCTGTACGACAGTTTCTGCTGTCAGTTGTGTCTATCTCAGTCTACCCTATCTCCTGTACTGCAGTTTCTGCTGTCAGTTGTGTCTATCTCAGTCTACCCTATCTCCTGAATTGCAGTTTCTATTCATTTTGGCCATATTCTATGTAGTCTACAAGTTGCACTACAATTTTACAACAGCAGTGTTTTAAGGGGAATGGGGACACCTTCAGGAGAGGCAACTTCTGCAAAAGTATTTTGTCTCCCATGTCAAAAGGGGTCAACTCTTAAAGGAAAGAATTTGCTCCTGAGGAGCAAATTCTTTCCTTTAATAGTTTACCCCTTTTTCAGTGGGACAGGGCTTATAGAAAAGTGAACAGGAAGTCCTAAATCGTGCCTCCCTTTGAAACATGGTAAAAAATCTGCCAGGTGTTCCCATTCCCCTTAACTCTTGCATCTGAGTATCTGAATTAGAAGCCTCCATGGTGTAGTGGTTGCGCTACTTGCCTTGTAAACCAGGGATCGCAGGATCGATCCGGGGCTTCTGCAGACTTTCAGATGAGTCTTTAAACCGAGGTCCTGTCTCTGTATGACCTTAGCTGTTGGTGGGATGTAAAACTCAAACACTCACTCTAAGTATCTTAAGTTGACCCTTCCATTTTTGAATTTGGACACATCCGTTGTTGTCAATAGTGGGAAAAGGGTAGTCAAAATCATTAGCAGACTGGTGAAATGGTGTAGTTCCCGATGAGATTTCATTTGGATCTGCACTGTTTGCATTGGTAACAGCATCTATTAATAGGGCTGAAATGATTAGACATAATCTTCTGACACATTTGCCCTTTCTTTTCTCCAGAACCACAGAAACAGCCAGACACCCCCTGGGTATCCAGCTCATCCAAGGACAACACCCTGTCAGTCCACTGGAACAGGATTGAGTGTGAGTCGGGCTCTCCGTATTTCAAGTTTTACAAGCTGGTTTACTGTGTATGGGACAAGAAAATTAACAATTGCAGTGGTAAGTATATAGACATAGAGGATCTTACATGAGTGCTCATGTATTATTGAATTTATTAAACGAGTTGAGGAAAAGAGATAAAATGCGAGCCTGTGCCGAGCATTTTATCCCTTTTCTCAACGAGTTTAATAAATTTAATAATACATGAGCACGAATGCAAGATTCTATTTATCATATGACATTAAAAGCGTATTTTATTCACAATTGTTTACAAAAATGTCAACATTCCGCCGTTAGTAAACGCGACGCCGTTAAGGACGTCGTACATGTAACGTTACGGAACGTATCTAGCTAATTTGCATATTTAATCCACTAGTGGATTATCGAAAATAATGCATGGCGTTATTACACTTTCAGACGCGACGTCATATGATAAATTACGATAACACACCCGTGCCCCAAAGTGCATTTTTTCACATATCCGAATGGCTACTTTTCTGATGAAAATCCGTGATATTTTTCTTATTTATAGTGCAAACATAGGTTGTTGGTGCTCGTTAGAACCGCCTCATTGAGGCGGTTCTAACGAGTACCCACAACCTATGTCTTGGTTTGTTTGTTTGTCTTGGAGCAGATATAAGGAAAATAATGTTTACCCCCGTAAACCCCAGTTTTCTCTATATAAAGTGGGGTTTTGAGGGGTCTTTATTTCACGGAATTGTTCATGTGATGGACACATCCAAAGTCTATGTTACACAAGGTCAAATGTGATTAGCCTCGTTTTATCTGGTGGGCTAAACACTTCCCATTCCATACTCCACCGTTGATGTAGCATGAATTGTTTTCTATAATTACTATTGTTAAATCGTCCTTTTGGACATTAAACTGCTTCTTTTTCGTATAAAGGAACGAAAATATGCATGCTTTAATCTTATTTCCGTTCATTAAAAGAAAGCGCATCAACTACTTTTTGGTATAATGGTGGGTAGATTTAGAAAGCTTTTTAGGCAACAAAATGTGCGATAAAATGCCAGAAGAGACTGGTTTTATATCATTTAATACTTCAAAAACACAAAGTGACATAGATCAATTAATTTTGTGGTGAAGAGAGGAGTTTTATTACACGATAAATAGCCGAAATTCTAATTGACATTATACCGCAACAGTCATGTTTTGCCAACCAGATAAAAGAGATATTGTACAGGGGAGGTAACTGGCGCATGCGCAGTGAAATGTAATCAAAGTCACATGTCAAAACATTGGATCCGTCTATAGTGTATAAGGGTACCGCACCCATGTTAAGAGATTGTCTCACGTACAGACAGTGAAATCTAAATCCATGTTAAGAGATTTTCTATCTCCCATACAAACAGTGAAATCTACAAAGTAGAAGTGAAGGCAATGATCAGGAATCGATATAATTAACCCACAGCTCCCAGCAGTGACACCAAAGGGAAAGAAACACAAACATGAACTAACTAGACCCTAATGGAAACATCAATAGCGGAAAGCCAAAAGGACAGTTACTTTCCCACAAAATGGCCAACTGGCTATCCAAAACAAAATATTATAAGCGAAACGCACACTCAAAGACAAACCACAACAAAAATAAACTGCAACAGAAGTACTGCCTTGGAATGGTCATTGAAGAGAATTCCTCTGGGTGGCTTAAACTGATTTTACAAAACCTAAATTAAGAGATTCTCTGTCTCTCATACAGACAGTGGAATCTAAACCTATGTTAACCCTTGTCCTGCTGAGTCCGGATATGCCTTATTTTCCAAACAATGAAGATCCAGATCCAATGGCTTCTGACGAAGCCATCTGATCTGGATCTAAATTGTTTGCCATTCAGATTGAGAATTTGTTGCAATAATTTGCATCAAGTAATCTGATTGGTTGATAATCAGTAGTGGGTGTGGCAGATTAAAATATTCAGCAGGACAAGGGTAAAGAACTAAATCCATGTTCAAATCATCAAATTCATCAGCTGTAATGGTTTTTAGCTCACCGTCACGTAGTGACGAGGTGAGCTTTTGGGATCACTTTTTGTCCGTCGTGCGTCCGTCCGTGCGTCCGTGCGTGCGTAAACAATTTCTTTAAACAACATCTCCTCCTAAACCACTGATCGGATTTTGACCAAACTTCACAGGAATGATCCTTAGGTGGTCCCCTTTCAAAGTTGTTCAAATGGTTCCGGTCCGTTGCACATCTAGGTCACAGGAGCTAAAAATAGATTTTTTTCACCAAAAACTTAAAAAATCTTCTCTGAAACCACAAGGCCCAGGTCTTTGATATTTGGTATGAAGCTTCATCTAATGGACCCCTACCAAGATTGTTCAAATTATAGTGCTGGGGCCAAAAATGCCCCCTGCCCCGGGGCCCTTTGGTTTTACATGGGCTTATATAGGGAAAATCTTTAAAAATCTTCTTCTCTGAAACCACAAGGCCCAGGTCTTTGATATTTGGTATGAAGCTTCATCTAGTGGACCCCTACCAAGATTGTTCAAATTATAGTGCTGGGGCCAAAAATGCCCCAGCCCCGGGGCCCTTTGGTTTTACATAGGCTTATATAGGGAAAATCTTTAAAAACCTTCTTCTCTGAAACCACAAGGCCCAGGACTTTGATATTTGGTATGAAGCTTCATCTAGTGGACCCCTACCAAGATTGTTCAAATTCAAATTTAGTGCTGGGACAAAAAATGCCCCCGCCACGGGGCCCTTTGGTTTTACATTGGCTTATATAGGGAAAATCTTTAAAAATCTTCTTCTCTGAAACCACAAGGCCCAGGTCTTTGATATTTGATATGAAGCTTCATCTAGTGGACCCCTACCAAGATTGTTCAAATTATAGTGCTGGGGCCAAAAATGCCCCCGCCCCAGGGCCCTTTGGTTTTACATTGGCTTATATAGGGAAAAATCTTTAAAAATCTTCTTCTCTGAAACCACAAGGCGCAGGACTTTGATATTTGGTATGAAGCTTCATCTAGTGGGCCCCTACCAAGATTGTTCAAATTTTAGTGCTGGGACAAAAAATGCCCCCGCCACGGGGCCCTTTGGTTTTACATTGGCTTATATAGGGAAAATCTATAAAAATCTTCTTCTCTGAAACCACAAGGCCCAGGACATTGATATTTGGTATGAAGCTTCATCTAGTGGACCCCTACCAAGATTGTTCAAATTTTAGTGCTGGGACTAAAAATTCCCCCGCCACGAGGCCCTTTGGTTTTACATAGGCTTATATAGGGAAAATCTTTAAAAATCTTCTTCTCTGAAACCACAAGGCCCAGGTCTTTGATATTTGGTATGAAGCTTCATCTAGTGGACCCCTACCAAGATTGTTCAAATTTTAGTGCTGGGACAAAAAAAAACCCGCCACGGGGCCCTTTGGTTTTACATTGGCTTATATAGGGAAAATCTTTAAAAAACTTCTTCTCTGAAACCACAAGGCTCAGGTCTTTGATATTTGGTATGAAGCTTCATCTAGTGGACCCCTACCAAGATTGTTCAAATTATAGTGCTGGGGCCAAAAATGCCCCCGCCCCGGGGCCCTTTGGTTTTACATAGGCTTATATATGGAAAATCTTTAAAAATTTTCTTCTCTGAAACCACAAGGCCCAGGACTTTTATATTTGGTATGAAGCTTCATCTAGTGGACCCCTACCAAGATTGTTCAAATTTTAGTGCTGGGACAAAAAATGCCCCCGCCATGGGGCCCTTTGGTTTTACATTGGTTTATATAGGGAAAATCTTTAAAAATCATCTGCTCTGAAACCACAAGGCCCAGGTCTTTGATATTTGGTATGAAGCTTCATCTAGTGGACCCCTACCAAGATTGTTCAAATTATAGTGCTGGGGCCAAAAATGCCCCCGCCCCGGGGCCCTTTGGTTTTACATAGGCTTATATAGGGAAAATCTTTAAAAATCTTCTTCTCTGAAACCACAAGGCCCAGGACTTTGATATTTGGTATGAAGCTTCATCTAGTGGACTCCTACCAAGATTGTTCAAATTTGAGTGCTGGGACAAAAAATGCCCCCGCCAAGGGGCCCTTTGGTTTTACATAGGCTTATAAAGGAAAAATCTTTAAAAATCTTCTTCTCTGAAACCGCTAGGCCCAGGTCTTTGATATTTGATGTGTAGCTTCATCTAGTGGACCTTTGCCAAGATTGTTCAAATTATAGCCTTTGTTGATGTTTGGTATGAAGCTTCACCTTTAAGACCTCCCTGAACATTATGCATATTAAAGCTCTGGGGCCAATAATGGCCCTCTCTGGGGCCCACTTGTTACACTATGGATCAGGTGAGCGATCCAGGGCCATCATGGCCCTCTTGTTACTGTATTTACTGCACATACAGTAGAACTTCGATGGCTCGAACACCGATGGCTCGTTTCACATGGCTGGGTCGAACTCGTACTTGAGCCCCTAGGGAAATCCTCAAGATAAGAAATGGTGGGGGATGATAAAGGAGATTTTAGTCTTTTATCTTGCAAATGTGTGCTGTGTGTACTCATTAGAATCGCCTCAGTGAGGCGATGCTTATGAGTACACACAGCAAACATTTTCATTATCTAACATCAAAAGATGTTCAAAAGTATCTCGTTATGCCTTTTGGCCGTGACCTACAGTGGCTCGAACTACCGCTGTCTCGAATAAAATTTCATGGTCCCAATCGGGCTCGAGCCATCGAAGTTCGACTGTAGTTGGACAGACAGGCCTGAGTAAACAGTGTAAACCTAAATTAGATGCAGTAAAATGTGGTGTCTTATCAGGATATACACTGTTTGTCACTCATCCAGCTATTTTTAGACACAACATCAGGTAGTTAATTGTACTTGTTCAAGTTTCAGAACAATTATGGTAAGGAGTCAGGGTGTCCGAAAATTTTGGGTAAATAGTGTAAACCTTTCAACCCTGTAGCCATCTCATCAGAATCTACACCGTTTGTCATCCTGTACATGGTTATTGACTAACCCCACTCCAATCAAGAATACATCTGCAGGAATTCAGTCCTGGAAAAGTCCAGTTCAGAAACTAAGTGATAAAAGGTTAAAATCATCATGATGGAGACAAGACATCTACCAATGTTCTATTTAACAGTGATAGAAGATTTCAATTTTTCCAATAGTGAGAATGATATACATAACTTTATTAAGTGCTTTTGGCCACCGGCCCATAACACAAAGTATGAACATATATACACAATACACAATTTCAGTACATGCATGATACAAGTAGTTTAGGTCGTAGTACCAAACCGTTAATCCAAAATCGTTAATCCATAGACAAAAGGGCAAATATTAATGTTCGGATCAACAGACATGGACTCCAGAAGAGTGTAATCAGGCGTCCGCGGATATTAAGCATTACTTGGTAAGCAAGCTTCGCCCAGCATGCCCATTGACCCGAACGAAGAAAAGGTGTAAATGCCGGGAAGGGTATGTCTGAGATTTTGGAAGTCTTTCTATGGCTTTCCATTGGCAAACATATCAGAAATAATTCTGGAAATGGCCACATTGTACGGATCCACAAGATCATGGTGCCTCCCATAAAACTTCTTTAGTGTTGATACAAATGATTATTTTTGTTAATTAATGCATTTCGCCTGACGGTAGCAATTCAAAGTCAAAAGAGTTCAGTTATGTCACTCAGATGAGGAAGGGTTAAACCAAAGTTTTAAACCATGTGGTTTAGATTTCTCTGTCTGCATTGAAGACAGAATCTCTTAACATAGGTTTAGATTTCATTGTCTGTATTGGACACAGATAATCTCTTAACATAGGTTTAGATTTCTCTGTCTGTATAGGATACAGAGAATCTCTTAACATAGGTTTATATTTCATTGTCTGTATTGGACACAGATAATCTCTTAACATAGGTTATATTTCACTGTCTGTATAGGAGACAGAGAATCTCTTTACATAGGTTTAGATTTCATTGTCTGTATTGGACACAGATAATCTCTTAACATAGGTTATATTTCACTGTCTGTATAGGAGACAGAGAATCTCTTTACATAGGTTTAGATTTCATTGTCTGTATAGGAGTCAAAGAATGCCTTTACATAGGTTTAGATTTCACTGTCTGTATGGGAGTCAAGAATGCCTTTACATAGGTTTACATTTCATTGTCTGTATTGGAGACAGAGAATCTATTAACATATGTTTAGATTTCATTGTCTGTATTGGGGACAGAGAATCTCGTAACATAAGTTTACATTCCATTGTCTGTATTGGAGACAAAGAATCTCTTAACATAAGTTTAGATTTCATTGTCTGTATTGGAGACAGAGAATCTCGTAACATAGGTTTAGATTTCATTGTCTGTATTGGAGACAGAGAATCTCTTAAAATAAGTTTAGATTTCATTGTCTGTATTGGAGACAGAGAATCTCGTAACATAGGTTTAGATTTCATTGTCTGTATTGGAGACAGAGAATCTCGTAACATAGGTTTACATTCCATTGTCTGTATTGGAGACAGAGAATCTCTTAACATAAGTTTAGATTTCATTGTCTGTATTGGAGACAGAGAATCTCGTAACATATGTTTAGATTTCATTGTCTGTATTGGAGACAGAGAATCTCGTAACATAGGTTTACATTCCATTGTCTGTATTGGAGACAGAGAATCTCTTAACATAAGTTTAGATTTCACTGTCTGTATTAGAGTCAGAGACTCTCTTAACATAGGTTTAGATTTCACTGTTTGTATACATGTAGGAGACAGAGAATCTCTGAAAAAAGGTTTAGATTTCAATGTCTGTATTGGAGACAGAGAATCCCTTAACATAAGTTTAGATTTCTCTGTCTGTATAGGAGACAGAGACAAATAAATTAGCCTAGATAAAACATAAACAGTCATAAGACAATGTAAAATAGTACAAACTGAGATCAGTTTGCATACTCCCACTGTCTATTCATAGTCTTATTGTGCTCCTTATACCCAGGTCGTTTTACATAACTTGATCTAATCCACGCAATTAAAAGTCAAGAAACGCCACCTATTACAAGGCGGAGAGGTATGCAGATCTCCAGGTCTAAGGATTATTCTCATTATTTTGCTAAATCTTTTGTTGTAGGCATAGGTAGACTGTTAACAAAGTCTCTCTCACAGGCACACCGTGCATCTATGTATGTGGAACTGTAAACATTAGAATAGAGTTTTTTCTTCGAGATTACCTACAGAAAAATGCCTCAACTGGCGTTTAAAGGGGCTTTTGACATATTTGCTAATGCATGATGATTTGGCAATTATGTTCTGGTTGCTCTTTATATTAGGCTACAGCTTAAAGAAAAGTTGATGGCGCACTTCTCTAACGTCATTTACAAATTACGTCAAAATGCCCCCAAATTATACATACCCTATACATCTTTACGCTGCTATAGCTCATAAACTAACCTGGTAGTCAAGGGGTACCCTCTTAAACCCCACTTTATATAGAAAAAACTGAGGTTTACGGGGATATCCATTATTTTTCTTATTTCTGCTCCCAGACATAGGTTATCCGAGAAATGCCTTAACTTTTTCATCTTATTCTGATCAACAATAAATAGGACATAAAATATCAGTTTTTAGAAAAATTCTATGGGCAAGTTTATTATCTATTGGCCAAAATGATTGAAAATTGGGCAATTTTCGTCGGATTCCCATTGCTTTCTATATAAACGATTTTGGTCTTTGTGCGGTCATGGCGCCTAAACGAACATGGTAACATATCATTTTTATTGCATGTACCAGTGCAGAATGTTGAGACGTACTTGCATGCAAAATTTAAAAAAATTCTATGGGAGAGCCCATTTACGTATTCTTGACCTTAATATAAGTTTAGATTTAACTGTCCATATAAGAGAATGGTTCACCCATTCTTGGACGGGTTTTTAAAAAAAATCCGTCCTTTAAAATAGCGATGTCCGGGCGGGCGTGCGGGCGGGCGGGTGGGCGGGTGGGCGGGCGGGCGTCGTATCAGGTTTACCTTTTGGGTAACCTTTTTTTTTCAAAGTGATATTTTTCATCTATTCTGTAGCAGATTGTTTTAATATCAGGACTGATGCATAAGTGGAGGTACCGCTTTTCATGTATTATCCATAAATGGCGCAAAAGACTAAAATTTTGGCGGAAATTGTCTTTTTTCAAACTTGTGTTTTTCAGGTTTACCTTTTGGTTAACCTTTTTTCAAATGCCAGTGTAGTGGATAGAGTGCTGGACTACGAATCCTATTGTTGACTATGAATCTGAGGGGCGTGAGTTAAAACCCCGGTGGAGACATTTTTTTTTTTTTTTTGTTCTTTTTTTTTTCTTTCTTTTTTCATTCTTTTTGGACGGGTTTTTCAAGGAAAAATTCAGTCCTTTAGAAGAGCGATGTCCGTGCGGGCGGCCGGGCGTCCCGGTTTACCTTTTGGTTAACCTTTTTTTCAAAAACCTGTCAATAATGCCTTTTGGCATTTTTCTTGTATACTGAATGAAGTCTTTAAGTTTAAGGGGAATGGATACACCTGGCAGATTTTTCTGCCATTTTTCAAAGGGAGACAATGTCCAGGACTTCCTCTCCACTTTTCTATAAACTTTGTCCCAAGGACAAAGCGGTGTACCATTAAAGGAAAGAATTTGCTCTTCAGGAGTTAACCGCTATTGACATGGGAGACAAATATACTTTTGTGTGAGTTACCTCCCCTGAAGGTATATCCATTCCCCTTAAATATATTTGAAAGAATCCATTTTGAAATTATGGGGTGTTGAGTTGAATTGGTTTTAGAAATTTATTTGGAAAATGGCTGAAATTTTAGTAGAGGTGAAGGCCCTGATCAGATGACACAGAATGTCTGGGGCCAGTTGTTCAAAGCCTCGTTAGCTTAACGACCTCGTTAGTGGTCAAATTGTTAACTATTCAAGCAAGTTTAATACCTAAAATTTTGTTATTTTTGCTGAAAAAATGTGAGCAGCTTTTGCATATGCAAAAGCTGCTCAAATTTTTAGAGCAAAAATATTTGTATATTCGCCATATCAAATGATCAAAGTTTTAACAATTCGTTAACTAACGACATTGTTAGTTTTGAACAACTGGCCCCTGATCCTCACCTGAAACTCATTGCCAGTGATTACTTTGGTATATGAAAGGGGTTAACGATGATATACCTTATTGTTTTCTAGCTGACCGTAAGGAGATTGTAGTGCCTGCCACACAGACGTCAGTAATGATCGAAGAATTACAGGAAGATGTCAAATATGGGGTCATGGTTCAGGGAGTTACAGCAGATGGTCAAAATGGCCCTACTAGTGAGCCTGCATTTGGGATCCCTAAGCATAGTAAGTTAAAACTTACCATTCTGTGCTAAACCATCCATTCCCCGACAAACATGAATTAACCCTTTTTGTACCAAATGGACTCTTCCACCTTATATATGGCAGGAGTCATTTTCGAAATTTAGGGGTTTCAGGTTGTGCATTCTTCAAAATTTATCCGAGAAATGCCTTAACCTTTTGCAAACATTGTAGGCCCTGATCAGACGCCGCGTTCTGCGGCGTCTGATCTGGGCCTGCACTGTTTGATAAGGTACCCCTTGAGGGGTTTCTGGTACTGAATGAGTCAAATGGGAATGTGTGTTATAGTCATGAGGGCTGCCTTAAGTCCATGAAATGTATACCCTCCTATACCCCACTTTATATAGAGAAAACTGAGGTTTATGGGGGTATACATTATTTTTCTTATTTCTGCTCCAAGACATAGGTCGTGGGTTCTTGTTTAGAGGTGGTTCTAACGAGCACCCACAACCTATGTTTGCAGTATTTTTAAGAAAAATATCGCGAATTTTCACCAGAAAAGTAGCCATTTTGGAGATGTGAAAAATGCACTATGTTGCATGGGTGTGTTATCATTATGACCTGTTTTTTTTTTTCATTATTATTCAGCAAAAATAAGGCTTTACATTTCATTTAAATCATCGAGTCTTGTTTTTGTTGCACCTGCTTGTTGCAGGGTGGGACATAGGCGTCTGCTTTTCCATCCACTCGTCCGTTCATCCATTCATCTGTTAACATTTACGTCGAAGCTCGAAATTTACGTCAAAGTTTGTATTAAAATCAACTACAAAGCTGATCAGCCATCAAACCTTGCATGAAACATCTCCCTGACCTTCTGACTTGGTAAACACCTTGATCTGGTGACCTTGACCTATATTTTGCGCTCCAGTGACTTTGACCGTTATGTAGAGGTTCAACATTTACGTCAAAGTTGGTAGTGTAATCAACTACAAGACTAAACAGCTATCAAACCTTGCATGAAACGTCTCCCCTGAGCTCCTAACTGGGCAAGCCCCTTGACCTGTATTTTACGCTCCAGTGACTTTGACACAATTTGTCGATGTTTCTGATCTCCTCAAAAAAAAAAAGGCCTACAACCATCAAATCTTGCATAGTGCTTCTACTAGATGTACTAACTCTGCAGGTACCTTGTCCTGGTGACCTTGGCCTATATTTTATGCTCCGGTGACTTTGACACAATTTGCGTCAATGTTTCAGATCTCCTCAAATATAAGGACTACAACCATCAAATCTTGCCTAGTGCTTCTCCTAGATGTACTGACACTGCAGGTACCTTGACCTGGTGATCTTGAGCTATATTTTACACCCCAGTGACTTTGACACAATTTACGTCAATGTTCCAAATCTTCTCAAATAAAAGGCCTGCAACCATCAAATATTGCATAGTGCTTTTCCTAGATGTACTGACTCTGCAGGTACCTTGACCTGGTGACCTTGACCAATTTTCACACTCCTTAGACTTTTACACATTTTAGGTTGACATTCAATATCTTCTTAACTATAAGGCCTACAGCCACCAAACCTTGCGTAGTTCCTACCGTTACTGACTCTGCAGGTACCTTTACCCGGTAAGGTTGACCTATATTATGCAATCCAGTGACTTCAACACATTTTACATTCGATATGTCCAAAAATAAATGACCTACTGCCACCAAACGTTGCATAGTGCTTCTTGATGTACTGATTTGTCATGTACCTAGACCTGGTGGTCCAGTGACTTTGACACATTTGACGTCAACTGTCAGCTGCTAAGAATGAAATTAACATTTAATATTATAACTACACTATGATTGTTGCTCCTGTGGCTTTTTCCCCCAGCAGGTGCGACGCCATCTTCTGTGGATTTCATGCCTAACAAAATATGAAAAGATACTATCTGCTAATGATGTCTGCTAAATATGCTCAGCTCTTGAAGGATAAACCCTTAAGGAGAATGGGAACACCTTCAGGGGAGGCAACTCCTGCAAAAGTATTTTTGTCTCCCTTGCCAACAGGGGTCAACTCTTCAAGGAAAGGATTTGCTCATGAGGAGCAAATTCTTTCCTTTAAGAGTAGACCCCTTTTTTGTGGGACAGGGTTTATAGAAAAGCAAACAGGAAGTCTTGAAAGTTATTTCTTGCACACCAGACAAGGAAATCCGTGATTTTACCCTGGGATAGAAATTTATGTTCTGACCCTCATGTTCCGACCCCAAATCGAATATAATCGCGCGTTTGATAAATGCACTGGTTGATTACAACCTCATGCGCGGCGTCGTCATGCGTGACGTCACTAAACATTCCTGTTGTGTCATCACAAAATGGCGGACGTCGGTAACCGAAGTGACAGCAGCATTAAAAATTCGCAATAGAGATCGAAGGTATGCAAGAAAAAGAATCCTATATGGGTGTGAGGGATGGGTAGAAAAATCCGTCCCTCGGGATCATTGTCCGGCATCACTCGGCAAGCCTCGTGATGCCGGACAGTGACCCTCGGGACGGATTTTTCCATCCACCCCTCACACCCATATAAGATTCTTATATTCCCTTTGAAAAATGTGGCAAATTATGCCAGGTGTTCCCATTCCCCTTAAGATGCCCCCAAAAACTGCATCTGAAAATGTTGTCTGTATATGTCATCTGCTGCATCTTCTTACAAATTTTTCAAAATCATTTTTGTGTACAGGCAAACAATGTGGACCCTGATCAGACTGCTACTAGATGAGCAGTCTGATCTGGGCCCACACTGTTTGCAAAACTTACTTTTAATGTTACCTGCAGAAGACAAAGCATATGACAAAGTGGAGAAGAATTTTGTGATTTGTTTGTTTGTTTGATTTGAGGTTTAACGTCCCCGTCAACACTGTAAAAGGTCATTTTGGAGATGTTGCTTCCATTTTTGTGGGACTTTTACCTGACACTGAGATGAAATAACATCTCAAGCCCTGCTGCCCAATGAAACAGTAGGGTTTATAAGCATGGACGGACAGACGCGCACCACTCTGCCTGGACAGGCTTAGATCCTCTAAGCGGTTTACCAGTACTTGGGTGCGGGTCGGTTTCAGCTCTGCGTGGAAGCAACATGGAGCCCATCTATTTCTTCAAGCCCCAATGGGCGGGGGCCGATTTTGTGATTGGTATTGTATGGCAATCTTAGGGCATTAGAAAGTTATTTTGTTTGGGCCTACATAAGAGTGATGAGTAAGTACCAGAGTTGTGGTGAAGGTAGCTCTAAAAAGTAGTTTTTAAGAAATTTTGAAGTAAAAGAAGATAATAAAGAAGATAATTTAACCCTTATCCTGCTGAATAATTAATTTATCCACACCCATTTCTATTTTTGAACCAATCAGATTACTTGATGCAATTTATTCCTACAAATTCACAAACTGAATGTCAAACAGTGTAGATACTGATCAGATGGCTTCTTCAAAAGCCATCTGATCTGGATCTACACTGTTTTGCAAAGGTAGGGGTTGTTATGAACAACAGGATAAGGGTTAACAGAAAACTGTATGAAAAAAAAAATCCCATCCATTCTAACTTTCCTGTTATTTTTAGCTCACCTGTCATGTAATGACGAGGTAAGCTTTTGGTATCACTTTTTGTCCATCGTTCATGCGATACCTCCTAATAAACCACTGAGCGGATTTTGACTAAACTTCACAGGAATGATTCTTAGGTGGTCCCCTTTCAAATCTTCAAATGGTTCTGGTCCATTGCACATCAAGGTTACGGGAACCAAAAATAGATTTTTTTTAATGAAAACTTAAAAAATCTTTTCCTCTGAAACCACAAGGCCCAGGCCTTCGATATTTGGTGTGTAGCGGACCTCTACCAAGATTGTTCAAATTATAGTCCTGGGGCCAAAAATGCCCCACCCCGTGGCCCTTTGGTTTTACAAAGACTTACATCGGGAAAACCTATAAAAATCCTCTTGTCTGAAACCAGAAAGCTCAGGTGTTTGATATTTGGTGTGAAGCTTTGTCTTGTGGACCTCTAAGATTGTTCAAATTATAGCCTTGAGGCCTTACATCGGGAAAAGTTTTAAAAATTTTCTTGACTGAAACCAGAAGGCTAAGGTGTTTGATATTTGGTATGAAGCTTCGTCTTGTGGACCTCCATCAAGATTGTTCAAATTATAGCCCTGGGGCCAGAAATGCCCCTGCCCTGGGGCCCCTTCGGCCCATCCATGCTTATAAACCCTATTGGTTTCATTGGGCAGCAGGGTTTGAGATGTCATTTCATCTCAGTGTCAGGTAAAAGCCCCACAAAATTGGAAGCAATGTCTCCAAAATGACCTTTGCAGTGTTGACGGGGACGTTCAACGTCAAATCAAACAAACAAAGCCCCGCCGTCCCTTGGTTTTACATTGACTTATATTGGAAAAATCTTAAAAAATCCTCTCCTCTGAAACCGCAGGTCTTTGATATTTGGTGTGTAGCTTCATCCAGTGGATCTCTACCAAGATTGTTTAAATTATAGCCCTGGGGTCAAAAATGCCTTCACCCCTGGGCCCTTTGGTTTTACATTGTCTTATATAGGGTAAACCTATAGAAATCATCTTATCTGAAACCAGAAGGCTCAGGTCATTGATATTTGGTATGAAGCTTTGTCTTGTGGACCTCTATCAAGATTGTTCAAATTATAGTCCTGGGGCCGAAAATGCTCCCGCCTCGGGCCCTTGTTTTTACATTGATTTATATAGGACTCATCTTAAAAAATCTTCTCCTCTGAAACCGCAAGACCCAGGTGTTTGATATTTGGTGTGTAGCTTCATCTTCGGACCTCTACTAAGATTGTTTAAATTATAGCCCTGGGGCCAAAAATGCCATTTGGTTTTACATTGACTTATATAGGAAAACCTCTAAAAATCTTCTTGTCTGAAACTAGAAGGCTCAGGTGTTTGATATTTAAGACTGTAAAAATTATAACTCTTGGGCCGAAAATGGCCCTGCCCCGGGGCCCACAGGTTTTATTTAGACTTCTATAAGGAAACCTTTAAAATCTTCTAGTTTGAAACCAGAAGGCTCCAGTCTTTGATATTTGGTACAACTTCACCTTTTAGATCCTTCTCAAGATAATGCAAATTATAGTCCTGGGGCCAATAATGGACCTCCCCAGGGCCCACTTGTTACACTCTGGATCAGGTGAGTGATCCAGGATCATGGCCCTCTTGTAATAGAATACATACCTGTTTTCCTATAGTGACCTCCCTTGAATTGTCATTGATTTAGAGATACACTGAAATTTTCTGTGATGGGAGACAGATCTTCATAAGTCAGTAGACTTTCTTCTGAATCCCACTGTATAGTTGTACTTAATGATACATCTTCATTTGTATTGTACCATATGTATATTATACAAAGAAATAAACGCTTAAACCAAATATTCTGTGATGTCACAGTAGATTTTCACATAAAATGGATTAGATGATTTTAAATTTTATTTTCATGTGCTAACGTTGAATAAACCAAAATGTTGTCTCAACTTAAGTTAAGATTCTCTAAAAACATGCATGTTTCATAGAACCCGGGAAGATTCGATTATTTTGACATTTAAAGATGCTTAGGATTGAGTAGCTAAGTTCACCTCTTTGGTTAGAGCTAGGGACTACTTTCCCATATCACAGGTTTTGGTGTATGAATGTCATTTGATGTGTCACCAGTAACAATTCTGATTCTGAACACATACGGTGGCTATTTTGTGATAATTAAAGGATAATTTTTGTTAATTATCCATGAAAATTTATTTTTTGGTATTCTTTAGAACCGCCTCATTATCTCTTTCAATGATGTTTATATATTGTGGCTTTACAAGAATAAGAAATTTGAGTACCTGGGGGGGAGGGGGACTATCAGCATGTTCGTGCCAAATGTCAATCCAGGGAAGTTGACTAGTGCCACAGTGGTGACTTGAAAAAAAAGAACAACATAACCATATGCTGTCCAGGCCCATATCCTTTTGTCTTGATCTTTGACCCAAATGTAAGCAGTTAAGTACAAGCAGATGGCATTTTCAATGTATTTTATTTTCCCTTACATTTTAGAGCAAACAAGTCTTGACATTACAATATATATGAATCGTCTACCCTTATTTGTCAAAGAAAATAAATTTTGACATTACATGTGAAGATGTCAAGATTTATTTGCTCAGAGAAAATAAATCTTGACATTACAAGTGAATCATCTGCCCAGCATATGCCAAGATTTGTTTGCTCAGAGAAAATAAATCTTGACATTACATGTCAATCATCTGCCTAGCAGATGTCAAGCTTTATTTGCTCAGAGAAAATAAATGTTGACATTACACGTGAATCATCTGCCAAGAGAAAATAAATTTTGATATTACATGTGAATCATCTGCCAAGCAGATGTCAATCTTTATTTGCTCAGAGAAAATAAATGTTGATATTACATGTGAATCATCTGCCAAGCAGATGTCAATCTTTATTTGCTCAGAGAAAATAAATGTTGATTGATATTACATGTGAATCATCTGCCCCGCATATGTCAAGATTTGTTTGCTGCCTAGCAGATGTCAAGCTTCATTTGCTTAGAGAAAATAAATGTTGACCTTACATGTGAACTGCCAAGCTGATGTCAAGATTTATTTGCTCAGAGAAAATAAATCTTGACATTACATGTGAATCATCTGGCTAGCAGATGTCAAGATTTATTTGCTCAAAGCTTACACTTCTTTTAATATCAAATATAACTACCCATCACTACAATTATAGCCTTTTCACCAGACGCAGGTCTGGGACAGTCTGATACAAAAAAAAAAAAAAAATCTAGCCAGAAATGCCACCGGCATGTCCCTTTTCCCGTGACCTCCCCAGCGTCGAGTCCTGATTGGTCGCTGATGTCACATGACCTATCAGACCAATAGGCAGACGATACAGGTCACGTGACCGTGATTTTCGCGCCGAGAAGATCATTATTTTTTCAGACTTGCTTGGGATAGGATGGTCAAACTACATTCCATGGAAGAATGAATAAACGGATAAGTGTTTTATTCTTTTTTGATTTTGCACTTACCTTGAGTTTCCACAACGTACTTAGGCTTTGTAAGCTTACTGTTTATTCCGAAATTCTTAGAGACTTTATTTCGCGTGTTTCTGCCGACATTACATGTGTAGTGGTTGTCCGCCATTTTGAATTTTCACTTGGAAGTTTTGTTTATCATGTGATCAACCGTTTTTGGTTTTTGATAAGCACCACACTTCTTTTCATGTTATGTGCCAGGGTATAGACTCGTATTATTCCTGGTAATGTTTTAATTGAAGTCGGCGTTGTGGAAACTTAAATTGCCAGAAAAGAGGACGGTTTTTGTGCGTGTTCCTTCCACTTCCGGTATCGGAAGACGTTGTATCGCTGAATAAAAATTCTCAGCATTAATTTAGTTTTGAACATGTGCAAGACCCGTCTTCGTTTAGCACTTATAAATCCCACGATGCAGATGGATAATATTCAGGTCCCTTTGTGGCCTTTCTATAGTATCTTCTAATCAGAATCCATCCAATTCGTGTGGGTCACCTTTGCCGAATCAAGATGAGCCAGTCTATGTCCCCTCCTCCCATTTGGGCCTGGGTTGACTAGGATAGGTTCGTCGACCGCCCCGTAGAGACCCTGCTCATAATTGCGGGGACTCCGGGGTGCGGGGAACCTATGCCCAAAAATTTTTTCCGAATCCATGTTACATACGAATTTTGGTACGGTTCCGATCCCGGTTTTTTTATCGGGTAACCTTTCCGGACCTTCGGTACTTAGTTTACCTTGGTCATATGCTTCTTTCCTCTTATTATGATAAATTTTTGTTATCATAATCTAAATTGGATTGTTTTCCCTTGTAAAACATACAGACTTGGGCATCGTTTATTGGAATACCGTGACTATTGCAAGTGAATCCGGGACGTTTCGGTACAGAGTCGTTTCGGCCTGGTTCGTTTTCGACCCTAATTTTCACCTGGATCGATTCGGCCTATTTCGGTGGGTCGGTTCGGCCTTGGGTCGATTCGGCCTTGATCGTTTTTGGCACGGCTCCTTGAATGCTCAATTTTGATTCGGCAATTTCGCATGTTCAGTGCACGTTACACAATAAAGGGCCTAACACTGGGGAAGTTTAATTGAGCCTCGAGTGTTTTGCCCCTAGAGCTGAATCTGGGCCTAGTGAATTATCCTCTGGGGATATATCAATACTCAGAGGTTGGTCTTTTTTCGTCCTTACTAATTAGCGATTATGAGAAGGACATATTTAGAGCCTCATCACCTATTGATTCTAAAACTTTAAGCGGACCATGGCTTCCCAACGTTTTCAGAATCAAGCTTCAAGACCGGGGGCACCCGTGAAAAGAACTTGGAACATTGGTTCTAACAACAAAAAACATCAATTTTTTGTTCTTATGAAATTCCAAAATTCGACCCAGATTCAGTCTCTGTATATATGACGTCAGGGAAATTGGCATTACTTCCTGTTTCGACGCTCTAACATTGGAGCTTCTTACCAGGACTATTATTAAGTGGGTTCTCATTATGTCTGGTATTCTAATTCTACCCACTTTGCCTTCAAACAAGAGCATTCCGACCATATAGCTGCTATTCTAATGCTTTTGTTTATTTCCCGGTCATTTTTTCACATGCCATGGCTGTCTACCACCATGTTGCATGTTTGGCGCAACTCTGCTCTTGATAACTGGTTCAGTTTTTACTGAGCATAGTAAATGAAAACTTAGAGCCTCAGCGCCTCTTGATTCTAAAACTACAAGCGGACCATGTCTTCCCAACGTTTTCAGAATCAAGCTTCAAGACCGTGGGCACTCGTCTTTTTTGAAGTCTTCGGAGAGCGTATCAAGTACAGGTACCGCAACCAAGAGACGCTCTTCGACTACTTCCGATGACCTTTTAGTGCTTATCACCCTCGACTAGAAGATCTCAATCAGTCCTCGTCTACTAATAGATCATTCTCAGATCAGGGTACACGGTCCTTTCGTTCCAGAGGTCGGACTGGAACGAAATCTCCCAATAGAGGAAGACACAAGTCTAACAAATGACTTTCTTCCTTCCCCTCCTCTTCATCTTCTCCCAGTAGGAGCCGAGCTTTTTCAGTTCTATCAAGCCTTGGCTTCTTTTATTAAATATATTTTGAGTTTTATGAGTTTTGAGAAAGGGTTACTGGATTGAGTTCGTTAGGAATCCTTTCTCTTTCTCACATGCAAATACTATTTCTGGTAAATAGTATCAAGAAAAGAAATCTTTTTATTGGAAGAGGAAGGGTTCTTCTCCAAAAGAAAGCCGTGTAAGTAGAAAAATTTCTCCTTTCCCCAGGCTTCTACAGGCGGATCTTTCTGGTCGAGAAGAAAATGGGAAATCGACTCATCATCGACTTCTCACACTGAACACAGATGATGCAAGTCGATCATTTCAAAATGGAAACTTCGTCCTCGATTAGTCAGGTCAATTCTCCCAAATTCGGGGACGATTTCCGTAGTTTTAAAGGACGCTTACCTTCACATCTCCATCCATAGGTCATTACGCAAATTCCTTCGTTTCACCTTGGATGGAATTTTGTGTATCAGTCCGTTGCCTTTCCTTTGTTGGATTTGTCAACGGATCAATGAAAAGAAAAGAAGAAAATGGGAAAATCGACTCATCATCGACTTCTCACACTTAACAAGATGATGCGAGTCGATCGTCTCAAAATGGAAACTTCGTCCTCGATTAGTCAGGTCAAATTTCCCAAATTCGGGGACGATTTCCGTAGTTTTAAAGGTCACTAGCCTTCACATCTCCATCCATAGGTCATTACGCAAATACCTTTGTTTCACCTTGGATGGAATCTTTGTGTATCAGTCCGTTGCCTTTCCTTTGTTGGATTTGTCAACGGATCAATGTTTTTCCCTGTTCACCAACTTAATGGAAATTAATTAAGCAGCTCTCATCATAGAATTAGGCCCCAATCTCGTGTAGTGTTCCGATGATGGGTTTTGTCATCATTTTTACAGATACTGTTTATCATACCTTGTCCTAACGTGTACAGGTTATTGTGAATTTAGATTTAATACACTTTATCGAGAAGTTGAAATTGACTCTACCTCAAAGATACTTCTCCAAATTTTTTTTTTCACGCCCCGAAAAACTTTCGATTTATGTCAGGGGTTTGTTTCCCCTTTTTAGAACTTAGTAATTGGATCCAGTTTTCCCTGGACAATCTCATCTTAGACCTTTCCAGTTTTTTTTTGCTAATATTATCACTGGAAATACCATACGGTCTATAGGAGCAATAAATTCCATTATCAAGATTGCTCTCTACGATTTATGAATCCCTCAGTATCAAATGGGGTCTCCTCTTTTAGAGACTATTCCCTATTTGTTTGTTCGCATGCCAGCCTTTCAGGTTGGTTTCCCACTTTGAACCTCAAGGATTAGTTGTTCAGGGAACGTGGGGCCTATATTAGGCGGGGCTATATATATATATATGTGTGTGTATTGTGTATGCGTATATGTATGTATATATGTATATGTGTATAAACTTTCTGAAACTTCAGACAAATTTCCTTGGTTTATCAGTTCTTCATAGCTCCAAACTGAGGAACACCTTCATTATTGTTACTCCAGACAAATGAATAGTGTAGTTTTTTCTACTTATCAGGGAGTGACTCATTACTCTTCCCTGTTGGCTTTTACATGGAAGATTATAACTTGGTGTCTTCAGGAAGGTGTGTCTATCCTTGTCGGACACCTCCAGGCAGATTATGTCATTGGGATCGCCCCTATAGACCAGTTCACCATCCGTTCTCTACAGGGCGTTTTCTCAAATGGAGAGAACCTTTATTGGACCTTTTTTAATCAAATGTCCAAACATCTGGGTTCTCCAATCAACTTCCTTTGTGTTTCAAGTTTCAGATCACCTGGAACATGCAGTTGATTTAAAATCTCTAGATTGGGGGAATCTTTTACATATGCGTTTACACCATTCAACTGAATTCCTCTAGTTCTAGGTAAAAATTCAAGCGTCCAAAAGCCGAGCCATTCTGATTACGCCTCCTATGGCCTCAGAGATCTTGGTTTTTTAGTCATTCTGAGCCTAGTCTCAAGACTTGCAACCCGTCTTCCAGTAGTTCCAGATCAAATATCTAAAAGGTGTGGGTCAAGCATTCCATTTCAATCCAGAAATGCTTTACTTACATATCCAGATGTTGTCAGGAATCAAACCAGAGGTAGACACTTTTCTGGTTTCTCTGCCGAGTGTATCTTCAAATATAGAAAGATCTCCACTCTCAAGTTTTACTCTGGAAGATGGAAGATAATTTCTAGTTGGTGTAGAAAAAGGGAAATAAATCCAGACAATTCCTCTAGGGAGGTTTTTTTACCGGATTTCTTTTTCTGTCTGTTCTCTACCCTTCAATTTCTATTTCATCTAAGAGAAGGGTACAGATCAGTAATCTCGAACATGTTAAAATTTTAGTCGGCTTCACACTTTTTCATTAAACCCTACCATCACCAGCTTATTAAAGGGGTTTTTCACTATGCCGACAGGTTTCCAGGACTTTGTATCCAAATGGAATCTTGCATGAGTATTGTGGTCTTTTCTAAACCACCTTACGATCCGGTGAATTCAGCTTCTTTTATTCATTTGATAGTCAAGCTGTATTTCATTTGACATTTGCTTCAGTTCGTAGAAGTTATAGTCATGCTTTGCCAATTACAGAGGGTTGTTTTCAGGTATGAGAAGAACAATGACTTCTTTTTCTCTTCTCATTCAACCTATTTTTGTTTCAGGCTATAAATAACCTTGTCTGAAACTATTATTTGTCCTGTCATTTCCAGGATTCGTGGATCGTAGGCTAATGTGAATTTTTTGTATACATTAGAATGTTTAAAACGTTTCGAGATTATCATGAGAATTTTTTCTTTTCAATCAAGGGGTTTTGGATATATTTCTAACCATCCTTGATTGCAAAGTGGATTTGTAAAGTGATAAAGCTTCTACCAGTATATGCTAATTTCACTTCTGCCCTATTATCATTCAGAATACAGAATGAGGTTAGAACCTTCTACATTTTTGGCATATTGGAACTCCGTTTTTTTTCTTCAGAATGTTTTTTCTTACTGCGTAATGGATGTTCCAACGCTACTTTTCATCCCTTCACCTAAGGTGCTTGGTTCCCATTCGTAGTGGTACTCATTCCTTGGGTAGTTTAGTAGCTTCTCAATCTATTATGAGCAGCACTTATTTTGGGATTTTATTTTCCTTGGTTGTTTGTTAGCCTGTTTGAATAGGTATGAACCTTCTATTTTGACTCCGGTTCCTGTCCATTTATCTTCTCCACTTGTGAATTTTGGATTTGGATCCCTTGCAGTCATGGTGGATACTCTCTTACATTACCATCATTGGATGTTTTTAAAAGGGGTATAAACAACCAAGGTTGGAGGAGTTAGGTATGTGTAACTTTATTTTTCATCCAACCCTCCACTTGCTTTGAATTCAGGCTATAATTGTAGTGATGGGTAGTTATATTTGATATTAAAATGATATTTTTAATGTAAAATTAATTTTAATTAATAATATACCTACCCATCACTACAATGGTATGTCCCGCCTCCCAGCCCCGCCTGAAATATTTGTTTTCCTGAAAGAAATAATGATCTTCTCGGCGCGAAAATCACGGTCACGTGACCTGTATCGTCTGCCTATTGGTCTGATAGGTCATGTGACATCAGCGACCAATCAGGACTCGACGCTGGGGAGGTCACGGGAAAAGGGACATGCCGGTGGCATTTCTGGCTAGATTTTTTTTTTTTTTTTGTATCAGACTGTCCCAGACCTGCGTCTGGTGAAAAGGCTATAATTGTAGTGATGGGTAGGTATATTATTAATTAAAATTAATTTTACATTAAAAATATCATTTTTCTTGTGAAATAATGAATAGTTTTGGCTTCATCTTTTTTTAAGGTTTGACATTAGGTGAAATATTTGGTATAGCAGCTGGATGTTCGGCGGGTTGTTTGATTGTTATTGTTTTAGCTGTGAGGTGAGTTACTTTAACTTTGTTATGCCTAGACAACTCATGAACAGTTTTTGTCGCACCTGCTTGTAGCAGGGTGCAACATAGGCGTCCGCTTTTCCGTCCATGTTTCCGTCCATCCGTTCATCCGCCCGTCTGTTATCATTTACGTCGAAGTTCGACATTTACATCAAATTTTTATTTAAGTCAACTACAAACATCAGCTACAATCAGAACTTACATGAAGCATCTCCCTAACCTTCTGACTTTGTAGGCACCTTGACCTGGTGACTTTGACCTATATTTTTTCGCTTCAGTGACTTTGACCATTACCTCAAAGTTCGACATCGTAGTTTGTATTGAAATCAAATATAAGACTATAAAACAACCATCAAACCTTCCATGAAACATCACCCTGAGCTTCTGACTAAGCATGCACCTTAACCCGGGGACCTTGACCTATATTTTATGCTCCACTGACTTCGACACAAATTACATCAATGTTCCAGATTTTCTCAAATAAAAGGCACACAACCATCAAATCTTGCGTAGTGCTTCGCCCTGCAGGTACCTTGACATGGTGACCTTCACCTATAGTTTAGGCGCCACTGACTTCGACACATTTTATGTTGAAGTTCCAGAACTCCTCAAATAAAAGACCCGTCAGATCTTGCATAGTGCTTCTTCTAGATGTACTGACTCTGCAGGTACCTTGATCCGGTGACCTTGACCTATATGTTACACTCCAGTGACTTTGACATGTTTTATGTCGAGCTCCACATCTCCGCATATAAAAGGCCAACAACCATCAAATATTGCATAATGCTGCTCCTAGATGTACTGACTCGGCCGGTACCTAGACCTGGTGACCTTGACCTATATTTTACTCTCCAGTGACTTTGACACAATTTACGTCAATGTTCCAGATCTTCTCAAATAAAACGCCTGCAACCACCAAATCTTGCATAGTGGTTCTACTAGATGTACTGACTGTGCAGGTATCTTTACTTGGTGACCTTGACCTATTTTTCGCACTCCATTGACTTGTACACTTTTTAGGTCGACATTCCATATCTTCTAACTATAAGGCCTACAACCAACAAACCTTGCATAGTGCTTCTCCTACATTTACTGACTCAGCGGGTACCTTGACCTGGTGACCTTGACCTATATTATGCACTCTAGTGACTTTAACACATTTTATGTCAATGTTCAATATGTGCTAAAATAAATGGCCTACAGCCACCAAACCTTGAATAATTCTTCTCCTCGATGTACTGATTTGGCACATACCTTGACCTGGTGACCATGGCCTATATTGTTTGGTCCAGTGACTTTGACACATTTTACACCAAGTATCAACTGCTAAGAATGGAATATACTTATTTAACAACTACGTTATGGTTGTGGCTCCTGTGACTTTTGCCACTAGCAGATGCAATGCCGCCTTCTGCGGAATTCTTGTATGTAATGAATACTCATGTAAACTACAAGGGAGGGATCATTGTACATGGTTGTACTTTGCTTCAGTTTCTTTTTATCTCACCGGTCACGTAGTGACAAGGTGAGCTTTTGTGGTCACTTTTTGTCCGTCGTGCCTGCATCCGTCTGTGCGTGCGTCCGTGCATCCGTAAACAATTTCAAATAAGTATATCTCTAATACCCCATGGTCAATCTTGATCAAATTTCATGAGAAGCATCACCAGGTAGGGGGAAAGGCTGCATAAGGTTTTTGGGCTGATCAGATTGGAATTCTGGTTGCTATGGCAACATACAGCTCCCATAGACTTACAATGGGAAAAAATTAAAATATCTTCTTCTCTGAAACCACAGGGCCCAGAACTAAGATATTTAGCATGTAGCAACGACCAGTGGTCACCTACATAATTCCTGCCAATCATGCCCCTGGGGTCCACATTGGCCACGCCCCAGGGCCCCTTCACTCCCATAGACTCACAATGGAACAAAAAGCTTCAAAAATCTTCTTCTCGGAAACCACAGTACCCAGAGCTTAGATATGTAGCATATAGCAAGGGCAAGTGGTCACCTACATAATTCCTGCCAATCATGCCCCTGGGTTCCAAACTGGCCACGCCCTGGGGCCCTTTAGCTCCTATAGACTCATATTGGAAAAAAGCTTCAAAAATCTTCTTCTCTTAAACTACAGGGCCCAGAGCTGCGATATTTGGCATGTAGCAACGGCAAGTGGTCACCTACATAATTCCTGCCAATCACGCCCCTTGGGTCCAAATTGGCCACACCTCTTGGCCCCTTAGCTCCCATAGACTCATAATGGAAAAAAAGCTCCAAAAATCTTCTTCTCTGAAACCACAGGGCCCAGAGCTTAGATATTTAGCATGTAGCAATGGCCAGTGGCCACCTACATAATGCCTGCCAATCATGCCCCTGGGTTCCAAATGGGCGACGCCCTGGGCCCCTTCGCTCCCATAGACTCATAATGGAACAAAAAGCTTCCTCTCGGAAACCACAGGGCCCAAAGCTAAGAGATTTAGCATGTAGCAATGGCCAGTGGTCACCTACATAATTCCTGCCAATCATGCCCCTCGGGTCCACATTGGCCACGCCCCAGGGCCCCTTCGCTCCCATAGACTCACAATGGAACAAAAAGCTTCAAAAATCTTCTTCTCGGAAACCACAGGACCCAGAGCTTAGATATTTAGCATATAGCAAGGGCAAGTGGTCACCTACATAATTCCTGCCAATAATGCCCCTGGGTTCCAAACGGGCCACACCCCGGGGCCCTTTAGCTCCTATAGACTCATAATCGAAAAAAGCTTCTAAAATCTTCTTCGCTGAAACCACAGGGCCCAGAGCTGTGATTTTTGGCATGTAGCAAAGACAAGTGGTCACCTACTTAATTCCTGCCAATCATGCCCCTGGGGTCCAAATTGGCCACACCCCGGGCCCAATAGCTCCCATAGACTCATAATGGAAAAAAAGCTTCAAACATCTTCTTCTCTGAAACCACAGGGCCAAGAGCTTAGATATTTAGCATGTAGCAACGGCCAGTGGCCACCTACATACTTCCTGCCAATCATGCCCCTGGGTTCTAAATGGGCCCTGCCTGGGGCCCCTTCGCTCCCATAGACTCATAGTTGAACAAAAAGCTTCAAAAATCTTCTTCTCGGAAACCACAGGGCCCAGAGCTTAGATAGTTAGCATGTAGCAACAGAAAGTGGTCACATACATAATTCCTGCCAAACATGCCCCTTGGGACCAAACGGGCCACGCCCTGGGGCCCTTTAGCTCCTATAGACTCATAATGGAAAAAAGCTTCAAAAATCTTCTTCTCTGAAACCACAGGGCCCAGAGCTGTGATATTTGGCATGTAGCAAGGGCAAGTGGTCACCTACATAAATCCTGCCAATCATGCCCCTTGGGTCCAAATTGGCCACACCCCGGGGCCCCTTAGCTCCCATAGACTCATAATGGAAAAAAAGCTTCAAAAATCTTCTTCTCTGAAACCACAGGGCCCAGAGCTTAGATATTTAGCATGTAGCAATGGCCAGTGGCCACCTACATAATTCCTGCCAATCATGCCCCTTGGTTCCAAATGGGCGACGCCCTGGGGCCCCTTCGCTCCCATAGACTCATAATGGAACAAAAAGCTTCTTCTCTGAAACCACAGGGCCCAGAGCTAAGATATTTAGCATGTAGCAATGGCCAGTGGTCACCTACATAATTCCTGCCAATCATGCCCCTCGGGTCCACATTGGCCATGCCCCAGGGCCCCTTCGCTCCCATAGACTCACAATGGAACAAAAAGCTTCAAAAATCTTCTTCTCGGAAACCACAGGAACCAGAGCTTAGATATTTAGCATATAGCAAGGGCAAGTGGTCACCTACATAATACCTGCCAATAATGCCCCTGGGTTCCAAACGGGCCACTCCCCAGGGCCCTTTAGCTCCTATATACTCATAATGGAAAAAAGCTTCTAAAATCTTCTTCTCTGAAACCACAGGGCCCAGAGCTGCGATATTTGGCATGTAGCAACGACAAGTGGTCACCTACATAATTCATGCCAATCATGCCCCTGGGGTCCAAATTGGCCACACCCCGGGGCCCCATAGCTCCCATAGATTCATAATGGAAAAAAGCTTCAAAAATCTTCTTCTCTGAAACCACAGGGCCAAGAGCTTAAATATTTAGCATGTAGCAACGGCCAGTGGCCACCTACATAATTCCTGCCAATCATGCCCCTGGGTTCCAAATGGGCCCTGCCTGGGGCCACATAGCTCCCATAGACTCATAATGGAACAAAAAGCTTCAAAAATCTTCTTCTCGGAAACCACAGGGCCCAGAGCTTAGATAGTTAGCATGTAGCAATGGAAAGTGGTCACATACATAATTCCTGCCAAACAAGCCCTTTGGGACCAAACGGGCCACACCCCGGGGCCCTTTAGCTCCTATAGACTCATAATGGAAAAAAGCTTCAAAAATCTTCTTCTCTGAAACCACAGGGCCCAGAGCTGAGATATTTGGCATGTAGCAAGGTCAAGTGGTCACCTACATTAATCCTGCCAATCATGCCCCTAGGTTCCAAATGGGCCATGCCCGGGGCCCCTTAGCTCCCATAGACTCATAGTGGTAAAAAAAGCTTAAAAAATCTTCTTCTCTGAAAACTACAGGGCCCAGAGTTTAGATATTTAGCATGTAGGAACGCCAATTGGTCACCTACATGATTCCTGCCAAATATGCCCCTGGGTTCCAAATGGGCCAGGCCCGGGGCCCCTTCACTCCCATAGACTCATAAGGGAAAAAAGCTTCAAAAATCTTCTTCTCTGAAACCACAGGGCCCAGAGCTTAGATATTTAGCACGTATCAACGGCAAGTGGTCACCTACTTAATTCCTGGCAATCATGCCCCTGGGGTCCAAAAGGGCCACACCCCGGGGCCAGTTAGCTCCTATAGACTCATAAAGGAAAAAAAAGCTTCAAAAATCTTCTTCTCTGAAACCACAGGGCCCAGAGCTTAGATACTTAGCATGTAGCAATGACAAGTGGTCACATACATAGTTCCTGCCAATCATGCCCCTGGGGTCCAAACGGGCCACGCCCCGGTGCCCCTTAGCTCCTATAGGCTCATAAAGGAAAAAAGCTTCAAAAAGCTTCTTCTCTGAAACCACAAGGCCCAGAGCTTAGATATTTAGCATGTAGCAATGACAAGTGGTCACCTACATAAATCCTGCCAATCATGCCCCTGGGGTCCAAATGGGCCACACCCTGGGACCCCCATAGCTCCCATAGACGCATAATGAAAAAAAAAAATTCAAAAATCTTCTTCTCTGAAAACACAGAGCCCAGAGCTTAGATATTTAGCATGTAGCAACTGCAAGTGGTCTCCTACATTGTCCTGCTAATCATGCCCCTGGGGTCCAAATGGGCCATGCCCAGGGGCCCCTTAACTCCCATAGACTCATAATGGAAAAAAGCTTCAAAAATCTTCTTCTCAGAAACTGTGAAGCACAGAACTTAGATATTTAGTGTCTAACAACAGCCAGCTACATAAATCCTGCTTACCCTGCCCCTGGGGTCAAAATTGGCCACGCCCGAGCTCATCACCTCCGATAGACTTATAATGGAAAAAAACTTAAAAAATCTTCAAGGCTCAAGCTAGAGGGTGACTCGGGCGAAGAAGTCGCCCTGTTGGGACTCACTTCGCCGACTTTGGCGATGAAAGCGAAAAAACTTCGCCCTGAAATTTCGCCCATTTTTTTTCGGTGTCTTCCTTGTGAATAGTAACGGTAAACTGACAAGGTGACGATAATCCTTCGATCCACTAGTGTCAGAAATCTCAGTAATTACACTGAACAAAGCTAACTGTTTATTCTGCACTTCCTGCCAGTTGCAGTTTGGTACGGTTATGTAATTTAATTCCAACCGTTAGCTCATGCCGCTCGAGCCACTTGCAACACACTTAGTAGTCTTGTACTGTCATAAATCTCGGTTGATTGCACAAAGTTTTTATTGTAATAATAAGATATTTAGTTTGTAGCAACATAAAATAGTCACCTACACAAATCCTGCTAACCATACTCCTGGGGCCAAAATTGGCCATGCCCGGGGGCTCATCAGCTTCCATAGACTTTTAAGGGGAAAAACTTCTTCTCTGAAACCACATGTCGAGATCTTAGATATTTAGCATGTTGCAATGGCAAGTGGTCGCCCACATAAATCCCGCAAATCATGTCCCTGGGGTCTAAATGGGCCACGCCCCGGGGCCCCTTAGTTCCCATAGACTCACCAATCTTCTCTGAAATTATGAAGCACAGAGCTTAGATATTTAGTATCTAGAAACATAAAATAGTCACCTACATAAATCCTGCTAACCCTGTCCCTGGGGTCAAAATTGGCCATGTCCGAGCTCATCAGCTCCCATAGACTTACAATGGAAAAAAAAAACTTCAAAAATCTTCTTCTCTGAAAGCATAAGGGCCAGAGCTTAGATATTTAGTATGTAGCAATGTCAAGTGGCCACCTATACAAATCCTGACAATTATGCCCATGGGATCCAAATTGGCAGGCCAACACCCCAGGGCCCTTTAGCTTCCATAGACTTACAATTGGATAAACTTAAAACACCACAGGGCCCAGGGCTTAAATATATAACTAGTAGCAACGTCAAATATCTTCTCCCCTGAAACCATAAGTCGCAGAGTTTAGATATTAAGTCTGTAGCAACATGAAATGGTCACCTTAATAGATCCTGCCAACCATGCCCCTTGAGTCAAAATTGGCCATGCCAAATGGGCCCATTAGCTACCATAGACTTTAAATGGAAAACAAAACCTTAAAATGGAAAAAAAAACACTTCAAAAATCTTCTCTGAAACCATAAGGCCCAGTGTTTAGGTATTTAGCATGTAGCAATGCTGAGTGGTCACCAACATGAATCCTGCCAACCATGCCCCTGCGCTCCAATTTGACCAAATCCTTTGGCCCCTTAACTCCAATAAACTATAATGCCAATTAGCTCCTATAGATTTATGCTGGAAAAAACTTCAAAAATCTTTTTCTCCATAACCATAAGTCCCAGAGCTTAGATATTCAGTAGGTCAAGTGGTCTCCTACATAAATTCTGCCAACCATGGAGCTAGAGGTAGCCGGTTCGATCCTCACAAGCGTCATGTGTTGTTTCCTTGAGCAAGAAACTTTGTCCACATTGCTCAGTACTGGTTCCTACCCAAGAAAAGAGGGCCACATTGAAGTTTACGGTACTAGAACTAAATGTGTTACCCTCTATAAATAAGGTTGATTATTATTATTATTATTTTAACCATGCCCCTGGAGTCCGAATTGGCGATGCCTCATGGCTCCTTAGCTACCATAGACTTTTAATGGATTAACTTCAAAAAGCTTCTTCTCTGAAACCACAGGGCCGAGATTTTTGATTGATTTGGGGTTTAACGTTTCTGTCAACAAAGTGTAGGTCATTTTGGAGACGTTTCTTCCAGTTTTGTGGGACTTCTACCCAATATTGAGATGAAATGACATCTTAAGCCCTGCCACCTAATGAAACCAATAGGGTTTATATGTACGGACCGTCCTACTGGCACCACTTTTCCTGAACAGGCTTTGAACCTCTAAGCTGTTTACCATTACTTTTGTGCAGTCAGTTCCAGCTCTGCATGGAAGCACCATGTAGCCCAATCTATTTCTTCAAGCCCTGATATTCTGAACATCTTTTATGATTTTCTGGTGCACAGGTGAGTGATACAGGGCCATTTGGTCCTCTTGTTTTTCTTGCTGATTAACCCTTTTTGTACCAAATGGAATCTTCCTCCTTATATATAGCAGCAGTCCATTTCAAAATTTAGAGGTGTCAGATTGTGTTTTTTGATCACCGTCACGTAGTGACGAGGTGAGCTTTTGGGATCACTTTTTGTCCGTCGTCAGTGCGTCCGTCCGTCTGTGCGTAAACAATTTCTTCAAACAACATCTCCTCCTAAACCACTGATCGGATTTTGCCCAAACTTCACAGGAATGATCCTTTGGTGGTCCCCTTTCAAAGTTGTTCAAATGGTTCCGGACCGTTGCACATATAGGTCACAAGAGCCAAAAATAGATTTTTTTCACCGAAAACTTAAAAAATCTTCTTCTCTGAAACCACAAGGCCCAGGTCTTTGGTATGAAGCGTCATCTAGTGGACCCCTACCAAGATTGTTCAAATTATAGTGGTGGGGCCAAAAATGCCCCCGCCCGGGGCACTTTGGTTTTACATGGGCTTATTTAGGGAAAATCTTTAAAAATCTTCTTCTCTGAAACCGCAAGGCCCAGGTCTTTGATATTTGGTTTGAAGCTTCATCTAGTGGACCCCTACCAAGATGTTCAAATTATAGTGCTAGGGCAAAAAATGCCCCCGCCCAGGGGCCCTTTGGTTTTACATGGGCTTATATAGGGAAAATCTTTAAAAAATCTTCTTCTCTGAAACCGCAAGGCCAAGATCTTTGATATTTGGTGTGTAGCTTCATCTAGTGGACCTTTGCCAAGATTGTTCAAATTATAGCCTTTTGTTGATATTTGGTTGAAGGTTCACCTTTTCAGACCTCCCTCAACATTATGCAAATTATAACCCTGGGGTCAATAATGGCCCTCCCCGGGGCCCACTTGTTACTCTATGGATCAGGTGAGCAATCTAGGGCCATCATGGCCCTCTTGTCTTTAAAGTTTATTTGGAAAATGGCTGTACTTTTTGCAAACAGTGATCAGATGCCGCATTCTGCCTCATTGAGGCAGTTCTAATGAGCACCAAGAATGTATGTTTAATCCTTAAGATGTCGAGAAAAAAATGCATCTGAAAATGGTGTCTGCTGTATCTTCTTGCAAACTTGTCAATCCTTTTTTGCATATAATCCTGTTAACTATTGCCATTAAAATATACCATTAAAATCCATTAAAATGGTTCTTTAATGGCCAATTTTAACAGGGACAGACACCAAAAAAGTTAAAAATCTGTTAAAATTGTCATCAAAATACCATTAAATCAAAGTTAACCCATTAATTAAATATTAATGGCAATTATTTCGGCATTAAAACTATTCCAAAATAAAATTAAAGGTCCATTAGTTTCTTTTCAAAAAATAATGCCCATTGAACATCAAAATCCAAATTATTTTAAAGCCATTGATATGAGGTATTTTTATGGCCATGAAAAATACGGCCATTAATAGGACCATTATTAATGGATTTTATGGCCATTAATTTGATTGGCCATTACTCCACAAATTTAACAAAATATAATGGCCATTAAAATGATTAAAAGGTTGATTAATTAATTGCCATTAAATAATGCATTCCTTATGTAATGGCCATAAGTTTAATGGTCATTAATTTAGATAAGGGAAAATTAATGGCCATTAAAATAAGGAGATGGATTAATGGGCAACAAAATTGCGACACAATTGAAACAGGCCTACCAAAAATGTAATATCCATTATTCAATTAATGTGCATTAAATTTGCTATGTGTAGGGGAGAGGCATCCCCTGCTCAGGTAAAAGACCCCATCAAAACCATTAATTTTTGCAAATGAAAAATAATGGGTGATTTTAACAGGAATTTAACTATTAATGAGATTTTAACAGGAATTTAACATATTTTAATGGCTTTTGTGTGCAGTACTTAGTGTTAATAAACCCTGCCAACCATGCCACTTTGATCAAAATTGGTCACACCCATTGGCCCATTAGCTACCATAGACTTAAAATGAAAAAAAAAAAAACCTTAACATTGAAAAAAAGTTCACAAACCTTATACTCTGAAACATAAGGCCCAGAGCTTAGGTATTTAGCATGTATCAATGTTGAGTGGTATAATCATACCCTGGGGTCCAAATTGGCCAAATCTTGTGGCCCCTTAACTCTAATAAACGTATTATGGAAAAAAAGCTTCAAAACTCTTCTTCTCTAAAACCATGAAGGATAGACCTTATATATTTAGTATATAGCAACATAAAATGGTCGCCTACATAAATCCTGCCAACCATGCCCTTTGGGTCAAAATTAGCCATGCCCCAGAGCTCATTAGCTCCTATAGACTTATACTGGAAAAAAATTCAAAAATCTTCTTCTCCAAAACCATAAGGCCCAGGTCTTAGATATTTTTAGTATTTGGCAATTTCAAGTGGTCTCCTACACAAGTCCTGCAAACCATGCCCTTGGAATCCAAACTGGCCATGCCCTAGGGCTCCCTAGCTCCTGTAAACTTTGTACAACTATATTGACAACCCTGGATCTAGAAGATATTTATATCAATCAGGTAAACAAACATGTCTCTCCTTTCTTCACAGTTTCTTTTTTTTCTAAACATCACTAATGATTTTCTGGTACACAGATGAGTGATACAGGGCCATTTGGCCCTCTTGTCTACTTAGTGTTGCCAGATAGACATGTAGTCCTAACCCCTCTCTTGCTAAATATTCAGTTTAGCCACACCCATTACTGACTTTGAACCAATCAGATTACTTGAAGTAATTTATTCCTACAAATTCATAAATTGAATGTCAAACAGTGTAGATCCTGATCAGATAGCCATCTGATCTGGATCTACACTGTTTCCAAAGATAGGAGTTGTCGTGAACAGCATGCTAAGAGCTAACAGTCTGAAATTCATATTACCACCATATTTTTAAAATTCCATGACAAAAGGCAGAATTTTGAACTCTCAGAGGTCATTGATTTACTATAGTAGTTTGCAATGACTACCTTAAAATCATAAATATTCGGACACTTTGAAGATTTGCTGTAATTCTCCTAAAATTTTAACAAGCTTGCTTTCAGATCCGATAGGAGTCCAAAACAGTGAGACTGAATGGCAAACTATGTAGACTGTAATCAGACTGCTGCTTCAGGAGTAATCTGACCTGAAGTCTAACTGTTGGTTTTCTTTTGCTCCAGCATTTCAGTGGTTTCTTGCTGTCGAGTCCTCACCGTTGTCTCACCTCTGTGGTTCTTTGATTTTTGTGTTCACGGAGATGTTGCACTGATGAGTTAGGAGGCCTTCATGCGGACTGAACAAATTATTTGTCTAAATCGCGACGGAAGTAAGGGCGAGGATTGTGGCCACGTAAAATCGATTTAAGCCCCCCAGTGGAAATCTTCCACTGACCGTTCCAAGGTGGCTCTTCTGTGGCGATTTATTTATGTTGTTGTTTGTTGCTTACTGTGTGTATCACTTGTGTCTTTTAATTTTGGATGGCCATATGGCCATTTTGTGGGAAAGTAACTGTCCTTATGGCCTTCCTTTGTTTAGGTTTCCATTATGGTCTGGTCGCTTAATGTTTGTATTTCTTTCCCTTTGGTGTCTTTTATGGGTGGAGTAAGTTAATTGTATCAATTCCTGATTTTTGTTTTACTTCTACTGGTCTACACTGTTTGCTTGGGCTTGTGTGTCCCAATACTTAGGATCATTACAGTATCAAAGTTAAGCAATTTTTCAGAAATCTGTTTGTTGGTATTCAATTTGTTCAAATGAATTTACCCCTTATGAGTCTTTAATCAGATTGGACACCCCTTTAATGGACAATGGACTGATTGAAACTATGAAATAGAAAACATAATCAATTATAAAATCATGTAAAATAATGAGTCCATTACTATAATACACCTGTGCGGCATAGTGCATTGTCTCACATCTCCAAAAATGGCTACTTTTCTGGTGAAAATGTGTGATGCCACAACCTGTGTTTTGAAGCAGAAATAAGAAAAATATTGTATACACCTGTAAACCCCAGTTTTCTCTATATTGAATGATGTTGTAGGGGGTGCTCATTTCCATTACAAAAACTGGCCTATACAAATACATTGTAAACTTTTCCGCCGAAATAACTAAAATTTTAAGATGAAAAATCGTGATATTTTCCTTTTTTTTTGCTCAAAATATAGATTGTGGGTACTCGACGAGTACCCACAATCTGTACGTTAGAGCAGAAATAAGAAAAATAAGGTTCACCCCTGTAAACCCCAGTTTTACTATATAAAAGTGGGGTTTAAGGGGGTCAGAATTATATAGGTGTGTTTTAGTGATGCATGGACTTGTTAGCTCACCAGAGCCAAAGGCTCCGGGGGAGCTTATAGTATAGGCAATGGTCCGTCGTCCGTCGTCGTCTGCGTCGTCAACATTTTCAAAAAACATCTCCTCTCAAACTACTTGGCCAATTGAAACCAAATTACATGTTGAGCCTCTGTGGGAAGGGGGAACGAAAGTTTGTTCGTAAGGACTGGGTCACATGACCAATATGGCCGCCATGCCCATATATGGTAAAAACCTTTGAAAATCTTCTTCTCAAGATCCGAATGGCCGATGTTCTTGAAACTTGGTATGCAGCATCGGGGACTCGGGCCCTACCAAGTTTGTTCAAATGATGACCTTTGGTTGACCTTGACCTGTTTTATATCAAGGTCAAATATGGTCACTTAGACATTTGTATAGAAAAAAAGGCAAAACTGTGGATTTTCTGATTGCATGGTTGCTAGTGGCATCAGAAATGATATTTACACGCAGCTGAATGGAATCTTTACAGTTCTGAAGGTCAAGGCCATTTACTGACATTTGTCCAGGAAGGCTCAGATTCAGTATTTGATCTTCTCAACTTAAACTGCTGAGACGATTGAAACCAAATTACATGTGGAGCCTCTGTGGGAAGGGGGAACGAAAGTTTGTTTGTGAGGACTGGGTCACATGACCAATATGGCTACCATGCCCATATACGGTAAAAACCTTTAAAAATCTTCTTCTCAAGAACCGAATGGCCGATGTTCTTGAAACTTGGTATGCAGCATCGGGGACTCGGGGCCCTGACAAGTTTGTTCAAATGATGACCTTTGGTTGACATTGACCTGTTTTACGTCAAGGTCAAATATGGTCACTTAGACATTTGTATGGAAAAAGGAAAAACAGTTGATTTTTCTGATTGCATGGTAGCTAGTGGCATCAGAAATGATATGTACACTCAGCTAAATGGAATTTTGTCAGTTCCGAAAGCCAAGGTCATTTTCGGACCTTTGTCCGGAAGGCTCATATTCAGTATTTTTATCTCCTTCTCAACTTAAACTGCTGAGACGATTGAAACCAAATTACATGTTGAGCCTCTGTGGCAAGGGGGGAAGAAAGATTGTTTGTGAGGAATGGGTCACATGACCAATATGGCTGCCATGACCATATATGGTAAAAACCTTTAAAAATTTTCTTCTCAATATCCAAATGGCCGATGTTCTTGAAACTTGGTATACAGCATCGGGGACTCAGGCCCTGTCAAGTTTGTTCAAATAATGACCTTTTGTTGACCTTGACCTGTTTTACGTCAAGGTCAAATATTGTCACTTAATTAGACATTTGTATGGAAAAAAGGCAATACAGTTGATTTTTCTGATTGCATGGAAGCTAGTGGCAGCCAACTTTGTTCAAATGATGACTTTTGACCTTGACCTATTTTACCTCGAGGTCAAATATGGTCACTTAGACATATGTATGGAAAAAGGGCCAAACAGTTGATTTTTCTGATTGCATGGTAACCTGTGGCATCAGAAATGATATTTGCAATCAAATGAATGGAAGTTTTTCAACAAAGGTGAAGGTTATTTTCTGACCTTTGTCCTGGCCGGCTGAGATTCAGTATTTTAATCTTCTTCTCTACTCAAACTGCTAGGTTCATTGAAACCAAATTACATGTGGAGCTTCTATGGGAAGGGGAAATGAAAGTTTGTTCGTAAGGACTAGGTCACATGACCAATATGGCCGCCATGCCCATATATGGTAAAAACCTTAAAAAATCTTCTTCTCAGGAACCAAATGGCCGATGACCTTGAAACTTGGTATGCAGCATCGAGGGCTCGGACCCTACCAATTTTGTTCAAAGGATGACCTTTGGTTGACCTTGACCTGTTTTTACGTCACCGTCAAATTTGGTCACATAGACAGTTGTATGGAAAAAAGGCAAGACATTGGATTTTACTGATTGCATGGTGGCCTTTTGTTGTCACATGACCAAGATGGGCACCATGCCTGTATATGGTATAAACCACATCATCACAAGAACAAGTCCGTGAAATAAACACCCCCTTACATCCCACTTTATATAGAGAAAACTGGGGTTTACGGGGGTAAACAATATTTTTCTTATTTCTGCTCCAAGACATAGGTTGTGGGTACTTGTTAGAACCGCCTCAATGAGGCGGTTCTAACGAGTACCCGCAATCTATGTTTGCAGTATAAACAAGAAAAATATCACAGCTTTTCGTCAGAAAAGTAGCCATTTTGGAGATGTAAAAATTGCACTATATCGCACGGGTGTGTTATCGTAATGTGACCTCTGGTGAGTGTAGTGGCCCATGGGCCTCTTGTTCATGTGATACATTGATAAAAAGATCTCTGTTGGCTGACATATTCAGATGAAAATTTTCCAACTTTTAGGATTGCTGGCGGATCTGGGTCTGAGCTCATTACAAAAACACGCCTATTCAAATACATTGTAAATTTTACTGCAGAAAAATCGAATTTTTTTAGTTGAAAAATTTTGATATTTTAATTGTTCTGCTGAAAATATAGATTGTGGGTACACATTAGAACCGCCTGGATGAGGCGGTTCTAACGAGTACCCACAGTCTATATTTTGGAGCAGAAATAAGAAAAGTAAGGTTTACCCCTGTAAACCCCAGTTTTACTATATAAAAGTGGGGTTCAAGGGGGTCGAAATTATATAGGCGTGTTTTCATGATGTTATAAAACTTTTTTCATGCTGAACTCAGCTGAGCATGAAATATGTAATGCTCATAGTTATTAAAATATAAACAAATGAGGCAGTTTTCCAACTCAGATCAACAATGTTATTTGTCCAGCTCATAAATTTTAAAATGCCAACAATTGTTGGCATTAAGATTTATGAGCTGGACAAATTTTAAGCTCGGCCAAAAAAGGTTTTATAACCTTGAGGCCAGTCTTGTCATCCCAACTGTAGAAATCTTTCCTATATATAGATTGTTACATAGTTCCGGACAAGGCCGGTGGAGAACAAGGCGAAAACATGCCTATACAAATACATTGTAAGCTCTACCGCCAAAAATACGAAACTTTTAAAATGAAAAAATGATATTTTTCTTATTTCTGCTCAAATTAGTTTACCGCTTAAAACCCCAGTTTTACTATATAGAAGAGCCTTTATAATTCTGACCGCCTTGAACCACACTTTTATATAGTAAAACTGGGGTTTAAAGGGGTGAACCTATTTTGCTTATTTCTGCTTTAAAATATAGATTGTGGGTATTCGTTAGAACTGCCTCGATTAGGCGGTTCTAACGTGTACCCACAATATATATTTTGAGCAGAAATAAGAAAAATATCACATTTTTTGTCATAAAATTTTCATTTTTTCGGTGGTCTAAATTTTCCATGTATCGATATAGGCGTGTTTTCGTAATGAGGAGGTCAAAATTGTATAGGCATGTTTTTGTAATGAACAACAATAATCAGGGGATCATTTTTCGTACTTCTCCATAAAAACATATCTTGTGGTTACTTATTAACACTTTTTGTACCAAATGGAATCTTCCTCCTTATATATAGCAGGAGTCTATTACGAAATTTGGGGGTGTCAGATTGTGTTTTCTTCAAAATTTGTTTGGAAAATGGCTTAACTTTTTGCAAACTGTGTAGGCCCTGACCAGAGGCCGCATTCTGAAGCGTCTGATCTGGGCCTGCACTGTTTGCCAAATACCCATTTTGGGGTTTCCGGTACCAAATGGGTTAGAATCACCTCAATTTCCATAATTTTTGCTGAAAAAAATTTGTTGTGGGTACTTGTTAGAAACACCTCAATTTCCATAATTTGTGCAAAAAAATATTGTTGTGGGTACTTTCTAGAATTGCCTCATTGTGGTAATTCTAATAAGTACCCACAACATATGTTTTTGTGATGGATAAATATGAAAAAAGTTTGCAGAATTAATCTCATTGCCTGCATCTTATCTACTGCTATGTTGTTATATTCTGAAGGTACGTTAAAAAGACAAAGAAGAGGTTTAAACTACCAGAGATAGATGACATTCCTATATCTCATGACCAGGAGGAAATGCCAGCAATTAATGGCTTTCAAAATCAGGTAAGAAAGATGCTAACAAAAGGAACAAAGGGCCAGTGTCAATAAGGCCCATTTCGTGACTCAACACAATTTTCTTGTGAAATCCCAAAATTGACCACTAATATATGGACCTTTTGTAGTAGAATATTTGTTGGAAAGGAGATCACATTTGGAAGATATATCAAAACAATATCAAACAAGTGGGTGGGGTAACTCACCCCCTAACCCAACAGGTGGTAAACTAATGCATAAACAGTGAAATTACACTATTAAGATCACCTAAAATTAAGACTAATTCTGCTTTAAAAAGCTTAGTGGTGCAGTTTTTCATTCTTCGTGTTTTCTGCTTAGAATGTCTTCAGGTCAGGGAACACATTTGGGACTGTTCAAAAGTGGTCTTTAAGACCACTTTTGAATAGTCCCAAAGGTGGTCTAAATATAGGAATTTTACTATATACTTCGACAGAAATAATATATTTTTAAAATCTAATATACATTTTAAGAGATGTATAATGCTCCTTCAGTCCATTTTATTGTTTTTATGCCCCCGCATCATATGATGCCGGGGGCATATAGTTTTTAGGTTTTCCGTACTTGGGTATGTGCGTACGTGCGCACGTGCGTCCGAATGTACGAAAGTGTGTACGTACGTAATCCTGTTAGACTCAGGTTAAGGTTTTCGGTCAGGGTAGAACTTGAGCTCATATTTTTCAAACCATGCAATGGATGTGGTTTATATTTAGTATGATGATAGATATGGGTCCAAAGTTTTATCCAGCAATACCCCCACACCTACCCATGGTCTCAAGGTCAAGGTCATGGACTTAGAAATTTTTAATGTTTAGGACTCAGGTTAAGGTTTTCGGTCAGGGTAGAACTTGAGCTCATATTTTTCAAACCATGCAATTGATGTGGTTTATATTTAGTATGATGATAGATATGGGTCCAAAGTTTTATCCAGCAATACCACCACACCTACCCATGGTCTCAAGGTCAAGGTCACGGACTTAGAAATTTTTAATGTTTAAGACTCAGGTTAAGGTTTTCGGTCAAGGTAGAACTTGAGCTCATAATTTTCAAACCATGCAATGGATGTGGTTTATATTTAGTATGATGATAGATATGGGTCCAAAGTTTTATCCAGCAATACCCCCACACCTACCCATGGTCTCAAGGTCAAGGTCACGGACTTAGAAATTTTTAATGTTTAAGACTCGGGTTAAGGTTTTCGGTCAGGGTAGAACTTGGGCTCAT
Organism: Lucinisca nassula; assembly: GCA_963580285.1. Classification (NCBI taxonomy): domain Eukaryota; kingdom Metazoa; phylum Mollusca; class Bivalvia; order Lucinida; family Lucinidae; genus Lucinisca; species Lucinisca nassula. The sequence goes on from OY757014.1 coordinate 94,497,067, forward strand.
ATTTTTCAAACCATGCAATGGATGTTGTTTATATTTAGTATGATGATAGATATGGGTCATGGCCTCAAGGTCACTGTGGCTATTTTTAGAAAAACTTTGTCATCACTCTAGCACCTATATTTCTTCACTGATTTCAATATAACTTCACACAAATGTTCCTTATAACAATATCTCATGCGAATTCGACTTTCAAGGTCATGACCTCAAGGTCAAGGTCATTGTGGCTATTTTTAGAAAAACTTTGTCATCGCTCTAGCGCCTACATTTCTTCACCAATTTCAATATAACTTCACACAAATGTTCCTTATGACAATACCTCAATCATGTTTGACATTCAAGGTCAAGGTCATTGTGGCTATTTTTAGAAAAACTTTGTCATTGCTCTAGCGCTTACACTTGTTCACCAATTTCAATATTACTTCACACAAATGTTCCTTATGACAATATCTCTAGCGAGTTCCACTTTCAAGTCAAGGTCACTGTGGCTATTTTTAGAAAAACTTTGTCATGGCTCTAGCGCTCACATTTCTTCACCGATTTCAATATAACTTCACCTAAATGTTCCTTATGACAATATCTCGAGCGATTTCGACTTTCAAGGTCAAGGTCACTGTGGCTATTTTTAGAAAAACTTTGTCATCGCTCTAAGGACTACATTTTTTCACTGATTTCACAAATGTTCCTTATGACAATACCTCGAGCGAGTTTGATTTTCAAGGTGAAGGTCACTGTGGCTATTTTTAGAAAAACTTTGTCATCGCTCTAGTGCTTACATTTATTGATAGATTTTAATAGAACTTCACACAAATGTTTCTTATGATAATATCTGGAGTTGCTTTGACTTTCAAGGTCATGACCTCAAGGTCAAGGTCACTGTGGCTATTTTTAGAAAAACTTTGTCATAGCTCTACCGCCTACATTTATTATCAGATTTTAATATAACTTCACACAAAAGATGCTTATGATAATATCTTAAGCAAGATCTACTTTCGCGGCCTGGCCTCAAGTCAAGGTCACTATGGCTATTTTTAGAGAAACATTGTCATCACTCTAGAACCTACATTTATTGATGGATCTTTAAACAAACTTTACACAAATGTTGCATATGATAATATCTCAAGCAAGTTGGACTTTTGCCATTTCAGTGTTTTCCACACACGAAGTTGTCTTGTGTGAGGGGATTTGTATCGCATGCGATGCCTTGTTTATATTATATTTTTTTGAGAGCTCATATTTCTTGAACCATGTGATGGATTTGCTACATATTTGGAATGATGATAGATACATGTCAAAAGTTTCATTTAGCCATAACCCCGCCCCTGTCGCATGACCTTAAGGTGATTGGGGGTGGGGATGGGTAGGTCCCTGGGCGGGGGTATTTGTGTTGTATTGACACATTTCTAGTTTATGTAAGAGGTTGTATCTTGGAGAAAGAGTACAACTAATAGAGTCATTAGTTTTTGTGAATTTTTGAAGGACTAACTTTATGAAAAACCACAACACATTTTTAGCTCACCTGACCGAAGGTCATGGTGAGCTTATGTGACTGTAAGATGCCCGGTGTCGTCGTTCGTCCGGGTCCGTAAACTTTTCGGGGCCCTTTGGTTTACATAGGATTATATAGGGAAAATCTTTAAAAATCATTTTCTCTGAAACCCCAAGGCCCAGGTCTTGATATTTAGTATGAAGCTTCATCTATGGACCCCTACCAAGATTGTTAAAATTATATTGCTGGGGCCAAAAATGCCCAGCCCCGGGGCCTTTTGTTTTTACAAAGGATTATATAGGAAAAATCATTAAAAATCTTCTTCTCTGAAACCGCAAGGCCTAGGTCTTTGATATTTGGTAGGAAGCTTCATCTGGTGGACCTCTACCAAGATTGTTCAAATTATAGTGGTGAGACCAAAAATGCCCCGCTCTGGGGCTCTTTGGTTTTACATAGACTTATATATAGGGAAAACCTTTAAAAATCTTCTTCCCTGAAACAGCAAATGCCAGGTCTTTGATATTTGGTATGAAGCTTCATCTAGTGGACCCCTACCAAGATTGTTCAAATTAAAGTGCTGGGGCCAAAAATGCCCCCGCCATGTGGCCCTTTGGTTTTACATAGGATTATATAGGGAAAATCTTTAAAAATCTTCTTCTCTGAAACCACAATTCCCAGGTCTTTGATATTTAGTATGAAGCTTCATCTAGTGGGCCCCTACCAAAATTGTTCAAATTATAGTGCTGGGGCCAAAAATGCACCTGCCCCGGGGCCCTTTATTAGCTCACCTGAGCACGAATTGCACAGGATGAGCTATTGTGATCGGTCAATGTCCGTCGTGTGTTGTGCGTTGTGTGTCGTGCGCCCTCAAAATTTGCTTTAATTGCCAACTCCTCCTTAACCCTTGAGCCAATTTCAATAAAACTTCATAGGAATATTGTTGAGGTTACCCTCTACAAAAATAGCTAAAATTTTCCCGCTCCACTGAACAAGATGGCCGCCAGAGCTAAAAATAGAAAAATCTTTAAACGACAACTTCTTCTGTACCTTAAGGCCAATTTCATTCAAACTTTATTGGAATGTTGCTTAAGTGATCATCTACCAAAATAGCTAAAATGTTTCCACTCCGGTGAACAAAATGGCCACCAGAGCTAAAAATAGAAAATTCTCTAAACGACAAGTCCTCCTGTACCCTTGGGCCAAATTATTTCAAACTTTATAGGAATGCCGCTTAGGTGACCTACCAAAATAGCTAAAACGGTATTGCTCTGATGAGCAAAATGGCCGCCATAGCTAAAAATAGAAAAACATTGTAAATTTGCTTCAAACACAAATTCCTCCTGAACCCTTGGGCCAATTTGATTCAAACTTCACAGGAATGTTGCCCAAATGACTCCCTTCCAAAATAGCTAAAATCATTTTGCTCTGACAAACCAGATGGCCACCAGAGCTAAAAGTAGAAAAAAAATCTTTAAAGAACAATTGCTCCTGTTCACTTAGGCCAATTTTATTCAGTCTTCATAGGAATGTTGCTTAGGTGACCATCTACCAAAATAGCTGAAAAGGTTCTGCTCAAATGAGCAAAATGGCCACCATAGCTAAAAAAAGAAAAATATCGTAAATTTGCTTCAAACACGAACTCCTCATTTACCCTTGGGCCAATTTGATCCAAACTTCACAGGAATGTTATGTAGGTGACTCCCTAAAGAAATACCGAAAATCAATCCACTCTGACTAACAAGATGGCCACCAGAGCTAAAAACAAAATCTTCAAACGACTACTCCTCCTTTACCCTTGGGCCATTTTCATTCAAACTTCATTGTAATGTTTCTTAGATGACCCACTACCAAAATAGCTAAAACTGTTTCGCTCTAATGAGCAAAATGGCCGGCATAGCTAAAAACAGAAAAACTTTGTAAATTCGTCGTTGACCCTCTACAATATTAGCTAAAATGATCCCACTCGGCTGAACAAAATGGCCACCAGAGCTAAAATTAGAAAAACATTGTAAATTTGCTTCAAACTTCACAGGAATGTTGCCCAGGTGACTCCCTACCAAAATAGTTTAAATCATTCCATTCTGATAAACAAGATGGCCACCAGGGCTAAAATTAGAAAAAAAATCTTCAAACGACAACTCCTGTACCCTTGGGCCATTTTCATTCAAACTTCATTGTAATGTTGCTTAGATGACCCACTACCAAAATAGCTAAAACTTTTTCGCTCTGATGAGCAAAATGGCCGGCATAGCTAAAAACAGAAAAACTTTGTAAATTTACGTCAAAATGCGAACTCCTCCTCAACCATTGGGCCAATTTGATTCAAATTGGCCACCAGAGCTAAAAATAGAAAAACATTGTAAATTTGTTCAAACTTCACAGGAATGTTGCCCAGGTGACTCCCTTCCAAAATAGTCAAAATCATTCCATTCTGATAAACAAGATGGCCACCAGAGCTAAAAATAGAAAAACATTGTAAATTTGCTTCAAACTTCACAGGAATGTTGCCCAGGTGACTCCCTTCCAAAATAGTCAAAATCATTCCATTCTGATAAACAAGATGGCCACCAGAGCTAAAAAAAAAATCTTCAAACGACTACTCCTCCTTTACCCTTGGGCCATTTTCATTCAAACTTCATTGTAATGTTGCTTAGATGACCCACTACCAAAATAGCTAAAACTGTTTCGCTCTGATGAGCAAAATGGCAGGCATAGCTAAAAACAGAAAAACTTTGTAAATTTACGTCAAAACGCGAACTCCTCCTCAACCATTGGGCCAATTTGATTCAAACTTCACAGGAATGTTAGTGAGGTGACTCCCTACAAAAATAACTAAAATTGTTCAACGGGGCGAACAAGATGGCTGCCAGAGCTAAAAATAGAAAAAAATCTTCAAACGACAGCTCCTCCTTACCCCTTGGACCAATTTGATTCAAACTTCACAGGAGTATAATGTGGTTGACTCTCTACTAAAATGCTAAAATTGTTCCACTCTGACTAACAAGATGGCCACCAGAGCTAAATATAGAAAAATTCTTCAAACGACAATTCCTCCTTACCCCTCGGGCCAATTGATTCAAACTTCACAGGAATATTATGTCGTTGACCCTCTACAATATTAGCTAAAATGATCCCACTCGGATGAACAAAATGGCCACCAAAGCTAAAAATAGAAAAACATTGTAAATTTGCTTCAAACTTCACAGGAATGTTGCCCAGTTGACTCCCAACCAAAATAGTTAAAATCATTCCATTCTGATAAACAAGATGGCCACCAGGGCTAAAATTAGAAAAAAAATCTTCAAACGACAACTCCTCCTGTACCCTTGGGCCAATTACATTCAAACTTCATAGGAATGTTTAAGATGACTCTCTACCAAAATAGCTAAAATGGTCCCGCTCCGATGAACAATTTGGCCGCCAGAGCTAAAAATAGAAAAACATTGTAAATTTGCTTCAAATGCAACTCTTCCTAAGCCCTTGGGTCAATTTGATTCAAACTTCAAAGGAATGTTGCCTAGGTGACACCCTACCAAAATTGCTAAGATCGTTCCACTCTGATCAACAAGATGGCCACCAGAGCTAAAAACAGAATGTACTAGAGACAGTGACATTCAGGTGAGCGAATCAGGGCCCTCTGGGCCCTCTTGTTACTGGTAACATGTTTTGTTTTGTTTGTTTGAATTGAGGTTTAACATCCCCCTCAACTCTGTAAAGGTCATTTTTGAGACGTTGCTTCCAATTTTGTGGGACTTTTACCCGACATTGAGATGAAATGACATCTCAAACCCTGCCGCCCAAAGAAACCAATAGGGTTCTTAAGCATGGACGGGCCGACTGGCACCGCTTTGCCTGGGCAGGCTTAGATCCGCTAAGCGGTATACCAGTACTCGTGTGCGGGTTGGTTTTAGCTCTGAGGTGAAGCATCATGCAGCCCATATATTTCTTCAAGCCCCAATGGGCAGGGGCGAAAAACAGGGAAACATGCAAAAGGGAATAGACAAACAGTGAAGACCAAGGTAAGACACCTCATGATGCTGCATCTGATCAGGGTCTACACTGTTTGCTATCAGGATATTCTATCAAAAATGGAATAAAAACAAAAACAAACAGACCTTACATCCCTTAAATGATATATGGACTTGATCAACATATAACATAGGAAGAGTCCACTGATTTACATAGAGGATCTTACATGAGTGTCCATGTATTACTGAATTTATTAAACGAGTTGAGGAAAAGGGATAAAATGCGAGGCTTTGCCGAGCATTTTATCCCTTTTCCTCAACGAGTTTAATAAATTCAATAAAACATGAGCACGAATGCAAGATTCTATTTATCATATGACATTTAAAACGCATTTTATTCACGATTGTTTACAAAAATGTCAATTTTCCGCCGTTAGTAAACGCGACGTCGTTAAGGCCGTCGAACATGTAACGTTACGGGACGTATCTAGCTAATTTGCATATTTAATCCACTAGTGGATTATCGAAAATAATACATGACGTTATTACACTCTCAGACGCGACGTCATATGATAAAAAGGGTTAATTTAGTGTGTTACTTTGTTTTCAGAATTATTCCAGTTCAGAACATTATGTTACTAAAGCTGGGCAGACTGTCATCACATCGCCAGATTCAACACCTTATATTTACATGAATGGTGGGGTAAGTGTATGTTTATTATCTTTATCATGTGATGTCACAGTTATTTTTTAGCTTATTTACCATATGTATTCTGGCACCTCAAATCCTGACCATACTTATTCTAAAATTTGAACAAGTACAATTTACTACCCTATGTTGTGTCTAAGAATAGCGGGATGAGTGGCAAACAGTGTATACTCTGATGAGATGCGGCATTCTGCCGCATCTCATCTGGGTCTACACTGTTTGCTCAGGCCTGTCTGTCGGAATACAATGGTAAATACTGTAGATGATGTCATGTCATAAAAATGGTAAGACTACAACTGTAATAACACATATTTACTGGCACTTAAACAGCCCCCGCCCATCGGGGCTTGAAGAAAAAGATGGGCTGCATGATGCTTCCACGCAGAGCTGAAACCGACCCACACACGAGTACTGGTAAACCTCTTAGAGGATCCTCTTAGAGGATCTAAGCCTGCCCAGGCAATGCTGTGTGAGTCAGCCCGTCCATTTTTAGCTCACCTGTAATGTAGTGACAAGGTGAGCTTTTGTGATCACATTTTGTCCGTTGTGCGTGCATCCGTGTGTGCGTCCGTAAACAATTTCAAATAAGTATATCTCTAATACCCAATGGCCAATCTTGATCAAATTTCACGAGAAGCATTATCAGGTAGGGGGAAAGGTTGCATAAGGTTTTTGGGCTGATCAGATTGGAATTCTGGTTGCCATGGAAACAAAAAGGTTCCATAGACTTATAATGGGGAAAACGACATCTCCACTTTTTGTCGGCCATTTCTGATCCAATCTTCATCAGACTTGCAGATAACCAGGAGGGGCTTACAGTCTATGTTGAGTTCGAATTTGGGCTGCTCGGGACAAACAACTTTGGAGTTACCTGCCCTTGAGCATAAATATAAGTGAAAAACGGTGTCTCCAGCTTTTCTCAGCCATTTATGATCTGATCTTTTTGTTACTTTTCATAAACGAGGACAAGCATAAAATCTCGGGTGAGTTCGAATTTGGTTAAAATCTGACCAGCAGTTTTCCAGTTACATCCCCTGCAGCGTGAAAAATTTTCCCATAGACTTATCATGGGGAAAACGACGTCTCCACTTTTTCTCAGCCATTTCTGATCCAATCTTCATCAAACTTGCAGATAACCAGGAGGGGCTTACAGTCTACGTCGAGTTCGAATTTGGGCTGCACGGAACAAACAGGTTTGGAGTTACCTGCCCTTGAGCATAAATATAAGTTAAAAATGGTGTCTCCAGCTTTTCTCAGCCGTTTATTATCTGATCTTTTTGTAACTTTTCATAAACGAGGATAAGCATAAAATCTGGGACGAGTTCAAATTTGGTGTGAATCTGACCAGTGGTTTTCCAATTACATACCCTTGAGCGTGAAAAATTTTCCCATAGACTTATAATGGGGATAACGACGTCTCCACTTTTTCTCAGCCATTTCTGATCCATCTTCATCAAACTTGCAGATAACCAGGAGGGGGTTACAGTCTACGTCGAGTTCGAATTTGGACTGCACGGGACAAACAGCTTTGGAGTTACCTGCACTTGACCATAAATATAAGTGAAAAATGGTGTCTCCAGCTTTTCTCAGCAGTTTATGATCTGATCTTTTTAGCTCACCTGAGCCGAAGGCTCACAAGGTGAGCTTATAGTATAGGTAGGCATCGGGCGTCCATTCGTCGTCTGTCCGTCATCCGTCCGTCGCCCACACCTTTGAACTTGAATATCTAAGTGACTAGCTGGCCAATCCCAATCAAATTTTATTTGCAGCATCACTGGGTTGGGGGATTGATTGCATTAGGTTTTGGACCAGTTTTGATCAGAACTGTGGTTGCCATGGAAACAAAAATGTTCCATAGACTTATAATGGGGAAAACGATGTTTCCACTTTTTCTCGGCCATTTCTGATCCGATCTGCATCAAACTTGCAGATAACCAGAATGGGGCTTACAATATCTGTTGAGTTCGAATTTGGGCTGCACGCGACAAACAGCTTTGGAGTTACCTGCCAATGAGCATAAATATAAGTGAAAAATGGTGTCTCCGGCTGTTCCCAGCCGTTTATGATCTGATCTTTTTGTAACTTTTCCTACACTTTTTCTCAGCCATTTCTGATCCGATCTTCATCAAACTTGCAGATAACCAGGAGGGGCTTACAGTCTATGTCGAGTTCATATTTGGGATTACTGGGACAAACAGCTTTGGAGCTACCTGCCCTTGAGCATAAATATAAGTTAAAAATGGTGTCTCCAGCTTTTCTCAGCCGTTTATCATCTGAGCTTTTTGTAACTTTTCATAAACGAGAACAAGCATAAAATCTTGGACGAGTTCGAATTTGGCTTGAATCTGACCAGCGTTTTTTTTTCAGTTACATCCCCTTGAGCGTGAAAAAATTTTCCCATTGACTTATAATGGGGAAAACGACATCTTTTTCACCGCCATTTCTGATCCGATCTTCATCAAACTTGCAGATAACCAGGAGGGGGTTAAGTCTACGTTGAGTTCAAATTTGGGCTGCATGGGACAAACAGCTTCTGAGTTACCTGCCCTTGTGCATAAATGTAAGTGAAAAATGGTGTCTCTAGCTTTTCTCAGCCATTTTTGATCGGATCATTTTGTAACTTTTGGTAAAGAGGATAAGCATAAAATCTCGAGCGAGTTCGAAGTTGACTTGAATCTGACCAGTGGTTTTCCATTTACATCTCCTTGAGTGTGAAAGATTTTCCCATAGACTTACAATGGGAAAACAACGTCTCCAGCTTTTCTTCACCATTTCAAATCAGATCTTTATCAAACTTGAAGATAACCAGGAGGGGCATACAGTCTATGTTGAGTTTGAATTTGGGCCACACAGGTCAAATGACTGCTGAGTTACCTGCCATTGAGCATACATATTATCGAAAAATGGTGTATCCAGCTTTCCGCAACTGTTTTTGATCTGATCTTTTTGTTACTTTTGGTAAACAAGGATAATAAGTTCTATAAAAGGGTTATCCTTTGGAAGCAAGGAATACACCACTGAACCCAAAAATATGGAGTAAGCATAAAATCACTAATGAGTTCCATTTTGGCTTGAATCTGACCACCAGATTGCCAGTTTCATCCCCTTGAGGGTGAACAATTTTCCCATAAACTTACAATGGGAAAACGATGTCTCCAACTTTGCTTGGCTATTTCTAACCTGTCCTTCATCAAACTTCCAGATAACCAGACGGAGCTTACAGTCTATGTTTAGTTCGAATTTGAGCCATATGAGACAAAAGGCTTTCAAATTACCTGCTCTTGAGCATAAATACTAGTGAAAAATAGTGTCTCTATCTTTTCTCAGCCGTTTCTAATCTGTTCTTTTTGAAACTTTCAGTAAACGAGAACAAGCATAAAACCTCCCTCCGTCGTCCACACCTTTGAACTTGAATATCTAAATGACTAGCTGGCCAATCCCAATCAAAGTTTATGTGCAGCATCACTGGGTTGGGGGACTGACAGCATTAGGTTTTGGACCAGTTTTGATCAGAACTATGGTTGCCATGGAAACAAAAATGTTCCATAGACTTATAATGGGGAAAACGACGTATCCACTTTTTCTCAGCCATTTCTGATCTTCATCAAACTTGCAGATAACCAGGAGGGACATACAATCTACATAGAATTCGAATTTCGGCTGCATGAGACAAACAACTTTGAGTTATCTGCCCTTGTTTATTGATTTGAGGTTTAACATCCCTGTCAGTACAGTGTAGGTCATTTTGGAGACGTTGCTTCTAGTTTTGTGGGACTTTTGCCCGACATCGAGATGAAATTATATCTTAAGCCCTTTCCACCCAATGAAACCAATAGGGTCATTATGCATGGATGGTCCAACTGGCACCACTTTTCCTGGGCAGGCTTAGAACCTGTTTACCAGTACTCATGTGTGGTCGGTTCCAGCTCTGCATAGAAGCACCATGTAGCCCAGTCTATTTCTTCAAGCCCCGATGGGCATTCTTAAAAAATCATTAATGATTTTCTGGTACACAGGTGAGCAATATAGGGCCATTTGGCCCTCTTGTTATAGATCCTATTGGTTTCATTGGGCGACATCTCCAACATGGGCAATATCTCCAAAATGACCTTTACAGTGTTGACGGGGACGTAAAACTTCAAATCAAACAAACAAATACTGGCACTTAACTTCAGGACGCTGTCTGTGACAACACAGTTTTTGCTGTCAATAAAATAAAATTACAAAGCGCTATATACAGTAAAATTCCAATATTAAGACCACTTTTGAACAGTCTCAGTGGCGGTCCTTGACCATAGGACACTGTGAGCAGAAAAGACAAAGAAAGATAAAGAGAAAGCGGTGCGAGTCTGACTAACCATCTTTATAAACCCTATTGTTTCATTGGGTGACAGAGCTTGAGATGTCATTACAGCTCAGTGTCGGCTAAAAGTCCCACAAAATTGGATGCAACGTCGCCAAAAAGACCCTTACAGTATTGACGGTAAGGTTAAACCTCAAACAAACAAAAAAAAACAACAAAAAAAAAAACAATAAGTTAAGCCTTCAAAATAAGCTTTCTAAAGCAGAATTAGTCTGAATTTTAGGTGGTCTTAATAGCTGAACTTCACTGTAATAAACAGAATCTTGCACTTAGTCTTTTGGTCTTTAGGGTCCCGCACTGAAAGTGTGGGTGCCCTATAGTAATCACTCTGTCTGTCTGTCCGTCCGTCCGTCTGTCCGTCCACAAATTTTTTTTCTCCATAACTTTCTTATTCCTGGATGGATTTAAATATTACTTGGCAGAAATGTTAACCATAATGTGATGGAGTGTTGCACGCAAGACTCAGGTCCGTACCTCAAAGGTCAAGGTCATACTTAGAGGTTAAAGGTCAAAAAAGGGTCTTTCCTGTGTCCAATAACTTTGTTATTATTCCTGGATGGATTTAAATATTACTTGGCAGAAATGTTAACCATAATGTGACGAAGTGTCACACGCGGTACCTCAAAGGTCAAGGTCATACTTAGAGGTTAAAGGTCAAAAAAGGGTCTTTCCTGTGTCCAATTAATAACTTTGTTATTATTCCTAGATGGATTTAAATATTACTTGGCAGAAATGTTAACCATAATGTGACGAAGTGTCACACGCGGTACCTCAAAGGTCAAGGTCATACTTAGAGGTTAAAGGTCAAAAATGGGTCTTTCCTGTGTCCAATTAATAACTTTGTTATTATTCCTGGATGGATTTAAATATTACTTGGCAGAAATGTTAACCATAATGTGACGAAGTGTCACACGCGAGTGTGGGTGCCCTATACACTCTGTCTGTCTGTCTGTCCGTCCGTCTGTCCGTCCACAAATTTTTTTATACTCCATAACTTTCTTATTCCTGGATGGATTTAGATATTACTTGGCAGAAATGTTAACCATAATGTGATGGAGTGTTGCGCGCAAGACTCAGGTCCGTACCTCAAAGGACAAGGTCATACTTAGAGGTTAAAGGTCAAAAAAGGGTCTTTCCTGTGTCCAATAACTTTGTTATTATTCCTGGATGGATTTAAATATTACTTGGCAGAAATGTTAACCATAATGTGACGAAGGGCCCCGCACTGAAAGTGTGGGTGCCCTATAGTAATCACTCTGTCTGTCTGTCTGTCCGTCCGTCTGTCCGTCCACAAATTTTATTTTTCCTCCATAACTTTCTTATTCCTGGATGGATTGAAATATTACTTGGCAGAAATGTTAACCATAATGTGATGGAGTGTTGCGCGCAAAGCTCAGGTCCGTACCTCAAAGGTCAAGGTCATACTTAGAGGTTAAAGGTCAAAAAAGGGTCTTTCCTGTGTCCAATAACTTTTTTATTATTCCTGGATGGATTTAAATATTACTTGGCAGAAATGTTAACCATAATGTGACGAAGTGTCACACGCGGTACCTCAAAGGTCAAGGTCATACTTAGAGGTTAAAGGTCAAAAAAGGGTCTTTCCTGTGTCCAATTAATAACTTTGTTATTATTCCTGGATGGATTTAAATATTACTTGGCAGAAATGTTAACCATAATGTGACGAAGGGTCACACGCGAGTGTGGGTGCCCTATAGTAATCACTCTGTCCATCCGTCTGTCTGTCCGTCCACAAATTTTTACTCTGATAGCGCTGCCGGGGCCCTAGTCAGTTTCACTGACAGCTCTAGTTTCATTTGAAATGTATGAAACTCGCCAGATGCTCATATGAAATGACTCATGTAAGATCCTCTATATTTAAGAATAAAAATTTCATTTTTAACATTCATGACATGATGAAGACTGAGGGTGAACATAATATATTACATGAAGGAAAAATTTGAACTGACTGGTAATCAGGAGGTCAAAGGCTCAATTCCAGCCACGTTAGCAATATTGTTTCATGGAGATTAATCATGAGTTTTTTCTACGGTTATTATCTCCCTTTTACTGATTCAGGAAGGGCAGTTGTCAGTTGCTTGCAAAAGAATATGCAATATCATCACGTTAACAAGTCGTATAATGAATACCACTCTGAACACCATTTTATTTTATATAGAGAAGTGTGGGGTTTTTGGGAGTATACGAGGTTCCTTCAATATGTTTTGTCACTAATAGGTTTCTGTAGTTTCTTGTGTATTTCTGATAACGCTTCATTGCACTGGAATAGCCTTTCAAATAGCTCTGATAACAGTTTATTTCGTGCAAATTGCATTTATAATGACTGAGATATGTCAGATTGAATTACATGCAGTCATAAACACTGCCAATTTACGTGTTACATTGTAAAATGGACAGAAAGGCTGAAATTCGCAGCTACATTAAATGCCGTGTTAGGCTTTGCATATATTCAAGCTCGATATTTGATGAATTGTGTGACATTATGAACCTCTTGCCATTTCAAAGCGATGGGTCAAAGCTTTTAAAGCTGGAAAATCATAGGTCAAAGATGATGGTAGAACCAATACCTCCATCCCCAAGGCAACCATCGCTGCTGTAAAGGCAGCGGTCAAAGAAGATGCGCGACTGTCAGTGAAATAGATAGCTAAATGCACTGGCATATCAGAAGGCAGCGTGTGTACCATTCTGACAAAGTACTTTGGCTTGAGAAATATTTGCGCTACGTGGGTGCCCCATTTGCTCACTGAGGGGCAAAAGAAGCAATGCCTTAAATGCACCCAACAGCTCTTGAAAAAAAATACAAAAACTGTGACAGCCGAGTTATTTCTAACTTTCTAACAGGTGACAAAACCTGGGTGCACATGTTTGAGCCACAGAGAAGTGGCTGATAACAAACAGTGGAAGCGCAAAATTCAAAAGCGCCCCTTTATTGCCAAGAGAACCATCAGCTCAAAGTCGATGTATGCAATCTTCTTCAATTCTAGTGGGCCAATGGTTCAAGTGGCTTGTCCTTCTGGTCATACATTCACTGGGTGATTCTATAAAAACCCTGTACTAAAGAAAGTCAAGGCGTTCTACAATAAGAAGCCTCCAAGTAAAGGTTGGTCAGGAGTGCACCTTATGTTGCCACATACCATGTTCTGCAGTGATGTTATCTGATAAGCATGATTTCAAAACATTTCAACACTTTGGGTTTTTCTCCTCTAATAGTGCTGCAGCAGGGCGATAAGCAGATCCTCTGACAGCTCTAGTATCTTATTTCTACCCTCCTGGTATCCAACCATTTATGTATTTGGACAGACAGGCCTGAGCAAACAGTGCAGACCCTAATGTAACACTGCAGAATGCAGCATCTCATCAGGATCTACACTGTTTGTCACTCATCCAGCAACCTCTAGACACAACATAAGGCAGTAAACGGTACTTGTTCAAATTGTAGAACAGCTATGGTAAGGATTGGGGTGTCTGAATACTTTGGGTAATCACTGTAGTCTATTAAGCTGAGCATGCCAGTTTGTGGAAGATAGGTTTTCTAGACAAATCTATATTGGTGTTTTATTTTGGCATATGTTTAATCTCTTTTTAGCCCCCAAGTCTACCAGTGAGACCACAGAGACAAGACAGTGCTGACAGTGGCATACCAGAGGACCCTATGACCCCAAGACCCACTGGAGATATTGTGACCTTTTCAGCCCCTATCAATGAAGTACTGAGTGATCAGTCTTTTGAGGCACCCTTAACACCAGATGGAATAAATAAAGGCCCTAATCGGAGAGTGTTAACAACAGGTTACAGTCGGGTCAACACCGAAGAAGATAATATTCCAAGAATAAGAAGTAACAGCCTTATTTCTGATAGTGAAGAGAACCATGGACAGACAGGAATAGATATTCCGTATATCACAAATGTTGCTAACATTAGTAACACTCAAACTGAAGTGATAGTATTCAGAGCTGAAGCAAGTTTTCAGAAAAATACAGATGAAATGGACAAGCTTGAAAATATTGTGAATAAGACAGAAAATAATGACACTGTTAAAAAGGAGGAAATAGTTTCTTCTGAGCCTGCTTCAAGCTATGCTAAAGTATCATTGCTAAAAAGTGATGTTACTGACAAAGTTGAAGTGGTTAACATGACAGATGCATCTGTTCCACTTTCAGATATGAATACTGATATTGGCACTGAAGACATTGAACAGTCTGGTTTTCTCAATTCTAGTGCCAGTAATTATTTACCACACACAATTACTGGAAACAATCAAGGAATGACAGTAGTTGCTGATAAAACACAAGCTACTAGCATTTCTCCTTACGTCCCGCATAGAAATCCACATGAAGGTATAATTAATCCGTGTATGGCAGTTTCTCATACAAACAATTATATTTCAGCTGATGAAGCACATGCTGTGGGCAGAATGAACATTTCACCAAACAACAGTATGATGACAATTAATACAAACCAGTATACACCAGATGTACCAGAATCTAGTACTGAGAGTTACATTCCACATGGCAACTTCTATAATGCTAACACTAAAGGCTATTCACCTCAAAACAGTAGAGCACCAAACCAGCATCAGGATTTGCCATACACAACAGCTTCTGTCATTGGCAATGCTGATGCTGCACTTGATACTGCAAGAACTGCTAACAATACTACTGATTATCTCTCACATACAGCTATGCCAGATACACTCACTGCAGGCCAGTCATTGGTGGGGGGTATAGCAGATGTGCAGGAATCAGCTCCAGGTGCTAAAACTGCTAGCTCATCACATAGTAGTAAGCTGACAGACAGTGATAGCAATTACATGTCTAATACAACAAATACTAACAGCTGTGTTTTACATGAAACAGCTGAGCATGCTGACACCTCCAGTGACTTACCTGATAGTAATATAGTCAATATTATCCCTGACAATTACCTGCCACATAGTATTGCAGTAGAGACTGACAATTCTGCTGTAAACAATACTTGCATTTCATCTTGCAATACTGTAAACAGCTTGCTTCACAACAATGTGCTTACTAGTAGCTCTAGCAATTACACACCACATACAACAGTATGCAATAGTGTCAGTTATGTTTCACATGAAACATCTCAGTATGCTGACTCTAGCAGCTATTTACCTCGTAGCAATGTGCTGACTAGTAGTCCCGATAACTATATATCACATGATACAGCATTCAATACTGATGAAACGTTTTCACATGAAACATTTCAAGCTGCTGACTCTGCAGGCTATTTACCACCTAGTGATATGATGACCAGTAGCCCTAGGAATCCTATGGCACATGTTACAGCAAGAAAAACTGACAATAATATTTCACACAAAACATGTTTGGATACTGACTCTACGGGCTATTTGTCCCATAATGATGTGCTGTCTAGTAGCCCTAGTAATCTTATGTCACATGCTACAGCAATAAAAACTGACAATAATATTTCACCCAAAACATGTCTGGCTGCTGACTCTACGGGCTATATACCACCTAGTGATATGATGACTAGTAGCCCTGATAATCCTATGTCACATGCCACAGCAATAAAAACTGACAATAATACTTTAAACAAATCATGTCTGGATGCTGAAGCTAGGGGCTTTTTACCTCATAGTGATGTGATAACTGCTAACCATAACAATAATTATGCAACACTCATCCCAGCTTCCAATATTAGCAATAAGGTTTCACAAGTAGAACCACAAACTGTGAGTACGAGAAATCCCCAACATAACAGTACTGTTTCAACTGACACTGACAGTTACTTGCCTCACAATGATGTTGTGAACTCAAATCCAGATAACAGCACCACTTACCTTCCACATAGCCCAGTCTTAGCTTCAAACTCTAAAAGTTCTGCATCACAGCCCAATACATTGTCAGCAAAGGCAGGTAAAGACAGCATTTCTACAACTGAGGACCAAGCTACAAGCCCCACTGGCAACTGTTTGCCACATGGCATTACAGTTGCCAGTAACAGTGATTATTTACTGCATAGTGAAGTTGAGGCATCTAACAGTCACAATAATGTACCACATACACAGTCAGCAGGCACAGTCAGTGGAGGTAATTGTCCTCACACTGACATGGAAGTAGTTTCCTTAGAGACTGGGCAATATCTATCAGATACTGGGGGAGGTTATTTACCACACAATGAGGTTGAAACATCTGTCAGTAACAATAATGTTACTGCTGACTGTGTAGCACTTAATCATGAAACGATACACAGTGGTAGCTATGTTCCACACAACCAGATGGGAACTAACTTGTTAATTACAGAAGCAACAAAGAACATACTCCAAAATCCAGGTACTACACAACATTATTCACCACAAAGCAATGCAACAAATGCAAAGAATGAAGGTTATGTACCACATAACAGTATTGCAGATTCAAAACCTGATGGTAAGTTACCAAGTAACATAATATCAGAGAATGATAATAGTCAGGCATCTGTTGACATGACACTGGAAGGAACTGGAAATCCCTATGTTTCCCAAGCAGTTCTGTTCAACCAGGATACAACCCATTCTGACAGTGAAGAGAAAACTGTTGAACATGTTAATACTGGGGAAGATGGTATAAAGGACTTGATTGCTGAAAGTCCAGGTGTTATAGGATATGATCATGTTGGCAATTTCATTCACTTCAATAATCAGGTCATTTCAGACACAAATGGCTATATTAGAGTTAATCAGCGGCAGAGGAACTCTGAGACACAAACTGCTGACACAAAAGGTTTGAATAAAATTCAAAATGGATATATTATACCAAATCAGATGCAATTGACTCAGCCAAGTGAAAAGTCTACCCGACAGGAATAGAATGTGTAGGCAACATCATGAATAAATACCTTCTGTGTATATCATAAACTGATGCTTTATAGCTACTGAAAGAAAATTACACCACAACCTCGTTATAACACTGTTTTGATATAACTCAGTTTCAAGAGTGATCCCAAAAATATCCCAAAATATACAGATTATATAAAATCATTTTTCCATATAACCCATATAATCTATACATTTTTGTGTGGATATAACAAGGTTTTTTGACTAGCAAATTTCTGCTTATCAACCCTTTTGGTTGCATTGGGCGGCAGCGCTTGAGAAGTCATTTCATCTCTTTGTCGGGTAAAAGTCCCACAAAATTGGAAGCAATGTTTCCAAAATGACCTTTACAGTGTTGACTGGGAAGTTAAACCTCAAATCAAACAAACAAAAACATGAAATTCATTTTATATGGAGTGTAAAAGCAAAGAAGGAACATGCTTTACATCTATATATACACTTTATTATTTCTACACTACTTCTTAAATTTGGCTACAAAGAAACAACCCAGCTGTTGAATGAATCCAAGCTAGCTAGACCAAAAGTTGCAGTGATGCTCTGTTGTGCAGAGTGGTCTGAGCTAGTTGGAACAGGCCATCCACTCAGAAAGTGTTGGAATGTAAGCTGCCTACCAGAGGGAGGAGCAGCGCCTCCGAGCAGAGAGTCAAGATGCAGTGCTAAGTTAACCATAAAACACCTGTCCTTGCGAATGCAGGGAATGGGAGAGACGACCTACGGGCCGACTCATGACTCTCCTTGTAAAGATAAAGTTGACCATCACCCACAGCAGTGGTGGAAGAGAAGCCAAGAACATTATCTGCGGAGAACCTGCCCACAAAGAAGTTGAAATGATGTTTGCAGCATGTTGAGTGGAAGATGAATGCATTTACATGAAATAACCATCTGAGAAACTGAGTGGTTATTGGGGGGGAAAAAGGGTAATTTCCTGAAGAAATTATCCCAATTCCCCAAAAGATAATTTAGATGTGAAAGAAGTTCACAGCTGAATCGATCCCCCCATTATATGCTGTGGGTACTCATTAGAAATGCCTCGGTGAGGTGCTTCTTATGAGTTCCAAAAAGTGTTTTTGTGCAGAAATAAGGAAAAAATGATTTTTGGACACATCCTCTTATCTGGGGGCTATGCATTGGGTATTTGGGAAAACCGAAAAACAAACTTTTACCGGAAATAACCGAAAACAAATTCTCATAACCGAAAACAAACTATGTCACCAATTATACCATGATTATTGTACATTTAGACATATACTTGTTCAAATGCTATGTAAACAGATAATATGGCCAGGTTTGGGAGAATAATTTGAAATAATAACAATTTTATTGCATTTTTTATATAATTTTCATACATGGACCGGGATCTACATTGCTTGTACTAACTGTTTGCCTTGTTGTTTGTCATCTACTTAAATACATTATACTAAGTAAGTCGATTGTTTGAAAGTCAGAAATGTTTGTGACTAAAACAATTTATTTAGCAGGATTCTGCTTAAGAAATTTAGTCAAAAATGGTTTTACTGGCTGGTCATCAGGAGGTCCCAGGTTAGGTAAATGCCAAGCAAGTAACTTCAGGATCTACACTGATTGCACTTACTGTTTGCCATGTTGTTTTTGATTTAAATGAATACATTAGAGCTTGTACTTTGATAGCCAGGAATGGGTGTGACTAAATTAATTTATTCAGCAGGATACGGCTTTAGAAATTTTGTATATAAAAAAATATGTCGAGTATATCCTTCGGATGCGCGTCTCACTGGTCATCAGGAGGTCAATGATTTGATAACGGCCCTGCTAGGAACATATTTCATGAAGATTGATCATTAAATCCTTTCAAGTGTGACACTCCAAGAAGGGCAGTTATCAGTTTTATATCCAAAGAATCGGGACTGGTCTAGTTAACAGTATATGTGGCTAAGCCTATCCAAGAAAATGTGGTTCAGTAATTGACTCGCTTGATATGACCTAAATAGTGTTGACAGGCATTTTAAACTTTAAGTAACACATCAGTGGACGAGAGTGCATACTTTCATATCTCCAAACAATCATTTTATTGGGTATTGTTTGTTTGTTTGATTTGAGGTTTAACGTCCCCGTCAACACTGTATAGGTCATTTTGGAGACGTTGTTTCCAATTCTGTGGGACTTTTACCCGACATTGAGATGAAATGACATCTCAAGCCCTGCCGCCCAATGAAACCAATAGGGTTTATAAGCATGGACGGAGTGACTCACGCGGTATTGAGAAGGCGTAGATCGGCTAAGGGGTCTACCAGTACTCGTGTGCGGGTCGGTTTCAGCTCTGCGTGGAAGCATCATGTAGCCCATCTATTTCTTCAAGCCCCGATGGGTGGGGCTACTTTTTATTGGTTATAATATATGATTTTTTTTTGTTATTATACAAAATTTCTAAAGCCGTACCCTGCTGATCCGGAGGTTACTGATTGGGCAGTTAGCTAACATGGGACCACCTGATGGCCAGCCAGATGAACCATTTTGACTAAATTTCTTAAGCAGAATCCTGCTAAATAAAATGTTTTAGTCACAAACATTTCTGACTATCAAACGATCAAGTTACTAAGTATAATATATTCATTTAGATCACAAACTACAAGGCAAACAGTTAGTACAAGCAGTGTAGATCCCTCCATCTATGAAAATTTTATTTAAAAAAGGCAATAAAATCGTTAGTATTTCAAATTATTCTCCATAACATGGCCATATTATCTATTTACATATCATTTAAACATGTATATGTCTAAATGTACAATAATCATGGTATAATTGGTGATATAGTTTGTTTTCTGTTATGAGAATTTGTTTTCGGTTATTTCCGGTAAAAGTTTGTTTTCGGTTTTCCCAAATACCGCTATGCATTTGTCTGAGTTAATGATTCCACTTGTATCATGCAAACATATATTTTTATATCCGTATAATTGTATATCATGTGTAAAATAGCTTTATCATATGATTTTAACCAATGTGAGATTAAGAGACTTCATTACGAAAACACGCCTATACAAATACATTGTGACCTTTATCGCCGAAAGTATGAAAATTTTAAGATGAAAAAATGTGATATTTTTCTTATTTCTGCTCAAAATATAGATTGTAGGTACTCGTGAGAACCGCCTCATTGAGGCGGTTCTAACGAGTACCCACAATCTATATTTTAGAGTAGAATAAGGAAAGTAAGGTTCACCCCCGTAAACCCCAGTTTTACTATATGAAAGTGGGGTTCAAGGGGGTCAAAATTATATAGGTGTGTTTTTGTTATGTACAATGCTGTAGAAAGAAAGGTATGTTAGATAAGAACCTAGTTGTTTGAAGCATCATAAGCTTAATGAGCCTCTAAGTGTACAAAATCTTAACTGTTCTAGTAAGTAGAATATCTAATACACACTGCAAATAGGGGTTCTGTTCCGCGTTTATATCAGTTGACTATCACAGGCAATCTATCGAATTACTTAGACATATTCTAGTACTAATTCATGCATTCTCTGCTTTGGGTCATTAGTTATATGCATATTTATTAAAACGGACCTAAGACAATCCCGCCTTGTTACCGCCGTAAATGTGACAAGTAAATATCATCAAAACAGTCCCATTCTTCTAGAAATCATTAAGTACCATTTCAAATCCAAATAAAAGGCATGCTTACAGAAAATAAAATCGTATTTACAATGGGGATAAATGGCGAAAGACTTTTTTTGCCAACCACCAGTAAGTACCGGCCAATAGTATGACTGGGTGCTGCTGTAGTGCTTGGATGTATCTATAGGGTGGACTGGAATTGATCAGGGATAAAATGCAATTTTCTCAGTCCTAATAACGAGAAATATCTGCTTGAAAGCCGTAGTTAGTTTAAGCTCAGTATGTAAAAAGTGTTTTTTTTAAGTTGACTCTTTTTACTCTCCAGTGATAATATCATTTTCTCATTCTTAAAGTTTTTAGACTTAATGAGATTTTCATTTTTAAGACAAGTTTTTTTTATCACTAGCATTCTTAATTTTTACCTCCTACATAATAACTTGAGATCATCACCTTCCTGGTCCATATGACCCAGAAAGGGTTGCCATGTCCTTAATCACCAAATCATCATCATCATCATCATCATTCATAGAAACTGATAAGCTGGCTATATAGTGATAATTTAAGGATTCTTTTTTGTCAATCTCCATTACAACTTATGGTGTGGATATGTTGTGGATATTCATTAGAACTGCCTCACTGAGTGAAGCGGTTCTAATGAATACCCACAACATGTGTTTATTGGAAGAAAAAGGAAAATCATCCTTCACATACAACAAACTGCCCACCTTTTTTGTTCCTATGATCCATTACGATAACACATCCGTGCGACATAGTGCATTTTTTCACATCTCCAAAATGGCTACTTTTCTGGTGAAAATCTGTGATATTTTTCTTATTTATGTTGCAAACATAGGTTGTGGGTGCTCGTTAGAACCGCCTCCTTGAGGCGGTTCTAACAAGTACCCACAACCTATGTCTAGGAGCAGAAATAAGAAAATAATGTATACCCCGTAAACCCCAGTTTTCTCTATATAAAGTGGGGTTTAGCGGGGTGTTCATTTCACGGATTTGTTCATGTGATGATTACTCCTCAATATCTTTCACCATTTCTTACCCAGAAACCTATAAAAGGGACATAGGTTAACAGTACATTACCAGATCAGATGCCGGTAATATTAAGAAAACACGCCTATACAATTACATTGTCAATTTTTCAGCCTAAAAAAAATGGAAATTTTAAGATGAAAAATTGTGATATTTATCTTATTTCTGCCCAAAATATAGATTGAAGGTACCCGTTAGAACCGCCTCATCGAGGCGGTTCTAACGAGTACCCACAATCTATATTTTAGAGCAGAAATAAGAAAAATAAGGTATACCCCAGAAACCCCAGTTTTACTATATAAAAGTGGGGTTCAAGGGGGTAAAAATTATGTAGGCGTGTTTTCTTGATGATATACATTACCAGATCAGATGCAGGGTAATGCGTCATTGCATAATGCAGCACCTTATCAGGGTCTGCACTGTTTTCTAACATGAATTTTTGTCAAAAACAGAATAAAAACTAAAAGTTAGACCCCACAACCCTATAATGCCATATGGATTTGTCCAATATATGATAACGCAAGTGTCAACCAGTATACAATAGGTTAAATTGAGACAATTTATATAAAAAATAAGCCTTATTTTTCTGAAAAAAATAAGAAAAAAAAATGTGTATGCTCTCTGTAACCCAATTTTCCTTTTTATCCCAGGGTGACTGCAAGATATCAAATAGTTTTGTACAGACAAATGTTTTACATGTATATGTATGTATATATTGCTAGAAATGTTAATGTAAAATAAAATATATATATATTTTTGAAGAAAATATAAATTGTATTGTACGGTTCATATGATTTTTTGAGAGAGCAGGTCCATTGTGTATCTTTTTAATCTGTGAGAAAAAAATAATGGATTTATTTTCATGGGAGGTTACTGCTGCATTTTTTGACTGCTTTGTTAGTTGGGACCAGGAGTAGGGGGTTTTGTGGCTGAGGCTTTGAGCTTTCTTTAAAAGAAAGTATTTGTTCCTGAGGAGCTAATTCATACCCTTAAGAGTTGGCCCCCCTTTTAGAATGGATCTGCTAGCCATAATTTAACCATTATCCTGCCGAACAGTTCAACCTCTGTCTTTGCAAACAGAGTAGATCCTGATCAGAAGGCCATCTGATCAGGATCTACACTGTCCTTCAGTTTGTGATCTGAATGGAAACATTATATTAAGTAATTTGATTGACAGCTAGCCAGAAATGGGCGTGGCTGGATTAATTTATTCAGCGGGATAAGGGTTAAAGAGATATACAGTATATATTTTAAACTAATCTTACAATCATCACATGAACAAGTCCATGAAATAAAGACCCCACTAAACCCCACTTTATACAGAGAAAACTGGGGTTTATGGGGGTAAACATTAATCTCCTTATTTCTGCTCCAAGACATAGGTTGTGGGTACTCGTTAGAACCGCCTCAATGGAGGCGGTTCTAACGAGCACCCGAAACCTATGTTTGGCGTATAAATAAGAAAAATATCACAAATTTTCACCAGAAAAATTGCCGTTTTTAAGGTTTGAAATATGTACTTTATCACAAGGATGTATTATTGTATTGATGGAGATAACTTTCATTACTTCCTGTTAATGATCTGCATGCTGGGTATTTTTTTTCAGTGGATGACATTTTGAAATATTTTTTGGTAGAAAACAGAACTCGACATCTCATGCCAATCGGAGAGATAATTTGCATGTGAGATGTCAGGTTCTGTTTTCTAAGAAAACTAAGCAAAATATAAACAATTTGTTGTCTGCTGCCTTAGCCCAGAGCAAGGTAAGGTTAAATTTCTACTGATCATTGTCCTTTTTTTTTCAGAGAAAATTTGGCTGGGCATTTCATGTGAATCAGTGTTGTTATTTTGTTAAAGATGTTATGTTACGTTATGTTATATTATTTTTCATATGACGTCGCGTCTGAGAGTGTAATAACGCCATGTATTATTTTCGATAATCCACTAGTGGATTAAATATACAAATTAGCTAGATACGTCCCATAACTTTACATATATGACGTCCTTAACGATGTCACGTTTATTAAGGGCGGAAGATTGACATTTTTTTGTAAACAATTGTGAATAAAATGCGTTTTAAATGTCATATGATAAATAGAATCTTGCATTCATGCTCGTGTATTATTGAATTTATTAAACTTGTTGAGGAAAAAGAATAAAATGCTCGGCACAGTCTCGCATTTTATCCCTTTTCCTCAACTCGTTTAAAAAATTCAATAACACTATTGAATTTATTAAACTCGTTGAGGCAAAGGGATAAAATGCTCGGCAAAGCCTCTCATTTTATCCCTTCTCCTCAACTCGTTTAATAAATTCAATAATACATGAGCACTCATGTAAGATCCTCTATAGATGGAACTGTTGCTGTTAATATTCATCTGCTTATGTTTGGTAAAGTCTCTAGTCTCTGCTAGTTTTTGGTGCTTTCCTTTTTTACTGACGCTAAATAAATCGACAGACATCTTGAGGACTTTGTGTAGATGCAGATCAGAAGAAACAGCGTATCCAAGGTCTGCATTGTAAGCCTACTACATGTTAAGTTTATTTAACCCATTTCAGATGGGAAACCCCTAAATTGGTACCCTGGCAAACAGTGGTGACACATATCAGACACTGCAGAATGTGGCGTCTGATCAGGAGCTGCACTCTTTGCTAACAGGATTTTCTATCAAAAATAGAATAAAAAATGAAAAGAGAAACAAATAGGCCTGACAGTACACCCCTTATGACAAAAAGATTTGTCCATCATACACCAATGGAAGAGTCCACCAGTGATACCATGGGTTATTGAAAAGCCTTGTGAAGTGCCATCTGTATTTGCGTTTTTGTTGCAATATTTCTGTTTGCTTTTTCCTTGCTTTGCATGTCAACAAAATGCTCTTCAGCTGAAGATATCAAAGCACCATGTTTACAAGTCCATGAAATGAACACTTCTGTTCATAATTGTTTTATTGCCCCCTGTGATATACTGCCTATAGCAGATCAAAGGCGGCCTTTAATATGGTGATTAGTAGCTCCTGTTGAATCCCCTGACTGAGGCACTAAAGGGGAAAATCAATAAGGTACACTCTAGGAAACAGTTAGTCAATTATTGATCGCCCCGAAGGAGGCCCCTTACCAGTTGCAGACAGAGGACTTCTCTTCAGTCAGCACTGAGGGCTACATAATATTATGTAATGGAATGATAGTCCTCAATAATCAAGAATAAATGCCTTTAAGGCCACTTTATGTAAAGAAAATTAGGGTTTACAAGGGTTTGCATTATCTGAAATTCCTTATTTGTGCTGCAAGACAAAGGTTCTGGGTACTCATAAGGACCTCCTCAATGAAGCTGTATACCAACGAACACCAACTACCTTTGAGAAATTATTAAGAAACATACGACAAATTTTCATCAGAAACACAATCATTTTTAGCTCACATTTACCAAGTACAAGGAGGGCTATTGTTTACACCACATGTGCATTTGCTTTTGCATTCCTGACACACTGCGCTCATCACGAAAACACACCGATATAATTTTGACCCCCTTGAACCCCACTTTTATATAGTAAAACTAGGGTTTCCGGGGGTTTATCTTATTTTTCTTATTTCTGCTCTAAAAATATTTTGAGCAGAAATAAGAAAAATTTCACAATTTTTCATCATAAAATTTTCATTTTTTCGGCGATAAAGGTGGCAATGTATTTGTATAGGCGTGTTTGCGTAATGTAAGTTTTTCAAATGCTTATATCTCAACAGGGTTTCATTGCAGACCATTCATATTTGGAACTTGTGGACCTGGGAGGTTCTTTTGAAATCCCAAAAGGACACACCCCTAGGTATTTGCCAGGGTGGGGCTGGGGGTAAATAAACTCAGACACCTTTGTAATACTGCATACTTAAAGTTTTTCAACTGCTTATATGTCACTAGTTACTCATCACAGAGCTTTCATGTTAACACCTTTGGTATCTGAGAGAGTCACGGGCCTCCGTGGCCTAATGGATAAGAGCGCTGACTCTTAGTCATTAGGTCTCTCACCGCCGTGGGTTCGAGCCTCGCTCGGGTCACGTGTGAGACGCCAAGTTCTGCAACGGAAGGTCAGGTGGTTTTTCTCCGGGTACTCCGGTTTTCGCCCACCTATGATTAACGATCGGCTCGATATGAGTGAAATAATCTTGAAAGGGCCGTAAAACCCAAACCAAAAAAAAAAAAAAAAAAAAATCTGAGAGAGTCATATGAGATTCTAAAATTGGGGCTAGGGGCTAACATCCAGGACAACTTTATAAAATGTTATATGCATTTCCAAATGTTATATGCATTTCCATGATGCTAACAATAATGACAGTCCATTCAATTTGTTCGCACCAGATAAATGGGATTATCATTTAGTTGATAATCCCTATTAATGGAGCAATGGCATGCATGGAGTGTATTTGTATTTGGAATTAAATCCTACAAACATATTTTATGAATGGGTTGTTTTAAAGACCATATGAATGTATCTACATTGACAAGGTGCAAGACAGGTGAGCTTTGTTGTTCTGTGCCTGCTCTTGTTTTTAATCTCCACTTAAAAATCTGTCTCTATTCATATTTTTTGCTTTAACTCTTTTTGTACCAGAAACCCTAAAACGGGTATTTGGCAAATAGTGCTGACCCTGATCAGACGCCGCAGTACGCGGCATCCAATCAGGGCCTACACTGTTTGCAAAAATTTCAGTCATTTTTCAAATGAATTTTGAAGGAAACACAACCTGACACCCCTAAATTTTGAAATGGACTCCTGCTATATATAAGGAGGAAGATTCCATTTGGTACAAGAAGGGTTAACCATTGTTTGCTTATTTTATACAGTCATTTTATAGAATTTAAATGCTTATATGCTACAAGCTTAAATGTATATATATATATATATTTTGTGCCAAACCTTGCTGAATGCTTTAAGAATCAAATCATTACGATAACAACCCCTGTGACACAGTGAAATCTTTGCTATAATGAAAATGGTTGCTTTTCTGATGAAAATGTGTGATATTTTTCATATGTATACTCCAAACATAGGTTGAGGGTGCCTATTAGAACCACTTCATTGAGGCAGTTCTAATGAGTACCTACGACCTATGTCTTGGAACAGAAATAAAAAAAAAATAATGTATACCCCTGTTAACCCCATTTTTGTCGCGCCTGCTCTAAGCATGGCGCGATATAGTTGAACCTAGAATTTGGAATTAAATCCTATAAATCCTATGTCCGTTTGTCAAGTCATCAACATTTGCGACCACCCTAACTTTCACCCTAATGTAAAGGTCCATTTCTCGAGAACTATAAGAGCTTCATAAATGACAGGCCTCATATTTTTCAGGCATTTGCAGGATTTCAGGCTTTTAGATTCTGATTTTTGCGTATATAGTCTGTTTAAAAAATTATCTAACCCTTACATTTGTATTTCTGACTATAAGTCAACCAAATTACTTTATATTTTCACAAAAACTCCATTACAAACAGTGTAGATCCTGATCAGTCAGAAGCCATCTGATCAGGATCTACACTGTTTGCAAAGGTAATGTAGTTGTGTCTTGTTCAGTGGGATAAGGGTTGAAGCTGCAAAATCGGGCCTTTCAGGCATGGAAAATGGTGGTCAGTATGAGGCTTGAAATGATGGTTGGTACAAGCTTGCATCTAGGAATAGCAACTTCAATACAAGCATCCATATCTGACCTTGACCTATATTTCATGCTTCACTGACTTTGTGAATTATTGTAACCACCCTAACTTTCACCCTGATGTAAGAGTCCATATCTCGAGAACTATAAAAGCTTCATTAATGATACTTGGTTCAAGCTTGCATCTAGGGATGGCAACTTCAATACAAGCATCCATATCTGACCTTGACTATATTTCATGCTTCACTGACTTTGTGAATTATTGTAACCACCCTAACTTTCACCCTGATGTAAGAGTCAATTTCTCGAGAATTATATGAGCTTCATTAATGATACTTGGTACAAGCTTGCATCTAGGAATAGCAACTTCAATACAAGCATCCATATCTGACCTTGACCTATATTTCATGCTTCACTGAATTTGTGAATTATTGTAACCACCCTAACTTTCACCCTGATGTAAGAGTCCATTTCTCGAGAATTATATGAGCTTCATTGATGATACTTGGTACCAGCTTGCATCTAGGAATAGCAACTTCAATACAAGCATCCATATCGGACCTTGACCTATATTTCATGCTTCACTGACTTTGTGAATTATTGTAACCACCCTAACTTCCACCCGAATGTAAGAGTCCATTTCTCAAGAACTATAAGAGAGAGTCACTTTGTACAAGCTCGCATCTAGGAATAGCAACTGTAATACAAGCATTCATATCTCACCTTGACCTACATTTCATGGTTCGCTGACTTCGTGAATTATTGCTACCACCCCAACTTTTGCCCTAATGTAGGAGTCCATTTCTCAAGAACTATAAGTGCTTCATTGATGTTACATGGTACAAGCTTGCATCTAGTAGTGACAACTTTTATGCAGGCATCCAATCCATGTTTGCACCCCAACAGGCACGATATATCTTTTTGGCGGAATTCTTGTTCTTTCTATAAAGTGGGGTGTAATGGGGTGTTCATTGCACGGACTTGTTAATGTGATGTCCATCAGAGATGTATATATTTATAATTACAAATTTCATGTATTTTCAAGAAGTTTTCTGTATATAAAGTGGGATTTACAGAGGTTTCCTTATACAAACTTGTTACTATGATTGGTGTTTCAGCCATTGAAGCTCCACTGATATAGAAAAATCATGTTCTGTGTGTGTGTTTTTTTTTTTTGTTTGTTTTTTTTTTCTTCTAAATTTATGTAATAAAGTATGTATAAGAAGGTATTCTCATAAAATCTCATTGAAAATGGTAAACATAATCACTTTCCTGTTTAACACAACAATTTTTAAATTATATTTATATACAACAAGATCTGTCAGCTCTTATCTGGCAGCACCAACTGGACTTGTTTGACCATCATTATGCAGAATTTTATGACATTCCTGTTTTGTAGTCAAACAGTGTAGACCATGCTCAGACGCTGCATTTTGATCTGAGCCTTCACTGCTTGCCAAAGCTAACCATATTCTACAGATAACCCACCTACCTTACATACTGACCTCACAGTGATAAGAATTGTGAAGCTATTTTCTATAAATAAGCATTACCTGGATTTCCAGCAAGTCAGTATTTGTCACTTGCAATACGAAAACACGCGTATATAAATACATTGTCATATTTATCGCCAAAAAAAAGAAAATTTTAAGATGAAAAATTGCAATATTGTTCTTATTTTTTCTCAAGATATAGATTGTGGGCACTCGTTAGAACCGCCTCATCGAGGTATATGGTAAAACTGGGGTTTACAGGGGTAAACCTTATTTTTCTTATTTCTGCTCTAAAATATAGATTGTGGGTACTCGTTAAATATAGATTGTGGGTACTCGTTAGAACCGCCTCGATGAGGCGGTTCTAACGTGTACCCACAATCTATATTTTGAGCATAAATAAGAAAAATATCAAGTTTTTATCATAAAATCTTCATTTTATTTCGGCGAAATTTATTTCGGCGAAATAAATTACTATGTATTTGTATAGGCGTGTTTTCCTAATGACAGCAAGTTCTCAAGATATGTGAACTTTTAGAAGTTTTACAGTATTCACACTATAGTGGACAGTGTGATGAAGCGGCTGCTCAGTAGTTCTATGTTGTACACAGAAAGGGCATTATTAGCCTGGAGAACCCTCATGCATCACGAAAACAGGCCTATATAAGTTTGAACCCCACCTTTATATGGTAAAACTGGGGTTTATAGGGGTAAACCATATTTTTCTTATTTCTGCTCTAAAATATAGATTTTTGGGTACTCGTTAGAACCGCCTCGATGAGGCGGTTCTAACGTGTACCCACAATCTATATTTTGAGCATAAATAAGAAAAATTTCAAGTTTTTATCATAAAACCTTCTTTTTATTTCGGCGAAATAAATTACTATGTATTTGTATAGGCGTGATTTCCTAATGACAGCAAGTTCAAGATGTGTGAACTTTTTAGAATTTTTTACAGAATTCACGCTATAGTGGACAGTGTGATGAAGGGGCTACTCGGTCGATCTAGTAGTTGTACAAAGAAAGGGCATTATGAGCCTGGAGAACCCTCATGAATCATGTGATCTTTGTTTACACTTTCACCCCTATTTTTGATGTCGCCTCTTCCATCCATGATTTTAAACATCATGATAACAAGTCCGTTAAATGAAGACCCCTCTCAACCCCACATTATATAGAGAAAAGTGGGGTTTACGGGGGTATACGTTATCCGCCTTATTTTTGCTCAGAAACATAGATTGTGGGTACTCCTTAGAACCGCCAAATTGAGGCGGTTCTAACGAGCACCCACAATCTATGTTGAAAGCAGAAATAAGAAAGATGTTATCATTTTTACACAAATATTGTCACTTCTGACATCATGTTGAACGCCATTATTTCACGCAGACATGTTTTCCTAATACCACATCCATTTTGTTAGATAAGGTGTTTAGGTAAAAAATCTGAAATAGGATGGCAAGCAGCGCAGATCTAGACGAGATGCTTCATTTTGAGCCGTCTCATCAGGAGCTACACTGTTTGCATAGGTATCTGTGCCAGTCTACAGGGTTGAAATGATTAAATTTGTTTCTTTGATTTGAGGTTTAACGTCCCCGTCAACACTGTAAAGGTCATTTTACAGACGTTGCTTCCAGTTTTGTGGGACTTTTATCTGACATTGAGATGAAATGACATCTCAAGCCCTGCCGCCCAATGAAATCAGAAGGGTTTATAAGCATGGATGGGCCGCCTCGCACTGCTTTGCCTGGGCAGGCTTAGAACCTCTAAGTAGTTTACCAGTACTCGTGTGCGGGCCGGTTTCAGCTTTGCCTGGTAGCATCATGCAGCCCATCTATTTCTTGTAGCCCCAATGGGCCGGGGGCTGATGATTAAGTGCAAATAGGTTTTGATATGACCATGTATGTCGGTCAAAACCGC
Source organism: Lucinisca nassula (assembly GCA_963580285.1). Lineage (NCBI taxonomy): Eukaryota > Metazoa > Mollusca > Bivalvia > Lucinida > Lucinidae > Lucinisca > Lucinisca nassula. The sequence continues at coordinate 94,528,153 of OY757014.1, forward strand.
GATGTATCTGTACATCTGTGCTGCTTAATCCAAACAATAATTACGGGCCTCTGTGGCCTGACTGCGACATTAGGTACTTCATGACTGTGGTTCAAGCCTGGCTGAAAGCCCCTGCCCATCGGGTCTTGAAGAAATAGATGGGCTGCATGATGCTTCCACACAGAGGTGAAACCGACCCAAACACAAGTACTGGTAAACCGTTTAGAGGATCTAAGCTTGTCAAGGAAAAGTTGTGCGAGTTGGCCTGTCCATGCTTATAAACCCTATTGGTTTCATTGGACGACAGGGCTTGAGATGTTATTTCATCTTAATGTCGGGTACCGGTAAAAGTCCCACAGAATTGGAAGCAACATCTCCAAAATGACCTTTACAGTGTTGACAGGGACATTAAACCTCAAATCAAACAAAAACACTGTGGTTCAAGCCTGGCTGGGAGTACATGTGAGATGCCACGTTCTTGAAAGGCCCTTAAAACCATAACCACCAAAAAGTACTAATAATACCACTATATACTGTATACTGAATATCGTTTTTCTTCTACAAAACATAGTTTGTGGGACCTGAATGGTAATGACATTCATTGGAGCACTCTATATCAATAATGAAAAAATTGCGACATTGTCTTAAGGGGAATGGGAACACCTGGCAGATTTTTCTGCCATTTTTCAAAGGGAGACAACTTTGGGGACTTCCTGTTTGCTTTTCTATAAGCCCTTTTTCCACTGAAAAAGGGGTCTACTCTTAAAGGAAAGAATTTGCTCCTTAGGAGCAAATTCTTTCCTTTAAGAGTTTACCCCTATTGACATGGGAGACAAAACTACTTTTGCATGAGTTGCCTCCCATGAAGGTGTATCCATTCCCCTTAAGAAAATGTAATTTTCCTTTTCTAGCATGGGTGTCTTTGCCTCATTTGTTTGTTTTTGTTTGATGTAAGATTTAACGTCCCCGTCAACACTGTAAAGGTCATTTTGGAGACTCTTCTTCCAATTTTGTGGGACTTTGAAATGACATCTCAAGCCCTGCCACACAATGAAACCTATAGGGATTATAAGCATGGACAGGCTGACTTACACCGCATTGCCTGGGCAGGCTTAGATCCCCTAAGCAGTTTACCAGTACTCGTGTTCGGGTCGGTTTCAGCTCTGCGTGGAAGCATCATGCAGCCCATCTATTTCTTCAAGCCCCGATGGGCGGGGGCTAAAATCTTTGGCTCATAGTTATGTTTTTCTCTATATTGTTTGTGATACTTGTTATTATACTTTCCACATATTTTTAGATCTTGTCATGTTTGCATTTAAACAAACAAGAAAGATTTTAGATCTTTTTATTTTCCTTCATGCTCATAATCTTGCATTTCTTAAAAAATAAACTGCAAAAAAATTCACTTGCCTTTAGTCCTATTATTGTTCTTTCCTTTCAGTTTTATTCCTGCCAGCCTCCTATTGCTCAGTCGGATGCATGCATCACGAAAACACGCCTATATAATTTTGACCCCTTGAACCCCACTTTATATAGTAAAACGGGGGTTCCTGGGGTATACCTTATTTTTCTTATTTCTGCTCTAAAATATAGGTTGTGGGTACCCGTTAGAACCGCCTCGATGAGGCGGTTCTAACGAGTGCCCACAATCTATATTTTGAGCAGAAATAAGAAAAAGCGTGTTTGTGTAATGTCCAACTGGGGATCAGGAGGTTGGGGTTGCCAGGTTAGCAACATTCTTTGTAGAATTTGAATCTGCCCTAATGTCATTGTCTCCCTTCCTCTTATTCAAGTAGGGCAGTTGTCAGTTACTGATCAAAGAATGCTTATGTAATTAGCCTGCCCAGGAAAAAGTGTGATTAGGTAAAGTGATCAGCTTGATATAACCTAAATAGTGTTAACTAGGCTGTTAAACTCTAAACAGATGAATCAGTCCTACAATTGTGTTCTTCTTTTAGTTTTAGACCTATTTCGTATTTGTTATGTTTTGTCCTGCTTTAATTTTCACCTTTTTTATCTTTACCCTGCAACAACTCCATTTTAGCTCACCAGAGCCGAAGGCTCCGGGGGAGCTTATAGGATAGGCAGTTGTCCATCGTCGTCTGCGTCGTCTGGCGTCAACACATTTAAACGACATCGTCTCTGAAACCACTGGGCTGATTCAGTCCAAATATCACCTGTAGCATCCTTGGGCTGGGGGATTGAAAGTTTGTGTTTTTAATGAAAATCGGCTCATTAGTTTGGTTGCTATGGCAACTTATAGTTTCCATAGACTTATAATGGGGACAATAGATGGCATTTACTGCCAAACCTTTGCAGATATTTTGACAAAACTTTTATAGCAATATTCCTTAAGTGAACTTCTTTTCGCCACATGCTTTAATGCCAACCTTGCCCCCCCCCCCCCCCCCCCCCCCCGGGTGTGCCGGGGCCATGCCGCACCCCCAGCAGTGCATAAAAGACCATATACATGTATCTCAGAAACCGTTCAGATCCCCAGCCCCAATGTTTATATATTCTTTATTCTAATGATAAGTGCATTCTGGGACTCCAACCTGGGTGTCCCAGGGTGTGCCCAGGCCTTTCCCCACCCGCTCCACTTCATAAAAGGCCCAATATCTCAGAAACCGTTCAGATCCCCACCCCATAGCCATATATATTCTTGTTTCTTATGATAAAACACATTCAGTGATACCAACCTAGGGGTCTCCAGGGGTGCGCCGGGGACATGCCCCACTCCTCCACTTCATAAAAGGCGATATATCTCAGGAACCTATCAGATCCCCACCCCAAAACCATATATATTCTTGTTTCTTATGATAAGACACATTCAGTGACACCAACCTGGGGTTGGTTCTAAGTAAAACAAAATAATGTCCAACTGTCTACTGTGAATTTGGCTACTTAACTAAGTTAAATTTGGAAGCTACAGCTTTTTAAAAAACATAAAAAAAATCTAACTTTGATGCTAAAAATATCATTCTCTATAAAAATCTACTTTCATTTTCTTTGCAGAAAAAAACTGCAGATTTGACGTTATCATTCCTCGACTGACGTATAACTAACAAAAATACTGTGCACAATATGATGTCATTACAGAAACATGCTCCTCTTTTTTTCCTAAATGAGTCTGTGCATGGCAAATTCCACAAATGGGAAAGATTTTAAGGGGCTACAGTGCACACTGCTTGTTTCATTTTTATCAAAACCATTAAGAAATCGCGCCTGTTCAAATATATTAAAAATTTTAGCACTAAAAACTTCTGATAATTTTAATACTTCTGCCCAGGAATAGATTGTGGGTACTCATTAGACCCACCCCAACAGGTCGGTTCTAACGAATACCCACAATCTATGCATTTGAGCAAGAACAAGGAAAATAATGTATACCCTGTTCACCTATATTTTACTTAATAAAAGCTTTGTTCAGTGTGTGTGGGGGAGTTGGGTGGGTGCAGAATGACAAAGGCGTGCTTTCGTGACACATACATGTGCATTGTGGGTACTACTTAGACCCGTCACAATAATGACTTCTTCTCTTTAATTAATTATTGCTCATTTTAATCCGTTTACTGGTGTTTATTAGACCTTATCACCATTATATAGTATATAGACTTGTCAACAACAAGAGCGGGTCAATGTATTTGGTTTTATTTGAGGTTTAACGTCCCCGCCAACACTAAATGTCATTTTGGAGACGTTGCTTCCGATTTTGTGGGACTTTTACCCGACATTAAGATGAAATGACATCTCAAACCCTGTCGCCCAATGAAACCAATAGGGGTTTATAAGTACGGACGGTCTGCATGGGCACGCTTAGAGCGTCTAAGCGGTTTACCCGTATTCGTGTGCGGTCGGTGTAAGCTCTGCGTGGAAGCGTCATGCAGCCTATTTATTTCTTCAAGCCCCGATGGGTGGGGGTCGATTATGTAGACGATCGGATGAACATATGTGAAAGTCAAGACTGATCAGACTGCGCGGCATAGTCAGTGCATGTCGCGACCATGACATCACAAAAACACACCTATATTCAAGTACATTGAAAATTTTAACAGAAAAAAAAATGAAACATTATCGAGAAAAAATGATCATATTTTTCATATTTACGCTCAAAACATTGATTGTGTGTACTCGTTTGACGCGTACTCACAGTCTATGTTTTGAGCTACTTAGATTGTGTGTACTCATTAGAACTGCCTCGATGAGGCGATTCTAACTTGTACTCAATCTAAGTTTTTGAACTCAAAACAGAGATTGTGTGTACTGGTTATTGTCGCCTCGGAGTACACACAAATAATATTTTTGAGAAGAGAAAAATAAAAATAATGTACAACCCCTCTAAATCCCAGTGTTTTTTTTTTTCTTCTTATTTCTGCTTGAAAACAGATATTGTGTGTACTCATTAGAACCGCCCGGTGAGGCGGTTCTTAGGGATACGTACAATCAATGGTTTCGAGCAGGAGTTAGAAAAATAAAATATACCCCTGTGAATCCCAGTTTTACTTATAACTGTAGGATTTAACGGGGTCAAACTTATATATGCCTGTTTTCGCTAAGGAACATATGCGGCCAGCGTATCTAATCGCCCTGGATGCGCTGGCTGATCAGTCTTCGTTGTGCGTCATATGTAAGATCTTTCAAGATTAAGGGTCAGACGCCGCAAAACACATCGTCTGATCAAGGTCTACATTGTTTGCTTTTAGTACGGGAATTTAAGGGTCAGACCCCGCAAACGGTCTCACATGTGACCCGAACCAGGCTCGAACCAACAGCCGTGAGAGACCTAATATTTAAGAGACAGTGCTCTTATCCAATAAGCCACGGAGGCCCGTTCCATCGGAGCTTGGAGAAATTGATTGGGATGCTTGGTGCTCCCAGGCAGAGCTGAAACTGACCACACATAAATACTGGTAAACCGCTTATAAGAAACAAACCGCCCAGGCAAAGTGCTGTGAGTCAGACCATCCAATGCATATAAGTTTTTTGGTTACATTGGGCCGCAGGGTTCGAGATGTCATTTCAACTCAGGTAAAAGTCCCACAAAATCGGAAGCAGTGTCGACGGGGACGTTAAACCTCAATTCAAACAAACAAAAACAAAGTGCAATGGATAATTTTCTGATGAACATTTTTGATATATGTACTGATATTTAAACTTAAAACATAGGTTGTGGGTGCTCGATGAGGCGGCTCTAACGTGTGTCCACAATCTATGTATTTCTGCACTTTCATCTCCTTTTCTCACTTTCTCTGGGAGACGACACAAAATGACCCAAAAGGGTTGACGTGTCGTTAAACCCTTACACAATAAAAAATCCTCTACCGTTGAAAACTTGCAAGTAACGACTCAATTAGGCCAGTCAAGCTAAAGTATAATGATAAACTTCTGATAAAATGTCAGAAAATGAATAGCTGGGGCACTGACTTAAAGTGAAAGTGACCGATGATTTTGTTTGTTTGTTTGAGGTTTTACGTCCCCGTCAACACTGTAAAGGTCATTTTGGAGACGTTGCTTCCAATTTTGTGGGACTTTTACCCGACATTGAGATGAAATGACATCTCAAACTCTGTCGCCCAATGAAACCAATAGGGTTTATTAGCATGGACGGTCCGCCTCGCACCGCGGTTCCTGGACAGGCTTAGATTCTCTAAGCGGTTTACCAGTACTAGTGTGCGGGCCGGATTCAGCTCTGCGTGGGAGCATCATGCAGCCCATATATTTCTTCAAGCCCCTATGGGCGGGGGCTCCAAAGTAACCGATGAAATTTACCATGTTTATTAATGATGTTCGACAATTTAAATGTACAGTGGACCGTAAAACAGGTTTTTATATGACAGTTTGCTTATATTGAAGCAGCCATATGGATACTGTTATCACCATCATCTTAATATTGAAAGCTACTATCAAGGCAGAACGCGTGCATGTTTTTTTTTTTTTTTTTTTTGTGAAAACAAAGGTGTAGATGCGCGCAGTCTGACCTACACCTTAGTTTTCGCCGGGCCCTTGGCTGTAGAATACTTCTAGATTCTGTATATAAAATTTCAAGACTCTTGCTAGTATATGTAGCTGAACAGGCTGGTTTGGATGTTACCTGGTCGAAAATCCCAAAGACAGACGTTCACAGCACAGGGCTCATGTAAAAATGAATGAGGGGTGATGAATAAAGTCAGTGGACAATAAACATGTTCACCGGCCCCGATAGCTCAGTTGGTAGAGTGTCCGCTCCGGGGAACGGGAGGTCACGGGTTCGATCCCGGGCCGCGACATACCAAAGTCGTTAAAAATGGTACTAGCTGCTCCTCGTTTGGCACTCAGATGTACGGGGTAGAGCTAGGACTGGTCGACCCAGTGTCAGGTTAATGTGACTGACTGTGGTATCATGTAATGTGTCTGGGACATGATACTTCAGTGAGGCAGCACTATAAAAGTGAGCATTGAGCGCCCTGTCGCAACCACACACCGTCGTGATATGACTGAAAAATTGTTGAAAGCGACGTTAAACCCGAATTCACACACACACACCACACACACACACACGCACAATAAACATGTTCATCTCTTTACCATACAGTAAAATTCCTATATTAAGACCACTTTTGGGACTGTTCAAAAGTGGTCTAAGGCGGTCTTAAAGACCATTTTTATTTTTGAACAGCCCCAAAGGTGGTCTCTTATTAGGAGACACTGGATGTAGAAAGCGCAGAGAAAGAATAACACAAACCATCTCAATAAGCTTTTAAGAGCAGATTGAGTCTTAATTTTATGTTGTCTTGATAGCGGAAGCTTACCGTAATTATATTCAGCCCCCGCCCATCGGGGCTTGAAGAAATAGATGGGCTGCAAGATGCTTCCACGCAGAGTTTTAACCGACCCGCACACGAGTACTGGTAAACCGCTTAGATGATTTAAGCCTGTCGACGCAATGCGGTGCTAGTCGGACCGCCCATGCTTAAAACCTTATTGGTTTCATTGGGCGGCTGGGCTTGAGATGTCATTTCATCTCGTCGGGTAAAAGTCCCGCAAAATTGGAAGCAACGTCTCCAAAATGACATTTACAGTGTTGACGGGGACGTTTAACCTCAAATCAAACAAACAAACAAAACTGTAATTATATTATAAAAATCCTTGGCAATTTCAAGGATAACACGCTGTTGCGTTAAATGTCTATCACAAAACATAACTTAGCGGACCCGTTTCCATTAATTGCGACGATTGTACCAATGTTCGCCCCGACAATTTTATAGGGGCTCGCTATTGCTCGCCCCTATCAAATTGTCTACAGCTGGCGTCTGGGAATGTGTTGCGGCCGTAAAAAGTCTCCCTGCCCTACATCATAGTGTAGTTTATATTTTCTTGTCCTTTGAGATCATTGATTCCATTGTGGAATTTAGAAAATATGTGAGGGTCACTGATGAGGCCTTATTGGCCGAAACTAGCTAGTCTGGCCCAGAAAATATGTACACGCGATATTTTCAAGTTCTGTCGTGCATTCCTTGCTTCCAAAGGATAACCTTTTCTAGAACATATTTAGTCTCAAATTAAATCGGCCAGCAACGAAACTGGGAAATGCATTAAAAACAAGAAGAGGAGAAAAAAAAAACATTAATCTGCACAGTTCAATTTGAAGTTGAAATTTTATCAATGTCAAAGATTTTTTTCTTCTGATTTTCTACTCTCCTAGTATTTATCTGGTTCCTTGTCCGAAGATTATAAGTGTTAGAAAAACAGGTAACCAGACCCCTGACCTTGACCTTGAAAGGTCAGGGGGTCTAGTTACCTGTTTTTCCAGCATTGACAATTGTTACGAGATGGAATAGGAAAACTTTCTGGTGCTTATGCACATCTATATTATTTTAGTAGGTATATGGCAAAGCAGCGCGACTGAAATATTTTAGGTGAAATACGGTAGGCAAAATATGTTGCTCCACGCACAAATCGTGCACATATCATACGATGTATGCATGAGTGGTTTGTGGGGAAATTATTCACCATACATTTGGCCGCTATAAGTCTGATTTTTATAGTTTGCCTAAAAAGTCGCCAAGCGCCAAATTGTGCCATGTATATGTTTCATGCCAGTCACAATGTTGTGGGTATTCGTACTGACGGGAGTTATACCATTGATCTGTAGGGAAGTTTCATCATTTTTCCCTAAAAGAAATGTAATTGTAACGGAGATCAATGATCTGCTGACATTTGTTGTATGGCTATGATTGTGGATAGTATCTTTACTTGTCACAATTTTAGCGAGATAGTACGGGTATGCATGATTTTCCTGTAGTATTCATAGACATAAATACCATGAAAAATGGACCTTATACCAGCAGCAGTTCAATTGTGAAAGTATACACACAACACTGTGACGAGTCATATGAAGAATCTTCGGCTGAATTTTTAAATCTATGTTTAGTATTATTTTTGGATGAACATGCTTGTAGGTTTTGGAGGAGTTTTCTTCCAGTATACCCCAACTTTCTGAAGCCTATTTTGGATTGACTTTGGAAACACTCATGTGTGGTCAGTTTCAGCTCTGCGTGGAAGCACCATGCAGCCCATCTATTTCTCCAAGCCCCGATAAAGGGGGCGATAAAGTGGGGTTTAGGGGTGTTTATTTCACGGACTTTTTCACGTGATGATTCATTGAATGCATCTTTCTTTCTTTCTTTCTTCCTTTCTTTTTAGTCCCGTTATGTAATGATATGGACCAATAACAAATGCACAGCATTCACACAGCCTTATTAAAACAAAGAAAAGGGCAGTTCACTGGCAATAGCGGTTTTACGTATAAATGGCTATTGCCATAGCGGTTTTACGTTAAAATGGCTATTGCCAGTTAACTGGCAATAGCGATTTTAACGTAAAAACTCTATTGCCAGTTGGCTTGCATAATTATTTCATTCCCGTCATCACTTTTTCAGTAACTACTTTTATGACTGTAAAAAATCAAATCAAAGCATGACAGCACTAGTGGGTCGATTATCTTTTAGTGTAAATTGAGAAAATGGGCATGATTGTGGGGACTTAGACCGTTGCCTTTAACCTTTTATTCCTGTATCATAAACAAACAGTGTAGCTTCTGATCAGACTCAAGTCCAGATTTTACTTTTTACACAGCACTGTGATGTCACATGAAGACTAGCGCCACTATAAACAACGGGTTGCAGGATTTTGCCCATGGTCAACGATAGTCACGTGGACAATAGCAGGCAGTAAGCATCTGTAGTTATTTTCTTTGGGTCAATTAATAACTCTCTGGTATAGAAAGACGTTACATTAACAACTTCATGTAATTAAGTCCCTAGTTAACCCCACTTTATATCAGCCCCGCCCATCGGGGCTTGATGAAATAGATGGGTTGCAAGATGCTTCCACGCAGAGCTGAAATTGACCCCACACGTGTTCTGGTAAACCGCTTAGAGGATCTTAGTCTGCCCAGGCAAAGTGGTGCGAGTCGGACGGGCCATGCGTCTAAACCCTATTGGTTTCATTGGGCGACGGGGCTTGCGGTGTCATTTCATCTCAAATGTCGCGTAAAAGTCCAACAAATTGGAAGCAACGTCTCAAGAATGACCAATACGGTGTTGACGGGGACGCTAAACCTCAAATAAAACAAACAAACAAAACCCCACTTTATACAGTAGAACTTCGATGACTCGAACACCGATGGCTCGGCTACCAAGTCGAACCCATTCTTGAGCCCCTATGGAAATCCTCTACATAAGAAATAGCGGGGGATGATTTAAGAGATTTTAGTCTTTTATCTTGCAAATGTATACTGTGTGGTTACAATGGCTGAGTCGAACCCATTCTTGAGCCCCTATGGAAATCCTTTTCATAACCTTTTCATCATCCTTTTGGACATTGGTTTCCGCCACATGTTCCCTGCCTCGCTGCGTATCTCGACTGCGGGTGCGTGCTCGGCATAGATGATGATTAAATCAAACCTAGCTTGAGCTTTTTGCCAATTAGTAACTTTTAAATACCTCCACGTTTCTTTTTTGTGAAATATGAAGGATTCAACTGTGGGTCACTGAAAAGCTTAATGATAACATTATTTTAATTTTTATCGTTTTATACTACCCACACCTTTAGAAGGTCCATTTTAATCTTACTTTCAAAATGTTTCCTAGATTTTATCGAGTAACGGTGTTTATATATGATGTATATACTTTGTAAATATTTTAATATTTTATGTTACAGAGGACCATGTGTTAGATAAGTATATGTTTATGCTTAATATGTAATCCTCTTGAAATAAAGACTTTATTATTATTATTATTATTATTATTATTATTATTATTATTATTATTATTATTATTATTATAAGAAATAGCGCGGGATAATTTAGGAGATTTTAGTCTTTTATCTTGCAAATGTATATTGTGTGTACTCGTTAGAATCGCCTAGATGAGGCGATTCTAATGAGTACACACAGCATACATGTTCATTATATAACACAGAAAAGATGTCTAAAAGTATCTCGTTATGCCTCTTGACAGTAACCCTCAGTTGCTCGAACTACTGTCTCGAACCTATTTTCGAGGTCCCAAAGGTGTTCGAGCCATTGAAGTTCGACTGTATACAGAGTATTCTTGCACACCAGACAAGGAAATCCGTGATTTTACCCTGGGATAGAAATATATGTTCTGACTTTGGTGTTCCGACCCAAAATCGAATATAATCGCGTGTTTGATAAATGCACTGGTTGATTACGACCTCGTATGCGTCGTCGGTCGTCCTTAAGGTTGACGTCACAGCACGTTACGTGACGTCACTAAACATTCCTGTAGTGTCATCACAATATGGCGGACGTCGGTAACGAAGTGAGCATTAAAAATCCTCGCTAAGAAATGGAAGGTATGCAAGAAAAAGAATCCTATATGGGTGTGAGGGGTGGGTGGAAAAATCCGTCCCTCGGGATCACTGTCCGGCATCACTCGGCAAGCCTCGTGATGCCGGACAGTGACCCTCGGGACGGATTCTTCCATCCACCCCTCACACCCATATAAGATTCTTATAATCCTGGGCTCTACGAGGGTAGGTACGTGTATTATTTTCCTAACATTTCCTATACATAATAGAAGGCGAAGATGTCGTGAATCTTGCGTCACGAACTACGATAGCACATCCGTGTAACAAAGTGCATCGCTACCGCCCGCGGGCTTGCTTTTATCTTCATTTATTTATTCATTTTGATTTTGGTTTTACGGTCCTTTCAAGATTTCAGTCGAATGCGCGTCTGACTGGTGATCAGGAGGACGCGGGTACGATACCTGCCGGGGTCGGCAACATTCTTTCGTGAGTTGGATCATGGAATCTTTTCTACGGTCATTCTCCCCCTTCCGCTGATTCAAGAAGGTCAGTTGTCAGTTTCTAGCGAAAGAATGTGCACTGTGCTGGTTAACCGCTTACGTATAAGCCTGCCCAGGAAAAGTGTTGATAAGTAAACTGAACGGCTCAAAATGACCTAAATAATGTTGACTGAGCCGTTAAACCACAGTACAAACCTTTCAAGATTATTTCACTCCTATCGAGCCGATCGGTAATCAGATTTTGGCGAAAACCGGAGTAAACGGAGAAAAACCACCCGACCTTCCGTTGCAGAACTTGGCGTCTCACATGTGATCCGAACCAGGCTCGAACCAACAGCCGTGAGAGACGGGTATTTGGGAAAACCGAAAACAAACTTTTACCGGAAATAACCGAAAACAAATTCTCATAACCGAAAACAAACTATATCACCAATTATACCATGATTATTGTACATTTAGACATATACATGTTTAAATGCTATGTAAACAGATAATATGGCCAAGTTTGGGAGAACAATTTGAAATAATAACGATTTTATTGCATTTTTAATATAATTTTCATACATGGACCGGGATCTACATTGCTTGTACTAACATTGCCTTGTTGTTTGCGATCTAAATGAATACATTATACTTAGTAACTCGATTGTTTGAAAGGCAGAAATGTTTGAGACTAAAACAATTTATTTAGCAGGATTCTGCTTAAGAAATTTAGTCAAAAAATGTTAAACTGGCTGGTCATCAGGAGGTCCCAGGTTAGATAAATGCCGAGCAAGTAACACCAGGATCTACACTGATTGCACTTACTGCTTGCCATGTTGTTTTTGATTTAAACGAATACATTATAGCTTTTACTTTGACAGTCAGGAATGGATGTGACTAAATTAATTTATTCAGCAGGATACGGCTTTAGAAATTTTGTATATAAAAAATACGTCGACTATATCCTTCGGATGCGCGTCTCACTGGTCATCAGGAGGTCAATGGTTTGATAACGGCCATACAAGGAACATCTTTTCATGAAGATTGATCATTAAAAATTTTAATCCTTTCAAGTGTGACACTCCAAGAAGGGCAGTTATCAGTTTTATAACGAAAGAATCTGCATTGGACTAGTTAACAGTATGTGTGGCTAAGCCTATCCAGGAAAATGTGATTCAGTAATTGACTCCCTTGATATGACCTAAATAGTGTTGACAGGCCTTTGAAACTTTAAGTAACACATCAGTGGAATAGAGTGCATACTTTCATATCTCCAAACAATCATTTTATTGGTTATTGTTTGTTTGTTTGATTTGAGGTTTAACTTCCCCGTCAACACTGTACAGGTCACTTTGGAGACGTCGCTTCCAGTTCTGTGGGACTTTTACCCGACATTGAGATGAAATGGCATCTCAAACACAGGCGCCCAATGAAACCAATAGGGTTTATAAGCATGGGCGGAGTGACTTACGCGGAATTGCCTGCGTAGTCTTAGATCCTCTAAGCGGTCTACCAGTACTCGTGTGCGGATCGGTTTCAGCTCTGCGTGGAAGCATCATGTAGCCCATCCATTTCTTCAAGCCCCGATGGGCGGGGGCTACTTTTTATAGGTTATAATACAGTCGAACTTCAATGGCTCGAACACCTTTGGGACCTCGAAAATCTGTTCGAGACAGGGGTAGTTCGAGCCTCTGAGGTTACTGTCAGGAGGCTTAACGAGATACTTTTAGACATCCTTTTGGTGTTCTACAATGAAAATGCATGCTGTGTGTACTCATTAGAATCGCCTCATCGAGGCGATTCTAATGAGTACACACAGCATTTATTTGCAAGATAAAATACTAAAATCTCCTTAATTATCCCACACTATTTCTTATCTAGAGGATTTCGCTAGGGACTCAAGAATGGGTTCGACACATCCATGGTGAACGAGCCATCGACGTTCTACTGTATATGATTTTTGTCTTATTATAGAAAATTTCTAAAGCCGTATCCTGCTGATCCTGAGGTTGCTGGTAGGGCAGTTAGCTAACCTGGGACCACCTGATGGCCAGCCAGATGAACCATTTTGACTAAATTTCTTAAGCAGAATCCTGCTAAATAAATTGTTTTAGTCTCAGACATTTCTGAATATCAAACGATCAAGTTACTAAGTACAATATATTCATTTAGATCACAAACTACAAGGCAAACAGTTAGTACAAGCAGTGTAGATCCCTCCATCTATGACAATTGTATTTAAAAAGGCAATAAAATCGTTATTATTTCAAATTTTTCTCCCAAACTTGGCCATATTATCTATTTACATATCATTTAAACATGTATATGTCTAAATGTTCAATAATCATGGTATAATTGGTGATATAGTTTGTTTTCGGTTATGAGAATTTGTTTTCGGTTATTTCCGGTAAAAGTTTGTTTTCGGTTTTCCCAAATACCGGTGAGAGACCTAATGATTAAGAGACAGCGCTCTTATCCAATAAGCCACGGAGGCCCGATCCATCGGAGCTTGGAGAAATTGATTGGGATGCTTGGTGCTCCCAGGCAGAGCTGAAACTGACCACACATAAGTACTGGTAAACCGCTTTTAAGAAACAAGCCGGCCCAGGCAAAGTGCTGTGAGTCAGACCATCCAATGCATATAAGCTTTTTGGTTTCATTGGGCGGCAGGGTTTGAGATGTCATTTCAACTCAGGTAAAAGTCCCACACAATTGGAGGCAGTGTCTCCAAAATGACCTAAATAGTGTTGACGGGGACGTTAAACCTCAATTCAAATAAACAAAAACAAAGTGCAATGGATAATTTTCTGATGAACATTTTTGATATATGTACTGATATTTAAACTTAAAACATAGGTTGTGGGTGCTCGATGAGGCGGCTCTAACTTGTGTCCACAACCTATGTCTTTCTGCACTTTCATCCCCTTTTCTCACTTTCTCTGGGAGACGACACAAAATGACCCAAAAGGGTTGACGTGTCGTTAAACCCTTACACAATAAAAAATCCTCTACCGTTGAAAACTTGTAAGATCCGACTCAATGAGGCCAGTCAAGCATTATGTATATTGATAAACTTCTGATAAAATGTCAGAAAATAAATAGCTGGGGCACTGATTTTAAGTGAAAGTAACCGATGAAATTTACCATGTTTATTAATGATGTTCGACAATTTAAATGTACAGTGGACCATAAAACAGGCTATTTTATGACAACTTGCTTATATTGAAGCAGCCATATGGATACTGTTATCGCCATCATCTTAATATTGAAAGATTCTATCAAGAGAGTACACGTGCATGAGAAAATTTTTGTTTGTTTGTTTGTTTGCGAAAACAAAGGTGAAGATCAGACTGCGCATGCTGTAGAATACCTCTAGATTCTGTATATAAAATTTCAAGACTCTTGCTAGTATGTTAGCTGAGCAGTCTGGTTTGTATGTTACCTGGTAGAAAATCCCAAGGACAGACGTTCACAGGACAGGGCTCATGTAAAAATGAACGAGGGATGATAAATAAAAACAGTGGACAATAAACATGTTCAACTATTTACCATACAGTAAAATTCCTATATTAAGACAACCTTTGGGGCTGTTCAAAAGCGGTCTTAAAGACCATTTTTATTTTCGAACAGTCCCAAAGGTGGTCTCTTATTAGGAGAGACTGGGTGTAGAAAGCGCAGACATCACGAAAACACGCCTATATAATTTGCCCCCCCCCCCCCCTTGAACCCAACTTTTACATAGTAAAACTGTGGTTTCCGGGGGTATACCTTATTTTTCTTATTTCTGCTCTAAAATATAAGTTGTGGGTACTCGTTAGAATCGCCTCGATGAGACGGTTCTAACGACTGTCCACAATCTGTATTTTGAGCAGAAATAAGAAAAATATCACAATTTTTCATCATAAAATTTTCATTTTTTTCGGCGATAAAGGTGGCAATGTATTTGTATAGACGTGTTTGCGTAATGGAAAGAATAACACAAACCACCTCAATAAGCTTTTAAGATCAGATTTAGTCTTAATTTTATGTTGAGTTTTTTTTTTATAATTTTAATGCCCCCGCCTGCCTTGGTAGGAGTGGGGCATATAGCGTTTCGCCGTGATGTTACGTGCGTATTTGCGTATGTCATGTTCGTAACCACCTCGGGCTGAAACGTCGAGTCCAAACCTCGGGCTCGCATTGGAGCTCATAATTTGTTTACCTGTTGTACTACAAAGCTGAGATTTGGTATGACATTTACTCAGACCAAGACCTATCAGTTCATGTTTAAGTTGACCCAGAGTCGTGCCCCTGGGTGGGCTCAGGGGTCAGATTGCGTAACAGGTCAAAATTGTCATATAGGAATTTGTATGCAAAACTGTCAAAATGTCTAATTATCTTGAAAATTAATCAGATTCGAACACCTAAACCATATATATTATTATTCCTTATGATATGACACATTCCATGACACAGACTTTGGGTCCCTACGATCACCCCTGGGCCATGCCCCGCCCCATTTGCTTCATTAAAGTCTTTATATCTCAGAAACTATCCATATCCCCACCCCTTAACCACATGTATTATTGTTCATTATGATAAGATGCATTGACTGATACAGGCATTGGTTCCATCCCGGCACCCCACCCACTCCCGTTATATAGAAATTGTATGCAAAACTGCCAAATGTCTAATTATCTTGAAAAGTAATCAGATTCGAACACCTAAACCATATATATTATTGTAACTTATGATATGACACATTCCTAGACACAGCCTTTGGGTCCCTACGGTCACCCCCGGGCCATGCTCCGCCCCCCCCCCCCCCCAACCCCCCCCCCCCCAGCCGTTATATAGAAATTTGTATGCAAAACTGTCAAAATTTCTGATTATCTTGAAAATAAATCAGATTCGAACACCTAAACCATTTATATTATTGTTACTTATGATATGAATTATCTTGAAAATTAATCAGATTCGAACACCTAAACCATATATATATTATTGTTACTTATGATATGACACATTCAAAGACACAGACGTTGGGTCCCGCCGGTCACCCCCGGGCCATGCCCCGCCCCCTTCAATTCATAAAAGGCCTTATATCTCAGAAACAATTCATATCCCTACCACTTAACCATATATATTATTGTTCCTTATGATAAGATGCATTCACTGACACAGACCTTGGGTCCCTGTGGACAGCTTCGGGTCCCTCCGGACACCCCCGTGCCATTCTAGAGGATGGGTACAAGCTATATCGACAAAGATATACGGCGGGGGCATTCGTGTTCTTTGGACACATGTCTAGTTTTTTCATGACACAAATACAAATACATTATTTCGTATAAATACATGTGTATAAATACATTTTGATTTTATAACTACTAGCCTAACTACTAGCCTAGAATAGTCGTTTCCTGTTTCCAATCTAAAGTAGGACTAACCACTTAACCTTTCGATACATATTGTCTACATACAGAAGCCTCCGTGGTGCAATGGTTACGCTACTCGCCTTGTAAACCAGGGATCGCAGGATCGATCCCGGGCTTCTCCAGACTTTCGGATGGGTCTTTAAACCGAGGTCCCGTCTCCGTATGACCTTAGCTGTTGGTGGGACGTAAAACTAAAACTCACTCACTCACATATTGTCTACAAAATCGTAATATTAAATATTTTGCACAATAACTGTACATTGTCAACAAATACGCTTCACTGAATTTCAGTTATATATACGTACATAGCTACAGCTATCGTGTATAGAAGTCGCAGATAAGACTGACTAGGCGGAGCTATTGTTTGTACCTGCCTTAGGAATATTCCATTGACAAAAAGGTAAAGCAAGTCACCCGATTGTGTGAATTCAACTGTAACATAAGCATAGCTGTGGCATATATGACCATTTCGTACGCTTGTAGAAAGCGTGCGAAAGGCACTCTACAGAATCTTCTCGTGGACTCAGCGAATTTGACATATATTGACAATACCTCAATACATGTGGCTCCGCCTGGTCAATCTTATCTGCGACTACTATACCTTCGTAAGTTTGTTTGTACTGGGGTTTAACGGCCCAGTCAAACCTTTTTAGGTCATTTTTGAGCCGGTCGGTTTACCTATTCACACTTTTCCTGGGCAAGCCTATATATACGTAAGCAGTTAACAAGTACAGTGTACATTGTTTCGTCAGAAACTGACATTTGCCCTTCCTGAATCAGCGGAAGGGAGAGAATGACTGCAGAAAAAGATTTCATGACCAGTCTCTGCGAAAGCATGTATTATCTTCATAAGTGGTTGGAGACTTGCATACTGTCTAAAAGATGGAAAGTACTTTTTTTCAAGTTAGAAATATTCAATGTACACATGAAACTAAACCTTGTCTCATCAGACATATAGGTTGCGATTTGAAATAATTGGGAGTGGGTTGCCATTCCGCCTGATAACAAGCCTGGATCCTAAATGTCCCCCACTGTAGATAGAGAACAATTGTGGTATACAGGAGTATATATTATCTTCCTTATCATCCGTCCCAAGACACAATCCACGGGTACTCGTTAGAACAGCCTAAGTAGGACAGTTCTAACGAGCTCCCACAACCCGTGTCCGCAGCCAAACAAACAAAATGACCTAATTTTCATGGAAATGGATATGGTTAATACAGATGCTTTATCAAAGTAGGTCCTGTTGAGAGGCTGGTGTGGTGAGTTTTCTCTCTCTTTTTTTTTTTTTTTTTTTTTTTTTTTGGTTTGAGTTTTACGGCCCTTTCAAGATTATTTCACTCATATCGAGCCGATCGTTAATCGGAGGTGGGCGAAAACCGGAGTACCCGGAGAAAAACCACCTGACCTTCCGTTGCAGAACTTGGCGTCTCACATGTGACCCGAGCGAGGCTCGAACCACAGCGGTGAGAGACCTAATGATCAAGAGTCAGCGCTCTTAACCACTAGGCCACGGAGGCCCGTGAGTTTTCTCTTCGAGTGAATTGTTATTGTACTGTAATTCCGCATGTATGGAACATTTGAACTCGGCCCCCGCCCATAGGGGCTTGAAGAAATATATGGGCTGCATGATGCTTCCACGCAGAGCTGAATCCGGCCCGCACACTAGCACTGGTAAACCGCTTAGAGGATCTAAGCCTGCCCAGGAACCGCGGTGCGAGGCGGACCGTCCATGCTAATAAACCCTATTGGTTTCATTGGGCGACAGGGCTTGAAATGTCATTTCATCTCAATGTCGGGTAAAAGTCCCACAAAATTGGAAGCAACGTCTCCAAAATGACCTTTACAGTGTTGACGGGGACGTTAAACCTCAAATCAAACAAACAAAAACATTTGAACTAGTTTATCAACAAACTAAATCCACGGTAGTTCGATTTCAAGTGACCTCCAACCGTGCAAACGACGTCCATACAGCGTAGCATCGACGCCGATCCACCGCCACGACGCCGCGTCAACGTTGTTTTAACGTATCTACGTCGGTACATCGACGCCGACACAATGCTGCCAACATGCCGCATGCCACCTGGGACATACCCGATTCGGACATCTGACCTCGTTTGCGCCATTTTATCACAGCTTTTGTAATTTATGCTTATTATCCCCTCGCAACAACGATGCATTTGGGATGTAGCATCGCTGCCCTGCGTCTGTGGATGCATTGGTCTCTATATGTGTGTTTTCTTCCGGAACCTCCAATCGCAGAAGTACCAAACACCCACAAATGCCCTCAATGGAGATATGGACCGTAATGATTTTCAAGGTCAAGGGCCAAATGCCAAAGCCTAAATGGTGTAACAATAAAAACAAAACCTTGTGAACAGGCCAGAAGGCACGAACACGAAACCATCTAAACGTATTCCATATGGAATGTGGATGAACCCTATTGATTTTCAAGCCCAAGGATCAAATGTCAAGGTCACAATGGATCCGGCACCAGAAATTTGAGAACAGGAAATAAAATACAGCTATCACCCGAGAAGCATTTAACCTTCTACAAATGTCCCCCGCGGTGGGAGAATGAAAAGGCCAAGGGTCAAGGCCAAGGACACAGCGGAATTGACATTAAAAACGTTATGAGCAGGAAAGAAAATGGAGTCACCATAACAGAAGCAACAATCCACCCACAAGTGCTCCCCGCGGAGAGAGAATGAATCCCACCGGTCCCCAACTGACATTGAAATGAAATGACATCTCAAGTCCTGTCGCAGGATTTATAAGCATGGGCGGTCCGACTCGCACCGCTTTGCCTGGGCAGGCTTAGATCCTCTAAGAGGTTTACCAGTACTCGTATGCGGTCGGTTTCAGCTCTGCGTGGAAGCATCATGCAGCCCATCTATTTCTTCAGGCCCCGTCGTTAAGGTTGAGGTCACAGTACGTTACGTGACGTCATTAAACATTCCTGTAGTGTTATCACAATATGGCGGACGTCGATAACCGAAGTGACTGCAGCGAGTGTAAAAAACGCGTAAAGAAATGAAAGGTATGCAAGAAAAAGATCCTATATGGGTGTGAGGGGTGGATAGAAAAATCCTTCCCTCGGGATCACTCTCCGGCATCACTCGGCAAACCTCGTGATGCTTGACAGTGACCTTCGGGACGGATTTTTCCACCCACCCCTCACACCCGTATAAGATTCTTATAATATTCCTCATGACATGGCTTATAATACTGTACGCTGTTCGATCATTTGTCTACTGAGAGGCAGTGCGTCTATGATCACCAGTCAGACGCGCATCCAACTGAGCTACCGAGGCCTAGCCAATATTGTGGGTATTGTATTTAAAAGCTATACTTGCGGAAGACGGATTATACTATAAGAATCTGATATGGGGTTCTGATTTAGATGGGGGACAGAAGATGACTGTACTGAGCGGAACAGAACAGAGGCTACGCCGAGGGTCAACATGGTCATCCCGAGGGTTGGAAACCCCCATCTACATAATACCCCATATATGACCCCTTTTACTATACAGTACAACCGAAAATTTTCATTTTACTTTGTTTAACGTTTTATTTTTGTGCATTATACTAATGTTCTTTGTCAGGGTAAGAGCAGAATTTCCATTTTAGGCTTAAACCATGGAAACATCCTAGGCCCCCGCCAATCGGGGCTTGGAGAAATATACTGGGCTGCATGATGCTTCCACGCAGAACTGAAACCAACCGCACATGAGTACAAGTAAACCGCTTAGGCTGTCTAAGCCTACCCAGACAAAAAGGTGCGAGTAAACTCTATTGGTTTCATTAGGCAGCAGTGCTTGGGATGTCATTTCATCTCAATGTCGGCTGAACGTCCAACAAAATTGGAAGTAGCGTCTTCAAAATGACCTTTTTGTTTGTTTGATTGATTTGAGGTTTAACGTCCCTGTCAACACTGTAAAGGTCATTTTGGAGACGTTACTTCCAATTTTGTGGGACTTTTACCCGACACTGAGATAAAATGACATCTCAAGCCCTGTCGCCCAATGAAACAAATAGGGTTTATTAGCATGGACGGTCCGCCTCTCACCGCGGTTCCTGGGCAGGCTTAGATCCTCTAAGCGGTTTACCAGTACTAGTGTGCGGGCCGGATTCAGCTCTGCGTGGAAGCATCATGCAGCCCATATATTTCTTCAAGCCCCTATGGGCTAAAATGACCTAAATAGCGTTGGTAAAGAGGGTTGTTTGGTGACAGCCTAAACCAGTGATGCCAGCAACAGAAAGATGAAGCGAACGAGACCCTGAGATAAACCCTCTTTTTGCAAGAACTCTGGCTTTTGGAAAAAAAGAAAGACTAACGTCAAACAGGCACAGGCTATGGTACACGATCTGACAAATAATAGCTTGTGCGCACAAGATAGTATGTTGTGCCAACAAGATAATAAATTGTGCGCACAAGATATTATGTTGTCAGCACCAAGATCTGTTTTGCAAACAATATAATATATTGTGCGCATATGATATTAAGTTGTGGGAACACGATATTATCTTGTGCGCACAATACAATAACTTGTTCGCACAAGATATTATCTTGTTCGCACAACATATTAAAATGAATTGCGTGTCCCTTCCAGGGTTCCGTAGGCTACACAGGCCGCTGTCACTTATTGAAGGTACCGGCCCCGATAGCTCAGTTGAGTGTCCGCTCCGGGGGAATGGGAGGTCACGGGTTCGATCCCAGGCCGCGACATACTAAAGTCGTTACATTACGATAAAACATCCGTGTGATATAGTGCATTTTTCAAACCTCAAAAATGGTAATTTCTCTGATGAAAATTTGTGATATTTCTCTTATTTATACTCCAAACATAGGTGTTGGGTGCTCGTTAGAACCGCCTCATTGAGACGGTTCTAACGAGTACACACAACCAATGTCTTGGATCAGAAATAAGGAAAATAATGTTTACTCCCGTAAACCCCAGTTTTCTCTATATAAAGTGGGGTTTAGGGGGGCCTTTATTTCACGGAATTGTTGACGTGATGAGAATTGGTACTAGCTGCTCCTCGCTTAGCACTCAGATTTACGGGGTAGAGCTAGGACTGGTGGACCCAGTGTCAGAATAATGTGACTGGGTGTGGTATCATGTAATGTGTCTGGGACATGATACTTCAGTGAGGCAGCACTATAAAAGTGAGCATTTAGCTCCATGTCGCAACACACACACGCACGCACGCAAGCACACACGCACGCACGCACACACACACACACACACACACACACACACACACACAGACACACACACACACACACACACACACAGACACACACACACACACACACACAGACACACACACACACACACACACACACACACACACACACACACACACACACACACACACACACACACACACACACTTATTGAAGGCTAGGTTTTACAACGGTCCTCAACATATTATGTGAGAGTTCAAAATTCAAGCTTGACAAGACCATTCAAGTTTTGGGGGGAGGCAAATCTCGAATACCTTTTGTCACGGATTTTTAAAAATATGGTGTTTGTACGAAGTCCAAACTGGTAAGATTACATGTCTATCAGGTTACATGATGTAATAATTTTATTCTTGTCAGCGCCAAATGTAACAACGCTTAATGTATCAGGTTACATGATGTAATAATTTTATTCTTGTCAGCGCCAAATGTAACAACGCTTACTTTCGTCTAGGACGAAACGAAATCTAAAATGAAAAAGTTAAAATTATATAGTATCCATATATCTTGGGGTCGAAGGTGGTGAGGGTACCGGGGTCGAAGGTGGTTGGGTTGGAGGGGCTGTGCTTCTTGAAAGATAGCAACGCAACTCTATTTTGATTAATGATATTACTCAAGATTCTATGAAATGTTCTGAGTGTATTACATTAGGCGTTGTTAGTTAGGCGTTGCAGTCAACGCCAAATGTAACAACGTCTGATGTAATAAAGTAACCTGCGACTAGGAAAAGATAAAATGTCAAAATGGAAAAACGTTAAAAAATGAAAGTATCCATATATCTTGGGGTCGAAAGAGATGTAGGTACCGGCCGAAGATTGTGTTGGTACTTGGGATGGGGGTGGGGTGGGAGCTGTGCTTCTTGCAAGATACCAACGCGACTCTATTCTATTCTAATTAGTGATATTATTGAAGAGTCTATGAAATGTTCGGAGTGTATTACATTATGCGTTGTTGCATTAATCGTTGCAGTCAACGCCAAATATAACAACGCCTAATGTAATAAAGTAAGTAACTTTCGTCCAGGACAAGATGAAATGTCAAATGAAAAAGTTAGAATTATAATGTATCCATATATTTGCGGGTAAAAGGTGGTGTGGGTACTTGGGGTAGGGGGGAGGGGTCTGTACTTCTTAAAGGTACTAACGCACTCCATTCTAATTAATTATATTACTCTTACATCTATGAAATATTCTGAGTGTATTACATTAGGCGTTGTTACCTTAGGCATTGCAGTCAACGTCAAGTGTAACAACGCCTAATATAATTAAGTAACTTTCAAGACAAGATGAAATGCCAATAGAAAAGTTAAAATTTTAAAGTATCCACATATCTTGGGGTCGAAAGTGGTGTGGGTTTCGGTCAAAGGTGGTGTGGGTTCTTGGGGTTCGGATGGGGGCTGTGCTTCTTGAAAGATAACAATACAACTCTATTCTAATTAATGATATTACTCAAGAGTGTATGAAATGTTCTGAGTGTATTACATTAGGCGTTGTTACCTTAGGCGTTGCAGTCAAGGCCAAATGTAACAACGCCTAATGTATGAAAGTAACTTTCGACTAGGACAAGATGAAATGTCAATTGAAAAAGTTAAACAATTAAAGTATCCATATATCTTGTGATCGAAAGTGGTGTGGGTACCGGGTCGAAGGTTTGTGGGTTCTTTGGGTGGGGTTGGGGGCTTTTCTTCTTGCGATATACCAACGCAACTCTATTCTAATTTATGATATAACTCAAGATTCTATGAAATGTTCTGAGTGACTGTATAACATTAGGCGTTGCAGTCAACGCCAAATGTAACAACGCCTAATGTAATAAATTGACCTTCGTCTTGGACAAGATGAAATCTCAATTGAACAAGAGCCTCTGGGCCCTAATTCTATGGAACAGTATTTAGGTAAAAACTCAATTATGCAACATTGAGATTACAATATGCAATTTTGATATTCTGTTATGCTATATTCAGTTACAATTGTGCAAAATATCCCGCTTCTGCTTCTTCTAGTTCTCATTATTCTCGTTAAGTGGCGCTGTGATCGTTTTTCCGTAAACGTCCGCCTGTATTCGGAAAATACCAAAAAGAATCTGCAAGCGTATTGGTGACACGGAGGAGTGAAAGAAACGAGAGAACTATATTTTTGGCATAAAACGGACGATTTGGGGACATTACACCTTTCCCGATAAAATCATTTACAGGTACTCTGCCGTAATATGTCGGTGTTATGGTTTCAATGTTGATAAATACTCGTCTATTTATAAATCATAACAAACAACGGTGTTTTCCACATGTACGTATTGGGTTATATTCTAACACAGAAGCACTTACAGGTACCCTGCCGTAATATGTCGGTGTTATGGTTTCAATGTTGATAAATACTCGTCTATTTATAAATCATAACAAACAACGGTGTTTTCCACAGGTACGTAACGGGTTATATTCTAAGAGAAAAACACTTAATTTGGCAGTGCCGATGTAATCAGTTGCGTAGCGCAACTAGTAGTGAGGAGCGCCTAAAGCGACTGTCTTGAGGGTCGCAGGTTCGATCCTTGCAGAAAACCTATTTTCATAAAGCTATTTAAAGCATGATTTATTTTTTTTCTTGATGATTTTTTTATAAAATAGTTTCAGAATTTACATTTTTATTATTTCTTTTTTAATTTTCAATTCTGTTTATTATTTTTGAATTATTATTTTTTCGTGAATGGTTATCTATTTATTTTAAAGTTCAATACATGTCATGCACAATTTTAAAGATCAACTTCACATTTGATTTATAATAGTGAATAAAATAGAAACACCAGCAAGTACATACACAAGAGAATTGAAATACAAGATGCCATAGTTTGATAGAATGGAACCTGATTGGCCTATACCCTATATGTGACATGTGAAAGTAAAGAATAGGCAAACCAATAACATGACTTGAAATTAACATTGATTGGAAATTTATAATTTAATTCATGTTGATCATACGTTATTTTAACGTTTATCGATTGTTAGTCACACAACTGCACTTGTCAGAACCAAAAAACTTCGCTTTGTCAGCCGACAAAGTCTCTTCAGCTGTCAGAGAAGCATCACATGACGACACTTCAACAGCAGGGCAACCGAGTCTGAACTAAGGAATGTTCAGTAAAATTTATATCAGCACAAAAAATGCATGCTTCACGAGAAAATCGAGGATTTTTTGCTTTTGTCGCGAAAAAAAAAATGTTAAAGAAATAACATCCCCAGCGGGATTCGAACCCGCATACTTCAGCTCTACAGGCCCGTGACTTTACCACTTGGCTAGCGTCGATACAGTGCAAGTATGGTATTTTTTAGCCTGATACCATCACATTAATAGGGAGTCACCAAAAATAAAATTAGATCATCCAAAAATAACATATAATTGCGTAGATAAATTTAAAAATAACCTTTATTTACAATAATATTGACAATAACAAACTGACAACTGATGTCGGTTTTACTGTAATAGTCTTCAAACTCTATGACGTCACGCATTGTTTACAGCGGTGCATTGTGGGATTGTTTGGGGGAAAATCGGTAGGGAAAAAGGCGTTAAAGGCACTATATTACCGCCACGAACCCAGAGATTTCGTACGGTTGTCGAAATGTAGGGGGTTCACAGCGAACACGACTTATTATATTATTATTTTATGATTATTTGATAAACTTTGGGCAATACACAAACGTTTACTGCTACGGAGTGATTTTTTTGTTTTCAAAACTAACATTTTAAGCCCTTTAGCTCGGTGCCGACCCCGACGCTTCAAATAATAAAAAAAGAGTGTGAGAGGTGGTGAAAGTTTTGTGTGTCTCCAGGTAAACCCCAGTAAAATTGCAGTGCCTAAAATATAATCTGGGTTCAGACCCCTTGGATAGACTAAATAAGCCTTAAGCGTTGTTCTGGGTTCAGACCCCCAGCTAGGCACACTCCGGGAAAACCTGGTAATACAGCCCTACCTCATACTGTGGGTCCCAAACCCTCAAGGGCTTAATAAAACTGAATTGGTCCAGATCCCCAGCTATGCACACTCCGGGTAAACCCACAGATACTAAACATGCAGGCACACGTCGCTAGGGCAACGTCTAATCAACGTCGGTGCAACGTCACGACATTGCACCGACGTAGATGTGACGTTGCATAACGTCATGACGTCGAACCGATGTTGATGTGACGTCAAAATTACGTCATGTGCCTGCTGGGTAAGGGTCAGTACAGCTTTCTTGCGGTTAGTAGAGCGGATGGTCCAAATCTGATCTCTTCGATTTTTTTCTTTATTTTTGCATTTTATCGTTTGAAAATAATGATATTTTATGGATTAATTCCTATCCATATAATATTATTTTCAAGCAATTTTGGTAGACGTGACACAACCATTTGGAAGACCTACGGTGTTGTTCAAGTATGATTGAAAAAAAAATCCAAGAGATCTGTTACTGGACCATCCACTCTACTAACCGCATTCTGCTCTACTGGCCCAAAGTATGTGTGGGTCAACCCGGTTATATTACCATACAGCATATCATGGGTCCAAACCCCACTTTGGCTATAAAAATAGAAGCCCATTTAAGCTTCAGACGGAAGCAGTTCCTGAATCACTCGTCCATCGATAAATGCGTGCTATAAACGAGGAAACTGTGCAAACATCTTACGCATTGACACGACGTAAGCTATATAACCTACAGTCGAACTTCAATGGCTCGAACACCTTTGGGACCTCGAAAATCAGTTCGAGACAGGGGTAGTTCGAGCCACTGAGGTTACTGTCAGGAGGCATAACGAGATACTTTTAGACATCTTTTCGGTGTTCTACAATAAAAAATGTATGCTGTGTGTACTCATTAGAATCGCCTCATCGAGGCGATTCTAATGAGTACACAGAGCATACATCTGCAAGATAAAGGGCTAAATCTCCTTAATTAACCCCCACTTTTTCTTATGTAGAGGATTTCGCTAGGGGCTCAAGAATGGGTTCGACACATCCATGGTAAACGAGCCATCGGTGTTCGAGCTATCGAAGTTCTACTGTATATGCAGGAGCTGAAGAAGGGGATTCGGCCCCGAAAACGTTTCCGCGTGTCAGTTACTGTTTATTGAAGTTCTGCCATCCTCAAAACACGCTATATTTCCCCCAATCGATCCCATAATGCAACTTTGTTTACATTTATGACGTCATAAGGGTATAGTGTATATGTAATCAGTTGCGTAGCGCAACTAGTAGCGAGGAGCGCCTTAAACGACTTTCCTGAGGGTCGCAGGTTCGATCCTTGCAGTCAACGTTTTTCATAAAGCTATTAAACGCAGGATTTTATTTTTTTCTTGATGATTTTTTTATAAAATAGTTTCAGAATTTACATTTTTATGATTTCTTTTTTAATTTTCAATTCTGTTTATTATTTTTGTATTATTATTTTTTCGTGAATGGTTATCTATTTATTTTAAAGTTCAATACATGTCATGCACAATATTAAAGATCAACTTCACATTTGATTTATAATAGTGAATAAAAAAGAAAGCACAAAAAATGCATGCTTCACGAGAAAATCGAGGATTTTTTGCTTTTGGCGCGAAAAAAAAAATGTTAAAGAAAAAACATCCCCAGCGGGATTCGAACCCGTATACTTCAGCTCTACAGGTCCGTGACTTTACCACTTGGCTAGCGTCGATCCAGTGCAGGTATGGTATTTTTTAGCCTGATACCATCACATTAATAGGGAGTCACCAAAAATAAAATTAGATCATCCAAAAATAACATATATTTGCGTAGATAAATTTAAAAATAACCTTTATTTACAATAATATTGACAATAACAAACTGACAACTGATGTCGGTTTTACTGTACACATAATTTTTATTTTATATGTCAGACCAGGAATCAGCTTTGCTGTGTTTGTTTTGTGTCCAAGTTTTATCTAAATATATCGCAAATGTGTTCAGGCCATTGCACCTCTAAAATATAAATTTGTTGTAAATACTTATAATAATTTTGTATGGCACAGTAAGGCTCCTGTCCAATGTCGTGTAGACCTTGGTGAGACTGCTCCTTTATGATCACCTGAAGCAAACATAGTTACAACTCTCTTTTGTGAAAATGCCTTCAGATGAGAAACGACTTACGTTCCCTCTAACATTTATTTCTGATTTAGGGCATATCCAACGGAATTCTAAAACTAGGCATTTTGGTTCTGTTGTTTGATTTGATGTTTAACGTCACCTTCAACATAGTATAGATCATTTTGGAGACGTTGCTTCCACTTTTGTGGGACTTTTACCCGACACTGAGATGAAATGACATCTCCAAGCCCTGTCGCCCAATGAAACCAATAGGGTTTGTAAGCACCGCTTTGGCTCGGTAGACTTAGATCCTCTAAGCGGTTTACCAGTACTGGTGTGCGGGTCGGTTTCAGTTCATGCAGCCCATCTATTTCTTCAAGCCCCGATGGCCGGGGGTCTGATTCCCAGTTTGTTTTGTCACATGTTTATATAGATGTTCGTAACTGTTTGTGTTAAATGCATTCATTAATTTATAAGAAAATAGAAAACTATCTGACTTTTTATACTAGATTTTTGGCTTCAAGTGACAAAACGCTAAGGTTTCCACTCACGTAGTGACGAGGTGAGCTTTTGGGATCACTTTTCGTCCGTCGTCCGTCGTCAGTCCGTGCGTCCGTGCGTGCGTCCGTGCGTCCGTAAACACTTTCTTCAAACGACATCTCCTCCTAAACCACTGATCGGATTTTGACCAAACTTCACAGGAATGATCCTTAGGTGGTCCCCTTTCAAAGTTGTTCAAATGGTTCCGGTCCGTTGCACATCTAGGTCATAGGAGCCAAAAATAGATTTTTTTTTTCACCAAAAACTTAAAAAATCTTCTTCTCTGAAACCACAAGGCCCAGGTCTTTGATATTTGGTATGAAGCTTCATCAAGTGGACCCCTACCAAGATTGTTCAAATTATAGTGCTGGGACCAAAAATGTCCCCGCTCCGGGGCCCTTTGGTTTTACATGGGCTTATATAGGGAAAATCTTTAAAAATCTTCTTCTCTGAAACCGTAAGGCCCAGGTCTTTGATATTTGGTATGGAGCTTCATCTAGTGGACCCCTACCAAGATTGTCCAAATTATAGTGCTGGGGCCAAAAATGCCCCCGCTCTGGGGCCCTTTGGTTTTACATGGGCTTATATAGGGAAAATCTGTAAAAATCTTCTTCTCTGAAACCGCAAAGCTCAGTTCTTTGATATTTGGTATGAAGCTTCATCTAGTGGACCCCTACCAAGATTGTTCAAATTATAGTGCTGGGGCCAAAAATGCCCCCGCTCCAGGGCCCTTTGGTTTTACATGGGCTTGTATAGGGAAGAGCTTTAAAAATCTTCTTCTCTGAAACCGTAAGACCCAGGTCTTTGATATTTGGTATGAAGCTTCATCTAGGGGACCCTTACCAAGATTGTTCAAATTATAGTGCTGGGGCCAAAAATGCCCCCGCCCCGGGGCCCTTTGGTTTTACATGGGCTTAAATAGGAAAAATCTTTAAAATTCTTTTTCTCTGAAACCGCAAGGATAAGTCTTTGATATTTGGTATGAAGCTTCACCTAGTGGACCCCTACCAAGATTGTTCATATTATAGCCCTGGGGCCAAAAATGCCCCTGCTCGGGGGCCCTTTGGTTTTACATGGGCTTATATATGGAAAATCTTGAAAAATCTTCTTCTCTGAAACCGCAAGGCCCAGGTCTTTGATATTTGGTATGAAGCTATACCTAGTGGACCCCTACCAAGATTGTTCAAATTATAGTTCTGGGGCCAAAAATGCACACGCCCGAGACCCTTTGGTTTTACATAGGCTTATATAGGGAAATCTTAAAAAATCTTCTTCTCTGAAACAACATGTCCCAGGTCTTTGATATTTGGTATGAAGCTTCACCTAGTGGACCCCTATCAAGATTGTTCAAATTGTAGCCCACGGGCCAAAAATGCTCCCGCTCCAGGGCCATTTGGTTTTACATAGACTTATATGGGGAAAATCTTGAAAAATTTTTGTCTCTGAATTCACAAGGTCTAGTCTTTGATATTTGGTATGAAGCTTCATCTAGTGGACCTCTACCAAAATTGTTCAATTATAGCCCTGAGACCAAAAATGCCCCAGCCTTGGGGCCCTTTGGTTTTACATAGACTTATATAGGGAAAATCTTTAAAAATCTTCTTCTCTGAAACCACAAGGCCTAGGTCTTTGACATTTGGTATGAAGCTTAATCTTGTGGACCTCTACCAAGATTGTTCAAATTATAGCCCTGGGGCCAAATATGCCCCCGCTCCAGGGCCCTTTGGTATTACATAGACTAGGGAAAATAGAGGGAACATATATAGGGAAAATCTTGAAAAAGCTTCTTCTCTGAAACCCGATAGCCCTGGTCTTTGATATTTGGTATGAAGCTTCATCTAGTGGACCTCTACCAAGATTGTTCAAATTATAGCCCTGAGACCAAAAACGCCCCTGTCTCGGGGGCCCTTTGGTTTTACATAGACTTATATAGGGAAAATCTTTAAAAATCTTCTTCTGTGAAACCACAAGGCCTAGGTCTTTGATATTTGGTGTGAAATTTCATCTAGTGGACCTCTATCAAGATTATTCAATTTATAGTCCTGGGGCCAAAAATGCCCCCGCCCCGAGACCCTTTGGTTTTGCATAGACTTATATAGGTAAATCTTTAAAAATCTTCTTCTCTGAAACCACAAGGCCCATGTCTTTGATATTTGGTATGGAGCTTCATCTAGTGGACCTCTACCAAGATTGTTCAAATTATAGCCCCTGCCCTGGGGCCCTTTGGTTTTACATAGACTTAAATATAGAGATAATCTTTGGAAATCTTCTTCTCTGAAACAGCAAGACCTAGGTCTTTGATATTTGGTGTGAAGCTTCATCTAGTGGACCTCTATCAAGATTGTTTAAATCATAGCTCTGAGGCCAAAAATGGCCCCGCCCCGGGGCCATTTGGTTTTACATAGGCTATGTAGGGAATATCTTTAAAAAATGGTCTCTGAAACCCCAAGGCCCAGGTCTTTGATATTTGGTGTGTAGCTTCATCTAGTGGACCTTTGCCAAGATTGTTCAAATTATAGGCTTTGTTGATATTTGGTATGAAGCTTCACCTTTTTAGACCTCCCTCAACATTATGCACATTGTAGCCCTGGGGTCAATAATGGCCCTCCCAGAGGCCCACTTGTAACTCTATCATATGGGTCAGGTGAGCGATCCAGGGCCATCATGGCCCTCTTGTTTGAGAAAAACACAACGCGCAGCAAATTCTTTCATACCGGAGTGCAGGTGGAAAACCCGCACCTCCTACAATGTAACATATCAAGCGCTGGAAGCCTCTGTGGTGTAGTGGTTATGCTACTCGCCTCATTAACCAGGGATCGCAGGATGATCGACCCCGGCTTCTCCAGAATTTCGGATGAGTCTTTAAACCCAGGTCCCATCTCCGTATGACCTTAGCTGTTGTCGAGACGTAAAACTAAAAACGCACTCACATACCAAGCGCATCCCACCATAAAATAACATCTTTATAATTCTTACCCCCCCCCCCCCCCCCCCCCAACACACACACACTTGATCCCCACTTTTATAGGGTAAAACTGGGATTGACAGGAGTAAACATTATTTTTCTCATTTCTACTCCAAAATATAGATTGTGGGTACTCGTTAAAACCGCATCGAAGAGGCGCTTCTAACGTGTACCCAAAATGTATATTTTAAGCAACAGTCAGAAAAATATCATCACGACTTTTCATCTTTCAATTTTTGTTGTTGTATTTTTCGGCGGTAAAATGTACAAATCTAATGCATCAAAAACAATTTTTTTTTTCTAGATTCTGTAAACTTTAATAATAAGTAAATAAATAAATAAATAATGTCGTTAAGTTCCGCCAGGTAAACCTGGGTACGCTGTACGCGGTCTAACTGTAATAAAACAAGAAGAAAAAAAACTTTGGTGTAGACCTAATACATGGAAATACATGTAAGTACAAAATGGTTTGGATTCAGCCACTCCATTTGCCAAATCGTTACATGTAGAACTTGAAGAAATATGTAGTAGGCTGGTTAAGACAGTCGCGACACTAGCTCAGCAAGGTTTTGCTGGCTGAAGCCAGACGGACGGACAGACGGACGGACGGACTGACAGACGACCAGCTAATATTTTCGCGTTGTGATTCTGTTGGATGAAAGCTATCCTGCCCCAGTCTAACTTATGAAGACAGACAGACGGACATATGAATAGGACAGCTGTCATTGTGACCACAGGTGCGTTTCTATGGTTGCGGGTCGGGGCTGAGAATGAGTGTACTGTTCATGTTAATGGATGAAGTATTTACTATGGAAGCCGATAGGGGACATTTTGACTTGTGACTAACGACTTGTGACTACCGACTTGCGACTTATGACTTTTTACTTGTGACTTTTGACATACCTCAAGCAACGGCCGATTTCGGACAACGACGGCTAAGATTCTGGTGAGGCAAGCGATTTTTCTCCTTCTGTTTTATATTGTTTGAAAAATGCCACCGAAAAGATCATATGGTAGGTTATTTACTCTGATTTTGTGAATTTTTAAGACTTATGACTTGTCACTTATGAATTTTGACTTATGAGTTTTGACTTGTCACTTATGACTTTTCACTTTCGAATTGTGACTTTCGACTTATGACTTGTCACTTATGACTTTTGAGTTTTGACTTGCAACTTAAGACAATTTCTTGGCGCGAATCTAAAGTAATACGGCATAACAACACAGGCGGTAGTAAATTGTCACTAAAACAGAGTTGATAATACATGAAACAGGGTCTTCTAAGTGGCATTTCTAAACAATATACACCGGAATTGTCGGTGCCGTTGTCCGCTACCCGATATTTTTCGGGTTTGCACCAAAAGTCAACAAGTCATAAGTCGAAAGTGATAAGTCACAAGTCATAAATCACAAGTCAAAGTTATAAGTCGCAAGTCATAAGTCATACAAAGATAACAAAAACAGAGTAAAAAACATAAACAAGTCTTCTTAATGGCATTCATCAAACAATATAATACAGGAGCAGCAAAATCGCTGGATCGACACCGTCGTTGACCGCCGTCTTCCACTGCGTCAGATTTGTCGAAAGTCAAAAGTCGTAAGTCGCAAAAATTAGGCATGCAACTCCGACGTCGTAAGTCATAAGTCACAAGTTCAAAAGTCACAAGTCAAAATGTCCCCTATCGGCTTCCATAATTTACATCAGAATTACAATGGGAATTGGGGAACTAGTTGTTGTTTTCCAAATTCCCCGTGTGGGCAGCTGGTGAGGTCCCAGGGAACGAATCCCCGTTGCCGGTGAACAGAGAGACAAACTGGTTTTGAAGGTAAACGAGCGACATAAGCGCATACCCCACTGCTCGGCGATATGCTGTGCGGACATATATATACTTCTATAATATCAAAACATTTGAGTTTTGAGTGAGGTTGCAATTAGTAAATTATATCTTTATAAGTAACACCTCAGAAGGATCAGATTTATGAAAATTGTATGAATTAATCAATTTTAACAATAATTGCTCATTTCAAATCCACGGATTCGGCACAGACTAATCCCTCATGGTAATTTATTTTAGTAAATGTTCAACGATAGAGTATTTTCCCCTCCGTCAAACAAGTATTAACTTTTAAATAAAAATCCTGTTTCTCATAAATAAGGAACCGCGCTGTAAAATTTATTTTAAAGATGCAAACGTACACATTATTGTAAATATCCGAATTATTGAATAGCTGGATAAAATTTATCGCTGCTGGCTTGAATTTGGCCCCTGGAAAAGCGAATGCGATCTTCTCAAACGGACGCTTGTCATCGGAAAAAATACGGCAAATCCACGGACATTACCGAACGTTACCGTCACCTCAATGACTGGTACCCCGTCTAACCACAGCAGAATCGAAACTGAATAATGCAAAATAGGACGTCCAAATGCCATATTTAAATACAAAGGTCTCAAATTAGAATATGTATGTTGCATATTCGAATAAAGTAGTAAGATATGGAAAGGTTCATAATGCAAAGTGCGGTTTCAACAATTCATATTGTAATTGCACATTGCATAATTGAGTTTTTACCTTAATACTGTTCCATATAATTCGCCCACCTGAGTGTAACTGTCCTTAGTATTAAAGACTAAGATATCTCTACATAGGACTATGTATGTTTAAAGGTTCACTAGAAGTCCACTGTCAATAACCTGGGCCTTCTGGTTTCAGTCGTCATGACGATTTTTAAAGGTTTCCCTGTGTAAGTCTATGGAAATCATATTGGTCCGGGGCTTGGCAATTTTTGGCCCCAGGGCTATAATTTGAACAAATTTGAAAAAGGTCCACTAGACAAAGCTGTGTTACCCAGGGCCTTCTGGTTTCAGATAAGAAGACTTTTAAAGGTTTTCCCTATTTAAGTCAATAAAAAACCAGTGGGGCCCAGGGCGGGGTCATTTTTTGCCCAAGACCAACAATTTGAACAATCTTAATAGAGGTCTACTAGATGAAGCTTCATACCAAATATTGAAGAGCTGGGCCTTCTAGGTCCAGACAAGACGATTTTATAAGGTTTTCCCTATATAAACCTATATAAAACTAGTTGGCCCCGGGGCGGAGCCATTTTTTTATACATTTTTGCCCTAGGGCAATAATTTGAACACTCTTGGTAGAAGTCCAGTAGACGAAGCTTCATTCCAAACATCAAAGATCTGGGCATTCTAGCTTCAGACAAGAAGCTTTTTAAAGGTTTTTTGTATACAAGTTATATAAAAGGGTTATAGGGATCCCCCTACAAGCCTTATGTAAAACCAGTTGGCCCTGGAGCGGGCCATTTTTGTCTAGGGCTATAATTTGAACAAACGTATTTGTAGTCCACTAGATGAAGCTTCATGCCAAATGTCAAAGATCTGGACCTCCTAGTTTCAGACAAGAAGATTTTGAAATGTTTCTTCAGACGAGAATATTTTAAAGGTTTTCTATATATAAGCCTATGCAAAATCAGTTGGCACCGGGGTCGGGCCATTTTTGGCCCAAGTGCTACTATATGAACACACTTCGCATAGGTCCATTAGACAAAGCTGTGTATCAAATGTGAATACCCTGTGTCTTCTGGTTTCAAACAAGATTGTGTTTAAAGGTTTTCCCTTTATAAGTCAATGTAAAACCAGTGAGCCCCGGGTTGAGCCATTTTTTTGCCCCAAGGCAATAATTTGAACGGTCCACTAGATGAAGCTGTTTACCACGTATCAAAGGTCTGGGCCTTCTGGTTTCAGACAAGAAGATATTTTCCTATGTAAAAGCAGGGGGCCCAAGGGCGGGGCTATATTTAGCCCAGGGCCATATTTTGAACAATCTTGCTAGTGGTCCACTTTATGAAGTTTCATTCTAAATATCAAATATCTAGGCCTTCTAGTTTCAGACAAGAAGATTTTTAAATGTTTTCCCTATATAAACCTATGTAAAACCAGTGAGCCCCCGGGGCGGTGGCATTTTGGCCTGAGGGCTATAATTCGAATAATCGTGGTAGAGGTCCACTAGATGAGGATGCGTACCAAGTATCAAAGATCTGGGCTATCTGGTTTCAGACAAGATGATTTTTAAAGTTTATCCCTATATAAGCCTTTGTTAAATCATTGAGCCCCGGGGCGGGGCCATTTTTGGCCCCTGGGCTATAATTTGAACAATTTTGGTAGAGGTCATCTAGAAATAGCTTCTTGTCAAATATCAAAGACCTGGGCCTTCTGGTTTAAGACAAGAAGATTTTCAAGAGCAATCTTGGTAGAGATCCTCTAGATGGAGCTTCATACCAAATATCAAAGACCTTGACCTTCTGGTTTCAGACAAATATATTTTTAAAGTTTTTTGCTAATTTTCCCCTATGTGTTGGTTTTGCTTGGATTCCAAATATTTGAACTACTTTCAGTTAGTAACTTCCAAGGATCATTCTGGTGAAGTTTGGTTTAAATTGGCCAAGTGATTTAGGAGGAAATGTCAACTGTTGACAGGCGACGTAAGACGGACGCCGGACGGGCGCCGCAGCACTGTCCTGTCAGAATAACTCGCTGAGCTTTGGTAAGCTAAAAAGGTACTCGAGTAAGTATGAGAACAAGTACAAGTACGAGTACTCCATCCCTGACTCCAGAACCCAAACCACTTTCGACCCAAAGATATATGGATATTTTAACTTTTTTTCATTTAAAATTTAACCTTGTCCTAGACGAAAGTCAGTTTATTACATTAGGCGTTGTTACATTTGGCGTTGACACAGCCCCCCCCCCCCCCCCTCCACCACGAAGTACCCACACCACCATCGACCCCGGTAACCGAACCGCCTTCGACCCCAAGATATATGGATACTTTAAAACTTTAACTTTTTTCATTCGAGATTTTATCTTGGCCTAGACGAAAGTTACTTTATTACATTATGCGTTGTTACATTTGGCGTTGACTACAACGCCTTATGTAACAAAGCCTAATGTAAAACACTCAGAAGATTTAATAGAATCTTGAGTAATATCATTAATTACAATAGAGTGAGATAGTATCTTTCAAGAAGCACAGACCCCGCCCCCTCCAAGTACCCACATCACCTTCGACCCCAGCACCTACACCACATTCGACCCCAAGATATATTGATACTTTATAATTATAATTTTTCATTTGAGATTTCACCTTGTTCTTCACGACAGTTTGTTTATTATATTAGGCGTTGTTACAACGCCTCATTTCATAGAATCTTGGGTAATATCATGAATTAGAGTAGAGTTATGTCGGCATCTTTCAAGAAGCACTGCCCCACCCCCAACTACAACTACAAGTACCCACACCGCCTTCGACCCCAGTACGGACACCACCTTCGACCCCTAGATATATATGGGTACTTTATAATTTTAGCTTTTTAATTGTGCTAGACGAAAATAACTTTATTACATTAGGCGTTGTTACATTTGGCGTTGACTGCCAAGCCCAATGTAACAATGCCTAATGTAATACACTCATAACATTTCATAGAATCTTGAGTAATAACAATAAATAAAATAGAGGTGCGTTGGTATCTTTCAAGAAGCACAGTCCCCACCCAACTACCCACACCATTTCTACCCCCAGTACCCACACCACCGTCGACCCCAAGATATATGTATACTTCATAATTTAACTATTTCATTTGAGATTTCATCTTGTCCTAGACGAAAATCAGTTGACTGCAAAACGCCTAATGGAAAAAACGCCTAATGTAATACACACGGAACGTTTCATAGGATCTTGAGTAAATTTATTGATTAGAACAGAGTTGAATTGGTATCTTGCAAGAAGCACAGTCCCAACACCCACACCAAGTACCCAAACCACCTTCGATCCGGTACCCACACCACATTATACCCTAAAATATATGGATTCTTAAATATTTTAACTTTTCAATTGAGATTTTATCCTAGACGAAAGTTCAGTAATAATGGAATCAAATTATATAGGCGTGTTTTCGTGATTGAAATCGGATCACTTGCCTAAGTGAAGATGTCATTTCAATGGTTTTCTATTTAGATCTCTGGACGCCATTTTGTTTAGCTGAGCGCAACATTTTAGCAATTTCACTAAAGGGGAATAAAAGGGACATTTCTTTCAAATTATTTTGAAAGCTGTCCATTTACCTAGAGGTCGGTGTCGTTTGAGAACTTTCTATTTTGAGCGCTGATGGCTATTTTGTGCAGCGGAGACTTGTTTGTTTGTTTGATTTGAGGTTTAAGGTCCCCGTCACAACTGTAAATGTCATTTTGGAGACGTTGCTTCGAATTGCGTGGGACTTTTACCCGACATTGATATGAAATGTCATCTCAAGCCCGCCCGCCCAATGAAACCAATAGGGTTTATAAGCATGGACGGTCCGACTCGCACCGCTTTGCCTCGGCAGGCTTAGATCCTCTAAGCGGTTTACCAGTACTCGTGTGCGGATCGGTTTCAGCTCTACGTGGAAGCATCATGCAGCCCATCTAGTTCTTCAAGCCCAGATGGCGGGGACCCTGTGCAGCGGAGAGGGACCATTTTAGTAATAATGGTCAAAGGTCATACGAGAAAAGTTTCTGTGAAATTATTTGGCAATCTGGCCAGATCTTTAAAGATTTTTATTATCCCCACGTTTTTTTTCGAAGAAAAAGTGGGGATATTGTTATCGCCTCCGTCTGTCCGTCCGTTCGTCCGTCTGTCCGCACCAACAAATGCATAGATAGGTGGCTATGTAAATGGACAGAATCAATGTAAGTCTATGGGATTTATTCCGATAGACGCCGAAAATACTTCTTTTCTGTGGCTAAAAGTAGCCACTTAAATATCAGTCCTGCCAAAAATAGCCACATAAGTATACATCCGTGAGAACGTCCGTCCGTCCGTCCGTCTGTCCGGCTATCTCCTCCTATACCGTTCATTGGAATTCAACCAAATTTGGTGTGTGAGTTACTTACATGAATGGCTTCTGCAACAGCACATTAATTTTTGGACCAGCCCCCAGAGGTCCCTGGAAGAGGTCAAAACGTGGGGATTTGCGATGGCGCGCCATCGACTGCGCGATCTAATTTCTTTCTATTTTAGCTCTGTTGAGCAGAGTAATCTTGGAGCGCGGGAAACGGAGCGGAACCATTTTAGTAATTTTTAGTAAAGGGCCACTTAAGGAACATTTCTTTGAACTAGCTTTTTTTTTTAATCGGGTCATTTGCCTAGGAGTAGCTAGTTGTCGTTTAAAGTTTTTTTTTCTATTTTTAGCTCTGGTGGCCTTTTTTGTTCAGGGGAGGAGAACGAATTTTACTGGTTTTGCTGGAGGGTTACCCAAGAAATATTCCTGTGAAATTGTCTCAAAATCCATTCACTGGCTAAGGAAGAGGTGTCGTTCGAGTAAATTGTTGAAGAACGACGTACGACACGAGACTCACCATAAGCTCTTAATGCTAGATGTCATTAACATTACGTAATTTTGACCCCCTTGAACCCAACTTTTATAAAGTAAAACTGTGGTTTACAGGGGTATACATTATTTTTCTTATTTTTGCTCCAAAACATAGATTGTGGGTACTCGTTAGAACCGCCTCATCGAGCCACTAACGATTCCTACAATCTATATTTTGAGCAGAAATAAAAAAATTATCACAATTTTTCATCTTAAAATTTTAGTGTTTTTGGCGGTAAAGTTTATAATGTATTTGTATAGGCATGTTTTCATAATGAATGTGACTTATGGCATAGAGCATTCTTTCACAGCTCAAAAATAATACTTTCTGATCATCACCATAACAAGTGCGTGAAAAATGGGATTTACGGGGGTATACATTATCTGCCTTATGTTTGCTCAAAAACATAGATTCTGGGTTCTCGTTAGAACCGCCTCATTGAGGCGGTTCTAACGAGCACCAGAAATTATGTTTTTGCCTAATATTTGTTATTTATCAGTTACCCCCCTATATTAACTACATTGTAGCACACTGAACTGATAAAGGTATGCTATCTCAGGACAAGTGAGCTTTATCAGGTCAATGTGACATTGCACT
This sequence comes from Lucinisca nassula, assembly GCA_963580285.1. Taxonomy (NCBI): domain Eukaryota; kingdom Metazoa; phylum Mollusca; class Bivalvia; order Lucinida; family Lucinidae; genus Lucinisca; species Lucinisca nassula. Next base: position 94,567,668 of record OY757014.1, read on the forward strand.
TTTATGAATGAACGAACTACTAGAAAAAAAATGGCAAAAATGTTATTACTGGAAAAAATGTAAAAATTACTTGAAAGAAAAATATTATGGGAAAACAAATGGTCAGCTGATTCAAAATATATCGACCACTGGAATGTTGGGAGGCACTGAGGACCATCGATAACTAATCCTAAATTGCTAATGTAAGAATGCACAAGGGGATAAACTGATAAATAGAATACAAGATTCGTGCCATTAGATATCAAGTTTATCAGGCTCGGCTTCGAGAACGCATGTAGAACCGCTCAGCAAGCCTCGCAATTCTACAGGCGTTCTCGAAGCCTTGCCTGATAAACTTAATATCAAAAGACACTCACCTGGTATTCTCTATTTCTGACACCATGCTGAACGCCATTGTTTCACATGGACCTGTTGTCTTAATGGAAAATACTTCACATCGTATTCGATATGTCTTGGTTCTGCTGCAAAAGTATAGATTAGTTTATACCAATTTATTTTAGTTCCATTGCGATGAAAGCTTATTTGAATCCCTCAATATACATTGTTGGCGCTTGTTAGAATCGCACCCCCACACGCACACCAAATGGGGCGGTTCTAATGAGTGCCCAAAGTCTGTCTTGGAGCAGAAATAAGGAAATAATGTATCCCCTTCTAAAGCCCAACATTTCTTTATATAAGTGGGATTTTAATGGGGCTCATTATGCAGACTTGTTCACTTGATGCATACCCCACCTCAGAACAGAAAACATTTTAACGTCCCTTCCTTTTCCACAAATGTGACATTAATAAAAATGTACTTTGTTGTCTGTTGATTTCAACACATCTTAAATGAAATCATACCGATGCACAAGTTGTATGAGGATAGATAGTATCTCATATTCGGCCATCCAAGTAATAAGGTATAGTAAAAATTTTGAGAATGAAAGACAGCATACCGTGTCAGTTTTTTTTAAAGAATATATTTTGCTCATTTGCATACAGTTCTATACATCTCGAAAACAGGCCTATGTAATTTTTACCCCGTTTTATATAGTAAAACTAGGGTTTACGGGGGTAAACCTTATTTTTCTTATTTCTGCTCTAAAATATAGATTGTGTTTGAGCAAAAAATAGACAAAAATATTACAATTTTTCATCTTAAAATTTCATTTTTTCCGCGGTAAAATTTACATTGTATTTGTATAGGCGTGTTTTCGTAATTACATGTCGATTGTCTTTTGAATGAAGGCTGAAAATAGCCCTGACCCTGCACTCACATCAAAATAGTCTTGTACTTTAAGCAAACAGTATAGACCCTGATCAGACGCCGCAAAGCGCAGCGTTTGATCTGGGTATAAACTGTCTGCCAATGTCCCACTAGGGACCTTAGAAATGTATGTGTTTACCGATTCGACAATGAAGAACACTTTTATTTAACTGCGACCTGTATTTTTTATTTTATTTATTTATTTTATTTTTTATTTATTTATTTACTTATTTTTTAATTTTGTATTTTTAATTGTAGTTTTTTTTTTAATTTGTGGCCGGTTCAAATTCATTGGTCAGTATTACATGTTGTCACATGGACAGCTGCAGTATAACTGCGCTTGTATATACAACGTTGTAACGTCAATAAGGCGGTTCCAAAGAGCACCCATACTCTTTGTTTGAAAATAAAGAATATATAAAAGAAAATCAATTTGAAAATGCTATCTCTACAGACATGAAAGACGCTATTTTAGCACAAGGGTGTTGTTTAGTAATGGCGTCTAACTGTTGGTTTTCTTTTGCTCCAGCATTTCAGTTGTTTCTTGCTGTCGAGTCTTCATCGTTGTTTCATCTCTGTGCATGTACATGTAAGGGCGAGGAATACGGCCGCGTAAAATCAATTTAAGCCTCCGGTGGACAGTTTTCACTGACCTGGTTCTTCTGTTGTGGATTATTGTTCTTATATTTTCATTACGAAAACACACCCGTGCGACATAGTGCATTTTTTCACATCTCCAAAATGACTATTTTCTGATGAAAATCCTTGATAGTTTTATTATAAATGTTGAAAACATAGGTTGAGGGTGCTCGTTAGAACCGCCTCAGTGAGGCGGTTCTAACGAGTACCCACAACCTATGTATTGGAGCAGAAATAAGAAAAATAGTGTATACCCCCCTAAACCCCAGTTTTCTCTATATAAAGTGGGGTGTAAGGGGGTGTTCATTTCACGGACTTGTTAGCGTGATGGTCTGCAGGTGTGTGTTGCTTGTGTCTTTTTGTTTTTGATGGCCGATTGACCTTGTTCTCATAGGGACAACCGGAGTCCGTCTGATGGTTTCTTATGCTATATTTGTCTAAACCGCGACAGGCGAGGATTGTGGCCGCGTAAAATCGATTTAAGCCCCCAGTTGAATTCGTGAAGGCGGTTCTTCTGTCGCGGTTTATTTTTGTTAGGCTGTGTCTTTGAGTGTGTGTATCGCTTATATTTTTTTTTTTGTTTTGAACAGTCATTTGGCCATTTTGTAGGAAAGTGACTGTCCTTTTGGCTTTCCGCTATTGGTGTTTCCATTAGGGTCTAGTTATTTAAGAAATAGATCAGCTCTAGCTGTGATTTGTTGAGTAATAAATCACAGTTTGAAGGTCAGTTATAAGGTAGACAAATCACGAGCGCGTAGCGCGCGTGATTTGTCTACTTACAACTGACCGACAAACTGTGATTTATTACCCAACAAATCACTGGCTAGAGTTGATCTATTTCGATTCTAACACGCTGAAAATCGGCAATAATGCTGTTGCTTCCTTCAAAATCTCTCAACTTTTCGCCATTGTTGGAAGAAATCCCGCTAAAACTATTGACTGAAACACATGCATTTATATCCTTTTCTAACGTTTTCGATGCGAGAAAATGACGTTACACCGTCTAACGTCAAGGAAATCGACTAGTGACGTCATAAAATTGCAGTTTTTAATGACGTCACTCGTCACGCTCTTCCTAGCCGTGATTTGTTGTAGAATAAAACACAGTTGTTTTCCATTGCCTATATAGGCGCGCTGTGTTAGAATTCATGTTTGTGTGTTCTCGGTTGTTAATTGTATCGATTCCTGATCATTGCCTTCACTTCTATTTCGATAAACATCCTTGCGGCGCAAAGCGAAGATTGTAACGAGACTGAGCAGACACACAGACAGATCATGGTCTTTGCTGTTCGCACAAATCCGAATAAATTCCATGGCACGTCACGAAAAATGTGAAATTTCAAAAATTCGAACAATACCGCTAACGCTTGAATCCCTGTAAGCCAACACATATGAACAGTGCGGACCGGCCCCGATAGCTCAGTTGGTAGAGTGTCCGCTCCGGGGAACGGGAGTTCACGGGTTCGATCCCGGGCCGCGACATACCAAAGTTGTTAAGAATGGTACTAGCTGCTCCTCGCTTGGCACTCAGATTTACGGGTAGAGCTAGGACTGGTCGACCCAGTGTCAGAATAATGTTACTGGATGTGGTATCATGTAATGTGTCTGGGACATGATACTTCAGTGAGGCAGCACTATAAAAGTGAGCATTGAGCTCCCTGTCGCAACCAGACACCGTCGTGACATGACTGAAGAATTGTTGAAAGCGACGTTAAACCCAAATTCACACACACACACACACACACACACACACACACACACACACGCGCACACACGCGCACACACACACACACACACACACACACACACACACAGTGCGAATCCTGATGCTCTAAATCCGCATCACGAAATGAGTTACCCCACTGTATGCGAAAACCCCTAACTGGGTACCTTGGCAAACAGTGCAGGCCCGGATCAGACGCCGCAGAACACGGCGTCTGATCAGGGCCTGCACTATTTGCTGACAGAATTTTTTGTCAAAAAAAAAAATAGAATAAAAAGGAAAACATAGGCCTGGCACCCTTTATATGACAAATGAACTTGTCCATCATTTTGCAATGGAAGAGTCCACTAGTACACAATGATTTAATGTCGGCGCATCTTCGACGACTTACTGGGCTGAATCTAGGGCTTTTATGACAACATCATGTTTACAAGTCATGTAATAAATATTCTTGCAAAACACACTTACATGTAAGGGGAGGGAACACCTTTCAGGGGAGGCAATTCCTGCAAAAGTATTTTTGTCTCCCATGTCAATAGGGGTCAATTCTTAAAGGAAAGAATTTGATCCTGAGGAGCAAATTCTTTTCTTTTAGAGTAGACCCCTTTTTCAGTGGGACAGGACTTAAAGAAAAGCGAACAGGATGTTCCGAAAGTTGTCTCGCTTTGAAAACTGGCGGACAAATCTGCCAGGTGTTCCCATTCCCCTTAAAGGAAAAAGTGGGGTTTAAAAGAGTATGCATTATATTTCTTGTAGGCCTACGCAGAAACATAGATTTCGGGTACTCGTTAAATTGCCTCAGCGAGACGGTTCTAACGAGCACCAACTTTCTGTGTTTGAAGCAGAAATATAAAATACATGGTCAGTGTCTTTAATAATAAAATATACTGTAACGTTAATCGGTGAGGCTTAGACATATAAATTGTCGCGACGAACCGATCATATATAAGACAATAATCATGTATTTAGTTTATACCGCAATCCAAAAAGTCGCCGATTTTTTCCATTACTGGGCAAAAATTACCAGCAAAGACCTCAGACAGTGTGGCAAGTAAAAATGACGTCCAGTGCCATGGCGCGAACACGTAGTATTACATGTAAGTGACACCATACAGCGCAACGTCATTGACGCCACCCGCCACCGATACGTCAGAATCAACCCCTATGTTTTGGTTACTAATATGGCTGATTGCGGTATAATTAATTTAAAATTTCATGTTTTTAGATGAATGCAGTTGAGACCCAGGGGCGCACACGCTTGCCAAAAGCACGACGATACGGGTCGAAAGTATGGCAGGCCGTAAAAAATCATGTTTTGATCATATCGACCGTTGTGGCAGCCGTGCTGGGCTTCGGATTTGGGATTGCCCTCAGACAAGCACACCCATCACAGAATGCACTCACTTGGATAGGTAAGCCTGGGTTCCTTAGCCATTAAGGGAATGAATTTCATTCTTGTGGATTTTATGGATGTGTAAACTCCGGCGAATCACTCACAAACTTAGCATGAATCCGGGCTTCATGCTAGGTTTGTGAGTGATTCGCCGGAGTGATTAGACTATATGATCCGGCAAATCACTCACAAACATAGCATGAAGCCCGGCTTCATACTAAGTTTGTGAGTGATTCGCCGAGGTTTACACATCTATAAAATCCACACAGGTGATAATTCGTTCCTTATAATTCCAACAATCACAAAAACATGCTTATATAATTTTGACCTCCTCGAACCCCACTTTTGTATAGTAAAACTGGGGTTTGCAGGGGTAAACCTTATTTTTCTTATTTTTCTTCAAAATATAGAGTGTGGCTACTCGTTAGAACCACCTCAATGAGGCGGTTCTAACGAGTACCCACAATCTATATTTTGAGCAGAAATAAGAAAAATATCACAATTTTTCATTTTAAAATTTTCGTGTTTTTTTTTTTTTTTTTTGGAGGGGGGGGGGGGGGGGGCGGGGCGATAAAGGTTACAATGTATTAGTATAGGCGTGTTTTCGTAATGTTTGTCATAGAATGTTGAAAAATGGCAAGAAAAAGGTACATATTATATAGGAAATTTTCCCAAACCGTAAGAATGAACTTACCAACGGAATGATTTTTCAATTAGAAGCTGTCATCTTTGAAATAAACCCAAGCGAAAGAAACGTCAAGTCTATAAATTCATTTTATTTCTCTTCTAACAGTTACGTTGTCAATAGTTTCCCATTTTTTTAATCGAACGCTGTTGACGTTACGTCGTAATACAATGACGTAACGCGTAGGTTCTAAACGTGGTCTTAGACGCCACGTTATATTACTACCAGTGGCTGTGTGAAATAGTTCAGAGATTCTTGCTTCCGGAATTTATCGAGTCATGAAACTTTTCAACCAATCAAATCACTCGAAATGATGGAGTGTTGGCATTATTAGCGAACGAAAATTTTATGATTGCAGTCAGCAAATGTTGGGCCAAAAAGGCCAATTTTGGTTGGTGTCTCTGATGGGAGCTTTGGGTTAATTGAATCGATTCCTGATCATTGCTTTCACTTCTATTTTTCAATAAACAAGCCGACTTTCTATCGGTTTTGTAAAAACAGCTGGGTTTTGGTCAATTCTATATGAGTCAGCGCACGACAAAACCTACAATAAGACATGTGCGCCCAACGAAGACTCAGATCAACCTGCGCATCCGCGCAGTCTGATCAGAGTCTTCGTTGTGCGCTCTAAGGATAGCTAAGGGTCCAATGCTCCTCCATGCAGCAAGAGAAGTCTCTGGTTAGACTATATGGATGCGCAGGCTGATCTGAGTCTTCGATGGGCGCACATGTCTAAATGTAGGTTTTGTCGTGCGCTGGCTCAATTATTCTTTATAACAATCTCTGTTTTTCTTTGGTTGTGGACCGTGCATAGCTGCAAAAGCTGGTTTCTGAAACGACATTACGATAACACACCCGTGCGACATAGTGGCTGCAAAAGCAGGTTTTGAAAATGAATAATCTGAAACGACAATACGATAACATAGTGGCTGCAAAAGCAGGTTTTGAAAATGAATAATCTGAAACGACATTACGATAACATAGTGGCTGCAAAGCAGGTTTTGAAAATGAATAATGTGAAACGACAATACAATAACATAGTGGCTGCAAAAGCAGGTTTTGAAAATGAATAATCTGAAACGAAATTACGATTACATAGTGGCTGCAAAAGCAGGGTTTGAAAATAAATGATCTGAAACGACATTACGATAACATTGTGGCTGCAAAAGCAGGTTTTGAAAATAAATAATCAGAAACGACTTTACGATAACATAGTGGCTGCAAAAGCAGGTTTTGAAAATGAATAATCTGAAACGAATTTACGATAACATGACGATAACACACCCGTGCGACATACTGGCTGCAAAAGCAGGTTTTGAAAATAAATAATCTGAAACGACTTTACGATAACACACCCCTGCGACATAGTGGCTTCAAAAGGAGGTTTTGAAAATAAATAATCTGAAACGGTATTACGATAACACACCCGTGCGACATAGTGGCTGCAAAAGCAGGTTTTGAAAATAAATAATCTGAAACGACATTACGATACACACACCTCTGCGACATAGTGGCTGCAAAACCAGGTTTTGAAAGAGAATAATATGAAACGACATTATGATAACACACCCGTGCGACATAGGGGCAGCAAAAGCTGGTTTTGAAAATGAATAATATGAAACGACATTACAATAAAACACCCGTGCGACATAGTGGCTGCAAAAGCTGGTTCTGAAAATGAATAATATGAAACGACATTACGATATCACATCCGTGCGACATAGTGGTTGCAAAAGCTGGTTTTGAAAATGAATAATATGAAACGACATTACGATGACACACCCGTGCGGCATAGTAGCTGCAAAAGCAGGTTTTGAAAATAAATAATCTGAAACGACATAACGATAACACACCCGTGCGGCATAGTGGCTGCAAAAACTGATTTTGAAATGAATAATATGAAACGACATTACGAAAACACACCCGTGCGACAGAGTGGCTGCAAAAGCTTGTTTTGAAAATGAATAATATGAAACGACATTACGATAACACACCCGTGCGACATAGTGGCTGCAAAAGCAGGATTTGAAATTAAGGCGTAACTATACCAAAGGACCAGTTCATATAAGGCCCATTTTATGGCCACTTTTGATTTTCTTTAAACTTTGCAGATTCAACATAGGATGTATTTGCTGTAATGTGGTGAAATTTCAGATCCGCAGATGTAATGTTATTGGCTCTATGAGCAACCAAAGTGGGTGGGGGTAATTCTACCCCATTGAGAGACCTGTGGTTCTTACGCTGTTATCTCTAGCACAAAGCATCCTGGCAAGTGGGTATTTTTATAATTGTTTGGACCTTTATAGATGTTAAACATAATGTATATGTTTTTGTGGAAAACTCTTCGCTTTACCACTATACTCACTTATAAGTCGTACCTAAATTTCAGTTAAATTTACTGACCGTCTTTAAGCAAAACCACAACATAAGTTTATTTCCAAAGCTATTGCAAACCCATATGACAGGGATAACTAATATATAATAGGCATTGCCAAATTATGAGCATTTCTTTCTTCTATAATTACCTTTACAGTTATCTGCCCCTGAATCCATTTTTTTTGTCATATTTTCTGTCATATTTAAAATCTATTGATATATGACAAAAGAATTCTTCAAAACAGTCAAAAACTCAGCACACAATGATTTTCTGTCGATCTAATGAAACTATTAGGTGATTTTTAAATATCTTCTTTGATAATGACTTAAACAATATGGGTGGGTTAGATACACCCCTTTGCTATTTCTACTGCAAAAATTCCTTAGCTTTAATTCAACTCATCTTCATAAATCTATCTTGCTGACAATTTAGATGAAGTTTGAAAAAACGTAACTTTTTCATAATCTTTAGAATAAGTCTCCTCTTAGGTCATACCTACCTAACACTTTGAAATATCACTGGACTTAATAAATCTTGCATTACATCACAGCATTAATTTTGAAGCTTTTCAGTTGATTTTACATGTATTTGGAACTGCAGCCAAAATGGTAAGTAGAAAATTGTGGTTTATCTTGTCCAGATTCCACAGCAGTTTTAGGCTTCCGATATACTTTCAGGTAAACCAAGAAATGATTGTTTGCAGAGCCTATCAAGCACTTACTTACTCTGATCCTTCACTTTTATATCCTTTTGGAGCCTTCAACAGTCTCTGGCCTTTGATTCTGGTACTCTTTAAGCCTTTCATTTAACTCTTGACACCACATACAGGGTTGACCAATAGTTAGGTGATTTTTTATAAATTTACCTATCAACTGATAGTGACAGCCAATCTTCAATAGATTATCAGTTTTGGCTGACCAACAATTGCTAAGGGATTTGACAGGAAGCAGAGTCACTACACAGATCCTGATTTAGACACCGCCATTTATGGTAGAAATCAAGTAAACGAAACAAGCATCCAATATTTTACATCTGAACCCATGGTGAATGTTGGCTGGACGTAGAGGGTCCTCCATCCCGTTGGTAGTCTGTGCTACCGACCATTCTAAGGCAGTGGTTCTGATGTGGTTTATGTAATACTTAAGCCTGTTTAAGTCCCCTTTGTGTTTTACATTTGTTGTGTGTCTTATGTTTCAGATTTTAATCACCCTTTGTGAGGAAGAAATTGTTGATTTTTTGCATGTAATATGTGTTCTGTCTGTCCTCGTTTTTGCCATATCTTGTGATTGTGGCTTTCCCTGAACCTTTCCTTTTCACTTTTGTTAATGGGTTCACAAGTCTGATGTTTGACTTTGGTGCGTTTGTCTTCTATCCTGCTCTCTATCAGACCGAGAAGGATGTTACTGTTACAGATGAATTTAGTGCTCTGTATATGCCAAGTAACCATCTATCCTTTCTATTCGTCTTCACCAGACACACTTGATGCACTCCAAGTGTCTATGGTAGTATCTACGACGTGTTCTATATGAGCTCTGTTAAGTTTAGTGTCATTATTTTCTGTATTGTGTCTAAAGAAACTTAAGTACCAGAGTACAGATGCTATATGTGCACAGCAACCAACTGTGCGTGCCCCACTTCGGCAACGACAGTACCACCCACTAATGGGATTTAGTCCTTGACTGTACTCGATCCATAAACTATTGAGTTTTGCTGGAAGTATGCCGGGAAATAACCTGGGCTTTAAATATACCTTCCTCCTCTTTATGCATCAAGATTTCATACTGCCCATTCTCATCGAAATGCTCACCTGTGTAAGACTGAGCTTGTTTTAGCTGATATATGCCCATAGTCAAATCCCTAAGCTCATTTGCAGCTAGTTGAGGAAACTTTTCTAAATCTGCATCCTAGACCTTTTCCCATATAACACGTTTTTTATCCCAACCATATTTTAGTACTTTGCCCTGCAGCTTGTTAGAACTTCTCGCCAATGCCATCGTTCTTTTGGTGGCCGGATTTGAACCAACAACCTTTCGATTGTTAATCGAACGCACTAGACACTGAACTATCGGGACTATTTACTTTTAATAGTATGTGATGTAGAGCAATAGAATAAATATAAAAAAAATCATGTAAAAACAAGATGTGTTTGTGAAACACTGATGCCCCCGGACAGCGCATGTTAAATATGAAAGCAGTAAACAGTCGAAAGGTATGGCTAATGTCCAAGTCTTAAAAAAGTAGGTCAAGGTCACAAGGTCAAAAGTTATGAGATCATTGGGAAGGTCTTGTGACATAGAATGCACATATGAAATATAAAAGTCCTATCACTTACCAATCGAAAGTTATGGCCAATGTTAAAGATTTTAAAAAGTAGGTCAAACGTCAAGGTAAAGGTAAAAAATTATGGTACCACTGGAAAGGTCTTGTGCAAAAGAATGCACATGTGAAATATGAAAGCCCTATCACTTACCAATCGAAAGTTATGGACTATGTTAAAGCTTTGAAAAAGTAGATCAAACGTCAAGGTCAAGATCACGAGGTCAAAAATATGGTACCACTAGAAAGGCCTTGTGACAAGGAATGTATATGTGAAATATGAAAGCCCTATCACTTACCAATCGAAAGTTATGGCCAATGTTAAAGTTTTAAAAAAATAAAAAAGTAGGTCAACGGTCAAGGTCGAGGTCATGAGATAAAAAATTATGGTACCCCTGGAAAGGTCTTGTTATAAGGTATACACATGTGAAATATGAAAGCTCTAGCTATTACCATTCGAAAGTTATGCCCAATGTTAAGGTTTTTGAAGACAGACAAACAGAATGACAGGCCAAAAACTATTTGCCCCATGAATCTCGATTCCGGGGGGCATAATAAGTGTTGTCATCCAATAAAAGATCAATTTCTTTGTTGCTAGACATTTAAGGATCAGACATAAAAGATCAATTTCTTTATTGCTAGACATTTAAGGAAATTCCGTTTTACGGCGACGCGTCAGCGCAGCCATAAAACGTAATTTGCGACCGTAAAACCGACGATTTACCTCCCCAAATTACAATTTTGCAATACAGTGACGCGTCGCCGTAAAACGTAATTTGCGACCGTAAAACCGACGATTTACCTCCCCAAATTACAAGTTTGCAATACAGTTATCCCCATTCTAGTGCACTTATACGGTTGTTTTGTTAAAAAACTGTATTATTTTGTACAAAACGACTAGCGCTGTGAGCTGCGTAAAACCAAATGCCAGCCAATGAAAAACGACGTTACGCGATGACGTCGGGTTTCCGACAGTATATAGCAGAATATACTGTCGCAAATGTTTGACGTTATTCAATCAGACGTCGCCTTATATACGCAAGTGCATTAGAATGCGAGATACGTGTACCGAAGGAAGAGGCAACCCTGACAGGTCCCTGCTTGAACGAAACTATGATCTGTTACAGACGTGTTCAACATACAGTAAAATTCCTACATTAAAACCACGATTGGGACTGTTCAAAAGTGGTCTTTCAACACGGTTTACACTTGTTTTCTAACCGTATGTCTCTTGAATTTCAGGGTTGCCGGGAGAGCTGTACATGCGCATGTTGAAGATGATGATCGTACCACTTGTTATATCAAGTATTATATCAGGTACCACTATAACAGGCGCAAAACGTTGCTGTATAAAGTATTATCACATACCTGTTTCTATATTAACATCCATAACCACAATTTTGCATATGCGATAACAGCGGTATATATCGAAGGTTATGGACACTCTGATAACCAGATATTGCCCGGCCGGGCTGATAACCGGAAGTAATGTATTTTTACATTAGGAGAGGTTATCATGCCCGGCAAATATACTTCTAGACCGTGTCATGACCTTTAAATACCTACTTTAAAAAGCATCAGTGTCACCGTCATCGCTAACAACTATGTCATCACTAACAACTACGTCATCATGTGATGTAAACATTCTAGCGTTATCTGTCAAGTTGATTGATTGTGTTGTGGTTACGACACATCAACATTTGTGTGTTACCGGCCCCGATAGCTCAGTTGGTAGAGTGTCCGCTCCGGGGAACGGGAGGTCTCGGGTTCGATCCCGGGCCGCGACATACCAAAGTCGTTAAAAATGGTACTAGCTGCTCCTCGCTTGGCACTCAGTTTACGGGGTAGAGCTAGGACTGGTCGATCCAGTGTCAGGATAATGTGACTGGGTGTGGTATCATGTAATGTGTCTGGGGCATGATACTTCAGTGAGGCAGCACTATAAACGTGAGCATTGAGCTCCCTGTCGCAACCAGACACCGTCGTGATATGACTGAAAAATTGTTGAAAGCGACGTTAAACCCGAATTCACACACACACACACACACATTTGTGTGTTATTTTGTTTCGTTTCCCAGAGAAAAAGACAAACGTCTAGAAGAGATAATCTAGAGGAGATTAAAATGAGGGATACGGGAGACTGTTTGTTTGTTTGATTTGAGGTTTAACGTCCCCGTCAACACTGTAAAGGTCATTTTGGAGACGTTGCTTCCAATTTGGTGGGACTTTTACCCGACATTGAGATGAAATGACATCTCAAGCCCTGTCGCCCAAACGGGAGACTGGGAAAATGAAAGAAAGTGTAGAAACTGAAAAAAACAATATCCCCAACCCACCACCACACCACACCTTTACCTGTTGCAAGTAGGCTACTACAGGCCTTGCACCACATCTTTAAGACTCCCCAGTGACGCAAGATATCACGGCATCAACGACCCCCGAAATGAATGCTCAACATCAACAACAAGTTGAACGGATGTTAAGTTAAATATAGGCAGTATACAGGAACTCGTTTCATGAAAGACACCCCCACCCCCACCCTATTACCATTTTGTATGAAACGAGTGCCTTTGAAAAAGCATGGTCGAAGAGAGAGGCCGTTTTAGAGCGGTTATAGTTGAGAAAACAGGCACATTTGTGGAAGACATGCAAAATGTCGACACCGAAAGAAACACGACTGGGGATGACAAACATCGTCAAGCCCCATTTTGTGACCATGGTTACGGATAAAACACAGTACCGAATTCACATTTGGCGAATCTATCAATGAATATGTAAATATGGCGATCCGCCGTATAAATATAGAAACGAGATTTATGATATGACGTCGTTGATAAGTAGTGGATAACGTCGTGTAATAAAAATCGTATGGCCACACGTGTAATAGCACTTTGGCGGGATTAAGTAACGTCATGACGACGTCCATGTCAACCATGGATTTATATGTGGAAAATTTGTCAAATTTAAAAGCGATTAAATCCATTTTAAAGTGGTTATATAATAAACAGAATCTTACACTCGTGGTCATTTCATATGCAATTTATGAAACTCGCCGAAGGCTCGTTTCATAAATTTAATATGAAAGTACCACTCTTGTAAGATCATATATGTGATAAACAGTTTATAACACGGGATTGCGGTTATCGCCCGCAGTATCAACCGTCGACCATTATCAGCCCTCAAGCTAAAGCTCTCGGGCTGATAATGGGGTCTCGGGTTGATATTGCGGGCGATAAACAAAACCCCATGTGCTAATCTCTATTTATCAGGTACCAATATAACAGGCACAAAACGTTGCTATATCAAGTATTATATCAGGTACCAATATAACAGGCGCAAAACGTTGCTATATCAAGTATTATATCAAGTACCAATATAACGAAGGCAATACTTTGCTATATATAGAGATTATCATATGACATTTTTCATATCATACCCCATATCAGTCCGAGACTTCCATATCAGCCCGAGGGCCGAAGGCCCGGGGGCTGATATGGGTCGAGGGCTGATATGGGGTATGATATGAAAAATGCCGTATCATAGTCTATTTATCATACATTTCACTTTAAAAAAAATTGTTCGGAATAAATTGTATTAATTACGTTCCCATTGTTTACCGAATCACTTGAATTTCTTTGCTCGACAATATTATCCAGATCCAAAAGTCTGTCTATCTATATATGTATCTACTGATACTGCGTTGGTCACATTTGACCATTACCGCAGGTGTATATTACATACACTCCAGGTTTGCAGGATGAAAGGCTACTCAGTAATCATGTAATTACGGTAGGGATCTTTAACTTGCACATGGGATGGTTCTCTCTGCACAGGGGCCTCCAGTTAACGTCCGGATCCGAAGGACGGTGCACCCTATGACATTCATCCCTGCAAATGATGCCAATGGAGCGTGTTCGGACACCGAAATTTTATCGCCGCTGCCGGGGATCGAACCCGGGACCTCTAGCATCAGAGGCAAGTGCATTAACCACTGAGCTATCATGCTCATGTCAGCAATCCCCTGCATCGTTCTTTCGCCCATTTTCCTCTCGTATTCGCTATGCCGCGTCATGTTTTGTTTTTTTTCGCCAAATAGTTCGAACAGACGAAAATATTGCAAATTGCAAATGGCGTCCTGAACAACAAATGCCGGAAAAGGAAGAACGCCGCGTGTTCCGAATAGGGTGACGTCAGAGGTATGATAAAGGCTTAGGAGTGCGATAAAGGGTTGTGATATGGATTTTGGGGGTATGATAAAGCCCATGCGATAGGGCAGCACGTGCAAGCGTGATACGTGCATAGGTGTCACGTTCGTATCGCATATTCAAAAACTAAGTATGTTATACTAAATGTATGATAACAAGAATTATATCAGGTAGCAATATAACAGTGGCAAAACGTTGCTATATCAAGTAGTATATCAGGTACCAATATAACATGCGCAAAACGTTGCTGTATCAAGTATTATATCAGGTACCAATATAACAGGCGCAAAACGTTGCTATAGCAAGTATTATATCTGGTACCAATATAACAGGCACAAAACGTTGCTATATCAAGTATTATATCAGGTACCAATATAACAGTGGGAAAACGTTGCTATATCAAGTTTTATATCAGGTACCAATATAACAGGCGCAAAACGTAGTTATATCAAGTATTATACCAGGTACCAATATAACAGGCACATAGCGTTGTTATATCAATTACTATATCAGGTACCAACATTACATATTTTATCAAGTATTAAATCAGATACCGACGAAACAGACACACAACGTTGTTGTTTTATCAACTATTATATCAAGAACCGACAATACAGGCACAAAACGCTGATATATCAAGTATTATATCAAAGTCTAACAAAACAGGAACACGGCGTTGTTCTATGCAGTTCCAATATTACAGCTACACAACGTTGTTATATCAAGTATTATATCAGGTACCAACATTGGTCAAAGTGAAGGTTTAAGTGAAGGAATCTAACTGTTGGTTTATTTGTGCTCCAGAATTTCAGTGGTTTCTTGCTGTCGAGTCCTCACCGTTGTTTCATCTCTGTGGTTATTTGATTTTTGTGTTCTCGGAGATGTTGCACTGATGAGTAAGGAGGCCTTCATTCGGAATGAGCAAATTAATTGGCTGAACCGTGACGGAAGTATGTGCGAGGATTTCAGCTACGTAAAATCGATTTAAGCCCCTCTGTGGAATTGCATTTCACTGACCGTTCCAAGGCGGTTCTTCTGTCGCGGTTTATTTTTGTTATGGTTTGTCTTTGAGTGCGTGTATCGCTTATATTATTTTGTTTTGGATAGCCAGTTGGCCATTTTGTGGGTAAGTAACTGTCCCTTTGGCTTTCCACTATTGATGTTTCCGTTAGGGTCTAGTTATTTCATGCTTGTGTTTCTTTCCCTTTGGTGTCACTGCTGTGAGCTGTGGGTTAATTGTATCGATTCCTGATCATTGCCTCCACTTCTATTTAACAAAGCATTAGTCCAGTACATTTAGCCTGAAATGACCCTTGACCCACAACTAATTCCTTGAGAAATGTTATCAGCAGTTTTAGTATCAGGAAGGTGTCCTGATTTATAGAAAAAAAGTCCTCAAAAAAATCTGAGGGGAAAGGGTATTTTATGGGGGTGAAAAAAAAATACGAAAAATGAAGAAAAATGACAAAAACGAGGCGTATGTTAAACAATTAATACTTGACTTCATTAAATCATCCAAAATGAATAGTTCTATCTGGGGAAAAATACTAAAAATTCTGAAGATAAAAGTTTTCTTTTAATTTTTTTTTGTATATATATATATATATGTTTTTGGTGAAATTTCGAAAAACGAGTATTAGCTTTTATAAAAAGCTTGAGTCTATGCTAAGCACACATAAATTTGTGTAGAACTATAATGTGCCAGTTGCAACAATGTGTAAAAAAGTCACAGATATCAAATGAGGATTTCCAAAGCTTATCACCAATGTCACATAAAACAAAATTTCCGATTTTTTTTTTCACTATCAGTTACAACTAATTGTACTACATGCCTACATTTACGGTTTCTTCATTTCGCATTCTAGTTTAAAGTTTCATTTTACATTCTAGGTTAACGTCATGAAAAAACAATCTTCCAAGATTGCCGTCTAGAAATGAAAACATTAAAAATTGAATGTGGGAAGAACTAGATAAGGGCAAATATATGTTTTACATAAGCTATCATTAAGATTGTCTACACCCCTGGACGTAGACAATAAAGGAAAGTCGCATAAAACAAGAAAAAAATAATTTCACTAAAAAAATGATAGTTTCTGTGCGCCAAAATAAATGATAAGTTATTGGTACACCAAAAGGTTTTTTTTTTTTTTGGGGGGGGGGGGGGGGTGGGGAGGGGGGAATCAAAATCAAACACATCACGAAAATGCCTATATAATTTTGACCCCAACTTACCCACTTTTATCTATATACTTGAAAAAACTTGGGGTTTATGGGTTATTTTTTTCTGCTCAAAAACATAGCTTCTGAGATTGTTGATACTCAATAGAACTGCCTCATCTATGTTTTGAGCAGAAATGAGTGAGTGAGTGTGTTTGAGGTTTACATCCCGTCAACAGCAAGTCATATGCAGTGGTTTCAAAAACATTTCGGCATCTGGATTTCAAGGAAAGATAGGAGTGTGATTTTCAATGTTATCTGAATAAAGCCTTTACAAATTTATCAAGCGTAGCAGGGGAATAATGTCTAAGTAAACAGTCTACTACCCGTCTATTGATGAAACCCCTGCATACGGAGACCGGACCTCGGTTTAAAGACCCATCTGAGAGTCTGGCGAAGCCCTTGGATCGAACCCACGACTCCTGGTTTATGAGGCTAGTAGCTTATCCACTACATCATGGAGGCTTCTTTTAGCAGAAATAAGAAAAATAATGTACATGTACACCCCCCTAAAACTCCCCAGTGCCCCACACACCCAGGTGTAAATGGGAAGCAGTGGTGTTAAAGTCAACTGCCTCTCCCTCGTGCGCGTGAAAACATCCGAAATGAGTGTTCGAGAGTGATTAATTAAGCTTGAGGCTTTAATCGCAATCGAACTAAAATAAATTAGTATAAACTAAAACTCCAGTAGGTGGGGGTTTCTATCGAGTACCCACAATCTATGCTTTTGAGCAGACATTACGAAACACGCCTTAACAAATCATTGTCAGTTGTTCAGCCCAAAAATGGAATTTTACGATAAAAAAAAAAATGATGTGTTTCTTATTTCTGCTCAAAACATAAGTAGATTGCGGAGCTCGACAGAACCGCCTGAACTTGGCGGTTCTACCGAGTACCCACAATCTATGTTTTTGAGCTGATTTAAGAAATTTAATATTTATCCCTGTACTATATAAAAGTGGGGTTCGAGGGGTCAAAATAATATAGGCGTGTTTTTGACCCCACCCATCTGGGCTTGGAGTAATAGATTGGGCTGCTAATGCTTCCGCACAGAACTGATACCGACCGCATATGAGTACTGCTAAAGCGCTGAGAATATCCAGAAAAGTTGCTGCGAGTCAGCCTGTCCATGCATGTAAACCCTTTTGGATTCATTGGGCGGCAGGGATTGAGATGTCATTTCATCTCAATGTCAGGTAAAAGTCCCACAAACTTGGGAGCAACGTCTCGTTTCGTGATGACTAGTAAGAAAAAACTCAGAATTTTTCTCTGGATTTTTTTAGGGATGATCAAATCTTCCCATAGATTTGAATATGCATGTTTTCGTTATGTTTTTTAAGACCCCAACTTTAAAAAAAGTTGGAGGGGCATATTGCTTCTGGTTCGTCCATTCGACTTTCCTTTATAGCATAACGCAAGAAACGTGCATGTAAGGGTCTTGAAATTTCATATATCGATTCTTCATGCAAAATTAGCTTACGCGTATTTTTTTCTTATCCGGATTATGCCCCTTTCAAAAGTTATTGCCCTTTGAATAATTTTATAAAATTTTGTCAGCAAAATATTTCAAAATCTATTGGAGCTAGAGCCTTGTAAGTTGGTGACGAGTAGATGTCCTGATAAACTTTTGACTAAATTCCGAAAAATACTTTGTGGCTAATGGCCCTTTGGCACTTTGGGTACATTGTAGGCCTATGCTTTGTGATGCACAGAAAAACTTTAGAACCTTGTATACCAGGTTTTTGAAATTTCATATATGGATTTCTCATGGCAAATTAGCTGAAAGATATTTTTCTCATCCGGATTTTGCCCCTTTTAAGGTTGTTTGAGTCAACCTTTGTGTTCAGTCAGCTCAAAACAGTTATTGTGCGCAATGTTGGGAGACACAATTTGTAAATCAATTTCAAGGGGGTACACCCCTATTATTTTTCCTGCCTGTTAAAAAGTCAGCGGCCAATTTCTATTGCAGTAAGTAGATAGGACAGTGTTGCAATTGTTCTGATTGTGATTTTTGAGTGGTTGCTTCCACAAAGTCACACATAGCTATCAAAATCTTACGTGCGCCATGTTACCGGAATACACCGTATGCACATATTTACGATATTAATTCATTTGATTCTGATGGCACAAATGTGCTTCCATACATTAAAATTTTGTCATGAGACATTGACGAATGTATTTTCCGACCAAAAACAAAATGTTTATTTTTACAACTTGAACATAGATCCTGTTTATCAATAGCATACAAGGAAAATATAAATGGCATGTTTTTAAATTTATCAATTTCTGACGTAAGTTTTGTTTTAGATGACGTCATTTGTTTGCGCGTGAGGAGCCTTACAGCCGGTAAAACAGTGTATGGTGCGGTTATCTGGCCATTACTTATTTAATGCTTTTTCTTCGGATTAAATCCTAATTTTCTCAGAACTGGCACGGATATTTTTTGAGGACTTTTTTGGTAATTAATATAACATAGCCCTGTGTTTTGGTGTTAAAAGAATTTCTCAAGGAATTGGTTGGACCATAACCTCGCCTACATTAAAATGTGGTCTCAATCAAACACTTTCTACATGCACATAGACCATGACACAGTCATAGCTGCAATCGATCTAAAAATTAAAATCTAAAATATTTTACACCGGTTATATTATGCACAAAAGTGGAAATATGACAAAGGTGACATGATTCCAATACCCTGTCCAAATCCTTTGTTGGTATGCAAGAAATATATTTGCACGCCAGGCAAGAAATGTCACAACACGTGAAAATGTCCGTGAAATGAACACCCCCTTAAACCCCACTTTATATAGAGAAAACTGGGGTTTACGGGGGTATACATTAATTTTCTTATTTCTGCTCCAAGACATATGTTGTGGGTACTCGTTAGAACCGCCTCAATAAGGCGGTTCTATCGAGCACCCACAACCTGTGTTTGGAGTAAAAATAAGAAAAATATCACAGATTTTCATCAGAAAAAATAGCCATTTTGGAGATGTGAAAACATGCTCTATGTTGCACGGATGTGTTATTGTAATGAAATGGGCCATGTATTCTTATTTCGCCCATGTAATCTAATCCACACTTTTAGAGGGTACTTTAACAAGTGTTACACTATTTCTTAGCCCTAGGGAAATCCTTAGCATGTATGCGAGAAATATTTTTTCTTGCACGCCAGGTAAGAATATCATAATGTTTAAATAAGTGAGATAAGACGTAAAAAAAAAAAAAAAAAAAAAGAATTTTGGTCGGTAGGTAGGAGAAACTTTTTTATTTTTTCTCCCGAAAAAAAAAATAGAATCGGGCCTGAATGTTTTATGTGTTTTTGTTATTGTACATGTTTTTTGTTAATAAAATTGTCATGTTGAAACTTGTACTGTATATCACAATTCATTGTAGATGCTCAAAAAAGTCAGCTCTGTATTTTAAAAGGTATAAATGCCAAAAACTACAAAAGTATACTTAAAACGCGAAATTACTATGTGACAGTGCAAAGACGACAATGGGAAGGATCGGAAATTGAAAATGGCAGGGTCGGTGATTTCATTTTTTTTTTTTTTTTTCTTCGTTGATAAAAGTAGCAGAGTCGGGGGTTCTCAAGCAGGGTCGGTCGGGTTAGCGGCAACACAGGTATTTTGTAGGCCTAATCAAAACTCACCCATGTAATCTCATCCATGGTTATCGCAAAACAGGAGACAGCTATCCTTACAATTAATGCATTATTAATCCGCGACCGTGTTCTTCAATTTCTGAACTAAGGCCATCCACAAATCATGGAATCGCGCGGCCATCTGGTTCATAAAATATAGACCCCGAAAATCTGACCGCTGAAAAAGCACGAAAAAAACAATAAAACAATTATATCTTTTGTTGCATTTGACGTAGAAACTTCCAACCTTCAAAGTGACCGGTCCATCGACAAGACTCAGTTCCCATCAGCCAGGACATCCATCACCGAGGTTGCAAATGCCAATGTCGCACACATGTTCTTGCATAAATATCTATGCGCATGGCTGTTTGAAGCCATTGTCAAATGGACAGAAAGCCGTGCTCAAACAGCAAAAACCATGTTCAAATCATGAAATTCGCGTGCCGTTTGAACATGGATTTTGAGCTTTTGATATCACAAGACGGGCCTTGCTTTGTTTACGTTACGTTGAGCGGCGTAACGTTATCGCCCTGAACGTAGCGTTTTAGGGTTCTTTGATGACGTCAGATAGTTACTGCGTAACAACGTCATTGTAAACAACATTCTGAAATGGCCGCCATGTTGGTTCGCCGGTCGCATTTCAAGAGTATAGATGGAGTTTATATGGAGTTTTTGGGCGTTTTCGTCAAAATTTGCTGTCGGAATCGAAAGTTATGCAAGAACAACGATCATCCATGGTTATTTCATGCATTAACATTTGCCGGATCCCTCGGAAGATATTTGAACATTCGGCCTGGCGGCCTCATGTTCAAACAGCTTCCTCGGGACCCGGCGAATGTTAATGCATGAAAAACCATGGTTGATCCTTATATTGTATTGTATTTTATTGTATTGTATCGTATCGTATCGTATCGTCTCTTATTGTATTGTATTGCATTACATTATTGTATTGCACTGTATTGCATTGCAATGCATCGTATCGTATCAGCATCAGAATTGTTACCCAGGAATCATATGTATCGTATCATATGTTCGTATGTATCGAATCATATGTATTGTATCGTTTGTATGTTTAATTTGAGGTTTAAAGTCCCACTCTACACTTTAAAGGTCGTTTTGGTGATGTGGGACTTTTACCCGACATGAAATGGCATCTCAAGTCCTGCCGCCAGATGAAACCAAAAACGTTTATATGCAGGGACAGCCCTTCTCGCACCTATTTGTCTGGGCCGGCTTAGACCTTCTTAGCGGTTTACCAGTACTCATGTGCAGTCGGTTTCATCTCTGACTGGAAGCATCATGCATCCAATCTGTTTCTCCAAGCCCCGATGGGCGGGTATCGTATCGTGCCGTGTTGTTTTGAATTGGACAGAGATTCCTTTAAGTATACTGATATATTCTGTACTAAAGAAAACCGATATATTTTATAATTGCAGGCACTGCATCTCTGGATCCAAAGTCTAATGGCAAAGTGAGTGCCGTAGGGTTTACCTACATACTCCTCACTAATACCCTCGGGGCCCTGATTGGACTGGCTGGGGGCATTATCACACAACCAGGTAACAGAAGAGCTGTGTTAGGAGACGATTTACTCACTGGGCTTACAACGTGAATGCAACGACGTATCAACATCGATGCGACGTCATGACGTCGCATCGATGTTGATGCGACGTTGCTAAGACGTCATGCGCCCGCTAGTATCTTGAAGTTCTGAGATAAGGACGTGGCTTCAAGTTAGCCTACGTACATGCTGAGGCCCAGTATAAGTTTTTCCAGATCATTACGAAAACACGCCTACCCTGTCAGCATAAAACAGCGGGCAAACGTCGGGCCGATAGCGATATATAGAGATTATCATATGGCATTTTTCATATCGTACCCCATATCAGCCCGAGGGCCGAAGGCCCGAGGGCTGATATGGGTCGAGGGCTGATATCGGGTATGATATGAAAAATGTCATATCATAATCTATTTAACATACATTTCACTTTTTAAAAAAATTGTTCAAAATAAATTGTATTAATTGCATCTGTCTAATACCAAAGTTCCAATGAGAATCTCATTATATTCGGCCTAGCTATGTAATTTAAGGGATGCTTGAGATTTGACAGAATGGAGAAAAACTACATTTGAAAAAGTCATCTGCTTATGTCGTCTGCTGAATTTTTTTGCAAAACTTGTAAAAAATATTTTTTCATACAGGCAAAACATGTGGACCCAGATCAGACTGCTCCTACATGAGCAGTCTGATCTTGGTCCACACTGTTTGCAAAGACTCATCCAAACAATTCGAACGGACGAAAATATTGCAAATTGCAAATGGCGTCCTGAACAACAAATGCGAAATGCCGCAAAATGAAGAAAGCCGCGTGTTCCGAATAGTGTGACGTCAGAGGTATGATAAAGGCTAAGGGGTGCGATAAAGGGTTGTGATATGGATTTTTGGGGTATGATAAAGCCCATGCGATATGGCAGCACGTGCAAGCGTGATACGTGCATTGGCACACCGGTTACCGCGGTACAACGTGACGCGACTGAGTACAACAAACGCTACTGTTTTTCTTTGACGGGAGGAAAGTATGAGTACAATGTTTCCTTTATTTTGTCGAACATATCACGATTTACGTTTTTCTGTTAGTTTTGCGATGACAACCGATTGTGTTTTTGTTGTCTTTCCAAATTTTAAGCTGTGACACGGTCAGAGAAGTGAAATCAAAGCCACAAATTAGGCCAAAATAGGTAGAAAAACAAAACTTCAAGTTTTAAGGGTCTATCAATCAGAAATAAATGACATATACACGAGCATTCTTGGGTTTTTCATGTCTCTAGGCATCGAAGTAAGTATACTTTTTTAATAATTCATAAAAAATAGTTTAAATCAGAATCGTACCGATTTTTCTTGGCTCACTACCTTGAAACACGGGTACACCTTACCACGGATTCGTGTGTTGTGGTTGAGTACACTAAACACGGAACAAATGGAACAACAAACACGGATATGGAAAACCGTATTTGGACGTTTTTACCCGTTATAAGCGCCTTTTTTTCAAGAAATAGCCAAGAGGAAAGATATATATTTGCCCTTTAGTTGAAAAATTACAATATGTACAGTGTACGCTTGGCCATTCCTAAAACAAAAAAGTGTTTTGGGTTGTAAGGTGTGTTTATGACATGGAGACAACTTTTTACAACAGATGCACAGTACACAGTCGCTATAATCCATAAAAAATGTCACAAACAAAATAACCTGTTTGTTTGTTTGAATTTAGCTTTTACGTCTCTGTCAACACTATGCAGGTCATTTTGGAATTGTTTCCAAGTTTGCAATTCTTTTTATCCGTCATTGAGAATTAACGACATCTCAAACCTACCACCAAAGGAGAATAATAGAGTATATGAAGGAACGTACGGACTCGCACCACTTTGTCTAGGAAGAGTAAGACCTAAGTGGTTAACCAGTAGTCCTGTGCGATGGGTTTCAGCTCTGTGTGGAAGTATCATGCAGCCCGTTTATTTCCCCAAGCAGCGGTGGATGGGGCCCAAGAATAACCTGTACATAAACATGTAAACAATATAGAAAACAGAGGGACCGTTCAAATAGCCAACAATGAGCTATACTGAGCAAAACCAACTTCAATGAGACAACACTCACAGTGCAACCACAAGAATCTGCAAAATAATTTGTTAGTAAAGAAGTTGCGCAAGCACATAGTCTGATCGCTGAAAGCAGCAACGAAAGACTAGCCCCGTATGCAAGTTCTAGCACACCAGACGAGGAAATCCTAGATTGTGCCCTGGAATAGAAAATTTTATCCTACCCGGGTTTTCTACGAAGGGATGGTATTGAAGTCGAGAATTCTGAGGTGTTTAACTCAACGGGTATCTGACGTACGCTATTTGTTTAGAAAGTCGTGTACGCTGTCCGTAATGCGACGTCACTAAACGTTACAATAGACGTTAGCAGTCGAAGTGACCGCATATTCAAACTCTACGTTTTAAGATTGAAGTAATGCAAGAAAAAGAATCTGAAATGGGTGTGCCTTGAAATGTTCTCTTTGATAATCATTCTGTTTTACTCGCCTCATAAACCAGGAGTCCTGGGTTCGATTTTTGGCTTCTCCAAACTTTCTGACGAGTCGTTAAACTGGGGTCCACTCTCTGTATAACCTTAGCGGGTTATTGGGACGTTTAACTCAAAATACACAAACGGTCATTTTCTCCCTTTCACTGACTTAAGAAGGGCAGTTGTCAAATTCTGGTGTAAGAATATGCACTGTGTTGGTTTTATAAGCCTTCAAGGTAAACTAACTGACTCGATGTGACCTAAATAGTGTTTGCTGGGCTGTTTAATGGACGGTCCGCCTCGCACCGCGGTTCCTGGACAGGCTTAGATCCTACAAGCGGTTTACCAGTACTAGTGTGCGGGTCAGTTTCAGCTCTGCGTGGAAGCATCATGCAGCCCATATATTTCTGCAAGCCCCTATGGGCGGGGGCGGCCAAAAAAATAGACGTAGAAGAAAAAGAAGAAGATGAAGAAAAAAAAGAAGCAGAGAGAAGAAGAGGAAGAAGAAAAAAGGAAGAAAATGGTGATAAAGAAGAAGAAGAAGAAGAAGAAGAAGAAGAAGAAGAAGAAGAAGAAGAAGAAGAAGAAGAAAAGTTGTATTTGTGTAGGATATACGCAACACTATTTATTAGCTAGCATAGTTTCCTCCTCTGCCACGGGGACCGCACTAACAGGAAAGAATTTGCTCCCTCTAATCCTGAATTTTCTTCCTTAGCCTACAGGTTTATAACCAATGACAACTGCGTCATGGGTACGACTCTTTGGCACAGAGTCGATTACTGTTTTTTTTTTTTTTTTTTTTCTTTAGCTATGCTCCATTCTTTCATTATGACTGTCATGTCTGAAGATGTTGATTCGCCCGGGATTTGATTTTTTTTCCCGCAAAAATGACCTCGCATCAACATACGGACTTGGAAAACAGGAGTGAGGTGTTACGCCCGATGCACCTAACCTACATTATACCTCCCTAGGTTGATTATGCGGAAGACAACTGAGGAAGACAGTTAAATCTTTGGCTTAGTGCTTAGAGCAGTTGATTTTTCCAGATCGTCCCAGGTTCGAATCTCACCAAAGGCGATTATCCCCCCCCCCTTTTTTACAACTATACTTCTCTCCATTGTTACGACATTCATGCTGCAAGAAAACCAAAGTAAGAGTCTTATATTTTTATTTCAGAAAGATACATTATGGCTGAGTTTGAGTTTAGCGATGATGGTCATCCAGATGACCCCAACACCATGTATACGATTGCCGAACCTAACAGTGAAACTTAGGATTGGGCTGATATTTTGTCTGGTGTCTCATAAGGTGCCGTTTTCGGTCCAGTTTTGTTCTTCGTGGACATTAATGACATTTTTACTGACATTGTGTAACAGGCGACAAAAATGCTACACATCTTTGGCCCGGTCGTGGTTCGAACCGGGGCCGCCGGATTGATAAGCAAATCTACCACGTTGATATAAAAGCCGGCTTGTATCGAAAGGCAGAACAAGTGTGCTATATACATATACCCTATGCCATTCTACCCATCCACATTGAGATTCGCCCTAGAATTTCTGGGAGTCCGAAAATCATGTGAAATAATACTCAAGGAGTTCTAATACACGAACTCTCATTTTTTTTGTTCTCTGCCTAGTTATCTGCTTAATGTATTGCATTAAACACTCATTCCGGTAAGATACGCGTACGACATAGTGTATTTTTTCACATCTCCTAAATGGCTACTTCTCTGATGAAAATCCATGCTATGTTTCTTATTTATACTACAAACATAGGTTGTGGGTGCTCGTTAGAACCGTCTCAAGGAGGCGGTTCTAACGTGTACCCACAACCTATATCTTAAAGCAGATATAATAAAAAAAGTATGTATATCCCCTTAAATCCCAGTTTCTTCTATGTAAAGTAAGGGTTGTTCATTTCACGGGACTTGTTCGCATGATGTCATGCCACATTTTCATGCCCAGCATCCGAGTCTATCCATTTGGTTCCGAAGTTTACGTGAGTCCTCTGTAACTCTAATGTCCCGGCAGCACATCCACTCGTCTGCGAACAGTCTTATTTCTGAGTCAATGTCGGTGGAAATATGATTAATATGCAGGGAGTATAACAGTGGACGAAGAACAGTCCCATTCGGGACCCAGACAAAACTGGAACACACTCCATATATACTCGCCGTTAACTCATATTGGGTCCATGCCATTTTACAAAAACTTACTATTTTCAGTAGCAAAGAAAGGGATCTATAAATTCAAGAGTCTCCCCTCCCCACCAATGCCGAAACTAAATACGTTGGGTTTCAGTTGTTCATAAGTAGGGGATGTGGTAAAAACGTTCTGGAAAGCCAGAATAAATGTGTTCAACCGTCCCCGTTGTCCAAGGTTGTTACCCAACCCTTTAAATTCGTACGTGTATAAGTTCGGAGATCATAATAAGAAATACAAAGGCATTAAAGAGTATGTAACAGCAAAATGGATCGTTTTGAATTAAAATCAGCATCATGTATCATGCCTTCGCTGGCGGATTAAAGAGTTTTATTTGAATTTATTTCGCCCCCGCCCACCGGGGCTTGGAGAAATAAATTTGGCTGCATGGTGCTTCCACGCAGAGCTGAATCTGACCACAAACGAGTACTGGTAAACCGCTAAGAAGGACAAAGCCTTGCCGGGCAAAGCGGTGTGAGCCAGATCGTCCAATGCATATAAGCCTTCTGGTTTCATGGGGCGGCAGGGCTTGAGATGTCATTTCATCTCAATGTCGGGTAAAAGTCCCACAAAATTGCAAGCAATGTCTCCAAAATGACGTAAATAGTGTTGACGGGGACATTAAACCCCAATTCAAACAAATATTTCAATTTATGAAGAATATTATCCGTGTTTGTTGCACCTTAATTGTGCTGACTAACCGCGTTATGGTGTATCATAACCCGTGGTAAGTTGTACCCTAACAAAAAATCAACCATTGAACCATCCACGGATTAAGTGGTTATTGACAAGAACTGGGGCAAAAGCAAATGCATCAATGGAAGCTCTGAAATCGCAATAACATATAAATCACAAAATCATGTGCATAAAAGATGTGTTACTGTCAAAAAACATTGAGCGAAGTATGCTGGGGTTGGTGAAAACACACTAGACGAAAGAAAAATGTTTGTGTTTTCGTTTATAATGAACAGAATTCTCTGCAACTGCATCAGTAAATGGTAATACCATTATTCTGCAGCTATGCAAAATAGCCACCCAAAAAGATAAGGATCTGGGCTACAATAAACCTTTTTCTTACCGAAAATACTGCTGTGACGTCATGATTTCTGTAGCGTTCGTTGTACTCTGTCGCGTTCGTTGTACTGCGGTAACCGGTGTGATTGGTGTCACGTTCGTATCGCCTATTCAAAACCTAAGTATTTTATACTAAATGTATGATAAGACGTCGTATCGCTTTCGGCCCGACGTTGGCCCGACATTCTTTGCTGTATTCAGATACATTCATTACGATAACTCATCCGTGTGGTATAGTACATTTTTCCATACCTCAAAAAAAAAAAGGAAATTTTATGATGAAAATTTGTGATAATTTTCTTATTAATACGCCAAACATAGGATTTGGGTGCTCGTAAGAACCGCCTCAATGAGGCGGTTCTAACGAGTACCCACAACCTAAGTCTTGGAGTAGAAATAAGGAAGATGATGTTTACATCCCCCCCCCCCCCCGTAAAACCCCAGTTTTCTCTGTATAAAGTGGGGTTTTAGGGGGTCTTTATTTCACGAACTTGTTCACGTGATGGTAAATTTTATCGCAAAAAAAAAAAAAAAACAACAATTTTCAGAAGATATAGTGTGATGTTTCTTTTTATTTCTGCTCATAATATAGATTGTGGATACAAGTTAGAACCGCCGGTTATAACGAGCACCCAAAACCTAGGCGGTTCTAACGAGTATCAACAATCTGTATTTCAGAGCAGAAATAAGAAAAATAAGGATTACCTCTGTAAACCCCGATTTTAGTTTATTTAAGTGGGGTTCAAGGGGGTCATCATTATGCAGGCGTGTCTTCCTGATGTATAGCTATCAATAATGACCTGCGATTTAGCGCACAACTTTGGAATGGTTGGGTGGGACCAAGGTGTCATGTATCTTGCGTCACTGTGGCGCCCGACTTCTATTGGCTTACAGTTGGGCAAGGCCTGCTGATGAGTAGAGGTGGATGTTACTATTTCTTCTCTTTCTATAATAACATTTTTTCTTGCACACCAGACAAGCAAATCCGTGATTTTACCCTGGGATAGAAATTTATGTTCTGACCCTAGTGTTCCGACCCTAAATCGAATATAATCGTGTGTTTGATAAGTGCACTGGTTGATTACCACCTCATGCGCGGCGTCGTCATGCGTGCCGTCATTAACATGGCGGACAAAATGGCATCACAAAATGGCGGACGTCGGTAACCGAAGTGACAGCAGCATTGAAAGTTCGCAATGGAAATGGAAGGTATGCAAGAAAAAGAATCCAATATGGGTGTGAGGGTGGATAGAAAAATCCGTCCCTCGGGATCACTGTCCGGCATCACTCGGCAAGCCTCGTGATTCCGGACAGTGACCCTTGGGACGGATTTTTCAATCCACCCCTCACACCCATATAAGATTCTTATATTCCATGCCTATGTTATCGCTTCTGTCTGTTTTCTCGCTTTCTCTGGTCGACGACACAGAATGACCCCACAATGGATGACATAGAGTTTATTTCGTTTTTGCCTCGATCACGGTGAAATAATTCACAAGTGTTCTAAGGCTTCCGAGTAAACAACGAGTGACGGATAGCGAACGAGGTGTTTGCACGAAAGCCTTAAAACACGAATGATGTTTTCTTCGTAATCAATCAAAACAACAAAATAAACTGTTTATTACATTTCCATTCATGATTTACCTTTGAATTTTCAAATTCAACCATTTTGATTGCAACCAAAATAGTTCCAGTCAGGGCATGGATTTCATGAGGAGTGCTTTAAGTTTGAAAATCAGACGCCATCTTGTTTTCAATTCAACGCAAAAATCATCCTGTGACTGAAATACAGGTACATGTACAACAAAATCATGAAAGTAGAACTGTATTATCAAGAAATCATCCTTTATCTTCGTGTTGCATGTCTTTCCTTAAAAACGTCAAATGGACGCGAAAATTGTAGTCTGATTTCTATGAATGAATCAGATTTTCCGCCGAACGTCAACTATTATTATTGTTGTAACCAATGCCATCAGCAACGTCGCCTAGCAATAATGACGTCAAAACGTTCGAAATGAAATAATTCACTCAGTGATAATTTACTGAGAAATCTCTGTAAATCACTCCTTAAAATGTAATAAATGTCCTTAACTCTTAATGCAATCAATCAATCAGTCAGCCAATCAGTGCACAACGAAGACTGGTTAGACTGTTGATCTGAGTCTACGCTGTGTGCACCAGTTCTAACAGACAGCATTGCGTGGCGTGGAAAACGAGATGCGACCACACAAATTAAAACAGCTAACAAGTATAACCAACACATTGAAATGATACGCAAACAAGAACTCAGAAGCAAAACATAAATAATCCGCTGTTCACGGCACAGTCAACACTATTCTAGGTCATTTTCGAGCCGGTTAGTTTACCTATCCACACTTTCCAGGGCATGCTCATACGGAAGCGGTTAACCAGTACAGTGCACATTCTTTCGCCGGAAACTGAAAACGGCTCCTCTTGAATCAGCGGAAGGGAGAGAATGACCGTAGAAAAGATTTCATGATCAATTTCCACGAAAGAATGTTGCCGACCCCAACAGGTATCGAACTCGCGCCCTCCTGGTCACCAGTCAGATTCACATCCGACTGAGCTACCGAGCCCGGCACAATCCGGAATTAAGACGTAATAATACAGTTGAGGGTCGTTCAATTTTTAACTGGCCTAACACATTTACTGACCCGTGGCAAGTGCACGGGTTTAACATATTATTTATCAATGTCTTATACATTTTATCGGCCAGGCTAGTATTTGCAGTCTGTGCGAGGTAAAATAACATGCCAGGGCTCAGTGATGACGAATTTTCTTCACAAAATTAGAACAGAGCAGTGTTTGGTGCATGTCTTTGAAAACACGGACGAATCAGGAAATTGATGAGGAGTTGTGTGAAGTTTACGGAAAGATTACATCTTCATATTCAACTGTTAAAAATGAGTGTCTGGTTTCAAAAGTAGTCGGGTGACGTTGGAAGACGAGCACCGTAATAGAAGACCTGTGAACGCACTTGATGACGTCACTGCTGAAAATCTAAGTGAACTAGTAAAGCAGAACAGGCGAATGAAAGTTTCGGAAATGGCTAGAAGATTGGAGATTTCTAAGGGTAGCATTTTTAACCATTGTACATGAACAGTTGGGCATAAGGAAACTTTCAGCGCGCTGGGTGCAAAATGGCTTAGTAAAGAACAACGAGCCGTCAGAGTGTCCACGTATGAGTCGCTTTTGGAAAGATAAGATTCTGACCTGGAAAACTTTCCTGAAAGACTTGTTGCCTGGGATGAAACTTGGATCCATCACTATGATCCCGAGACTAAGTTGCAGAGTAAACAATGCATTGACCACGGTTCACCGCGTCTAACGAAATTCAAGACTCATCCTTCAGTTGACAAGGTCATGACAACTGTGCGTTCTGTTGGTGAATTATTTACCCCATAGCTAGATTATTAATGGGGACTATTATGTTAATATTTTGGATCGATTACGTGCAACTTTAGTACAGAAAAGGCGTGGAAAAGTACAAAAGGTGTGCTGTTGCAACATGACAATGCTAGAGTCCATACTTGCAAAGTTCCAGTGGACGCAAGGAAGCGGAACGGTTTCAAACCCTTAACCCATCCAATCTATTCTCCTGATCTGGCACCCAGTGATAAATTTTTGTTTCTGAACTTGTAGAAAGAATTGCGTCAACGTCACTTCCGGTCAATTGAAGCGCTGAAGGCAGCGGTAGGAGGGTGGATTGAATCCAAAGACACTGAATTCTTCAAAACTGGACTTAGCCGAAACTACGTAGTATGACCCATCTTCTTTCTTATGAATGTTTTCATTGCTCTTAAAGGTTCTCATTTTAGATTTTTATTTGCCTTCACTGCAGCTGGTGTTGTGCCGTGTGGCGGCCGTAAAACGTCTCCCCGTACATCAACCATAGTGCAGTTTATATTTTACTTTTGGTCCTTTGAGATCAGCGTGAATATTCTGAGAAATCAGAAATAAAGTATTGGTTTAGACTCATATTCTAGACAGGTTTTTAATTATTTGGACCCAATTTTGATTTATATCAGTCTTTGAATCGACTGCCTATTCGAAATTCGCAAAATTGCAGTATGTTTCCTCTGGCTTTCTTTGCCGGATCATTACAGGGTCACTGATGAGGCTTTATTAGCCGAAACTACGTAGTATGACCCATCTTCTTTCTTATGAATGTTTTCATTGCTGTTAAAGGATCTCATTTTAGATTTTATTTCAGCCTTGGATTTCACACAACATACCTTTTAACAAAAATCTTAGGAAAGCCTACCTAAAATATTCAATAATATGGATATCTGGAGCTATTGGAAGATTTTTTCTAGGGACTCCAGGCTTAGTTCGAATTAACAATAGTAAACCAGATAGCCGTGTTCGAGTTTGGAAGTTCCACTTTATATATACAATGTCAGAAATTCGTCTATAAATTTAGGCCTATAAAATATTTGCGCTAATTCGACAGACTCATACATATCGTGCAAACCCTGCAATTTTTATGGCCATCCAGAAGAAAATGTTATCAAATGACTTTAATATTTTCGTGCACTTTTGATAAAAAAGCATAAAGTTTTAGTTGTGCTATTTTGGACTGTTTGTTTGCTTTCTCTCTGCTCTAAACCTCATAATCTGAATGTTTTCTGGTAATATAATTTGAATTTAGCCCTTTGAAAGGTTTTTGCTCTTTAAAAGTTGGCAGAAATAAATATAAAGTTTTTTCCTGATCTACCGACCTATCCCTCATTTCGGCATGTTAGTAGAAACTCTATTTCTTTTAGGCTTTGTCAGTGCATGTAAACAATGAATACTCATTTTGCCACCAACTTTGAAAATGTTGCGGGGCTTTTTTTAGTCTTTCTGGCATTTACGTTCGCTCATTTGTTCCTACGCCATGCTTTCTTGTGCATAGCACAACTTAAGAACCATATTTGATAGTGTTTTGATTTTTCATATATGGATTCCTCGTCGTAAAATAGGTGACCCATATAAGTTTCATATCTTAATTATCTCCCATTCATCAGGAGAACACACCTATATAATTTCAACCTCCTTTAATCCCAATTTTATATAGAAAAACTGGGGTTTGCATGGGTATATTTCATTGCTCACTAAAGAAACAAACAAACAAAAAAGTTCAACCGGATAGTAACTTCTTTTCTCTCTTATATTTGTGAGAAATGACTACGTTGCATTATTACTTAGGTGTATTCGGGGTCGAATTTTCAGCTGCATTTTTGTCGTCGCTCCGTCTACCAGTACGCACATCTATAAACGGTGTACATTTACAATTCAAGTTAATTCAAGAAATCAATGTAATTTATTTAACGCTCATTGAAGTATGAATAACATCACGAAAACACGCCTTTATAATTTTGACCACCTTGAATCCCACATTTATATACAGTAGAACTTCGATGGCTCGAACACCGATGGCTCGTTTAAAATGGATGTGTCGAACCAATTCTTGATCCCCTAGCGAAATCCTCTACATGAGAAATAGTGGGGGGTAATTAAGGAGATTTTTGTCTTTTATCTTGCAAATGTATGCTGTGTGTACTCATTAGAATCGCCTCGATGAGGCGATTCTAATGAGTACACACAGCATACATTTTCATAATAAAACACCGAAAAGATGTCTAAAAGTATCTCGTTATGCTTCCTGGCAGTAAACTCAGTGGCTCGAACTACCCCTGTCTCGAACAGATTTTCGAGGTCCCAAAGGTGTTCGAGCCATTGAAGTTCGACTGTAGTAAAACTGGGGTTTACAGGGGTAAACCTTATTTTTCTTATTTCTGCTCTAAAATATAGATTGTGGGCACTCGTTAGAACCGCCTCATTACTCGATAGAACCGCCTCAATCAATGAGGCGGTTCTAACAAGTGCTCACAATCTATATTTTGAGCAGAATTAAGATAAAAATCACCATTTTTCATCTTAAAATTTTCATTTTTTTCGGCTATAAAGGTATCAATGTATTTGTATAGGCATGTTTTTGTCATGAACATCGGGTCTCGAGCAAAGTAAGGTATTCACTTAAACTTTGCTCGTGACCCGAATAACGTATCTTTATTACTTATATTTACATTCCTTTCCATCCATTATGTGAGAAGCCTCCGTGGTCGAATGGTTACGCTACTCGTCTTGTAAACCAGGGGTCGCAGGTTCGATCCCGGGCTTCTCCAGACTTTCGGATGAGTCTTTAAACCGAGGTCCCGTCTCCGTATGACCTTAGCTGTTGGTGGGACGTAAAACTGAAACACTCACTCCATCCATTATGTGACGAATAATTCTGATTTGAGGGCTAAAAAAGAAACAAGAAAACAATTGCAAGGTGTTTTCCTATAGACGGATCCAATGTTTTGACACGTGACCTTGTTTACTTGTCATTGCGCATGCGAAAAACTACTTTTCCTTTTGATAACGATCTTTCGTGGTTGGCAAAAAGCCGCTGGTTCCATATAAATACATTGTAAAGAGGTTTAATATTACTCGCATATTTTAGTTGACTGTTACTGAAAGTCGACCGAATTACACTTTAAATGAGCAGATAAATATATTCTAGACTTCGTTCCTGCATCTTCCACATTTTTAGACATTCGTTTTGCACATTTTTATTACAAATAATTAAGACCATCCCGCCTCGTTACCTGCCTAAGTTTAACAGGTAATTATCATCAAAACATCCTCAAATATTCTAGAAACCAATAATTACTAGCTAAGACATGTCTATTTTATAAGCTTAAAGGTCCATTTTGTCGTTTCGATTTCAAAGAAAAATACAAGTTTACAGAAAATGGCATGCATTTACAATGGCGACAAACGGACAAAAACTTTTTTGTCCACCACCGGTAAGTCCCGGCAAATAGTATTATTGGGTGATGACGTAGTGTTTGGATTTGTCTATGACCAACGGAAAAGCTATATGGACATCATAACACCGCCATCGTCTTATCATATTGGAGAGAATCGTCCAATCATATTGGAGAATCGTCCAATCATATTTGAGAGAATCGTCAAATCTTATTGGAGATAATTGTCCAATCATATTGGAGAGAATCGTCCAATCATATTGGAGAGAATCGTCCAGTCATATTGTAGAGCATCGACCAATTATATTGGAGGGAATCGTCCAATCATATTGGAGGGAATCGTCCAATCATATTGGAGAGTACCGTCCAATCATATCTGAGATAATCGTCCAATCATATTGGAGGGAACCATGAGTTATTTTGACGTCTCTTTGTGACCATATGACCTCGCGTTAGTCAAGTATTCATTTAGGTGTGACCAACATTGTGTCTCAAAAGCTGTCTATAGGGATGTTCTGTAAATGCATATGGAACGTTAAAATATCTTTATTGCTTATATTTACATTATTTTCCATCCATTGTGTAACAAAAATAAACAACAAATCCGGTTTGATTGCTAAGATTGAAAGTAGAAAACAACTGCACACAGTTTTTTTTTTTTTTTTTTTAAATAACAACGGAAGTGTGTCTTTAACGTCGTCATCGTCCATTCGTATTGGAGAGAACCATGGTGTATTTTTGCGATTCTTAATGATCTTATGACGTCGCGTGGGGCATTGAGTCCATTTAAGTATGAACAGCACTGCGTCCCGTTGTTATAGCCTTTCAAAACGCAGTGAGCCATGTGGTTTTAATTTTTGGAGGCGATCGTGTTTTATATTAGTCGCCATTATTTTGTATTTTACATTGGTGGAAAGTTGCAGTTCTCTTAACATTACTTAAACACGCCTATAAAAATACATTGTAAATTTTACCACAGAAAAGACGACAATTTTCGGATGAACCATTGTGATATTTTCTTATTTCTGCTTAAAATATAGATTGTGGGTACACGTTGGGACCGCCTCATCGAGGCGATTCTAACGAGTACCTTCACTTTTTATTTTAGGACAGAAATACGAAAAATTATGTTTATCTCTGTAAACCCCAGTTCTGCTATATAAAAGTTGGGTTCAATGGCGTAAGATTTATATATGCGCGTTTTCATAATGTCTTAGACTTAATCATGCGGTGTTTTGTTCGACCTGGATGGACGCCGAAAAATTGACTCTCATAAAAAAGAAGTTTAATTTATTGTTTTTCCCTTATTTTCTTGTCTTAATTATCAGCAGACAAGTCTTAACCCGCAACTGTTAATTTTCTCTAAAGTAGTAAATAACTTTGTTGACATTCTTTCCGGACATTATTGTACTAGTGGGTGGGGTAAACTCGAATTCTATGAGCAGGTTTTGAAATTTCTTAGGAGCTTGCCACATTCATTCTTCTGAAGAACCTTCTGTTATCAGATATTTTAGTGCGCCGAGCTATATGTAATTTGACCAGTGCACTGATTAGCCATTTGTAGTTGTCACAGTGCACCGGCTGTGAAAAGCACGGAATCAGAATTGTTGCTTGACACCCACTGGCGGATTGCCGCACTCATTCTTCTGAAGAGCCTGTGTGTTGTCAGGGAGTCAGCGAGTGTGGTCTGAGCGTACAGCTGACGGATTGCTGGAAACAAAGTGTTGTCAGATATTTAAGAGTGATGTGCTTTGATTATTTCCAACACAATATTCCAGGAGGTCAAATGTTGTCAAATTGAAGCAAAAAAATGACCCATTATCATAAGAGTAAACCTTGTAGTCTTTGTAATTAGGTTTGGCCTATGGAAACTGGAAAAAGGACTCGCACAGATAATAGTAATCAGGAATGCATGATAACAAATCAGGAAAATACTGACAGACTGACACAGTACATGGCTGTCACTAGGAAGATTAGCATGCAATTAAGCTCTGAGGGCAAACGTAATTACAATTCCTCAAGTGGTTTGAGTCTGGCCGAAGACATTGAAACTAATCACGGCCCAAGGTTTCGTTGTTGTTGTTGCAAACACATACTGTAAATCTTTAGAGAATTGTGTCGAATGCGACAACTGTGAAAAACGTTTTCACTCGACATAACCAACAATTATTAGAGCTCAAATCTGGAATTGGAACTTGGTATTTCTAAGACTGCAAAGCTAAATTTGGCCTGTGGAGAGGTACTGTCCTTAACGACCATCAGGTGGTTCAATGTGATCATTGTGAAACACACAGAATGTTCATTCATCTCAGTGGCTAAGTATGGTACTTTGATGAACTCAGACTGATAATGGGTTTGCCCGAAATGTGAGGTATGCAACTTTTCAGACTCTTTCTTCAGTGAATATATAGAACTGGACAAGGGAAACAAATGTGAACCCCTGTCAAAGGATCAGAAAGTTAGATCTCCGACTACTGACATAAGTCAGTCAAATTTTGTAAAAGGTTTGAAACTTTGCAGTATAAATATTAATGGTATAAGAGGATAAATACTTGAACTCTTAGCTTGATACTCATCATCAACTTATTATGGCCGCACAGGAAAAAAGACTGACAGTTCAATAACGACCTCGGAGCTTTTCCCTGAAAATTGTCAGTACAGTGTCTGCAGAAAAGGTAGAAACTCTCATGGTGGCCGGGTGATGTTGCTCATTCACAGGGACATCTCTCACATGCCATTCATGGAATATGAAACGTCTCTCAATCTTTCTGGGATAAGGTATTTGCAAAGAAATCTCTCTTTATAGCAAGTTGGTATCGGCCACCAAATGACGCGGTCAAAACCTTGCAGTTGGTAAAACATTAAGGCTCAGCATAAGTGTTAAAACTTCCAGCAGAACATGTTCTGGGTGACTTCAACTTCAGAGACATTGCTCAGTAAACAAGGTACTATGCTGAGTCAGTCCGAAAGACAAATATCATTATGACTGATCATGAACTCGAACAAATCGTTAAAAAGATGTGAAGGCAATGATCAAGAATCGATACAATTAACCCACACATCTTACGGGAATGAAACATAAACATTAAATGACTAGACCCTAACGGAACTTCCCTACTCGTGATAAGACACTTTGGATTTGATTCTTACATCTTTATCAGGACAATGTGAAGATCAGAACTTCAGTCTCCAGACAAACTAAGGAACCATGATATTATTACCGGATTTTAAAAAAATCTTCACTCCACCTATTAAGAAATTTCGTCCGAAGTTGAACTTACCTCCCCACCCCCATCCCCAGAACTTCAGTTAAATAAAGCAAATTCTTCTGACGCCGAAGCTCCGCTTTGGGGGTCTACATCTATCTATTGTAGATAGGTTTGTTTCCTGCAAAATTTATGATAAACGTGATGATTTTGATTTTGAGATTGTACATTTTTCGTGCTTGGATGGTGATACTCCTTGTACGGCATCCTATGGCGTTTATATTTCGTAATTAATTCTATTTGCCACAGTGTCTAGTCATGAAACCGACTTCAACATCACTTCGTAATAAATTGTTAACGGCTGAACTTCTTAATCGGTGTTATCTGCATCATAAACTATGCAAAATAGAAGTGAAGGCAATGCCTTTTCTAAATTTTATAGACGTCATTCCGATATTGTTTCTAAATTCATTGTTAGACTTAAATCTCTTCTGCAACAATGTCTATTGGAACCCGAATTTTACGGTGACTTAGTATATAAATTCAGAAAAAAATATACAATTGCAATGACTTAAGAACCCAAATTCGTAAATCATTCTTTGTCATAAAACGATTGGGTACAACATAAATGTTATACGACAGACTGCATGCATGGTTGCTAACCCAATCACGATTGACAACTTTGCTTCCCTCTTTAATTGCACGCCGGTGGGCCAGGCCTCAGATTCTATGACGGTTCCATCGTAATGGCTTACTGAGAATTAGAGAGAATTTAATTTTAAGTAATGTTGGCTGGTGCCTGATGCTCTGTCTCTGGACGCGTCCATCGGAGTTTAACTGTTGATTTTCTTTTGCTCCAGCTTTTCAGTGGTTTCTTGCTATCGAGTCCTCACCGTTGTTTAATCTCTCTGGTTGTTTCATTTTTGTGTTCTAGGAGATGTTGCACTGATGAGTTAGGAGACCTTCATGCGGACTAAACGAATATTGTCTAAATCGCGATAGAAGTAAGGGCGTTGATTGCAGCTGCTTAAAATCGATTTAAGTCCAACAGTGGAATTCATGTCACTGACCGTTCCGAGGCGGTTCTTCTGTCGCGGTTTATTTTTGTTATGGTTTGTCTTTTGCGTGTGTATCGCTTATATTATTTTGTTTTGGCTAGCCAATTGGCCATTTTGTGAGAAAGTAACTGTCCTTTTGGCTTTCAGCTATTGATGTTACCATTAGGGTCTAGTTATTTCATGTCTGCGTTTTTTCCCTTTGGTGTCACTGCTGGGAGCTGTGGGTTAATTGTATCGATTCCTGATCATTGCCTTACTTCTATTTTTTATATAAAAAGTGACTTTTAAACTGTGAGAAAGGATGCGCTAAGATTTGCATAGGAAACTTCTTTATTGGTCATTTAGATGCTCGATCTCTCCAAAAAGAACTTTGATTTGATAACCTGTTTCTTTCGAACTTCCTACTAATATCATATCCC
Organism: Lucinisca nassula; assembly: GCA_963580285.1. Taxonomy (NCBI): domain Eukaryota; kingdom Metazoa; phylum Mollusca; class Bivalvia; order Lucinida; family Lucinidae; genus Lucinisca; species Lucinisca nassula. Next base: position 94,606,954 of record OY757014.1, read on the forward strand.
CTCCAAAACTAGCGGGTCTGTAACTTCTATTCCCTGGATCACACCAAAGATTAGAAGGAAGATTCGTAGAAGGAAAAAGATTCATGCAAAGGCAAAAATGTTGGGAAGTGGTAAACTCCTGGCAAAATTTGAAAACTTGAGACGAGAAATTAAGAATGACATCAAAACCCAGCACGATTTGTATATAATAATTTAGTAGGTGATGTAAAGGCAAATCCCAGAGTCACCTACAGATATATCAATAGCCAGAAGCAAGACAGGCAAGGCATCCCGCCACTAAATAAAACAGGGGAACGAGGTTGCCAAATCACCCTCTGAAAGGGCAGAGGAACTAGTTGGTCATTTCAATGATGCGTTTAATAAAACTGAGTTCCAGGAGGTTTCATTGACATGACGATCGGTCCTTTTCATGGATGTTGTTGGTGTGTCATCGGCGGGAGTGATCAAATAACTTAAAGGCTTGAATCCATCAAAAGCTTAAGGACCTGATGAGCTTCATCCTGAAGGCACTAGCAAATGAGTTATATCCAGTGTTTGCACATCTGTTTGAACGGTCCCTTGATATGGGTGAAATCCCCTAAGAAAGGCCGCTAGCGTACATTTGCCGACTCTTCAAAAAGGAAATAGCGCTATTACTCGTAACTAAAGCTAAAATAGTATAAGCGATACAAACACCCAAAGACAAGCCATAAAAAAAATAAACCGCGACAGAAGAACAGCCTTGGAACGGTCAGCGGAAACGAATTCAACATGCTTCAACATACAGTCAACTCAAACATCATGGCACACTTGGATGCAAATTAAATTTTGTCAGACAGACAACAAACATTTAGGAAAAGGCACAGCCGTGAAACTCAGTTAACACAGTTATTAACGATTGGAAAATAATCTTTGACAAAGAGGGGCAGGTCGACATCTTTATTTTGGATTTCGCGGAGGCTTTCGACGTCCAGCTCATGAACCACTTACATCAAAATTATCTACTTATGGAATCGGGGGTTGCACTGATGAGTTAGGAGGCCTTCATGCGGACTGAACAAATTATTTGTCTAAATCGCGACGGAAGTAAGGGCGAGAATTGTGGCCACGTAAAATCGATTTAAGCCCCCAAGTGGAAATCTTTCCACTGACCGTTCCAAGGCGGTTCTTCTGTGGCGGTTTATTTATGGTGTTGTTTGTTACTTGCTGTGTGTATCACTTGTGTCTTCTTATTTTGGATGGCCATATGGTCATTTTGTGGGAAAGTAACTGTCCTTATGGCCTTCCTTTGTTTAGGTTTCCATTATGGTCTGGTCGCTTAACGTTTGTGTTTCTTTCCCTTTGGTGTCTTTGTTGGGTGGAGTAAGTTAATTGTATCGATTCCTGATCTTTGTTTTACTTCTTCTTCTCAAATTGACAGATTTCTTTCTTTGCTACAGAAAACAGCGCGAAGTTGTAATGGTGAATCTTCAGAGTGGGCTCCAGTTTTGTCTGGGGTCCCACAAGGGATTGTTCTTGATCCACTGTTATTTTTCCTGTACATTAATGATATTTCCACTGATACTGACTCACAAATAAAACTGTTCGCAGACGACTTTGTTTGCTACCGGGAAATTAGAGATACAGCGGACTCACTGAAACTTAAGAATGATATAGATAGATTAGGATGATGGGCGTGAAAATGGGCATGAGTTTTCAGCCCGTTAAATGCAATATTATGCAGATAACTAGCATCACATGAACACGTCCGTGAAATTAAGACACTCCTTTACCCGACTTTATATAGAGAAAACTGGGGTTTACGGGGGTATACATTATTTTTTTTATTTTTGCTTCAAAACATAGGTTGTGGGTATTCAATGAGGCGGTTCTAACGAGCACGCACAACCTATATTTGCAGTTTTTGTAAGAAAAATATCAAAGATTTCTTCAGAAAAGTAGCCATTTTGGAGATGTGAAAAAATGCAAGGGTGTGTTATCGTAATGGGAAGTAGTTTAGGTCGTAGTACCAAAGCGTTAATCCAAAATCGTTAATCCATAGAAAAAAATGGCAAATATCAATGTTCAGATCAACAGACATGGACTCCAGAAGAGTGTAATCAGGCGTCCGCGGATATTAAGCATTACTTGGTAAGCAAGCTTCGCCCACCATGCCCATCGACCCGAACGAAGAAAAGGTGTAAATGCCGAGAAGGGTATGTCCGAGGTTTTTTGAAGTCTTCCCCTGGCTTTCCATTGGCAAACATATCAGAAATAATTCTGGAAATGGCAACATTGTACGGATCAACAAGATCATGGTGCCTCCCATAGAACTTCTTTAGTGTTGATACCAGTTTGGTTTTTTGATACCACTGGCATAACAACCTGGTAGTGAGCACCTTCCCACGTTCAATAAAGTCCTGATACTTGGAACAGGCTCTAGCATAACGGATTAACTGTGAAGAGTAAACTCCATATGATGGTGCAGACGGGATATTACTGCTCAGGAAGGGAAAGTTAACAATGGGAAAATCTGAAGTCATCTCGTCTATCGTACAACCTAGTAGTAAGCTTCCCGTTGTCAATATAGAGATAACAATCCAAGTATGAGGAGGAGGTTGCAGTCTCTGTTGTTTCCTTAATTTCAAGTTCACGTGGATAGATGAATTCCAAGTACTCTGAGAACCAATTAAATCGGGACTCGTGCAAAATTTATGATAAACGCGATGACTTTGATTTTGTGATTGTTAATTTTCCTTTTTTGGATGGTGATGTTCCTCGTGCGCCATCCTATGGCGTTTATATTTCGCAATTAATTCGATTTGCTAGAGTGTGTAGTCATGTAACTGACTTCAACACTCGTAATAAATTATTAACGGCTAAACTCCTTAATCAGGATTATCGGTACCATAAACTACGCAAAGCCTTTTCAAAATTTTATAGACGCCATTCTGATTTAATTTCAAAATTCAATATTGGACTTAAATCTCTTCTGCAACAAGGTCAATCGGAACCCGAATTTTATGGTGACTTAGTATATCAATTCAGAAAAATATATAACCGCAATGACTTCAGCACCCAATTTCGTACAATCATTCTTCGATATAAAAAGATTGGGTACAACATGGATGTTATACGACAGACTGCATGCATTGTAGTTAACCCAATCACGGTTGGCAACTTTGCTTCCCTCTTTAATTGCACGCCGGTGGGTCAGGCCTCAGATTCTATGACGGCTCCAACGTAAAGGCTTATTGAGAATTAGAGAGATCGAATTCAAGGTAATGTTGGTTGGTGCCTGATGCTCTGTCTCTGGTCGGGCCAATCGGAGTCTAACTGTTGGTTTTCTTTTGCTCCAGCATTTTAGTGGTTTCTTGCTGTCGAGTCCTCACCGTTGTCTCACCTCTGTGGTTCTTTGATTTTTGTGTTCACGGAGATGATGCACTGATGAGTTAGGAGGCATTCATGCGGACTGAACGAATTATTTGTCTAAATAGCGACGGAAGTAAGGGCGAGGATTGTGGCCACGTAAAATCGATTTAAGCCCCCAAGTGGAAATCATTCCACTGACCGTTCCAAGGCGGTTCTTCTGTGGCGGTTTATTTATGGTGTTGTTTGTTACTTACTGTGTGTATCACTTGTGTCTTTTTATTTTGGATGGCCATATGGCCATTTTGTGGGAAAGTAACTGTCCTTATGGCCTTCCTTTGTTTAGGTTTCCATTATGGTCTGGTCGCTTAATGTTTGTGTTTCTTTCCCTTTGGTGTTTTTGATGGGTGGAGTAAGTTAATTGTATCGATTCCTGATCTTTGTTTTACTTCTACTTTAGAAGGAACGGTCCTCGAGAATGTTGTTTCCGTAAATACCTTGGTGTGACAATCACACACGATCTGAGATGGAATACAAATACAAGCAACCCGTGTAAATAGAACGCTTGGTTTCCTGAGGCGAATCTTCACCAGTGTTCTCAGGATGTAAAAGAGGCAGCAAATAAAGGACTTGTTCTTCCAGTTTTGGAATATGGTAGTTGTATCTGGGACCCACTGGAGTGGTCCTTAATTAGAAAATATAATAGTTTTGAATGGTTAGATCCTTTGGAAGCAAAGAATACACCAAATAAACGAAAATAGCAGATTCGGTTTTATCGAGTCAGTTCATGACCAGTACTGAAATGTGCAACACCGGCCACGCCCTCTAGCGACGGCTTAAGCAGAACTCTATTTTCAAAATGAAGCCCCCGCCCATAGGGGCTTGAAGAAATATATGGGCTGCATGATGCTTCCACGCAGAGCTGAATCCGGCCCGCACACTAGTACTGGTAAACAGCTTAGAGGATCTAAGCCTGTCCAGGAACCGCGGTGCGAGGCGGACCGTCCATGCTAATAACCCTATTGGTTTATTGGACGACAGGGCTTGAGATGTCATTTCATCTCAATGTCGGGTAAAAGTCCCACAAAATTGGAAGCAACGTCTCCAAAATGACCTTTACAGTGTTGGCGGGGACGTTAAACCTGAAATCAACCAACCAATTTTCAAAATGATTCTAAATGAAATCAATGTTCCCAAAGGACCAGAAAATATAATCTGCACTATAATGGATGAGCTGCTAGATTTGTAACACGAAATTATTGCTTTGAAACTGGGGGCAGGTCTGGAATACTAGGAAAATTAAGAAAGTCTCTCAAGATAAAGAGACGAGACATTAGGCTCATGCTTTTATACAAAAGTCTAAATGGTTCTGCCAGCATTACAACATATGACCTTGTTCCCCCAGGTAGGCAGTAGAAATCATCATTTGTTGGCCTTTCAGACCCTTAATGCAAGAACTGACGTGTATAAAGGCTTGTTCTTCCCTCAAACCATTAGAGATTGGAATGCCCTACCCGATTCGATCAGTTCGACAGCTGAAGGTGCCGAGGATTGTGTAGCTAAGTTTATCTCTTTGGTGAGAGCTTGGGACTAACCTCCCATACCACAGGCCTTGGTCACAATTAACAATTCTGATTTCTGATCGTTTTCTTCAGACAGACGTTCAGTCATGACAGTCCGGATTTCGTACAAAAACATATTTCCAAAATTATGTGACAAAAGGTTTCCGAAGCTTGCTTCCCCTTTAATATAATAGTCTCGTCACGTTCGATTTTGAACTCTCGAAGGTAATTGATCCGCTAGAACTGAAGTGGTTTTGTCTAAATGCAATGAAACTGTAATTTTGTCCTGTAGTATAGGCGGGCCTGTCTGCTTGAACTTTTGTTGATTGTCCATGATATAAGCAATCTTTTCGCAGAGCTATGGCCACTTGTTTGGTGAAATATTTGATGATCAATCAGACTGCACGATTAGCTTAAATTAGTCGCCGTACAATCAGACATAGATACTATCCGTGCAAAAGTACCGACGTATTGACCATGGTGACATACAGGATATAAAAGTTTTATTTACAAACAGGCACCGCAAAACGCCCCTATACAGTTTAATGGAAGATTAAAAGTGAGAAAGATAGCTCTTTTCAGATTCGATAGCCGCTTTACCAACCGATTTGACCCTGATAAAAACGTGCTGGGTATTTTCAGCAGACGACATTTTGAATCCTTTTCCGTATTTTTTATGCATTTCATGCATAAGGTGTATGAAAAAAAGAACAAGTAACAACAATTCGTTCTCGCCAATTAATCGCTTCATACACTCAAAGACAAACCATAACAAAACTAAGAATTCCCCAGTGGAATTCGTTTCATTGGCCGTTTCAAGGCGGCTCTTCTGTCGCGGTTTATTTTTAATATGGTTTCTCTTTGACTGTTTGTATCGATACACCACAGAGTAGTGAAAGTTAATACTTTTATGTTTATTTTGCAGGAAGGGGCGGTACACTAGTCATTGACAAGTTAGAACAACCAGCATCGCAGTTAGAAACACAAGACATTTTTGTGGACTTGATCAGGTATTACTTCTGCATGTCGCTAACCAGAATAATCAAAATGGCATTGAATTTTGACAAAGATACTCTGGACTGATCAGATATGTCCTCTTTCATATTGGACTACTGACATTTAAGATTCACGCCTGTTTTAGTATATTATATATATTTATGCTTCGGTGTTAATCAGATTTGAACAAATTGTTTGCCTTAATCGCGATGGAAGTAAGGGCGAGGATCGCGGCCGCGTAAAATCGATTTAAGCCCCACCCCACCCTAGGGGAATTCGTTTCACTGACCGTTCCAAGGCGATTCTTCTGTCGCGGTTTATTTGTGTTATGGTTTGTCTTTGAGTGTGTGTATCGATTATATTTTTTTCTTTTGGATAGTCAATTGGCCATTTTGTGGGAAAGTAACTGCCCTTTTGGCTTTCCGCTATTGATGTTTCCATTAGAGCCTAGTTAGTTCATGTTTGTGTTTCTTTCCCTTTGATGTCTCTGATGGGAGCTGTGGGTTAATTGTATCGATTCCTGATAATTGCCTTAAGTTCTATTTTGGTTGGCCGAAAACTAGATAAACCGCGGTAAAAACAACCTTAGCATACTTTTCTGAAGTTGCCTCCTCCGTTGAAACTCGAGCCAGACTCGAACTACAGATTAACATAGCCCCATGTAAGGAAGAGTAATTAGACGAGTTCGTTATTTCTTGTTAGAATAATAATTTATGGGTACTGTTTAGAATAGCCTGGATTCTCACAAATGCCCACAATACGTCTATGTAAATAAAAAGTCATTATCCCGTAAACATTCTCATAATTCATACTTACCTGCTTACCTTGTTTGTTTGATTTTAGGTTTAACGTCCAGTCAACACGATTTAGGTCATTTTGGAGACGTTGCTTCAAATTTAGTGCGACTTTTACCCGACATAGAGATGAAATGACATCACAAACACTACCGCCCAATGAAACCAATAGGGTTTATATGCATGGTCCGTCCGAATCGCACTACTGTTAAACTTCGATAGTTCGAAGTGCGGGGACCTATAGCGGTACTTAGAAGTATCCAAGGCTTCGGAGTTTCGAGTCGGCTATCTCCGTAATTTCCGGAATATTCCGACAATGTTGACTGACATTTTGGGCATGTCTGACATCAAGCAAGCGTTGTTTGGAGCAATTAAATTCTAAGGCGGTAGTTTTAGTCTTTTGCTGTTATTGCACGACCTGCAGAAATGAAACTGAAGTCGGTTGATTTTCTAAGAGTGCCCTAAAATCACCGTGTCATTCTGTCATTCGGTCATTCTGTCAGTCTGTCTGTCCGTCTGTAACCCATTTGTGAAAATTGGTTATAGTGACTTAACCGCTTTGAATATTTAAACAATTTTTGGCATACTGATAGATAGCAATGACATCTAACCAATGAACTTGCGAAATATTACATTCCATTTAGTATAGCCTCGTCGAGGCGAAAAATGTGAAAATTTTCGAACTGCTTCTCCTCGGAAACCGTTGAGCCGATTGAAGTCAAATTTCATATGGAGCCTCTATGGGATGGGGGAAACCAAAATTTGCTCATGGGGTCCAGGTCACATGACGAAAATGGCCGCCAAGCCATATATGGTCTGTCTGTCCATCCGTCCGTAACCCATTTGTGAAAATTGGTGATAGTGACTTAACCCCTTGGAATATTTAAACAATTATGGCATACTGATAGATATCAATGAGATCTAACCAATGAACTTGCAAAATATTACACTCCATTTAGTATAGCCTCGCCGAGGCGAAAAATCCATAACCCATTTGTGAAAATTGGTGATAGTGACTTAACCGCTTGGAATATTTAAACAATTTTTGGCATACTGATAGATATCAATGAGATCTAACCAATGAGCTTGCGAAATATTTCATTCCATTTAGTATAGCCTCGCCGAGGCGAAAAATGTGAAAATTTTCGAACTGCTTCTCCTCGGAAACCGTTGGGCCGATTGAAGTCAAATGTCATATGGGGCCTGTATGGGATGGGGGAAACCAAAATTTGCTCATGGGGTCCAGGTCACATGACCAAAATGGGCCCCAGGCTATATATGGTCTGTCTGTCTGTCTGTCCATAACCCGTTTGTGAAAATTGGTGATATTGACTTAACCGCTTGGAATATTTAAACAATTTTGGCATACTGATAGATATCAATGAGATCTAACCAATGAACTTGCGAAATATTACATTCCATTTAGTATAGCCTCGCCGAGGCGAAAAAAGTGAAAATTTTCGAACTGCTTCTCCTCGGAAACCGTTGAGCCGGTTGAAGTCAAATTTCATATGGAGCCTCTATGGAATGTGTGAAACCATAATTTGCTCATGGGGTCCAGGTCACATGACCAAAATGGGCGCCAAGCCATATATGGTCTGTCTGTCTGTCTGTCCATAACCCGTTTGTGAAAATTGGTGATAGTGACTTAACCGCTTGGAATATTTAAACAATTTTGGCATACTGATAGATATCAATGAGATCTTACCAATAAACTTGCGAAATATTACATTCCATTTAGTAAAGCCTCGCCGAGGCGAAAAATGTGAAAATTTTCGAACTGCTTCTCCTCGGAAACCGTTGAGCCGATTGAAGTCAAATTTCATATGGAGCCTCTATGGGGGATGGGGGAAACCAAAATTTGCTCATGGGGTCCAGGTCACATGACCAAAATGGCCGCCAAGCCATATATGGTAAAAACCCTTCAAAAATAGTCTTCTCCAGAACCACTGGGCAGATTTCCACGAAACTTGATAAATGGCATCTGGGGCGTAGGCCCATCATAAATTGCTAAAATGGTGACCCTAGGTTGACCTTGACTTTCTTTTTGCCTAGGTCAAACTTTGACACATATGCTTTTGTATTGGAAAATGTGAGAATGCATTTTATCCTGCAAACGATTCAGAATACAGTACTAAAGTATAAGATATATTTTTGCTCCTTACGATAAGGCGTATTTATTGGGGGAATCGTTTTAGGTCCAGGTCACATGACCAAAATGGCGCCATACCCATATATGGTAACACAGGACGCTTATGACCCACAAAGAGGGTTGACGCGTCGTTAAACACCAAATCATCATGGTAACACTCATAAACTTAAAAGCATCCGGCGGGTCGTGCACTTCAGCTGAAGCACTGGTTTTTGTTATATGCCTGCGAATTAGTCGTGAGTTGTTGTTTAGTGTTTTCTAATGGTGTGATCATCCCGTGTTGGGAAGAGAGGGCGGATTGTTCCATTTCATAAACACTCGTACTTTTTTCTTTTTTATTTCTGTATGTTTCCTCTTCCCCTTGGTGTCGAGAGTGGGCTGCGTCTTGTGATTGTGGCGCTGAGTCTTTCTTTTATTTTTTATAGAAGGCACGAAAGATGATGAATCGAAGTCGTATGACCGTCATCTACTTTTGTGCATTCAATATGAAGTGCAAAACGGCTTACAATATTACGATGAGAAGAAAGAAAGAGTCATTTCCCTTAATGCAATCACATAGTGTTGCAACTGCTTGTGCTTAAATCACTTCGTTTTGATTATGAAAAAGGTTGAAATAGGTTATGTATTATTTTTCTTTGAATTATGATTTTCATGAGAAAACAAGAATCCTGTTATCAGTGTATGTTTGCCACATTTTTCTTGAACTCGTCTTTCATAATGAAGTTTGACATACGACCTAAACTGTTTAGAAATTCAAGAGAATTTTCACACTGTTCAAAGTGATTCTCAATTTTAAACAAAATAGAAGTGGAGGCAATGATTAGGAATCGATAAAATCAACCCACAGCTCCCATCAGAGACACCAAAGGGAAAGAAACACAAACAAGCCTCCATTGTATCACTAACAGATACTGTGTTTCTATATGATGCTGGCCATCGTCGTCCTCGCCGTCGACATTGTCCTCACAGATTTCACTGTTTCTATTGTTTATAGTGTCCTCAATGTTTTAGAATCAGATAATCTTTCACTAGTAGGCACTTTCGCATCAACGCTGATGAATCCTTCAACTGTGGTGAATGCAAAGCCAATTTCTGCTTATCTCGAAAGTGGTTTGTCGTCATACGGGTCGACTTCGTCGCCGGCAGTTTGATCGTCAGTTGTGTCGGAACAAACAAATTCAGCATGACATAATTCCATGCATGTTGCATGAGGCTGAGAGCCAGCAGAATATTTAGAGAAAATTCTTTTTTCTCATCAAGGGCTTTCATCTGTCTAAGAATAACACTCTTTCGATAGTGTGTTTTGAAGTTCTTGATCACTCCTTGGTCCGCTCATCAAGGGCTTTCATCTGTCTAAGAATAACACTCTTTCGATAGTGTGTTTTGAAGGTCTAGATCACCCCTTGGTCCACTCAGCAAGGGCTTTCATCTGTCTCAGAATAACACTCTTTCGATAGTATGTTTTGAAGTTCTGGATCACCCCTTGGTCCACTGGCTGAGTTTTGCTCGTGGTATTTGGCGGAAGAAACACAAGTTAAATGCTTTTAAGGCCCTTCACTTGTGGATGAGCTGGACATTTGTCCATGATCATGGCGACTTTTCTTCCCTGCTTGGAAAACATATTGCCAAGGTTTCTGAGCCCGTTAGTAAAGATTTCAGACGTCTTCCATGTCTTTTAATTGTGTGTGTAGGACGTAGGCAGTGTTTTAACATTTTTGAAAACATCTCGGCCTTGCATAGTTTCCGATGTTCAAGAGAGGAAGTTTATCTTTCCCACTCATGTTTGAGCAGACTAGGGCTGTCAGGCGACCCTTTCTCCTTTGCCGCCATGACAACACACAGACTTGAGTTCTAATGTCTTATCAGGCAGAAGACGGTAGCAAATACCAGTTTCATCAGCATGGTAAATGTCATCCGGTCTGCACTGGTCAAGAATGCACTTAAATCGTGATAACCACTCAGTCATAATCAACTGACCTTGATTCACCACAACTTTTCTTGAAGGTTATTCCATGGCGGTCTTTGAATCTGTCAAGCCCTCCAGTTGAAGCTTTAAACTCTGAAATTCCAAGCGTGCTTGTAAATTCCCCAGCGTTTGCCAGCAGTATCGGACCAGAAACAGGCAGCTTTGCCTTTTGCACCAAAGCGAACAATATGTGAGTTGCATTTTCAATTTCTTCAAATGATCCAATGCGGGCATTTTTGCGTTGCGGGCAAACTTTCGGGTAAGCTTCTTTGGTAGAATTTGCACTTCTCAGCCATGTAGACAGGATGCTGGCTGGTATACCGAATTCCTTCGCAACCACAGTCTTCACTTTCTGTTTCTGACCTTTCTCAAAATCCAAGATGACATTGTAATTGAGCTCAAAATCTTTTGTGCCAACCTATACGCTTGACTCCTTTCTTTCCAGTTGCAGACCTAGCTATTCCCCCGTTACCGGGTCATTCGCTAGGTTGCTCAGCGGCAACAGCCATGCTTTCCGACCCAGTTATCCCATATTGCTGGGTCCTTCACTGGCTTTCTCGGAGACTGTGTTTCCTTCAGACATTATTCAGGATATGAAAAGAGTGTAAAGAGAACACTTTACCATGGGATTTTTATTACAAAGCCAATGTGCCAGGAATAGTAATGATTTTTAATTAGACCCATTTGATCTAGACGTGTATCCGCCACAAACAAACAAAATGCAAAGTAATAAAAAAGATTAATGTTCATACTAAGGGCAATTTAGACAGCAAAGTACATTTTCAATAGCGACGAGTTCTCTTTGATTATTTGCCGATAAAATATTGATACATGTAAGAGATTAACGACACCTTTCAAAAAACATTTACAGTATAGAGCGCCTTTAATTGATTAATCTGCTATTCCCACTGACCTGATTGAACAAGACGTAACACCTTTAACCCGCAATTGGGATTATAATTAAGTTTAATTATATCGCCACATGTTGTCAGGTTTGAGCATATTTTTCACACGGCTCTTCACACCTTGTGGATTCAATTTTTACTTCGAAGATTTAAAGGTTTTTCTAGAGAAAAATAATGAGTGGGACTGAATTTTTTGTTTCGATAATTCGAACTTTCGACTTCGAATTTTCCGAGCTTAATTTGTTTAGAATATATAGAAAACAAATCGGGACCGACGATGGCCTTCGCATTTTTCACAGTATTCGAAATTTCGACGTTCGACCTATCAAAGTTTGATTGTAATTTGCTTGGACAGGCTTAGACCTTCTACGCGGTTTACCTGTACTCATGTGCGGTCGGTTTCAGCTCTGCATGGAAGCACCATGCAGCCCAATCTATTTCTCGAAGCCCCGATGGGCGGGGGCCACCCGCTTTCCTGGAACTATGTTATAAAAGAACTGTTACAGTGTCAATGCCCCCTTCCTATTCGGGCTAAATTACTGGGACGCGTCGTCTGATAAGTAAATGTCAAACGTAACGCTAACAATGTTAACTGTATTGTGTATAGTTTTAAATTAAAGCAAACAAACAAACAAACAAGCCATATAACACATGTTAACGGTAAATATTCGAATTTACGATCAAAGTTTCCTTTACGGCTCCAATAGCTGATTTTGCGACCGTCAAACCAACGAATTTAATTTTGAAGAGTTGTTGAACGTTTATATACAGACACATGCAATATGCTTGACAATTATTGAGTATTAAACACACGGAACTTGTTGTTTGATTATTTAAGATTTTACGCCTTCGTTTACACTATGTAGGTTAGGAGACGTCGCTACCAGTTTTGTGGGACTTTTACCGGACATTGAGATGAAATGGCACCTCAAGCCCTAACGCCCAAACATACCAATAGGTTTATATGCAGGGACAGTCCGACTCGCACCAGTTTGCCTGGACAGGCTTAGACTTTTTAAAAGGTTTACCAGTACTCATGTGCGGTCGGTTCCGCAATGTGTGGAAGCACCATGCAGCACAATTTATTTCTCAAAGCCCAGATGAGTGGGAAACCCGTGGGTAATGTGGTTGCGATCTCCAATTGAGCAGCAAGCTGTACACCCGCCTGTCAGCTCAATATTTGTGCTGGATTCAAAAGGTTAACAAGAAAAGATATGGCACAAAGTGCCATATCAAGTGACTCGATTGTGATTGCATTGTACCATTTCGGAATGAAGTAGGCAATGGTATCTTATTATTAAAGCCGTTTAGTTATAAACTTATTTATAAACTAGAATTACATGAACACTGAATTTGCAGTATCAAATTCCGGTTGTACTTTTTTGTTCTTTTTTGTTGAATTCCATAGATTGAATATCTAAATTGACGTGGAAAGCTGTGTTGAATTTAACAATGTATATTTCACAAGAGTTGAATTCGGTCATGACTGGTCAGTGAGCACAGACTTAGCGAAATTATAAACCGACAAACACAATCAGCACCGGTCTTCTTTTTACTTAGCATCCTCCTTTCCAACATCAAGAACAACACATTATTATTATTATTATTATTATTATTATTAGCTCGGCTGTTTTCGAAGAAAACGACGAGGTATTGTCATAGCTCTGGCGTCGTCGTCGTCGTCGTTCAAAAACTTGGACATTTTGTAATATCTCTGTCATTGCTGAACATATTTTTACTTGAAACTCGGACTAGTTGTTCATTATGAAAAGGGGAATTCATACCAATAGGTCAGGTAACCCTCAAAATATTTTTGGCACAGTTATGCCCCTTTTTCGACTTGCAGCCGAGCGTTGGCATCCTTATGCGGTGCTCTTGTTATCGTTTGTTATCATTATTTTCATTGTTTTTTTATTAAATGTTCTTTCCTACAAACAATATTAGCGAGTGTTTATCCACTTTATTTTCAACACGTTAATAATAATTATAATAATAATTGTTGAAGCAGTGGTAGTAGTCCAGTGATAGAAGCAGTAGTGGTAGTAGTAGTAGTAGTAGTAGTAGTAGTAGTAGTAGTAGATGTGGGAGTAGTAGCATGATAAAATTATTATTACCATCGTCTTGATGATGATGACTTTTATTATTATAGTAGTAGTGAGTTGTAGTAGTTGTAGTAGTGGGAGCAGTAGTAAGAGTATGATTATTATTGTAATCGTTTTTGTTTTTAAAATTAAAATTTACGTTATTATAAGAAGTATCATCAGTACAGCTTCTTACCAATCTTTAGACTTTGTTCTGACTTTCACGCTCTAGTTGTGGTACAGACCTATTCACTTAATAAGGGGTGATACACAATTAGTAATTTCCAGTTTCCAGTACTCTTTTTTCAATTGTCTCAACATGTCTTATGCTGTTGGATCATTCTTCTTCTCCCACTTCTGCAAATTTTTCTTCTGCTAGCCTTTTTTACCTCTGTAAACTTGCAACTGGTATTTTCTTGGCGACATCATTTTTATTATTCCCCATATCATTTCTATATGATTCAGATCAGCGTGACAGGGAGGGAGTCTGAGAACATCATGCCCATGTTCTTAAATTAAATTATCAATATGGAAAGTAGGCACTGGTGTATATAATTTACAAAGATGCAAGAGTTCAGGTTTCAGCATACCGTTGACTGGGTTGGGCATTTATCAATCTGAATGTTATGATAAGAAGCATTATCCATTACTAAAGCGCTTTATTCTGGTAGGTTTGGAATCAAATGCTCCCCAACCACCTCTCACTCAAAATTTTCACTGTTCATCTCTTTATGGTAGTCCCAACAATCTGAATGGGCTGTACACATACGGAGACCATTGGGAATAAAACCCATTCTTGAACCAGCATGTATTACAATGAGGCGCTCTCCTTTACTGAATGGAGTAAAATGGGCCATAGAACCGTCTGGTGACTGCCAACATTTAGATGCGCTATGATTAGAATGGATGTACGTTTCATCCCTATAAAGTAGTTCTCGCCCTTCCCTCGCATATTTTGCAATGATTGGCAAATACCTGAGTATCTGGGAAACAACATCGCTTCGTTCTATCAGCAACTTCCTGTTGCTCTCACATGTTTTTCCACACGAAACCAATTTCTTTTACTATACGCCACAAAACTTTCTTGTTGGCTGAAAAATCATTTTTTTCAGACAGATCTTTGTGGATTAGTGAAATGGTGGGGAACATTTTTTTCTGGCTGTACATTTCATTTATGGTACGGCGAAAGACACACCTGTCAAAATATCATCTACAATGAACTTGTCTTTCCGATTTTTTTCTGGACATTTTCTGCTTGGAAGCACCAGATGAAGATGAGATTTTGGACCTGCCCACTGTACCCTTCGACAGCTGCGTCATTTGGCTGGCTCTCTCAAGAGGGCTTTTTAAAGGAATCTTGAGTTCCCCTAACTCAGCCTCTGATTTGCAAAAGTCATAGACATTTTTCACAACTGCCAGTGTATCTTGTCTTACTACTTTTGCCTTGGGCATTGTGAACAAAAATAAGTTTAAAATGTAAAGAAAGAGAATATATTGCAAGAAGAAAGTCAGAATAAAACAAAATCCAGATTGAACAAGAAAGATGTGTTTGTGAAACACGAACATGTCCCCGGGCAAGGTCTTTTTTTTAAGGTGGTCAAATGTCAAGGTTAAGGTCACATGTCAAACGTTTTGCATAAATATGAAGGTCTTGTCACAAGGATCCTACATGCCAAATATGAAAGCTCTATCGCAAACGGTTCAAAAGTTATGTCCAATGTTATAGTTGTCCAAGTACAAACAAACAAACAAACCAAGAAACAAACAGACAGGGCAGAAACAATATTTCCCCGCTATTGCTACCGGGGACATAAAATACAATACGCGTACATCTATGAAAAAATACAATTACATATAAGAAAAGAAAATGCCTGATGAAATTATTGTTGAACAGCAAAGGAACGTTGTCTGTCTAACTGGTCTGAAAGATCTGTTAATCTGAATGAAATGGGTCAATGTGCATTATATTGTTCACTCAGGTAAGACTTATTCAGGTATATGTCTTAATCTTACCTGCAGGTAAATATTGCAACACTATAGCTATATCAATGGGTATTTTTGTGGTTCACTGAGTGGTCAGTCGTGATAAAATGGAGTGTTATCTGATGCAATGAGCAGCCAACCTTGAAGAAGATGGTCTTGTCCATCTGACTCATCACAACGAAGTCTAAAGAAAGGGAATGACCTTTAGTAGCGTTTTTTTTTTTTTTTTTTTTTTGTATTGAGATTTTATGTTCCCAACAACATTATCAATGCCATTTTTGGAGACGTTGCTTCCAATTTGTAAGACTTTTACCCGACATTGAGATGAAATGGCATCTCATGCCCTGCGGCCCAAACAAACCAAAATGTTTATATATAGGGACGGTCCGACTCACATCACTTTGCCTGGGCAGGCTAAGACCTCGTAAACGGTTTACCTGTACTCATGTGCGGTCAGTTTCTGCTCTGCGTGGAAGAATCATGCAACCCAATGTATTTCTTCAAGCCCCGATCGGCGGGTCTAATAAAAGTAAAAGAGGTGAAAAAAGTAGTAACAGTGAAATTATTATCGTTTCGTTTTATTTTTAAAAGTATTATCAGTAGTAGTAGTATTAGTAGAAGTAGTAGTAGTAGTAGTAGTAGTAGTAACAGTATTTGTTTGATTTGATGTTTAACGTCCCCGTTAACACTATAAAGGGCATTTTGGAGACCTTGCTTCCAATTTTGTTGGACTTTTACCCGACAGTGAGATGAAATGACGTCTCAAGCTCTGTCGCCAAATGAAACCAATAGGGATTATAAGCATGTACGGTCCGACTCACACCGCTTTACCTTGGTAGGCTTAGATCCTCTAAGTGGTTTACCAGTACTCGTGTGCGGTCGGATTCAGCTCTGCTTGGAAGCATCATGCAGCCCATTTATTTCTTCAAGCCCCGATGGGCGGGGGCCGAGTAGTAGCAGTAGTAGTAGTAGCAGTAGTTACAATAGTATCTTTATTATTTTAATGTACATTCCAACAAAAATTATTGGCTAATGTTATCTAATTTCATTTTCATCACATTGACATGCTCATGTAATGCCCTTTTAAACCTGATTTTATTTCAAGAAAACTAAGCTGTATGTTTCAACCCGCAATTTCCCTGCAATTATATCGTTAGAGGAATGCCATTTACACAGCATAATTATGGATGAATAGCAAATTGTTCCCAGTCCCTTTCAAATAACTTTTATAAACTTCATTGAAAACAAATAACGTCAAGGCACAGCACACTGTACATATTAACAAGTTTGAAAACAACTGCCCATACAAAAACGCCACTATGTTCCGTATGCACCCTTATAATATCCGTCAAATGATCTTTGAATATTGTATCCAAAATAATCAGAACCATTTTTTTCACAAAGTGTCTATGGAAAAACTTTTAATCGCTGTCAATCAGATTGTGACATAAAATCCTTTTATTTTACTGGACTATTTGCATGCAATTCAAGAACTACTTGTGTAAAGAAAATGTGTAAGAATTGCCGTGTTGAAGTATTTTAAAAAAAGTAATATTAGTGACATATGAACAGTTTATGTCAATCAAAATTTCAAGTCACAAAACTGAGATATACTTTTGCAGAATATTTGCTTTCGTACCTTCCCTACTTATAGTGCAGGTGTTTAGATATGCAATGTGAACGTTGTTATTGTTGTTGAATTGAAATTACTGGACTTGAAAGGAGTCAACATTTTGACTGTCTCCCACGTTTGTTACATCTGGACCACACACAGCAGTTGCCTGTTTCATCCTTGAATCGGGTTCTGAGCTTCATGCGGTACGTTTGTAAATAAATATAAACATAAACTTATAGGTCAGTTAACATTGGTGTTGTTGTTGAAATAGATTATTTGTTAAAAACAAATATAGGCATATTGTCGTTCTGTTACAGAAATCTTTTTCCTGACAATCTGTTTGCGGCAACTTTTCGAAAGTCACAGACCATGACTAGATCCGTAGAAACAAACGAGACAAACTCGACCAATTCAACTGTAGACGCGATCCAGAAATATGTCGGGAAAGCTGATGGAACAAATCTTTTAGGTAAGAATCCATAGCAACAGATAAGGTGGATATTTGGTGATACTTGAAGATTAGTTTTCCTTATTTCTCCATATAAACCTGTGTTGTGGGTATTCATTAGAGTGTGTGAATTCGGGTTTAACGTCGCTTTCAGCAATTTTTCAGTCATATCACGACGGTGTCTGGTTGCGAAAGGGAGCTCAATGCTCACTTTTATAGTGCTGCCTCACTGAAGTATCATGTCCCAGACACATTACATGATACCACACCCAGTCACATTATCCTGACACTGGGTCGACCAGTCCTAGCTCTACCCCGTAAATCTGAGTGCCAAGCGAGGAGCAGCTAGTACCATTTTTAACGACTTTGGTATGTCGCGGCCCGGGATCGAACCCGTGACCTCCCGTTCCCCGGAGCGGACACTCTACCAACTGAGCTATCGGGGCCGGTGGGTATTCATTAGAATCGCCTCCCTTGTTGGTATTCATTACACTGAGGCGATTCTAATGAACACAAAAAACACAGGTTTTTATGGAGAAATGACACAAACGATCCTTCAGTTATCAAAAATGGCCACCTTATATTTTTCTGTGGAATCTCGAACGTTAAAAGTAAGCTCAAGGGTACAATAAAACCAATAAGAAATAAGTGTCGGGTTTGATTATAATACCAAAATGTATTCCCATACTTCGTCATATTTTGTCTTTATTTCCTTTGCGATCATCAGGACCAATGTGATGTTAGTGATGATGCCTAATTGTCCAAAACAGTAATTGGCCGAAAGGTGTTAGTATGGTGCAGAAAGCTTGGATAGGGGCCGGGCCCCGCACATTTTTGCAGGTGCCCTATAGTAATCACACTGTCTGTCCTTCTGTCTGTCCATTCACATTTTTATGTTTTTCTTAATAACTTACAAACCGTCAAATGCATTAACTTTAAGCTTTAAATATAAGGTCAAAATATCATTACACAATTTCATGTCAAGTTACGTAACTCTAGCTACAGTACTCTCAGAGTTATGGCCTTTTGAAAAACTAAAACATTGAGCTTTTTTCGTCTTTTTTCATCTTAATTGATATTCAAATCAAACTTCCTGTAGTTATTGATAATTGCACTATAGCAATACCCTGTCTGTCCGTCCATCCGTCAGTCCGTCCATCTGTCTGTCTGTCTGTTCGTCAACATTTTTCCTGTTTTTTTAATAACTTACAAACCTAACGCCAACATTACACAATTTCATGACAAGTTCTTCCCTATAGAAACACTTATAGTTTCATTGTAATATTAGGCAATTACATGTACCTCGCCTGTAACTGGAAAATACATGAAAATTTGTTGCCTTGGCAACGATATATCTGCTAAAATTTTGGAGTTTAACGCCGCAGTTCACGTCGATCCGATCAGTGTACATAATCTAACGAAGCGCGTCTATATAGGAAATGGAAAAAAGTGTGTTTTATCCTGCAACAAATCACAGCTCGGAGGAGGGTGACGAGTGACGTCATTAAAACTGCCATTTTATGACGTCACTAGTCAATTTACTTTGTGTGACGTCATTTTCTCTCATCGAAAACGTTAGGAAAGGATATAAGTCGATAATTTTAGCGAGATTTCTTCTAACAATGGCGAAAAGTTGTGAGATTTTGAAGGAAACAACAGCATTATTGCCGATTTTCAGCGTGTTAGAATCGAAATAGATCTATCAGCTCTAGACTATGATTTGTTGAGTAATATATCCCAGTTTGTCTGTCAGTTGTAAATAGACAAATTACGCGCTTTACGCGCTCGTGATTTGATCTACTTTACAACTGACCTACAAACTGTGATTTATTACTCAGCCAATCACAGCTAGATCTGATCTATTTCATAATCAACCTCTTCCTGGGCCGGTTTATACATAAGCACATTAAAGTTTTATTGCCAGAAACTAATAACTGCCCTTTCCCTGCTAGCATTCTACATAAATCTACAGCGGGCCGTTAGCGGCCCGTCAGCTACCCTGACGGGCCGCTAACGGCCCGCTGTAGATTTATGTAGAATGCTTACTGGGTTCTTGAATCAGCGGGAGGGAGAGAATGAACTAGAAAACATTTCATGATCAATTTCCACGAAAGAACGTTGCAGACCAGGCGGGACTCGAACCCGCCCATCACGAAAACACGCCTAAATAATTTTGACACCCTTGAACCCCACTTTTATATAGAAAACCGGTGTTTACAGCAGTAAATCGTATTTTCCTTATTTCTGCTCTAAAATATATATTGTGTGTACTCGTTAGAACCATTTCGATGATGCGGTTCTAACGGGTACCTACAATTTATATTTTGAGCAGAAATAAGAAATGTTTGATTTCGCAATTTGTCATCATAAAATAGAAGTGGAGGCAATGATCAGGAATCGATACAATTAACCCACAGCTCCCATCAGAGACACCAAAGGGAAAGAAACACAAACATGAAACAACAGACCCTAATGGAAACATCAATAGCGGAAAGACAAAAGGACAGTTACCTTCCCACAAAATGGCCAATAGGCTATCCAAAATAAAATGATATAAGCGACACAAACACCCGAAGACAAACCACAACAAAAATAAACCGCGACAGAAGAACCGCCTTGGAACGGTCAGCGGAAACGAATTCCATCGGGGGGCTAAATCTTACGTGGCCACAATCCTCGCCCTTACTTCCGTCGCGCTTAGACAAATAATTTGTTCAGTCCGCATGAAGACCTCCTAACTCATCAGTGTAACATCTCCGTAAACACAAAAATCAAACAACCACAGAGATGAAACAACGGTGAAAACACAACAGCAAGAAACCATTTCAGTAAACCACTGAAATGGTGAAGCAAAAAAAAAAAACAAAAAAAAAAACAGTTAGACTCCGATGGGCCCGACCAGAGCATCAGGTACCAACCAACTGGATTCGTCATAGAACCTGAGGCCTGACCCACCGGCGTGCAGTTAAAGCGGGAAGCAAAGTTGTCTACCGTGATTGGGTTAACTACCATGCATTCGTTTTTTCCGGCGGTAAAGCATGTCGAACTTTAACGGACATCCAGGTAACTGCTGTTGGTTAGAGTAAATACATAGATTTATATAGGAACTTGATAATTATTGCCCCGTAAAATAAAAACTTTTAGGAATATCTTTTCTGTGCAAGCGGCTCGTGATTTTACATTCTTTTTCAAATATCCACATTTATTTTTAATGCAATTTTATGAACAACTTTTTAGTCTTTTTTACATATATTTGGAAGCACCCTCTAAATGTATAGAATATATAGTAAAACTACTGAATACAGCGACAAAAACTGATGATTTTATTTTCATAACGTTTTTGTAAATTGTTTTTTCTTTTCTATGCCAGCGGGAGTAAAATTGCAAATTTATTGTGAACACATCCATGTAAATTTTGTAGAATAAAAATTAAAATAATTTGGTCCTTTTTGAAAATGAAATACAGTACCCCCTTTTTCTATTTCCAGTTTACCTTAGCAATCCGCGGGCAGCAGTTGTCACTACGGTAAACAATAACAAAGGCTATGTTACGCCTTCGATGTACTAACTGATACATTTGACAATTTGTAATTAATATATCATTATGTAAATTATTCTTTATTCAGTCTTGTTGTTTTTGTTTTTTTTTGTTTTTTTTTTTTCGACTCGCACCGCTTTTCCTGGGAAGGCTTAGACCCTCTAAGCGGTTTACCCGAACTCGTCTGACGGGTCGGATTCAGCTCTGCGTGGAAGCATCATGCAGCCTATCTATTTCTTCAAGCCCCGATGGGCGGGGGTGGGGGGGGGGCGAAGTTACATTATAACACTATCTCTACTTTCATGAATTAGTTTGTTTTGTTTTTGTTTGATTTGAGGTTCAACGTCTGTTGCATCCCTAAACGTCCGACATCCCTAAGTGTCCGACAAAACTTTAATTTCTCGCAAAATTGTTGGAAACGGGGGGAATGTTCAATTATGGCATTTTAAGTGAAAATTTCGAAAAAAATATTTTTGGAAATATTCGAAATTTAACTTCAATTTTTTCTTGTCGGACATTTCGGGGTGCCCCATGCATCCCTAAGTGTCCGCCATCCCTAAATGTCCGACAACATGAAAATTGACTAAGAAAGCATTTTTATTGTTAATAATCAATCAATGACAAATAAAAAGACAAATTTAATGTTAAACCTATGTTAAAAATGTTCACCTTTGGAAATAAGCATTGCAATATATGGATCCGAATATACCGGCATCCTTAGATGTCCGCCAGCATGACAAAATCTTAGTTTCTCGGGAAGATGTCCGAAACGGTGGGGAATGATCAATTGTGACATTTTAAGTGAAAACTTCGCTTTTTTTCTCGAAAATATTCGAAATTTAACTTCATTTTTTTTCTTGTCGGACACTTAGGGATGACCCATGTATCCCTAAGTGTCCGCCATCCCTAAATGTCCGACAACATGACAAGAAAGCATTTTTATTGTTAATTTTTATTGTTAATAATCAATCAATGATAAATAAAAAAACAAATTCAACGTTAAACCTATGTTAAAAATGTTCACCTTTGGAAATAAGCATTGCAATATATGGATCCGAATATACCGGCATCCTTAGATGTCCGCCAGCATGACACAATCTTAGTTTCTCGGGAAAATGTCCGAAACGGTGGAGAATCTCACAAATGTTTCTCATTTTTTTTTAATGTTGTCAGACATTTTGGGTTGGCAGACATTTTGGGTGGCCATATTAATTGGGACCCGCTATTAAGATGCTTATTTTCCATCACATAAAACACGCCTAAAATTTTTACCCTTAAACCCCACTTTTAAAAAAGTAAAAGTGGGGTTCGCTGGGTTATACATTATTTTCTTAACTCCTGCTCTACGACATAGATCGTTGGTACTAGTTAGTACAGTCTCGGCGAGGCGTTTCGAACAAGTGCCCGCGACATCTGTTTAGAGCAGAAATAAAAACAAATCCTTTTTTTTTTTCAACAGAAATTTTTCATTTTTTTTTTTTTTTGTTTCAGGTAAATTTTTTAATATGTTTAAGTAGGCGTTTGTGTAATTTTAGGTAAAGTTTTAAGCACAGGTAGAACATATTTTTGTCTTTATCCCTCGACCGAAAAGGTTCGGGGGATAAAGCGATCAGCCTGGCGTCCGTCCGTATACGCAATCTTGTGATGGCCATAACTTAAATACCCTTTGAGATATATTGGTGATACTTGGCATACTTGTACACAAGGTTGAGACGGCGTGTCATGCGTAAGAATGGTTTTTGAGTTATCTTCCCTTTCAATAAAATAGAATCACTGTCTTGTGATCGCCATAACTCCTATACCCTGCAAGGTATATTTATGATAGTTGGCATAATTGTAGACAAGGTTGAGATAGCGTGTCATGCGCAAGAACCACAACTCTTGGTACCATGGTTTTAGAGTTATAACCCCTTCCAATAAAATACTATGACTATCTCGTGATCACCATAACTCCAAAACCCTTCAAGATCTATTGACAATACTTGGCATAATTGTTCACATGGTTGAGAATGTGTGTAATGCGCTTTCTATTTGTGAAAAAAATTTCTGAAGGCAATATTGCCTTTTGGTCGGGGGATTTGCCAACCACTCTGATGTCTATTTTTTTTATAATCATAATTGATAATTAGCGAAAAAAAAAAAGAAGAAAGAAAAAAAAAGATCTTAGTTACTTGTCATGCTAGCGGACTTCTAGAGATTACGGACATACTCGAATCCATATATTCTAATGCTTACTTCGGAAGGTGAAAATTTTTAACATGGATTTAACGTCTTTTTATTTAATATTATTTGAAAATTAATAAACAAAAAAACATGCGTTCTCGTCCAATTTTTACGTTGTTGGACATTTAGGGATGGCGGACACTTAGGGATGACCATATTGGGATCCCTTATCAAGATGCTTATTTTCGAAGGTATTCTTTTTTAGCATAGGTTTAATTACTTCACCTTTTTCTTTATAAATCATTATTCATTATTAGCGGTAAGAACTATTTTCCAAGTTACTTGTCATGCTGGTGGACATCTAGAGATTGCGGACATATTCGGATCCATATATTGCAATGCTTATTTCCAAAGGTGAACATTTTTAACATAGGCTTAACGTTGAATTTGTCTTTTTATTTATCATTGATTGATTATTAACAATAAAAATGCTTTCTTAGTCAATTTTCATGTTGTCGGACATTTAGGGATGGCGGACACTTAGGGATACATGGGTCATCCCTAAGTGTCCGACAAGAAAAAAAATGAAGTTAAATTTCGAATATTTTCGAGAAAAAAAGCGAAGTTTTCACTTAAAATGTCACAATTGATCATTCCCCACCGTTTCGGACATCTTCCCGAGAAACTAAGATTTTGTCATGCTGGCGGACATCTAAGGATGCCGGTATATTCGGATCCATATATTGCAATGCTTATTTCCAAAGGTGAACATTTTTAACATAGGTTTAACATAAAATTTGTCTTTTTATTTGTCATTGATTGATTATTAACAATAAAAATGCTTTCTTAGTCAATTTTCATGTTGTCGGACATTTAGGGATGGCGGACACTAAGGGATGCATGGGGCACCCCGAAATGTCGGACAAGAAAAAAATTGAAGTTAATTTTCGAATATTTCCAAAAAAAAAAAATTTTGAAATTTAAAATGTCATAATTGAACATTCCCCACCGTTTCCAACAATTTTGCGAGAAATTAAAATTTTGTCGGACACTTAGGGATGTCGGACGTTTAGGGATGCAACAAACGTCCCCGTCAACACTGTAAAGGTCATTTTGGAGACGTTGCTTCCAATTTTGTGGGACTTTTCCGACATTGAGATGAAATGACATCTCAAGCCCTGTCGCCCAATGAAAGCAATATGGTTTATTAGCATGGACGGTCCGCCTCGCACCGCGGTTTCTGGACAGGCTTAGATCCTCTAAACGATTTACCAGTACTAGTGTGGGGGCCGGATTCAGCTCTGCGTGGAAGCTTCATGCAGCCGATATATTTCATCAAGCCCCTATGGGCGGGGTCCAATTTCATGAA
The DNA here is from genome assembly GCA_963580285.1 of Lucinisca nassula. Lineage (NCBI taxonomy): Eukaryota > Metazoa > Mollusca > Bivalvia > Lucinida > Lucinidae > Lucinisca > Lucinisca nassula. The sequence goes on from OY757014.1 coordinate 94,631,853, forward strand.
TTAGAATAGTGACCTATAAAATACATATAAAGCGGTCCTCAAACTTCATACTGATGCCTCAAAATCGTTCCGATGTCACCTAGGTAACCATGAGGCCTTGGGGAGATAACCATTTATTTTCTGTGTTGTACGCGTTAGTTCCCTTGATTATCAGCACAACTGATAGCAGTCATGTCCGTATAAGCCTGGTATGGTTACAATGTATTTGTATAGGTGTGTTTTCGCAATGCTTAGAATAGTAAAGAAGCTAGTGACTCTTGATAATAGGTTATGTCAGTTTTCAAGATATTGTCCATTCATGGTTCAAGATAAAGTCAACCGGCATAACATCACGTAAAAGTCCGTGAAATGAACAACCCCTTAAGCTCCACTTTATACACAGGAAACTGGGGTTTACAGGGTTAAACCTTATTTTTCTTATTTCTGCTGTAAAATATTGATTGTGGGTACTCGCCAGAACCGCCTCGGTGAGGCGGTTCTAACGGGTACCCACAATTTATATTCTGAGCTTAAATAAGAAAACTATCAGAATTTTTCATCTTAAAAATTTCATTTTTTCGGCGATAAATGTTATATGTGGGTGTTTTCGTAATACCTAGAATAATGAAGAAGCTTGTGACTCTTGATAAAAGGTTATGTCAGTTTTCAAGATATGGGCCAATCATGATCAACAGTCAGACGCACATCCGAGCTACTGAGGCCGGCGTAGATTGTCTCTGAGTGCAGATTGGGAAAATGGGCCTGAACGGGGACTTAGACTGTTTCGGTTTACCTTTAAATTCCTTTACTATAAGAAAACCGTGTATACTCTGGTCATACGCTGCGTTTTTCGGCGTCCGACGCTTCAATTCCTGTACTGCCTGCAAACAGCGTAGACCCTGAACACACGCTGCGCTCTGTGGCATCTGATCTGTATATGCACTGTTTGCCAAACCCAAGCCATGATTCCAGCCCAGATTCTACAGATAACCCTTCCACCACTCGTAACTAAGTTACATGGATTTCCTACAAATCAGTGATTGTCACATAGACTCCACTACTAATAGATGTTTTTTTCCTTATATCTTTGGTTCATCGACCCAATAAGGACAAAATCTGCTATAAAGACAAATCAAACACGTGTGTGTATAATTGTAGTGGAAGGGCCGTAACTAATGTTGTGAGAACTTCTGGCCCAACCCCATTGCTTGCTATTATATGCAATAATATAAGAATCTTATATGGGTGTGAGGGGTGGATTGAAAAATCCGTCCCAAGGGACACTGTCCGGCATCACGAGGCTTGCCGAGTGATGCCGGACAGTGATCCCGAGGGACGGATTTTTCTATCCACCCCTCACATCCATATTGGATTCTTTTTCTTGCATACCTTCCATTTCTTAGCGCGGAATTTCAATGCTGCAGTCATTTCGGTTACCAACGTCCGCCATATTGTGTTGACACTGCAGGAATGTAAAGTGACGTCACGGATCGTACATGACGTCAACCTTAACGACGGCGCACACAAGGTCGTAATCAACCAGTGCATTTATCAAACACGCGATTATATTCGATTTGGGGTCGGAACACCAGGGTCAGAACATAAATTTCTATCCCAGGGTAAAATTACGGATTTCCTTGTCTGGTGTGCAAGAAAATATGATTATAGTAAACTAACCAAACAACATAATAATCGGATTATTACATTTTCATTTATGTTTCAGATTCTATGACGGTTCCAAGTAAAGGCTTACTAAGAATTGCACGACCCGCAGAAAAAGCGACCGACTGAAGTCGGTTGATTTCTAAGAGTGCCCTAAAATCACCATGTCATTCTGTCATTCTGTCAGTCTGTCTGTCCGTCCGTAACCCGTTTGTGAAAATTGGTGATAGTGACTTAACCGCTTGGAATATTTAAACAATTTTTGGCATACTGATAGATATCAATGAGATCTAACCAATGAACTTGCGAAATATTACATTCTATTTAGTATAGCCTCGCCGAGGCGAAAAATGTGAAAAATTTCGAACTGCTTATCCTCGGAAACCGTTTGGCCGATTGAAGTCAAATTTCATATGGAGCCTCTATGGGATGGGGGAAACCAAAATTTGCTCATAAGGTCCAGGTCACATGACCAAAATGGCCGCCAAGCCATATATGGTAAAAACCCTTCAAAAATAGTCTTCTCCAGAACCACTGGGCAGATTTCCACGACACTTGATAAATAGCATCTGGGACGTAGGCCCATCATAAATTGCTAAAATGGTGACCCTGGGTTGACCTTGACCTTCTTTGTGCCTAGGTCAAACTTTGACACATATGCTTTTGTTGGAATATTTAAACAATTTTTGGCATACTGATAGATATCAATGAGATCTAACCAATGAACTTGAGAAAATATTACATTCCATTCAGTATAGCCTCGCCGAGGCGAAAAATGTGAAAATTTTCGAACTGCTTCTCCTCGGAAACCGTTGGGCCGATTGAAGTCAAATTTCATATGGAGCCTCTATGGGATGGGGGAAACCAAAATTTGCTCATTGGGTCCAGGTCACATGACCAAAATGGCCCCCAAGCCATATATTGTAAAAACCCTTCAAAATAGTCTTCTCCAGAACCCCTGGGCAGATTTCCACGAAACTTGATAAATAGCATCTGGGACGTAGGCCCATCATAAATTGCTAAAATGGTGACCCTGGGTTGACCTTGACCTTCCTTGTGCCTAGGTCAAACTTTGACACATATGCTTTTGTATTGGAAAAGTGAGAATGCATTTTATCCTGCAAACGATTCAGAATACACTACTTAAGTATAAGATATATATTTGCTCCTTACGATAAGGCGCATTTATGGGGGGAACCATTTTAGGTCCAGGTCACATGACCAAAATGGCCGCCATACCCATATATGGTAACACTCATAAAGCTAAAAGCATCCGGCGGGTCGTGCACTTCAGCTGAAGCACTGGTTAGAATAGAATTTTATTTTATGTATTGTTGGTTGGTGTCTGATGCTCTGTCACTGGTCGGGCACATCAGAGTCTAACTGTTGGCTTTCTTTTGCTCAAGCATTTCAGTGGTCTCTTGCTGTCAAGTCTTCACCGTTGTTTCATCTCTGTGGTTGTTTGATTTTTGTGTTCTCGGAGATGTTGCACTGATGGGTTAGGAGGCCTTCATGCGGACTGAACAAATTATTTGTCTAAAATCGCGACGGAAGAAAGGGCGAGGACTGCGGCCACGTAAAATTGATTTCTGCACCCCCCCCCCCCACACCCTCCCACCCCAAGTGGAATTCGTTTGACTGACCGCTCCAAGGCGTTCTTCTGTGGCGCCTTATTTTTGTTGTGGTTGGTTTTTGTGTGTGTGTGTATCGCTTATATATATATTTTGTGGGGGATTGCCAATTGCCATTCTGTGTGAAAGTTACTGTCCTTTTGGCTTTGCGCTCTTATAATTGATGTATCTATTTTGGTGTCTAGTTATTTCATATTTGTGTTTTTGTCCCTTTGGCGTCTCTGATTGGAGCTGTGGGCTGATTTATCGATTCCTAATCATTGTCTTCACTTCTATTTTACCTATATCTTCGAATTTTCAAATTCGGCCGTCCTGATTTCCTACCAAAATAGTTCCAGACAGGGCATGCATTTCAGGAGGCGTGGTTTAGTTTGAAAATCAGTCGATATCTTGTTTTCATTTCAATAGAAAAAAAAAACACCCAGTGCTCGAAATACAAATGCAACAATATCATGAAAGTAGAACTGTATTATCAAGAAAATCATACTTTATCTACGTTTTGCAGGTCTTTCCTGAAAAAAGAAGAAAACATCAAATGGGCGTGAAAGAAAAAAACATCAAATGGGCGTGAAAAATGAAGTCTGATATTTATGATTTGATCAGATTTTCCTCCAAACGTCAACTTTTGTTGTTGTTGGCATAAACGACGCCAGAGATGTCGCATAGCAATTATGTCGTCAAAACGTTCGAAATGAAATAGTGCATCGTGTGAATTATAGATTCACTGAGAAATCTCTGTAAATCACTACAGAAAATGTAACAAATTGAGATATTCATGAATATTGAACATGTAATTTATTGTAATTTATGCATAACATTACGAAAACACGCCTATACAAATACATTGTAACTTTTATCGCCGAAAAAATGAAAATTTTAAGATGAAAAAAACGTGATATTATTCATATTTCTGCTCAAAAATAGATTGTGGGTACTCGTTAGAACCGCCTCATCGAGGCGGTTCTAACACCGCCTCATCGAGGCGGTTCTAACAAGTACCCACAATCTATATTTTAGAGCAGAGAAAAAAAGAAAAATAAGGTTTACCCCTGTGAACCCCAGTTTTACTACATAAATGTGGGGTTCAAGGGGGTCAAAACTACATAGGTGTGTTTTCCTGATGATTGTTGTGGATATTTGTTAGAATCGCCTCGAGGCGATTATAACACCACATTTTTGGAAGGCCAAAATAAGGGAAGTGATATCCTTTATTGCATGTTACACTACTTCTTTTGCGACGAATTCTGCATAACGGCAAAATACTGAAGTTATAACGAGCGTTCTCTGTACTGATCATTCATGATTTACAGGTTTGATAGTTGCGTGCACATTGTTTGGAATGGCACTGTCAAAACTTGAAGAAAGGGGCAGGACACTTGTAGACTTATGTACTTCTATCTGTGATACAACCATTGTTATAGTCCGATGGCTCATGTGGTATGTATTGATTTGAAAAAAAAAATGGATGTAATTTATTAACACGTTCGTTGAAGCATGAACATTATCGGATCACGTGCAATGTAAGTGAACCCCGAAGCGTTCACTTAAACTGTGCTCATGACTCTATGTCGTTCATATAGAGTATATTGTTTCAATTAAGTGCAGAACCCCTTTCTCTTGGGGGGACTCCTTCACACACACACACACACACACACACACACACACACACACACACACACACACACACACACACACACACACACACACACACACACACACACACAGAGAGAGAGAGAGAGAGAGAGAGGTCCCAAAAGTTGTCTCCCGTGTAAACTCGCTGACATCACATTGACAAGTCCGTGAAACGAAGAACCCTGTAAACCTCAATTAATGTAGAGAAAAGTGGGGTTTACGGTTAGTATGCCTTAATTTCCTTATTTTGCTCAAAACATAGAGTGTGGGTACTCGTAAGAACCGCTCATTGAGGCGGTTCTAACGAGCACTCGCAATCTATAACTCAAACACTTTCATCTGAAAACATGCCAAGTGGCTCCATTCTCCTAAGATAGTAAGTAAATACGGTTAAGCTCCATTAAATGTTGATTATTAGCCGGGGCACAGCATTACCTACAATTTATATGTGCGCCCAGTGAAGACTCAGATCAGCCTGCGCTTCCGCGCAGTCTGATCAGATTCTTCGCTGTGCGCTCTAAGGATAGCTAAGGACCCAATGCTCCTTCATACAGCAAGGGAAGCCTCTGGTCAGACTATATAGATACACCGGCTGATCTGTTTCTTCGCATGTAAAATGTAGGAAATGCTGTGCCCCGGCTCAATTTTATCATCATCGACAGCATCACCATTAGGCATGTCGAGCCGGTCAGTATACCTAACCACACTTTTCCTGGGTACATAAGTGGTTTGCAAGAAGAAAGCACATTCTTTCGCCAGACACTAATAACTGCCCTTTCTTGAATCAGCGGGAGGGAGAGAATGGGAGGCAGAGAATGACCTAGAAAAGATTTCATGATCCTTTTCCGTGAAAGAATGTTGCGCAAAGTAGGAATCGGGACAATTCCGGAATTGTCCTGCGCAAAGTGAAATTCTCACTTTGTTGTGCAAAGTGAGAATTCCTACCTTGCGCAAGACAATTCAAGAATTGTCCCTGCGCAAAGTGAGAATCGGGACAAAGTGGAAATTATTTATTTTTTTTCTGTATTTAATTTATAATTTATTGCTATTATGAATCCTTATTGTTATTATGAATCCTATTATTTAATTACTAATTATACATTCTTGAGAAATTTGTAAAATAATCATATAAAATGACAACAGAATACATGCATTTTGAGATCACATTTCGTGTAAAGATATCTGGAAGTAATTTAACTAAAATGATAAATATGTTTTAAAACATGTTAGTTATATTGCAATACGGAAGAGGGACGCAAATCGTTCTTTCTGGTTTATTCCAGATTATTGCACTCATTTGCAGCCGATCGTTAATTAGAGGTGGGCGAAAACCGAAGCCCTCGGAGAAAAACCACCTGACCTTCTGTTTCAGAATTAGGCATCTCACATGTGGCCAGATGTGAGACCTAATGATTCGGAGTGAGCGTTTGTACCAAATTAGGGCATGGAGCCGCAAAGCATAACAAGTTAATATTAGAAGTTACAAACAAAACAGTTCAGTGCAACGTTTTACCCAACAGCCGACTGTAGAGGCAAAGGAATGGATCCAAATCAATGTGCGAGCGCGACTTCATTGCGACATTCCTTACTGACATCCTATTCAGCGGCGTTTTCATAAAATATCACAACTCTTCTTCTGTAAATGCTCTTTCTAGAACCAAGAAATACTATACAGGAAAAAATAGCCTCGAAAGACACACACGAAGTCCATGTTTCGAGTACATTGGTAAGCAACAATTCTAATGGTATAAATTGTCCCATTGATTTTGGGTACCACTAAGAAACGCTTACTGGATGAATTTCAAACTCAGAGACATGAGGGATGTATCCCATCGTATGCTAGTGGACTCTTCCATTGCTATATGTTGGGCAATTCCATTTGTCATATAAGTGGTGTCAAGCATATTATTTCGTTTTTATTCTATTTTTGACGGAAAAATCAGTTAGTACATAGTGTAGGCCCTGACCAGGCGTCAGATTTGGGCCTTCTCTGCTTGCCAAGGTACCCCTTTAGGGGTTTCCCGCATGCAATGGGTTAAAATGGGTGCGTTTTCATACTTATTTGTTGAAAAGACAACGAACTCTTCGATATTGTGCAATCCATTTTATGCATATTGGGTCCAAGATTTTATCTTATTTTTGTATCATTTTTTTTTTCTCAAAAAACAGTACCGAATAAACGGGGGAAAAATAAAGACAATGCATCCTTCATAATTTGGCATGTATATTCCTTGTGACAAAAGCTTTACATTCATGCAAAAACATTTGACCTGTTACCTTGACCTTGACCTTTGACATTCTTAAAATTAAAAAAAATAACATTTTGGTCATATCATTTGAACCTTTTGAGATAGAGCCTTCATATTTTACATGTAGGTTTCTTGTGACAAGAGCTTTACATTCACACAAAACATGTTACCTGTGACCTTGACCTTTGACCTACATAAAAGAAAAAGTTAACATTAGTCATAACTTTTGAACAGTCTGAGATACAGCCTTCATATTTGGCATGTTGGTTCCTTGTGACAAGAGCATTACATTCATACAAAACGTTTGACCTATGACCTTGACCTTGACCTTTGACCTACTTAAAAGAGAAAGATAACATTTTGGTCATAACTTTCGAACCGTTTCGGATAGAGCCTTCATATTTGGCATGTAGGTTTCCTTGATAAGAGCTTTACATTCATGTAAAAAGTTGATAATGACCTTGACCTTTGACCTACTTTAAAGAAAAAATAAAATTGTTCATAACTTTTTAACCGTTTAAGATAGAGCCTTCATATTTGGCATGTAGGTTCCTTGTGACAAGAACATTACTGTCATGCAAACTTTTTTGACCTGTGACCTTGAACTATGACCTACTTTAAAGATTTTTTTTTATTGTTCATAACTTTTGAACTTTTTAAGATAGAGCCTTCATATTTGGCGAGTACGTTCCTTGTGTCAAAGGCTTCCCACTCAAACAAAAAATCTTGACCTTTGACCTTGACCTTGAACTGTGACCAACTTCAAAAAAATGACCATGTCCGGGACATGTTTGTGTTTCACAAACACATCTTGTTCAGTTATGGCTATTTGACTATTTACATGTATTTCATAGGAAAAAGTTACGCTGCTCTTACTTGGTACTTCACTGTTTATAGTTTGAACCTTAAAGTTGTTAATGTACAAATAGTATTATACCACAAGACATGAGTCGGATATAACTCAGATCACTAGTAAGTTCCCGTCGCACTTTTGCACACATTTGTATGGGATAAAGATTATATAACTCAGTCGGATGCGCATCTGACTGGTGATCAGGAGGATGCGGGTTCGAGACCTACCGGGGTCGGCAACATTCTTTCGTGGAGATTGATTATGAAATCCATCCAAGATTCTATAAAAGTCTAATGACTTCTTCTGGGTCCCATTTGAATGTGCTTGTGTTATATATTTTTACGAATGTAGTTGTTTTAAATAAACGCTTATACTAACAACAACTTCATCATGATATTCATCATCAGCAGCAGCAGTAGCAGCAGCAGCGGCGGTAGCAGCAGCAGCATTTCATCATTATTACCATCATCATCATCATCATAAAAACACAACACTTATGTATGATTTATTTAAATGCAATACACCAGTAATTTTTTCAAACAGACGTATGTCATATAGAATAAAACACTGAAAGGTTGCCTATGGAAACAAAGAACAGATAAAGCCTCTGCAGTGTAGTGGTCGCGCTTTTCCGGAAATTCGGATGAGACTTTAAACCGAGGTCCCGTCTCCGCATGACGGATTGACCTTAGCTGTTGGTGGGACTTAAAGCTCAAACGCACACCTCTGTCATATGCCATTTTTGTTCTAATTTTAGGTGTACACCAGTAGGCGTATTTAGTCTTATTGGTGTAGCCATTATCAAGATTGAAAACATCGAGAACCTCTTCAGTCAGATAGGCGTGTTTGTTTTAACAGTCACGGTGTGCATCTTAGTTCAACAGGCATTCGTTTACACAGCCATACTACTAATCGCTGCTCGTTCCAACCCTTTGACGTTCTATGCCAGTATGATGAAACCTTGGTTTATAGCCTTCGCATCAGCAGCCACGTAATGTTTAATTACGAAAACACGCCTATACAAATACATTGTAAATGAAATTTTTTAGATGATAAATTGTGATTGTGGGTACTCGTTAGAACCGCCTCATCGAGGCGGTTCTAACGAGTACCCACACTCTATATTTTAGAGCAGAAATAAGAAAAATAAGGTTTACCCCCTGTAAACCCCAGTTTTACCACATAAAAATTGGGTTCAAAGGGTTCAAAATTAATTATGCGTGTTTTCGTGATGTATATTATTTTCCTTTCAGCTTTTACAATTCGCAGGTGTTCTAAATATCTTGAGCCAATTTCATATTTGCATTTTCTTTGGGATCATTGGTCAAGTATGTGAAACCTTCGTATCAGGAAACGTTCGCATCAGCTGCCACGTAAAGGTGTTTATGCCCGGCCAAAAAAAACTTGGCTGGGTATTATGTTATGCCCCTCGAAATTTTGAGTGTCCGGCCGGCCGCCGAAATCGCTTCATAATTTCGTGTCCGCGTTATAACTCTTTGAGATAATTTCATGAAAACCTACATTAATGTAAAGCAACATGAGATGACGTGTAGAAGATATGAACCTTAACTCCGGTTTGACTACTTTTGAAAATATTTCTTTTAGAACATTGAACCATGTACTCGTGTCCGTTGCAGAATACGATCTATGAAAGGATCATTCTTTCGAAGCAATGAATACACCACAGAACTGAAAAGAGTGGAGTGTACAAATATTCCTTGACTAGACTAGCTACTTTCGTTCTATTAGGCCTCATCGGTGTACCTCAGATATTTTCAAAATTCCACAATGGAATCAATGATCCCAAAGGAAGAAAAAAACTACACTATGATGAAGGACAGGGAGACTTTTTACGGCTGCCACAGATTTCCTTAACGCCAGCTGTGGCGACTAATACGTTCAAGATGATTCGAAGTTTTATCAAAAGCCAGGTGCAGTGTGCTTTTTCTGTAGAGAACAGTTTTCTTGCCGAATTGAACCATTACATTATGAATTTATGAAAACAAAATAAAAAAGACACACAAAAATAAATGTTATATAGCTATCCATAGAGCTAAACGGTTTGGATCAACACCTACCTATTTATTAGCAAGTTCTTTCTAAGAATATATAATGAAACTTAAATAAGTACAGTTTCGTACGATGTCGTTTTTTTTTTCAGAGCGGTTGCGATGCCAGAGATGATTATAGCTTGCGAAGTTACCCACAAAATGGACAAAGGCATCACAAGATTTATCATTCCTCTTGCAGTTACAGTGAGTGCCAACGGAAGTGCTGTGTACATCGCATGCGCATGCATATTTTCTGCTAATATTAGTGGTTTCCCAACGACTCCGGCTGACATCGTGCAAATAGGGTAAGAAATGTATAAACTATTTACAACAGTTATAATCAAACAAACATAAAAGCTTTTGATTTTTGATCCACACATCAAGCAACAAGCGAGAAAGTTATGGTGAAGAAGCTCCGCCAATTTCTCGTAAAGGATTCAGCCCCCAGACTTGTATACTTAAGGAATAACTGGGTGCCGGATCAGAAGAGAAGGGTGGATGGGGTAAGGGTTTGAAATTGTTCCGCTACATTGCGTCCACAGAAAATTTGCAAGTACAGACTCTAGCATCGTCATGTCGCAACAGCATACGTTTTGGAATTTTCCCACGCCTTTGCTGTACTATACCTGTACGTAATTGATCCAAGATATTAGCGAAATGGTCCCCATTAATAGTCTGACCATGAGGTAAATAGTACCCCCAACAGACCCCAACACAGTTGCAGTGACATTGGATTTCTTTAGATGCGGTGAACGGTGCTTGTATTCCAACGTTACCCACTCAATTTTTAAGTTGAATATGAAGTCGCAGTCTTTCCATAAACTTCACACAATTCTCAATAAATTTTCAAGTTCGCCTTCTGGATAGGTTAACTGGCCGGCTCGATTTGACATTAATATTTTGACCGGGCGATAATTTCAAAACATACAAACACACAAATATTTGTTACCCTGTTGTAGTTTTCGTATGTCTTTGTTAGCGTTTAATTTCTTTTTCAGGCTTCTAACAAGCGTGGCATCCATGGCAATACCATCGGTTCCGAGTGCGAGTATGGTCACAATCATCATGATTCTTACTTCTATGAACATTCCAGTACATGCGATAGCACTTCTGTTAACTGTAGAGTGGTTTCTGTAAGTAAAAAGCGTGAACAAGCGAAAATAAATGATCTTTTACATGAGTGTCCATGTATTATTGAATTTGTTAAACGAGTTGAGGAAAAGGGATAAATGCGAGGCTTTGCCGAGCATTTTATTCCTTTTCCTCAACTCGTTTAATAAATTCAATAATACATGAGCACGAATGTAATATTCTTTTTATCATATGACATTTAAAACGCATTTAATTCACGATTTTTTACAAAAATGTCAACATTCCACCATCAGTAAACTAGACGGTGTTAAGGACGTCGTACGTGTAACGGTATGTGACATGTCTAACTAATTTGCATATTTAATCCACTATTGGATTACGGAATTAATTGCATGGTGTTATCATATTCTCAGACGCGGCATCATATGATATACTTTTGAATAATATTTAACTTCACCAAAGCTGGTGTTTAGGGATTTTGTGGTGTCGCTGTTCCTTCATCACAGTGTGGGCTTTATAGTCTAGTCCTTTGGGATCTTTGATTCCACTACGTAAGTTTGAAAATATTTGAGAATGACTGTCCGAAACAAGCTAGTCTGGTCAAGAAAAAATGTGTTAAGAGAGTAAAGTTTGGGTTTACGCTTGTCTGAAGCGAAATTCGTTTTGCTGGCACAGGCGGGCCTCCATGGCCTAATGGATAAGAGCCCGGTGCCATTCACTGACACTATAGCCAGTGTTTATTGTGTTGAAACATAAATGTTTAGGTGGGACTGACTCTTAAGCATTTAGGTCTCAATGTTGTGGTTTACGCCTCGCTCGGGCTATATGTGCAATGGAAGGTCAGGTGTTTTTTCTCCGGGTATTCCGGATTTCGCCCAAGTTTGATTAACGGTCTTGAAAATGCCGTAAACCCCAAAACAAACAAAAAAAACAAGAATGCTTGACATTCTTCATTACTATAGCTTAATGTTTAGGGACCCAAAAGCAGCTATTTTCTACGGACTTAATGATGGTTGAGAACGGCCTTTCACTGGACGTGAGAATATTCCAAAACATACTTTTGCAGTAATACATTGATAAGACTGGTTAGATATTTAGGTTACAAGAGTATTCTGTGGTCCAAAATATTTTTTTTTCTGTCAGTTTTACTTTGCGCTGTCTCTGCATGACTGTTTTTGTGTTTTTGAGTTGAGGTTTAACGTCCCCGTCAACACTATTAAGGTCATTTTGGAGACGTTGCTTCCGATTTTGCGGGACTTTTACCGCCCTTAGAAACTACGTCCGACGCGCATCCGGCTTAGACCTAAGCTCTTTACCAGTACTCAAATTCGGTCGGTTTTAGCTCTGCGCGGAAGCATCGTGCAACCCAATCTATTTTTCTATGCCCCGATGGGCGGGGGCGCAATTATACATAGTGATTGTAACGGAAGAGATGTAACGAATTGATGTAATCAAGATATTTTCTTGAGAAGTCAGGCTCTATAAAAGAAGTAAAATGATTGGTGTATGAAATATAGATCAAATGCGTTTTTGAGGCAGTAAGCGCGACACTACCATGCAAGCAACTTCGGTCCCCGCCCATCTGGGCTTTAAGAAATATATGGGCTGCATGATGCTTCCACGCAGAGCTGAAACCGACCGCACACGAGTACTGGTAAACCGCTTAGAGGATCAAAGCCTGTCTAGGCAAAGTGGTGCGAGTCCGACCGTTCATGCTTATAAACCCTATTGGTTTCATTGGGTGACAGGACTTGTGATGTTTGGTTTGTTTGTTTAACGACCAGTCAACACTATTTAGGTCATTTTTGAGCCGATCAGTTTACCTATCCACACTTATCCTCGACAAGCTTATACATAAGCGGTTAACCAGTACAGTACACATTCTTTCGCCAGAAATTGACAAGTGCCCTTCGTGAATCAGCGGAAGGGAGAGAATGACCGTAGAAAAGTTTTCGTGATCACTCTCCATGAAATAATGTTGCCGACCCCGGCAGGTACATGTAACGAACCCTCGTCCGTCTGATCGCCAGTCAGACGAGCATCTGACTGAGCCACCAAGGCCGGCCGAACTTGAGATGTCAAATCAATTCAGTGTCGGGTATATGCAAAAGTCCCAAAAATTGGAAGCAACGTCTCCAAAATGACCTATACAGTGTTGACGGGGACGTTAAATCTCAAATCAAACAAACAAACCATGTAATCAACACTATTATGCAGCACCTTTCAATTGCACAAACATATTTGCAGTAGTCGGTTCTCATATCCTTTCAGCAAAATACCACTGTGTAAGTAACCTGAGAACAGTGAACATTTTGTTGAGTTTTCACATCACGTGAACTAGTCCGTGAAATGAACACACCCCCTAAACCCCACTTTATATAAAGAAAACTGGGGTATACTTTTGCTCCCAAAATAGGCTGTGTGTGCTCTTTAGAACCGCCTCAATGAGGCGGTTCTAATGAGTATCCACAACCTATGTCTTGTAGCAGAAAAAAATAAAAAATAATGTGTACCCCCTTTAACCCCAGTTTTCTCTATATAAAGTGGGATGTAAGGGGTGTTCATTTCACGGTCTTGTTCACGTGATGTGTCTACGTCATGTGATTGCGGATCTCCCCTTCGATATTTATTTAAAATGTTCGAAGAACTGGACCCTGTCGTTTTATACAGTAGAACTTCGATGGCTCGGTTACCCATTCTTGAACCCCTAGGGAAATCCTCTACATAAGAAATATGTAGGATAACTGAGGAGATTTTAGTCCTGCAAATGTATGCTGTGTGTACTCATTAGAATCGCCTCGATCGAGGCGATTCTTATGAGTACACACAGCATACATTTTAATTATGTAACACCGAAAAGATGTCTTAAAGTATCTCGTAATGCTTTCTGACAGTACACTCAGTGGCTCGCACTGCCCCTGTTTCGAACAGATTTTCGAGCTCCCAAAGGTGTCCGAGCCATTGAAGTTCAACGGTATTATATGTTTCGTTTTCTGTTTTACAGAGACCGACTGCGTACGACGAGCAGTGTAATGAGTGACTGCGTTTGTGTCGCAGTAACAGAGAAGATATGTCAGAACGTGATCAAGAAAACCAAAGAAACAAAGACAGCAGAACACGAGTCACTTGGCGATAAATGTACAAAGTATGACGTCCATAATAACGGTGATGATAGGGAGCTCGACCCCCTGAACACTGCTGAGAGTACCATTGGTATTGAATAGGAAAATTACTGATGGACTCGCATGTATGAATGGGGGACGGAATTTCGACAGTTCTTCTTGTGGCCGCCTGCAATGGGGAAGGAATTTCGACAGTTCTTCTTGTGGCCGCCTGGTGGCGTTTAACATTACGAAAACAGGCCTATTCAAATATATTGGAAAATTTTACCGCCAAAAAATGAAAAAATTCGGTAAAAAAAATCCGATATTTTTTTCATATTTCTGTTCTAAACATAGATTGTGGGAACTCATTAGAACCGCCTCGGCGAGGCGGTTCTTACGAGTACCCACAATCTATGTTTTGAGCAGAAATAAGATAAATGATGTGTACCCCTATAAACCTCAGATTTCCTTCATAAAGTGGGGTTCAGCGGGGGTAAAAATGTTCAGGCATGTCTTCATGATGAACAGGAGAATTGTTAGAAAACGCTACTTATGAAAAAAACAACAACAAAACAACAGGCACCCAAAGTCTCCGAAATGGCATGTGAAATAACGGCAGACATTTTTATGGAAGCCCTGCGGGACTTCCGACATCCTCACTTCAATCTTCTCAATTCCGACATTCAACTTCGAAGTTTTTCTCTTCTGATTTTATAAAGTTAGAAGTTGAAAATCGGAAGTAAGAAGTCATGAAGCGAGAAGTCGTCAGTAAATAAGTAAATAGGAGTAGGAAGTAAGATGTATGAAGTTGTTAGGTTAGAAGAAAGATATGATTAAGATAACAGTCCCTCTGGGGAATCCATAGCAATGCCGCGACTGATATAAATATGTTCTAGATAGGGTTATCCCTTTGAAGCAAGGAAAACACCACAGGACTGGAAAATATGGAGTTTTTGTTTGTTTGATTTGAGGTTTAACGTCCCCGTCAACACAATCAAGGTCATTTTGGAGATGTTACTTCCAATTTTGTGGGACCTTTACCCGAAATTGAGATGAAATGACTTCTCAAGCCTGTTGCCAAATGAAACCAAAAGGGTTTACTAGTATGGACGGGCCGACTCGCACCGCTTTGCCTGGGCAGGCTTAGTTCCTCATAGTGGTTTACCAGTACTCGTGTACGGGTCGGTGTCAGCTCTGCATGGAAGCATCATGCAGCCAATCTATTTCTTCAAGCCCCGATGGGCGGGGGCCGTGAAAATATGGAGTTTACATATTTTCTGGGCCAGACTAGCTAGTTTCGGCCAAATAGGCCTCATCAGTGGCCCTCAAATATTTTCAAAATTCAGCAATGGAATCGATAATGCCAAAGGACAAGAAAATATAAACTACACTATGATGTAGGTCACGGAGACTTTTTACGGCTGCCACACATTCCCAGACACCAGCTGTAGTTACGTTAAATATATCCTAGGTATGGTTATCCCTTGCAAGCAAGGAATACACCACAGAACTGGAAAATATGGAGTGTATATGTTGTCTGCGCCGCCAGACGTGATAGTTTCAGCCAATTAGGCATCATCAGTGACCCTCATTTCACAAATTCAACAATGGAATCAATGATCCCAAACGACAAGAAAATATAAACTACACTATGGTGTAGGGCAGGAAGTTTATTTTACGGCCGCCACACAGTCCAAGACACCAACTGTAGTGACGTTGATAGGGTTATCCCTGGGAAGCAAGGGATCCATCACAGAACTGGAAAATATGGAGTATACATGTTTTCAGGGCCATACTAGCTAGTGTCAGCCAATTAGGCATCATCAATGACCCTCAAATATTTAAAAACTTCAACAATGGAATCTATGATCCCGAAGGACAAGAAAATATAAACTACACTGTGATGTAGGACAGGGGGACTTTTCACCGCCACCACACATTCCCAGACACCAGCTGTAGTGATGTTATATATATATTCTACATAGGCTTATCCCTTGAGAGCAAGGAATACACCAAAGAACTGGAAAATATGGAGTGTTTTCTTGGCCAGACTAAATGTCTCTTATTGCAAATGACAAAAGTTGCTTAGCCTTCTTCAAAACAGAGTGTCATACGAAAACAAGCCTATTAAAAAATATTGAACATTTTACCACCAGATAGTATGGAAATTTTCAGATAAATGAGCCAGCGCACGCCAAAACCTACAATAACACATGTGCGCCCATCGAAGACTCAGATCAGCCTGCGCATCCATATAATCTAACCAGAGACTTCTCTTATTGCGTGGAGGAGCATTGGGCCCTTACCTATCCTGAGAGTGCACAACGAAGACTCTGATCAGACTGCGCGGATACGCAGGCTGATCTGAATCTTCGTTGGGCGCACATGTTTTATTGTAGGTTTTGTCATGCGCTGGCTCTAATATCTCTGATATGTTTCATAGTTTTGCTCAAAACATGGAAAGGTACTCGTTAGAACCGCCTCGCCGATGATATTGTTGATAAGTTTTTAAGTATTGTACGGCTTTTTGCAGATGGCGCTTCTTTGACTTTCAGCGTACGTAATATACCTGATATAGAAGGTAGTCTAAATCACGACTTATTTCTCAGTGGGCTAAGCAGTGGCTGGTAAATTGTTATCCTAAGAAAAACCGAAGCTTTACTTTCCACACTAAAAAATATTACCGCTAAACCAAATTTGGTCTTTGAAGATGTTACAGCAGAATTTGTTAGTGAGCATAAACATTTGAGTGTAACCTTCTCAAATGATGCTAAGTGGCACGACCGCATTAGTAATATTGTGTCATCTGCATCCAAACTTCTCAGTATTATGCGTGCAATAAAGTTCTCCTTAAATTGGAAAGCTATTAATAAAGTCTTCATCTCCTTTTTGGGACCAATTCTTGTATA
This sequence comes from Lucinisca nassula, assembly GCA_963580285.1. Classification (NCBI taxonomy): domain Eukaryota; kingdom Metazoa; phylum Mollusca; class Bivalvia; order Lucinida; family Lucinidae; genus Lucinisca; species Lucinisca nassula. The sequence continues at coordinate 94,649,015 of OY757014.1, forward strand.
TGCCTTTTTTGTATGGGACAGTTGCATATTTCTAGAAAAAGATACTTTAGAAAAACATCAGCATGAAGCGACGCGTATCGTTACGGGCATAAAGCGCTCTGTTGCTTCACAAAATCTTTATTAAGAAATTGGATGGATGTCTTTCGGTGACAGGCGAATATACAAATAGTTAATGATAATGTACAAGGTTCAAAATGGACTTGTTCCTGACTATTTAAAAAATCTGTTCCCTCCAACAGTCGGTAGCAACACATCATACCACAAAATTACCAGTTATTTAGCGGTGGAACTACACTTATTTCTATATCATTTTTTTCAGCATATATACATGTATCTCTGTGGAATAATCTTCTTGAAAACATTAGGGATTCTGCCACTATCTCTTCTTTTAAAGTGGGTTCTAGCTCATTTGTTTGTGATACCTTCTGTGCCATCATATTTCATATCTTGAAGCAGACAGCTTTCGATTATTCATGCACGGATACGCAACACATTAAGCGAGCTTAATTTTGATCGTTACAAAAATCATTTAACAGAAGATGCCCATTGTGATTGTGAACATGCATCAGAAGATGTAGAACCTTTCTTTCTTTCAATACCCAAAGTATGCCCACGCATGAGCTCACCCTTTTGAATTGTCAAATTGAACTTTATGTTAAGGCAAATGCTACTGAAAATGAAAACACAGATTTATTCAAAAATGTACAATATTATATCAAAGAAACATGTCGTTTTGCACATGGTTCACAGGGATAACCAGCATACTTAAAATTTAGTAACTCTCTTATTTTTTGAATAATGAAAAAAATATATTTTGTGATTGTGTTGATACATTCATTGTCACCTGTCATTGCTTGTAATTGTATAGTGTGTACAGGACGGGCCGTAATTAATTTTGTTACAGCTTGTGGCCAAGCCCATTTGCTTGCACCTTAAATGTATAGGAGCAATAAAATATGTTTAAACCAAACCAGCCTAGGTTCTATTGCTTAATTAGTGTATTTGTGGCTCGGGCCATATCAACCCGGCGGTCCAGGCCCTGGGCCCGAAGGCAATCCACAGATAGTGCCCTCAGCTTAGGCTACTGTTGCTTAATTAGTGCATATCACAAATGAAACACGATTTTCATTGACTAGAAACGCATCATGTGCAAGTCGCTAATCTGCGGTAGATTTACAGATTTAAATCGGGTCCAGTCCAAGTTCAGTCTTATAATTGCCGCTACGGAGATAACCGGAAAATTTTAACGCACAATCGCAATTAGTTTACCGGTTTCTATTTCTGGTTGTCGCTCCGTTGAATTGCTGGAAACCAGCCCTAACAAAAGCAAGTCCTTTACTTTTCAGTTGTCGTATGTTTGTAGTAAATCGTTTGGCAGTACTTGTTCAATGCACTGATAACAATAGAAACTTAAGCATTTGACACGTCGGTCGATTGATTCGACGTAATAGCTGATGCATGAACAGCTGTTGACGATAGAACTTTCTTGCGCATTAAGCGTGAGAATATTTAAGAGATACATTTTAGTTTGCTAAGGTCCTTTTGTGTGTTTGAGTTTTACGTCTCACCAACAGCTATGGTCATACGGAAACGGGATCTCAGTGTAAAGTCTGAAGAAGCAACAGATCGAACCCACAACCCCTAGTCTATGAGGCGAGTAGCATAACCACTATACAACGGGAGCTTCTAGGTAGCAACTCGTTCTTTTTCATAATTTGCAATAAAACATTTAACACAAAGTGCCTATATAGGCACTGGAACGGAACGTGGTTTATTCTAAAACAAATCACTGGGAATACGAGCGTGACTCAAAATACGGCCGTCACTAGTAGAGTCCTTGACGCTAAGGGTCGAAACGGTATATTTTAGCCCTTCTCTTGCTGAATATTCAGTTTAGCCAAACCCATTTCGAACCAATCAGACTACTTGATGCAATTTATTCTTTCAATTTACAAAGCCATAAACTTAATGTCAAACAGTGTAAATCCTGATCAGATAGATTCTCAGATGGCTCCTCCATCTGATCTAGATCCACACTGTTTCCAAAGATAGGGGTTGTCGTGAACAGCATGATAAGAGTTAGCATCGATAACGCTACAAATTAAGGCGTTACTATACCAAATATAGTGACAAAGAGACCTTTTTGATATTTAATCTTCATCAGTGTGTCTCAACCCCAAAGTTCAGAAACCGAAACGGATGAACGACAAGACCCGGCAAACACAGCACATCCCCCTCCGAGCACACACCGACCGACGTAGCTCGTGAGTAAGGTCAGCTGGAGGCATCGGGCAAGAGACGCCCCCCGCGGAATTATAGGCGTCCCCCACCGTGCCAACATCAGCAAACATGGCCCACACTCCACGGACGCCCCAGGCATCAGGAAGGAGATGTCCAAAGTAGCGAGACATGCAAAATTTAAAATATAACAAAAAGACAAGATACATGTCTCACCTGACAAGTCAGCCTTAGTTTTAGAAAAATTAGAATTCTATACTGTAAAAGTTACAGATATAATATAGTTATTTAAATCAGTACCTGAGTACTGACGTCAACACCGCAGTATCGACCTCAACACTAAGGAACTGATACTGAGCTGATGATACCCTTGGGGACGAACGAATCATCAACCTGCAGAGATACCGACCCAGTGGTTGCAATTAAGGCGTAACTACACCAAATTTAGTGACACAGAGGCCTTTCTGATATTTAATCTTCATCAGTGTGTCTCAAACCCAAAGTTGTGAAACCGAAACGGATGATGGACAAGACCCGGCAAACACAGCAAATCCCCCTACGAGCACACACCGACCGACGTAGCTCGTGAGACAGTTCAGCTGGAGGCATCCGGCAAGAGACAAAAGGACAAAATGTGTTGCTATCAATAACTTTTGCACAATTTCTTCTATGTGTTACTGTCAATAACTTTTGCGCTCTTTTTTCTGCATGTATGTGTTACAATCATTTACTTTTGGGCAGTTTCTTCTATTTGTTACAGTCAATAACGTTTCCGCAATTTATTCTAAGAATGGCGAAAGGTTGGGGAAATTTGAAGGAGACAGCATAACCATTGCCTATTTTCAATGTATTAGACTCGAAATAGATCAACTCTCTGGCGCATGTATTGTTGAATAGTAAGTCAAGTCAGTAACAAGTACACAAATCCCTCGATCTACACGCTCATTGACCGATCTACTTTACAACCGACCTCAAAACTGTTATTTGTTACCCAACAATTCACTGTTATAGATAGCTGACCTATATCTTAATTAAATTCATTGCCAATTTGTTATATTCTTTTTACCTGCGAGTTGTTGATTTATCTGGTATGATCTTTTTATTTGAGGTTTATCGTCCCCTTCAACACTGTATAGGTCATTTTGGAGACGCAACTTCCAGTTTTATGGGTCTTCTACCCGGCATTGAGATGAAATGACATCTCAAGTCCCGCGCTCAATGAAACCAATAGGGTTTATAAGCATGGATGGTCCGACTCGCACCGCTTGCCTGTGCGACTTAGATCCTCTAAGCGGTTTACCAGTACTCGTGTACGGTCGGTTTCGGCTCTGAGTGGAAGCATCATGCAATACAATATATTCGTATAGACGTGTTTTCATAATGTGACCACGCTTTTACAGGTTCTCTTTGCACAGCGGAATATCGTCGTTGGCATCATAATGTTGCCGTCGTCCAATCACATATGAGAGAACCATTGTTTATATGACGTCACTTAATGATCATTTGACGTTACGTGAGGAAATGTTTTTATTGAAGTTAAAAAAAACATTACGTCCCAATAGTTAATTATAGGCTTTTTTTTGTTTGTTTTTTTTTTTCTGAAAAAAGGCGTAAATAGTGATCTATGAACAACTCTTCGTTTCAATGGGTAACTACATGAGTTTGCTGTAAATACAGTGAGAATTAAAATTTGAAGTACATTACGAAAACACGCCTACCATTACGAAAACACGCCTATACAAATATAGAGTAAACTTTACCGCCGGAAAAACGATAATTTTAGATGAAAAATTGCGATATTGTTCTTATTTGTGCTCAAAATATAGATTGTGTGTACTCGTGAGAACCGCCTCATCGAGGCGGTTCTAACGTGTAACCACAATCTATGTTTTCGAGCAGAAATAATAAACATAAGGTTTACCCCTACAAACCCCAGTTTTACTATATAAAAGTGGGGTTCGAAGGGGTCAACATTATATAGGCGTGCTTTCGTGATGTCGAATATAAAAAAGAGAGAGAGAAAAAATTCAGATTTTAAATTCTGATATTTTTCAGATTTCTGCTCAAAACATAGATTGTGAAAACACATTAGATCGGTTCTATTGAGAATCTACAATATATAATTTTGAGCGGAAATAAGTAAAATAATGTTTACTCCTGTAAACACCGGTTTTAATATATACAAAAGTGGGGTTTCAGAACTTATTTAAGAGGCGTGTTTTCGTGATGATAACGTACTTCACATCTCAATGGGTACCTGGAGGATTTTTTTTCCAAATGGCCTGATAATTTTTTTTTATATTTAATGATATACTTTGTTTGAAAATGATTTTGATGGCTTGCTTATGGACTAAAATTTTTCGCTTATTTTGTCATAATTGTCTGTTGATGAAAACAGAATAGGTTCTAAACAAAATAAAATGGAAATGGACACCATGTTGAGTTCGTTGGTGTTGTCGAAAATGTTGTAAAATAGCAGCATGATACACTAAAACTGTTGGAATACAGGTCGATAGATTTAGAGGCAAACAGCAGGAGAAAAAGTTTGCTGTTCAAAAGCATCCCCGAAAAAGAGCATGGAAACTGTTTTAATGAAGTTCGAAAACTAAATGGCGAGGAGCTTGGAATAAAAAGGGACATGTATCTTGAAAGAGCGCATAGTTTAGAGCGATTCGATAGCAATAAAACTAGGCCAATAATAGCCGCTTTCGATACCCTGCATATTCTCGACGCGTTCCCTCGCTGAAAGGTACCGCATATGGAGTAAGGCGGGATTACCACGTCGAAGATGTCTAGAGTCCGGCAGTCACTATGGAAGCAATATAAAACACCGCGTGAGGCTAACCCCAAGAGAAAAGTTACTATGGAATTTCACGCTAGAATTTTTGTCGATGGAGTAGTCGTATCTGATGCTGTCCCTGATTGGTACCCCATTTTACAAGGCAGTGGTATAACCCCATTTTACAAGGCAGTGGTATAAGTTATGTCCCACAAAATCAGTCGAGTGATAAAACTGTAAACAATAGTAGTGCCACAACCGGTTTGACAAGTGATATGCCTTTTTCGACTTTCTGTTTCATTCTCGAGTGTGCACATTGCAAAAATGCAGGATGATGGAATGGCCCACATGATTATCCGTCAGTCAAGCACTGGAGAGACGACAAAACGTCAAACCACGCCGTCAATGCAGGCCCAGTGAAAACAGAAAATTTACACGCAAGCTTGAAATTACAGAAATCTCTATCTGATTACCGCTCTGCGCATAGAAATTAGGTGCATAGAACCTTACTGAGAAGTTGAAGGAACATCGCCTCTACAACTTTCCCAATGGGTGTGTTGATCAAAAATAAAAATAAATAAGTTATTACCGACAAACGCGGCAAGAAAAGATAAAAAATCGACTTTAATTCATCTTTAGCTGATATTTTTTTATTGGTGGATATTTAGATTACTGTTCTTAATTTTAAGCTTCCCGTTACCAGATAGTCTTGTGGTCGAAACAGTCTGGAATTTGTACAAACACCTTAATGTTGCTCGAACTTTTGATTGACCTAAACTGTTCATATGTTGACACTGTTGATTAATACTCCAACACGACCATTCTTACACATTTTCTTTACGCAAATAGTTCTTGAAATGCATGCAAATGCATGCAGTTCAGTAAGAGAAAGGGATTTTTATGTCACATTCTGATTGACAGCAATTAAAAGTTTTTTATAGACACTTTGTGAAGATAAAAAAAAATGGTTCTGATTCCTTTGGATACAATATTAAAAGATCACTTGACGGATATTATAAGAATGCGTAAGGAACCTAGTGTACTCAGTACCATTGGCGTTTTTGTATGGGAAGGTTTGTTTCAAACTTGCCAACAAGTACATTGTGATGTGCCCTGAATTTGGAGAGAAGCAATGCAATATGCTAACTTAAAAGATGAAGCACTTTAGTCACAAAGATAAATATATAGCTGTCCGCAAGATATCTTTTTATTATGTTTCTTGTAATATGTTTTTAGTAATTTGTTTAAAATGAAGTTTAAAACAGCCAATTGAAAGGGACTGAAAACAATTTGTATGTTTCTTGTAATACTTTTTAGTTATTTGTTTCAAATGAAGTTTAGAACAGTAAATTGAAAGGGACTGAAAACAATTTGTATGTTTCTTGTAATACTTTTTAGTTATTTGTTTCAAATGAAGTTTAGAACAGTAAATTGAAAGGGACTGAAAACAATTTGTATGTTTCTTGCAATACTTTTTAGTTATTTGTTTCAAATGAAGTTTAGAACAGTAAATTGTGATACTACTACTACCACGGCGCTAGACGAAATATACGGGCTGCATGATGCTTCCACGCAGAGCTTAAACCGACCCGCACAGGAGTACTGGTAAACCGCTTAGAGGATCTGAGCCTGCCTAGGCAATGCGGTGCGAGTCCATGCTTATAATCCATGCTTATAAGCCCTACTGGGTTCATTGGACGACAGGGCTTGAGATGTCAATTCATCTCAATATCGGGTAAAAGTCCCACAAAATTGGAAGCAACGTCTCCAAAATGACCTTTACAGAGTTGACGGTTAAACTTCAAATCAAACAAACAAAACTACTGCTTCGGTAGCTCAGTCGGATGCACATCTGACCGGTTGAGGACGCGGGTTCGATACCTGTCGGGGTCGGCAACATTCTTTCGCGGAGATTGAGAAGCCTCCGTGGTGCAGTGGTTACGCTACTCGCCTTGTAAACCAGGGGTCGCAGGATCGATCCCGGGCTTCTCCAGATTTTCGTATGAGTCTTTAAACCGAGGTCCCGTCTCCGTATGACCTTAGTTGTTAGTGGGACGTAAAACTCAAACACTCACTCGTGGAGATTGATCATGCAATCTTTTCTACGGCCATTCTCTCTCTTCCGCTGTTTCAAGAAGGGCAGTCGTCAGTTTCTGGCGAAAGAATGTGCACTGTACTGGTTAACTGCTTACGGATAAGCTTGCCCAGGCAAACTGTGGATAGGTAACTGACAGTCTCAAAAATGACCTAAATAGTGTTGACTGGGCCGTTAAACCCCAATACAAGCAAGCAGACAAACAAAACTGCTACTACTACTACTACTACTACTACTATTACTACTACTGATAATAATTTTAATAATAAAACGAAGATGATAATAATTATACTGTTACTACTTTTTCCACTACTGCTACTATTATTGGGCCCCCGCCGATCGGAGCTTGAAGAAATAGATGTGGCTTCGTGATGCTTTCCTCAGAGCTGAAACTGGCCGCACATGAGTACAGGTAAACCGTTTAGGAGGTCTTAGCCTGCCCAAGCAAATTGATGTGAGTCGGACCGTCCCTATATATAAACATTTTGGTTTGTTTTGGCGGCATGGCTGGAGATGCCATTTCATCTCAATGTCGGGTAAAAGTCTCACAAATTGGAAGCAACGTCTCCAAAATTACCTTTATAATGTTGTCGGGAACATAAAATCTCAATACAAACCAACAAACAACTACTACTGATGATACTACTTATAATAACGAAAATAATAATTTCAAAAATAAAAACGATGACAATAATAATTATACTGTTACTACTACCCCCACTACTACAACTACTACAACTCAGTATTACTATGATAATAATAATAATAATAATAATCATCATCATCAAAACGAGGGTAACAATAATTTTATCTTGCTACTACTCCCACATCTGCTACTATAAACCACCACTTCAACTATTATTATTATAACTATTATTAACGTGATGAAAATAAAGTGGATAAACACTAGCTAATATTGTTTGTGGGAAAAAAAAACATTTAACAATAACAATGATAATGATGATAACTAATGATAATCATAACAATAACGTGTTGTTTTTGGTGTTGGAAAGGATGGTGCTAGGTATATACTCGTAGGACCTACAAGTATTTTGGCTGTCAGGGTATCTCTCTGGGACTCATAGACTAAGCAGGCACTATAAACTACCAGACGGGGATGACTGAAACTGCTACATGCCTATGAGCTGTTTCAGCACTACAATTTATCTAGCTGACAACTGCTGGGTTCCAAAACTCCCAAATCCAATACTATGGACAACTGGCTATATTACTTGCAAACATTGAAGACTCTGATCCCTGTTCAGAGTTCTGGTTCTCCACCTTTTGGGGTCAGTTATTTAGAAGTCAACCAATGAAGTTACAAAGTTCCCCTAGTGTACGATTGTACACATGATCAATCATCACGTGAACAAGTCCGTGAAATGAACACACCCCTAAACCCAGCTCTATATAGAGAAAACTGGGGTTTACGGGGGTATACATTATTTTCTTTATTTCTGCTGCAAGACATAGGTTGTGGGTACTCGTTAGAACCGCCTCAATGAGGCGGTTCTAACGAGCACCCACAATCTATGTTTGCAGTATAAATAAGAAAAAAATCACAAATTTTCATCAGAAAAGTAGCCATTTTGGAGATAGGAAAAATGTACTATGTCGCACGGGTGTGTTATCGTGATGAAAGTTACACTTAGCAGATATGAGAAGGTTGATCTGTGTCCTCTCTGACCGCAAATGTCGGAAACAACAGGTTTTATTGTGACACTGCTCATTTATGTATAACTTTCTAAATTCTCAGTTAGCCTATTTAGTCCCTGACTGTCTTTCTACTACAAGTCTGTATCCATTAGGGGTGTATAAACAGCTCAACTTTTACCACCTGCTGGTCAACATTAAATCAGTCAGTTTTAATGGGGGATGAAAGGATAAATAAACAGAACATGTGATCCATCACTTCTTGGATTTTAGGGGTTTGCGTCAGTCACTTAGAGAATACAAAGAAGACCAGTATTTTTTGCTGATTGGTTTTGTCGGTTTATAATTTCACTTAAGGTAACTGATCAGTCATGGTCGAATTCAACTCTGTGAAATATACATTGTTAAATTCAACACGGTTTCCATGTCAATTTAGATATTCAATCTATGGAATTCAACGAAAAAAAGAACAAAAAATGTACAACCAGAATTTGATACTGCAAATTCAGTGTTCATGCAATTCTAGTTTATAAGCTCATAACTAATCGGCTTTAATAATGGGAAAACACAATGGAGACACTTGATATGACACTTTGTGTCATATATTTTCTTGTTAAAATTCCTTATCAAAAGTTATCCTAAATTTGCCTTCCATATTCAGCTATTCAAAACTATTTTATGGCTAGTTACCCTTTCGCCCTTCTAGTTTCGTTAAAAGAACTTCATCGATAGTGCATGGTTTGTTACCCTTTCGCACCTTAGTTTTAAAATGGGATTATCATCCTTAGAACACGTACTCTGATACCAATTAGGGATGTCGGACAGTCTTAGACCCTCATTCTGCACGTTTTGGGCTTGAAAACTCCGTATTAAGGCCAATTTAGAGGAAACCTTTCGCTTACATGAACTATAAATAGAATGGTGCAATTTTTATGACAGATTCTATCTTTTATTTCTAGCTGTCACAAGCGTTTTCAAGATGTTTCCAGCTTTCACGACCACAGAAATATGTTTCCACACAAGATGTAGTCCGGCTCATATTCAGTTTTAGGCGCAGTTTCACTTAAGTGATACTTTTGGACGACATTTTCCCGCGTATGTTTGTATATATTTTTTGGTTTAAGTTGAAACATTACCCGAATGATCAGATGCTTTTTGAAAAACGAAAAATGAAAATTCACGAAGTATCACCTAATCAAGTATGTTAACTATCTTTAAAGCTCCATATAATGTTTTGAAGCAAAAGACTTCGCAAATTCTTCGAAATCAGATTCAGAATTTAGTCCATTCGAAATTTTCAGAACCTAGAAATGTTGAGTACAATGAAGTTTTTTTGCTGTTTTGTGTTGTACAGGGGTTCTAGAACAAAACTGGCTTGGTTGCCACTTGGGCAAGTCTTGGCAACTTGTATAATTTGCATAAATCCAAGATGGCCGCCAGACGCCATCTTGAAAATTTAATTTTTTGAATAGGTGATAAGGAAGGCGTGTAATATGTCATTTAAGGGGTTTTCTGGTATGCAGAATCCGATTTTGAGGTTATTTTGTCATTATAATGAACTCGGAGTACCATATCCAAGATGGCGGCTGGCGGCCATCTTGAAAAATTGAGTTTTTGAATAGGTGACAAGGAAGGCGTGTAATATGTCATTTAAGGGGTTTTCTGGTATGCAGAATCCGATTCTGAAGTTATTTTTACATTTTGATGAACTTGGAGACCCCAATTTCAAGATGGCTGACTAATGTTTACATAGAAATTTTATATTATTCAAACCATCGTTATGTCTGTATTATCCCATTGAGGTACCCATCATTCAGTCAGGACTAAAACCCCAACATATATATGATGGTATTTGTGTTATACCGGCCATAAATGTTTACTCCCACTCATCTAAATAGTCTGGAACTTGATCATCAGCAATATCTTCTTGATCCTCCATGTCTTCTTCCAGACCATCATCTGGACAATCATCAATATTGTCAACGTCAGTTGCGGGTCCCTCCTCTGCTGCAGGGACGTCTCTTGCTGTAGTGTATTGGTTTAAGCAGTCTTCTGAACCACGGCAGTTACAGAATGTCGTGCATGATAGGTGCTGCTTGTGACAACCACATGCCTCTGTAGAGCACTTTTTTCCTTGTGCTTTACACTGACAACGAATCACATCCAGCAGCTCGGGTGGAGCTGGATCACCTTCAGCAATTACTGGAATAGGAATTTCATCTCGAAATTCCCAACCAAACTGTGTTATATCTTTGGACTCGTCAGGAGGGCCATTGCAATTGGCTGCTTTCCACAACATAACTTGAAGATGAGCCCGAAGTATGTGTTGCATAAGATTGGCTGATGTTGGAGGAAGAGACATGACTTTAGGGTTTCTCTTCTTCTTTGTGAACAGTGTGAACCGAACGGATTCCATTGACGTCCCCTGTGGCTGACCATATAAAGCAATGAAGAAAGGCATTGCAGCAGTCATCAAATCTGGGCGAGTGGTACCAACGTCACCTATGATAGCTAAACCTGGATAGTCACCAGATGTCATAGTATTCAACGCTGTGACCTTACCTTTGCCATAAGGATAAGAAGTCGTATCGCAACCGCTGAGTGCATGCATTGCTGGTAGTTGTAAACACTTTTGACCCAGACCAGCACATGTGGCATTTATATCAAGTACTGATCCATCCCAGCGCTCCATCTGTACCTTGCATTGTAAATTAGCTCGATTCACCCAATACACCAGCAAAACAAAAACATCTATGTCGTCACTAAGTACACGGATCACACCCTGGCCAGATTTAGCAGCTTCAAGAACAAAAGACACCATTGTAACGTCAGCTTCATCGTGAAGAAATTTACTGTCATCCCTAGTCTCCATTGTAGTACTCTCTCCTAGATCGAAAGTTCCCAGTACACTGGCGAGTTTCCTCTTGTTGGATTTGCTTTTCATAATCGCCTCCCTCTTTGGGAGATGACTTGCGATGGAGAGGTCATAGTCAATTACAACTTCACCAGCTCTTCGCATCCGCTCATGGTCTTTGGCAGATACATCCTGGTATTTGTCAAACACAACAATTTTCTTAGTTGCATCCCCATAGTTACTCAGACGTTCTTCGATGGATGCAATCAGGTCAGATGGATTGCCCCCATGAGGCCAAACCATGTGGTAAAACAGCTGCGAAACATCGACAATGAGTGTATCCGCAGATTTTGGATATATGTCAAATACTCCTAGACGCTTCACCAAACCGGATTTATTTCCTTTCCGAAGACACCCCTGTCCATCTATAAGCGCGGGAGGAACAGCACACAACTCGTAGGCAAATAAAGGACCAAGCTCTATCTTCCGTTGTTGTCCAATCATAAGCAGCCGTAGAAATATGGTTTCAAGCTCTATTAACGGTCTGGATTTTGAGCCTTTTGCCTGTCCTTTTAGAATACACATTGTATTAATCGGACTGCTTATAGAATTATAGAAACCATCAGGGAGACTTGATACAAAGTCTCTCTCCATCCTTTCCCCTATCACAATCGAATCAGCAACGTTCACGTCTGCTGAAGCAATCTGACCGGTAACAGGGTTGTATAGATGTGGTCGATTATCTTCTAGAGGATGGGGATATTTGTCTACCTCTGCAAATATGAGACCCCGATCACTTGCATCCAATTTTCGTCGATATTTCATCTCTTCCTTGTGCAGTTTCTGTGAAGTACCACCTGGATCTGATTGTGAGTAGACACCATCCAGTCGATCTGAAACTGTACATGTGATAGGGAAAGCATTGATCCACTCGCTCACTAAATCAGCAGACAATGTCATTCCTTTAAGAGCTCCCTTGCCAATTCTTATGGCAGTTTGTTCTCCAAACTGGTCAGCAGAAACTGCGTTCCAGTATCCATCCTGGTGACGACAGACAAGATCAACCATGTCTTCAGTATTAGCACGCATTTCGATCAAATACTGGGTCATGTATCGTGCGTACTGGACGTGCCCAGCAAGGAAGAAATACTTCATCATTCGCTTCAACGTCAGATGTTTCAGATGAATGTCACCTTCTCTTTCCGCACGCTCAAACTGGTGAATCAGGAGTGTTGGGAGAAGGAAATTGTCAACCCAGTGTCGACCCGTCGGATGAAGTCGAGCTGTTTCGAGGTACTGTTCAATGTCTTCAAATGTCTTTTGTCCAGATGACAGAAGTCTTTGTAAGAGTGCAGCTGCTACTCCCCTAAATGCTCGCATTGCTTTAACCCATGACTTCCCATTGAATATTCCTGTAAGCCCCCCATAAGCTTTAGTAATGTACCATTCCAATCCTGAGCCCTTCATAAGTGTTCCAATGCAGCCAAGAAATGACTGTATGATATGCATACCACCTGGATGAACAACTACATTCTGGTACTTTTTAGGCTGGTTCCAGCACACTTGTTTGGTAACCGCATACAACTGCATGTCCATACACAAATGGACCTTTTCCATTCCCATGTCAACCATTGATCTCTGCATGTAAGTAAGTGTTGTTAAGACAGTGTCCGGATGTGAGGGCGGGGCGTCAATCAGTGGACCAAACACATACATGTTTGCAGGATGTAGTACACCTTGGGTTCTTGACACCTCATTGTTGAACCCATTCCACTCCATGGCATCTTCCTGGCCCAAGGTGTTCAACCAGATTGTGTCTTTTTCTTGGGCAGTGGTTAAACTGGTTGCCTGGGAGCAAACATCAGTGTAACTGATACTAACGGGCTGCACTGCAGGAGGTATTACCTTTTTTGGACCAGTGTAGTGCATGAGTGGAATGGCCCTGGTGTCACCGCTGGATTTGTATTGTTTGGAAGTTAGCCTCGGAATCACAAGGGTACTGATCCCTGGCAACTGAGCTGTACCTGGCTCAATGATTCCAGCGGGATGAATTTGAAATTCTGTTGCCATGGCATGAGTTTCACGTCGGCCGTTTGGGGTTGACACGGACAAATCAAAATTGTCATACCACCCAAACACGAGCCCCACGGTACGGCTTAAGCCCATCATTTGATGAAGAGTTGCAGCATTATCAGTCACATACTTCGCTGCGGACTTACGGAACCGAATAACTTCATCATATGACACGCAATAACCATGCTCATGCAAAATCTGTATCAAGTCACTGCTGCCAAACTTGTGGTGCAATTTGACACCTAACCCCAAAGTTGATTGGTTGCCTGTGTTGGTAATGCCAAATTGTATGGATTGTGACAAACTCGTAGATTGTTTTGTTACTTTGCCATTTGAAACAAGTTTTGAAATAAACCTGAGCAATGTATCACTTGTGTTTTCCTTGGTTTTACTGAAAGTGAAATCACCAAGATCATACTGTTTATTATTCGTTGGAATTCCACGGGCTTCAGTTGTAATCTTTCTGACTAGGACATCCTCACCTTCTTCATCGGTGGTGTCCAATTTAGAAAGCTTCAGAATTTTACCAACAAACTCTCGGAATCCTACAATGGAAGCGCAGCCCTGAATGCTTAGTACTACTACATCTTCACCAAGGTAAGTCAACAGCTTGGTGAACATTTGCTTCCTGCTTAAACAGCCGCCATAAGCAACGTATTTGTCATGCATTTCGAGGGATGTACAAGTACAATGCTTTCTAGTGGCAAACATTTCATCAACAAGTGACTGCAAAGCAGCATCATCAATAAAAGGTGTTTGTTCTGTATGAACTGGAACCTTTCTGAATTCATTATAACACCTCAAGTGATACTGCGCCTCTGCTGCAGCTAAATCATGGGCACCGTGGCAGCGAAGAGCTACTTCCCTGCCCCAGGAATCGCTCCTATCGCCACAGTGCTGTAAAACGATGTCCTTGAATGGAGGTGCATTTTTAACACCCAACCTTTCGCATTGTATCACCCTGTCCCACCTCTCGGGGTGCTTAGGGTTCAAAGGCTCACACACATTTGCACAAAACAGACATTGTGTCTTAAATTCAAAGTCTGTGACTTGTGATCTCCTCATCCTTGCAGCTGGAGCATCATCACTGTCTGCCCTATCCTCTTTCCTTTTCTTAGCCAAATATCGTTTAATGTGCACTTTGGATGTGTATGAGCAATAACAGTTTTTGTGCATTTCCATAGATGCATTTTCACCTTGAGTGTCCAAGATTGCCTGTACTGCAGAGCGCAATACATCATCCTGTCTCTGAAGTGCACATTCAATCACTTTCAGGAGCCCCTGCTTTTTATAAGTCTGCAGTGGCCCAGAATTAGTACAGGTTGACAGACAACACTTTCTGTCTGGAGTTGCCATTGCAAAGTCTAGTCTTTAAACTAGCTTACTCAGAACCTGATGCAATCAAATTCAGCTCACCAGCCAAAATCACAGTATAAGGAAACAACAACGGTTGATTTGTATACAAAATTATATATCAGGCAGTAATATAAACAATGAAATGACAATTTAGTTGGCTATGACGTTTTATGAAAATCGCCTACAGTAAAGCATCAAGAGATGTTCACTGAAGGAAAGCAGAAGCTAAATACACCGCTACGAATCAGACGCCCTCGCCTTTCTTACTTAATATGTTTTTCGTTTGATTGATTCCCTATGAACGCATGTTTAGGTCATTTAGGATACATGGCTTCCAATCCCTTTTACCAAGAACTTAGCTGCGCCGTTCAAACACACCGCTTACTCATATGCTGGCATCTTTGGTCAGCCCGACTCGTATCACTTTTCCTAGGCAGGCTGTGACCCTTTACTGGTCGTTCTGTTAACCAGTATTAAGCTACCAGTTGATTTGATTTTTTCTTTAAAGAAGAGTGCGTTTTCATCTGATAGGTTCATTTAAATATTTTGAAGCGTATCCCTGTATGTCATGAGGTGACGACACACTGCAAGCTTACTTAGATGACGGAAGTTTGCCTGTATAATACAATTTTGCCCAGTTTGGATGTTATTTGTGATGACGTCACAAAAGAACCCCTTATTTTGACCCCCTCCAAAAAATCAACTTTTGTGTTCGGAATTTCAAACGGAACCAATTACAAATGAACAAAAATCGTTTTTCAACAATTTATGGACTTTAACTTCTACACAACGACATGCACTTAGAGAGTCTACGAAATTAGTTGTTAATGTATGGAAAATTATTTTAAAACCGTTTTTCAAAATGGCGACTGTTGGCCATGTTGGATTTGTTTATTCCGACACACCATAACGAAAACAATCTAACATCAGAATGGGATTATGCACGCAAGACACAAGAAAGCCCATAAATATGTACATGTATATCGGTTACTATTCTTTGATATCTATTTAAAAATCAATTTTTCAAGATGGCCGCCAGACGCCATCTTGGATAAGGTGTTCCGAGGTCATCAAAATGTAAAAATAACCTCAGAATCGGATTCCGCATACCAGAAAACCCCTTAAATGACATATTACACGCCTTCCTTGTCACCTATTCAAAAACTTAATTTTTCAAGATGGCGTCTGGCGGCCATCTTGGATTTATGCAAATTATACAAGTTGCCCAGACTTGCCCGAGTGGCAACCAAGCCAAATCTGTTCTAGAACCCCTGTACAACACAAAACAGCAATAAAACTTCATTGTACTCAACATTTCTAGGTTATGTATGGAGCATATAGAAGTGTCAAATGGACTAATTTCACATGAATCAGCCCCAGCAGATGAATCACATGTAATGTAAAGTTCTGTTTCATTACGATAACACACCTGTGCGACATAGTGCATTTTTCCCATCTCCAAAATGGCTATTTTTCTGATGAAAATCCATGGTATTTATCTTATTTATACTGCAAACATATGTTGTGGGTGCTCGTTAGAACCGCCTCATTGAGGCGGTTCTAACGAGTACCCACAACCTATGTCTTGGAGCAGAAATAAGAAAAATAATGAATAACCACGTATATCCCAGTCTATATAAAGTGGGGTTTAGGGGGCTCTTCATTTCTCGGACTTGTTCACGTGATGTCTGTGACGAAATATCAGGGATAAAAAGAAAATTACCTCTACTACGTTGAAAATAATAGGCAGGTTAAGATTGAACCCTTTCACCCCCGAGTTTCTGAAGTGCACTCTTTCCGGCATCACTGAATTTGGACACGTCCATTCTACTACAAGCAAATAGGGCGTCTAGCCAGTTATCATCAACAGAATGGCAAGCAATGTAGACCCGAAAGGGATGACTCATTATGAGTCATATCGTCTGGATCTACACTGTTTGCATATGTATCTTCTAGTACACAGGCGGGCTTTGGACTGAAATGGTTACCCACATCTTGCTCTTCACGACAACCCCTACCTTTGCAAACAGTGTAGATCCAGATCAGATGGCTTTAGCCATCTGATCAGGATCTACTCTGTTTGTCATGCAGATTGTGAAATGAACAAATATATTATGTCATGCAATACGATTGGTTGATAATCAGCAATGGGAGGGGCTTAATTAATTTATGCAACGGGATATCACATCAAAGACAAAAGACGTGACCCGAGAAACAACAGCCATATAGTGGCAAGCAAGCAATAATACTGCCCAACCAGTTATCACCCGTCCGAAAGTTTATTGCACGACTACATTCTGCATTACTTATGAAAGCTCAGCTGTGATAATGAATTAGGCCAAAAAAAAAAAAAAAAAAACAGCCGTGTTTCCGCTAACCCGACCGACCCTGCTTCAGACACACCGACTCTACTATTTTTATCAATAAAAGAACAAAATAAAAATTAAAACACCGACCCTACCATTTTCAATTTCCAACCCTACCCAGTGTCATCTTTGCATTTTCCCATAGTAATTTCGCGTTTTAAGTACATGTTTGTAGTTTTTTTTTTTTTTTTTTTTGGCATTTAGTACCTTCCAAACTGATACATAGCTGACATTTTTGAGCATCTAAAATGAATTATGATATACAGTGCAAGTCTCAACATGACATATTTTTTAACAAAAAACATGTACGAAAACAAAAACACATAAAAATATAGGCATGTGGGACAATTGTAATCCGCCTATTACCTGTGTCCGATTTAAACCGCGCGACAAAGTGTATAGAAATTAATAGGGCATGTGAATCTAAGACATGATTGAAAAAATACTAGGCTAGATAGCGAAAATGTGATTGAAAATTATAAAAAATTCAATCTTTTATCTTAATTTTGATTATAATTTTATATTTTTTAAATAAAATTTAAACTGGTCAATTTTGAAATGAAAATAGGACCCTTCGTCTCGTGAACCTCTCGTTTACTTCAATAGAAAATTAGCAAAAACTCACGAGGGTGTCTATTTTTATACTGTAATAATTAAATTATAAAATACGTTGTTAAAAATGTGACTTTAGATTCTTGAAGAAAAATGATTTTTCTTTCCAACAGTATTAGATAATTGAAGATCAAATAAAAACAAATTTGGTCATTTTCAGGTTGTTTTCTTGTCATTTTCAGTACTTTTAGCCGTCTCTCCTCATTGTATCTATTTATAGCCATCGGTTCTCATATTACGCGATCATCGGATTAAATCGGAAATTTCCGGGTTTTAGCTGGTTCAAGACGAATGTCAAAGTGAGCTGCTGAAAGCATTTTTGTTAATGACATTTAATGCTGAAATAAATTTATTTTTAATTCGTTTTAATTATATATTTACTGTTTTTGATTTTTTTTTTTTTTTTTTTTTTTTTTCGTTTCATATATTTTTTTCTGCATGTGACTGATGCGCAATTAACAAACACTTCATATTGTTTACAAAAGAAGTAGAAGAAAGAAAAAAAAACATATTGATTTTTTTTGACTAGCGAAAATATATTGATTTCGGTGATTTTTTTTTTTTATTATTATTTTTATTTTTCGGGTACTTCACACACATGCTTAATTGGCAATTGTTGCTAATTACTGCCAATCATGCCGGTTGTGGGAATACTACTTAAAACCCTTAGGTACTTTTTCTGATCAGAGCCTACGTTGTGCGAAAGATCCAATGCTTCTTCATGCAGCAAGAGAAGTCTAGGATGCGCACGCTGATGTGATTCTTTGCTGGGCACACGTAAATTGTAGGGAGTGCTGTGCCCTGGTTCAAATATTATTTTCTGGGATAAATTGCATGTATTTACACATAGAAAAATAATCATCACGAAAACACGCCAATATAATTTTGAACTCTTGAACCCCACTTTTATATAATAAAACTGGGTTTTACAGAGGTAAACCTTGTTTCTTTTTTCTACTCTGTATATAGATTGTGGGTACTCGTTACAAAGTCTATATTTTGAGCAACAGAAAATTTCACAATTTTTCATCTTAAAATTTTCTCTTTTTCGGCAAAAAAATTTACTGTGTAGTTGTACAGGCATGTTTTGTAATGTGTTGTCAGGGTTGCAAATCAAAATATATTTTAATGCTAAACAGTATTCAACAAAGTTTCGATTAATAGGCATCAATTAATACATGCATAGAATTTAAGAGTTGACACGCGCTGTGTGTATATTCAAACTAATCGCTTTACGGCCCGGAAGCCTTAATATTGTTGACATGATATCGACAAACTTATGTTAGGTAATCTTTAGACAAACGTTCTCTGTAGTTAATGGACTCGGTCCAGTTAACGCTTTCCCTTTCACCCCTAAGCTTCTGTAAATTAGAATTGAGCCAACCCCCCCCCCCCCCCCCCCCCAAAAAAAAAGAAAAAGAAAAAAAAAAAAAAAAAAGGGTTGAGCACAATTCAAGTCTTTCTATTATAACAAAATATATCCATATGACGCACAATGAACACTCTGATCAGATTGTGCAGATGCCAGGTTGGTCTGGGGTTTGTCATATAATCTTATTCGCTAGTTATCAAGTATCCTATTTTCTTCTCCAAGATATATCTCTTACAGCGGTCCTAACGAGTACCCACAATCGATGTTTTGGAGCAAGAATTAACACACTCGCGCGTCAACGTGCATTTTCTTCATATCTCCAAAATAGCTATTTTTCTTATGAAAATCCGTGATAATTTTCTTATTTATACTGCAAACATAGGTTGTGGGTGTTCGTTAGAACCGCTTCAATGAGCGCAAAATAGTGTATACCCCGTAAACCCAAGTTTTCCCCTATACAAAGTGGGGTCTATGGGGTGTTCATTTCACGGACTTGTTAACCTAATGTATGTTTTTACTTTTTTTAGGTAAATACCAAAAATATAATTTCATCGATTGTATTGAAAACATAAAACTTTTCACTCGTGCAAAAAAAAAGAAACTTTTCTAACGAGTGCGTTGAAAACGTCATAGTTTTCACGAGTGTTTCAGATATGCAAATATTTCACTGCTAATCGTGATTAACCCACTTCAGACTGGAAACCCCTAAACGGGTACCGTGGCAAACAGTGCAGGCCCAGATCAGTCGGCCCAGATCAGACGGATCTGGGCCTACACTGTTTTACAAAAATTCAACCATTTTCCAAATAGGTTTTGAAGAAAATACAACCTGCCACCCCTAAATTTTGAAATGGACTCCTGCTATAGGAGGAAGATTCCACTTGGTACAAAAAGGGTTAAGTGATGTTATGCCAGTATGGGTTCAACACATTTTTCGATTACATAACATCCTAATGACCGTTTATTAAAAATCCAGCATTGAGATAAAATACACTTGGGGTATTCAGGCTGTCATACAGGTAGGGGACCAAGAGAGGGTAATAAATTTCCCAGGGATATGACTTTGACAAATGACATCTATTCATTTACACCTAAGTCCTTATTTTGATTTGCATGGAAGAAACAACAGCATTTTTTTCGATTTTATAATTAGTAGCCATTATTTATAGTCAATACTGAAAATGCCAATTCAAATATATTGTAAATTTTTTTCACCAAAAATGATTTTTTCCTGATAAAATCCTGATAACTTTATTATTTTTGCTCTAAACATATATTGTGGGTACTCATTAGAACCACCTCGGTGAAGCGGTTCAGACTAGTACCCATAATTTGTTTTTACAGTGTGACTGCTCGTTAGCACTGCTTCCATGAGGCGGTTCTAACGAGGACACACAATACATGTTTTTAAGGAAAAGGAACATCCACTAAACCCCACTTCTATAGAGAAAAAGGGGGTTTAAGGGGGTATACATTATTTTCCTTATTTCTGCTCCAAGTCATAGGTTGCGGGTGCTCGTTAGAATCGTCTCATTGAGTCATAGGTTGTGGGTACTCGTTTGAACCGCCTCAATAAGGCGGCTCTAACGAGCACGCACAACCTATGTTTGCAATAAAAATAAGAAAAATAAATTTAATTGTGTTTGTTATTTTAGTTTTAAACTTGAAAAGGTGAAAAATAAAATCTTAAAAAAAAAAAATTCTCTCTCTTTTCTGATATGATTGCGTTTAAAACAAAGAACATTTTCCTCCATCTTGACTGAAACTATAGAATGCTAATGTTTTAGACATAATATGACTTGTGTATCACATACTTTCAACCAAAATAAAATAAATAAATAAATAAATAAATAAATAAATAAAAATGAATAAAGGTAAATTTATTGATTAAATTTTAAGGTTAATCAATTCATTTACCTTATTTGTTTACTTCTTTGCACTTTTGAGTAAAGGAAACAATGGATATCAGTGTTTTTCTTTACTTTATATTAAAATAAAAAAGAAGTTATTTAAACAATATGTTGTTGGAAACAATCTCGGTAAATTATACTATCACTCAAGTACCCTTGTTGAGCCCCTATGAAACATGAAATCTGCTCATAATCACCTCATAATCACTTAGATAAGATAAGCCTTTGATGTGCGCTATGGTCCGAAGGACATGTTTATTAGAGATCATTAGACAGGCCACCCCTTTTATATAAGGAAAAAAATGTGTCTTTAAAAACCGATTAGTTGTCAAATGAAATGATTAAAAATGAAACAGTTTGCTTACTGCGTTCCCCTTTATAGCTTAACGAGGCCAACAGAGCTTTTGTTTGTATTGGAATTTAGCGGTCCAGTCAACACTATTTTAGGTCATTTTTGAGCCGGTCAGTTTACCTATCCACTCTTTTCCTGGACAGGCTTATACGTAAGCGGTTAACCAGTACATTGCACATGCTTTCGCTCTCTGGCGTGCAGCTTAAAATAGCCGTTTCCCATCACGTAAAGCAAGTCCTTGAAAAACCCCTAAAAAACACACTCTGTATTAACAGGGGCATACATTATTTTGCTCTTTCTGGCCCAAGACATAGATTGTGGGTACTCGTTAGAGCAGTCTCAATGATGGGTTTCAAACAGACCAGTGAAAGGCACGTGGAAATCAGCAGTGCAAAGCAACTGTACTTAGTAGCGTTTGTCAATCCGTCTCAAAACTATCAAAACTTTAACATTGAGTCAACTACGTTCTACTTAACACACATTGATCATCAAGGCCAAGTTTTTCAAAGCAGCGTAAGTTAACCCTTTTTGTACCAAATGGAATCTTCCACATTATATACAGCAGGACTCCATTTCAAAATTTAGGGGTGTCAGGTTGTGTTTTCATCAAAATCTATTTTGAAAATGACTGGACTTTAAGCAAACAGTGCAGGCCCTGATCAGACGCCGCGTTCTGTGGCATCTGATCTGGACTTGCACTGTTTGCCAAGGTACCCCTTTAGGTGTTTCTGGTATACTGAATGGGTTAATGAACTCGTTAATGGTCAACCGTTAACTTTTCAATAGGTACCTAATACTCTTGTATTTCTACTGGAAAATGTGAGGAGCTTTTTTGCAAATTTGATGCAAACCCTATTCGCACTTTTTTTTTTTTTTTTTTTTTTTGCTGTACAAAATGACACAAAATTTAACGACTCGTTAACTAACGACTTCGGAAAAAAATAAATAAAAAATAAATAAAATAAATAAATAAATAAAATAAATAAATAAAAGTGGCATTAGGTTATTTTATAAATGCGGCATAAAACAAACACTTTCCCTTACAATACTACAATATTTGAAAAACAATTTAATCCGTATTATATATGGCCCAATAAATCATCATATTTAGTTAAAACAAATATGCCACTGTAATACCCTTAAGCAATTGTCTGAGACAAGGATTAACGGTCACAACCGATATTCATCGAAAACTGCCGACTATAGCCGAATTGCTTTAAAACAGGTGTCAAGTAGCGTAATTCTGGAAGCTACCTGGAAAAACTGCCAGTACAGGTTCGTTCCTTGATTTCATATGGCCGAACTTTTCCCGTATGCCCGACCCTGTTTTTTTTTTTTTTTTTTCGGGGAAAAAATGAAATAATAAAAAAAAAGTTTCTCCTACCTACCGACCAAAATTTTTTTCAGCATGTCAGCGGACACACAGCTTTTTTACGCCTTAGTGACAACACGCCGCAAAACTTCAAACTTTGCGTTTTTCTTGATGATAGCGCATGATATAAGATAGGATGTAGTCTGAGATGCACATCATTATATCTAAAACAGGTTCAACATCTCATTTACAAGTATAAGCTTATACAAATGTTTGAGTCAAGCAAAATGAAAAACTGTTCGTGTGTTTTGTTTGAGCTTCAACGTCCCCGTCAACACTACTTAGGTCATTTTTGATACGTTGCTTCGAATTTTGTGGGTCTTTTACCCGAAATTGAGATGGGCGAACGCCAGGCTTGGATGAGTATGCCAGTATGCATGGAATTGTTTAATATCCAAAGATTCGTATTGTGCACTCCAGTTTCACATTTGGGCCCCGTCAAGCGATTTTGGTACTTATCGCCTATGCGAGCGGTGAAACAAGAGGAACCTTCAGACAGAAAGCCATATCCCTGGCCCCTCTGAATGGCTGGGCACGCGCAGTTAAAATTTGTCATGACGGAATGCTCGAAGACACAAATTCGCTTGGCGGGGCTCATTTAATCAAAACTACCAATCTTTCACTATGAGAACGATTTGTCCTAACGAAACGGAAAAATCAGTAAGCCAGGTACGAGTATATCTAATTGTTCACATTGTATATAGGTTAACCTTAACCTCATGGGAAAAAATCGCCATCTGTCTAGCTTTTTTTTTTAATTATTATTTCTGTTTTGTTTTGTTTGTTTGTTTGTTTTTGTTTTTTTCTTTTTTTTTCTTTTTTAAGTGAAAACAACAGAACAAAAATACATATATAAATGATGTATTATGGAAGGAAAGTCAGCATCGTGTAAACCAGAAAAGATGTTTATTTTTAAGCACGAGAGCGTATGATAAACTTAAGGCAGCGATCAAGGTCAGTCCCGGGTTTTAATCAATGCGAGCAATGAGAGACTGATGTGATGACTGATGAGATGTAAATTAAGAAATAGATCAGGTCTAGCAGTGATTTGTTGAGTAATATCTCACTGTTTGGTGGTCATTTGTAAGGTAGATCAAATTACTAGCGCATAGCAAGTGATTTACATAGTTACTTAAAACTGACCGAAAAACTATTTCTCAACAAATCACGCAAAAAATCAAAGCGCCAAAAGGCACTGAAATGACAGATTCTATGAGAAATTCGTGAATCTTAAGGCCTTTATATAAGAAAAGGTTTCAAGTTTACTCTTTTAACCTTCACCACTCTCTGGGCTATTTCAGCAGACGACAAACTGTTGACATTTTTCTTTTTTTTCCTAGAAAACAGGACTTGAAATCTCGTGATAATTTTTATCCATAGGAGACAATTTGCATGAAATGTCAAATCCTGTTTTCTGAAAAAAAAATCAGAAAATATTTCAAAATGTCGTCTGTTGAAAATTTATCACGATGTATGTACATATATACTATATGACATGAATAAAAACTACGAATGACGTAGCTGAAGAAGAGAAGTTCTTCTGGTAATTAATGTTAATGCATAGATTCCGATTTTGATGGAAAAAAGGAAAAAAAAAGCATTCAGTGTGTTGGATTCCACATTTCCTGATCGATGTTATAAAAAGAATAAGACTCTGCCACCAGGCATGCGTCGCAGGGGCAATGTCACATCAACGTCGGTAATGACGTTGCGCCGACATTAATATGACTTTGCAGTCAAGACATGGCGTTAAATCAACGTCAATCAGACGAAGTTTTAACGTCATATGCCTGTTGGGTAGTATCTCCAAATGTTCATTACTAAAGGGAAATCTAGAGTATCACCTCAGTTTTCAGAGAGTCCAATCCTTATGAACATCTTCACTTGATTTTTTTTTCTAGATCTATGCGATTTTCGAGTGCTGCAAGAACACTCGCGGATTTAATCAACAACGAGCACTACGGCAGCATTGTTATTCAACAGATTTTTTAAAGATATGCGCAGTGGGATGAGTCCTATTCTCTACCTCAATTCAATATATACTCGCTGTGCTCCAAATGGGAAATGCTGAATCTATTCTCTGAAAGGTAAGATAAAATCGTCAAGTCGTCTGCTTCAAAAGTTTGTATTGCGATTATAGGATGTACAATTTTGATAACTGCGCCTAACCGGACTACATTTTTGTGCGGACTCATATTTCTTTGGCGGTCAAAGCCGGAAGAAAGTCGTAAGAAAGCCGGAACTCCTTTACAACACGCAGGATAGCTAGAGATGACAGACTGAATATGTCATTAAAAACGACGTCATCACTCGGTCATACTGATTGCCGATAACCCTTGACGATTTTATCTTACCTTTCAGAGAATAGATTCAGCATTTCATATGATTCAGCTGCATCATGCGAGATTGTATACCTAGATCAATGCGGCACCTGCTAAGACGTCTGCTCAGGTTTTACACTGTTTTCTAACTTGGCTGTGCTGTCAATATTTTATCCTTAAAGACCTACGGTTATAGAGAGACGATACCTCGGTTTAAAAACACATCCGAAAGTCTGGAGAAGTTCGGGATCGATCCTGCGATCCCTGGTTTACAAGGCGATTAGCATAACCACTTCACCACGGAGGCTTCAAATGAACAGTTAGAAGCTGGTCGGAAAGCGGATGGCGTTGACTCTGATTTTGGGTGCCACATGTGTGTGATCTATTTGTCTGTTGGAGCGACATCTTACTATCAAAAGAAGACGCTAGTGGACGTCGACGTAGCGGAAGACCGACGTCAGTACGTCAAGATCGACTCATCCGACAGACGCATATGCGAAGCAGATTTCCGCCGGAATCTGCTACACTGTGCCTGTAGATAAACAATGGGTTTCAACTACCGACTAATAAGCACTGACACTGTTTGACGCCCTTATGCGATGCACTTTTGAGAGCTAGACGTCCCTGTCGTGACCAAAATTAAGACGTCGACACAGTACGGAACACTTACGCTGGTGCATGAAATACGTACATGTATATTGGCGTCTAAGCGACACCCGTGATATGCGTTTCAGTGACACATCGCACTTCAGCGTGAATCACGCCGATTGTCGTTTCGGGATGTTTCTACATTTAGGTGTAAGGTATGCCGAGGCGACGCGTGCGTAATAGAGCATGGCATATCGGATGGAATAAGCGAAATGGTATGTCGAGCTATTGCATGTAGCTAGCGACATTAAGAACATTCATGATCATGGCTGAGACGTTAACTGAACAGCGAGACGTTACATCAATCAAGTGCGTCGGCCTCACGTGGTTCCATTTATTTGTTTACGCTCAGAATCCGGGATATCTGATCCAGCAGGATTACGAGCGTGTTTATAGTGGTGTTCTTACTAAAAAAAATGTCTTCAAGCCAATGGAATTCATGTACTGGACTGACCAGCCTTTCTCCACCGATCTCTTTGTGAAAAATAGAGTATCTTTTGGGGGCAGGTATCCACGACCGACCAGACAAAAATGTTATTAATTGACAGTAATATTGTTAAAACTTGAATTTTAATGTTTGGTTTTGAAACGTAAATAGTTTCTTTCCAAAATTTGAAACATCGAATGGCATTTCATGTTACCACCGGTGTATAGACATCTGCAAACATATCATACGATGGAATTTGCAGAACTACTCTTCTAAATTTTAAGATCTTTTTAGAAAGGCTGTCTGTAAGTTTTCACAGTGTTTTGATTTCTCATAGAATCTGTTATTTCAGTGCCTTTGGCGCTTTGTTTTGTAACTGTTGTGTGAGGGTCAGGACAGACAAAGCGACTTGGCCGATAATCAAAAGTTAAATACAGCTTATTATACGCTCTATTTTTTATTTTTCAAAGTATATCTAGGTACTTAAATGGTGTGTAGCTCTATTCATATATTTGTGTTTTCTTTTCTAAAAATATACAAAGGTACTTTAATGGCGTATTGATACAAATATAATTAATCATAACCCATTTTGTACTGAATGTAATATTCTCACTTATCTGACGAAGATTTCATTTCGAAATCCCGGTTCAAAATTGAGGGGCGTCAGCTAGAAATATAGGAATTAATTTAGGAAAAAATGGGTAACTTTCGACAATAGTGAGGCCCGCAGTGAAGGCCGTGGTTAGACGCCGCCTCCAAGATTCGCCAATGACCCATTATGCGGTCGCCCGTATAAAATGGGAGCTTTCATTATGCATATTCAATTAACTTTTCCCGTTTTGTTTGTAATTTAAGAAAGATCATTTTTTTTTGTATTTTGATTACAAATGAAAGAAAACATGTAATCAAAATGCGGAAATAATGCCATGAGAAATTAGTTTTGAGACAGCGAGCATGAAAAGTCAACAAACCACGGACTATCCGTGTTTGTGCGGAGTCATATTTCAAAAGTAGTGGAAGCCGGAAGTTCAGACGTTAAAATTGTAAACATGCAGGACGACGAAGAATGACAGAAGGAATCTGTCATTAAAAACTGATCTATTTTCGATTACACACTGATATCGACTTAATGCTGTTATTTCCTTCATATTTTGTCAACATTACGCCATTGTTTGAAGAAATCTCGCCAACATGTTTGACTGTAGCATGCAGTTACCTGTTTTTGTAACGTTCATTTTTCGTGAAAAAGCTGTTACTCCGTCTAACGTCAACGAAACGAACCATGGCGTCGAAAAACGTTAAAAAAACGGCGGCTCTTCGCGACACGCCTATTCGCCTAGTGATTTGTCACTCTATATATCACAGGATTTAGCTATTGGATAAACAGGGCCCCAGTGTTCTAATATAAATTCGAACATTGGTCGCCTATAGCCAACGTTTAAAGCCAGTGATATATTGAGTCGCAAATCACTAGGCGAAAAAGCGAGACTCATCACGCCTATTCGCCTAGTGATTTGTCACTCTATATATCACAGGATTTAGCCATTGGCTATACAGGGCCCCAGTGTTAGAATAGAAATTCTAACATTGTTCGCCTATAGCCAATGGTTAAATCCAGTGATATTTTGAGTGACAAATCACTAGGCGAAAAAGAGAGACGCGAAGAGCCGCCGTTTTATGACGTTTTGCGATATCATCGGTTGTTTCGTTGACGTAAGACGGAGAAACGTGTTTTAAACGCATGAAGTACCTTACATGCAGTGTTACAGTCAAACCAAATATGTTGGCTGGATTTCTTCAAACAATGGCAGAATGTTGAAAAAGTAAGCGGGCAGCAACAGCATTTAGTCGACTTTCAGAGTGTTACACTCGAAATAGATCGGCTCTACTGCGTTATTTGTTGAGTAATATATCACAGTTTGTCAGTCAGTTGTAAGTAGAAAAATCACTCGCGCTATGCGCTCGTGATTTAATTTACCTTACAACTGACCTCCAAACAGTGATATATTACTTAACAAATCACTGCTAGAGCTGGTCTATTTCTTTAATAACATAACGGCAAACCATTGAACTGTTTTGCGTTGCATGTTACACATCTCGAAAACTATAAAACTTAAAAATGAAACTGAAAATTACGCAAACTGCAGTTGCGTATTTATACGTCAATGCATAATGTAAAATTACTCCCTTAAACATTTGTCTTTTTAAAAGTTTTCAATTTTTGTCCGTTTACTAATTAAGAAATAGCTCAGCTCTAGTAGTGATTTATTGAGTGATAAATCACTGTTTGGAGGTCAGTTGTAAAGCAGATCAAATCACGAGCGCGTAGCGCGAGTGATTTATCTGCTTATAACTTTGTTTGTTTGTATTGGAGTTTAACGGCCCAGTCAACACTATTTAGGTCATTTTTGAGCCGGTCAGTTTACCTATCAACACTTTCCTGGGCAGGCTTATACGTAAACGGTTAACCAGTACAGTGCACATTCTTTCGCCAGAAACTGACAACTGCCCTTCTTGAATCAGCGGAAGGGAGAGAATGACCGTAGAAAAGATTTCATGATCAATCTCCACGAAAGAATGTTGCCGACCCCGGCGGGAGTCGAACCCGCGTCCTCCTGATCACCAGTCAGACGTGCATCCGACTGAGCCACTCAGGCCGGCCTGCTTATAACTGATCGACAAACAGTGATTTATCACTTGATATATCATGGCACTAGAGCTGATCTATTTCGATTCTAACATACAAAAAGTCGACAAAAATGCTATTGATTCCTTCAGATTCTCCCTATCTTCCGCCATTGTTTAAAGGAATCCTGCAAATATAACTGACTGTATGACATGCGTTTACCTGCTTTCGTTTCATATCTGATAGAAAAAAAACGACGTTACACCATCTAACGTCAAGGTAACAACTAATGACGTCATGAAACGAGATAAAAAGGCGGCTGTTCGTGTCGCACTCTTCCGACTAGTGATTCATCACACACCATATCACTAGATTTTACTTAAGAAATAGATCAGCTCTAGCTGTGATTTGTTGAGTAATAAATCACAGTTTGGAGGTCAGTTGTAAAGTAGACAAAACACGAGCGCGTAGCGTAGCGCTCGTGATTTGTCTACTTACAACTGACCGACAAACTGTGATTTATTACTCAATAAATCACAAACTAGAGCTGATCTATTTCGATTCTAACAGGCTGAAAATCGGCAATAATGCTGTGTTTCCTTCAAAATCTCACAACTTTTCGCCATTGTTAGAAGAAATCCCGCTAAAATTATCGACTGAAACACGTGTATTTATATTCTTTTCTAACGTTATGACGTTACACCGTCTAACGTCAAGGAAATCGACTAGTGACGTCATATATTGGTAGTTTTTAATGACGTCACTCGTCACGCTCCTCATTGCCGTGATTTGTTGCAGAATAAAACACAGTTATTTTCCATTGCCTATATAGGCGCACTGTGTTAGAATATTGAATAAATGAGCGACCAATGTTAGAATGTTTGATAACGTAAACAGTTTGAGATAAAATATTTCTTTGAAAATTTGAAACATAGAAAGGCATGTCTTAATGCCACCAGTGAACAGACATCTGAAAACATTTCAGATTTAAATTTCTAAATTTTGAGACCATTTTAAAGAGTAAATAAGTATTAAGAGTGTCATGATTTTCTCACAGAATCTGTCATTCTAGTGCCTTTGGTGCTTTGATTTAAGAATCATTTCCATCTTTTGTTGTTGTTGTTGTTTTACGAACCTTTCAAGCATAGTAAGCAAGTCTGTTCAGCTCACGCTTAAATGGACAAGAGAACATTCTTAAATCAAAAGTGCAAAAACACGACACACTGACTTTTTGACAAATTACTTGCTCACTGTTATATTATCAGGGCAATATGACATGAACGTTACAAATTCGTAAGGTCCCAAGTCTGCAGTGCGGGGATCGGTGATCACTCTGCCACTATTATCTTCGTTGGTCGCTGGATTTGACCCCGGCTTGTGTGACCAATTCCCGTTTTATCCTGTCTATACCAATGAAAGTCGTGCCCCTCCCAGATAACTAAGGCCACAAGGCACTCTTCAGTTTCTGGGAATTTTCCTAGTCCTGGATTTGCCAATTTCTTCAGTCCATCGCGAACCGCTGCATCGCACACCGCCGCTCCAGTCAAACTTGTATAGATCTGACCAGATCCTCTTCCTGGCTGGGCAAATGTACCAGTCGGTGTGTTTGTTGCATAATTATAACAGTTGTTATTGATTCTTACATTTACGTCATTGTTCCAGCTGTCGGGGTCATATTCTGAACAGTTACAGGGCTTAGGTGTAGTTGAAGGCGTAACTGTCGCTGTAGGTAGTGATGTCGGCGACGTAGGTTGTGATGTCGGCGAAGAAGATGACGGTGAGTAAGACGAGGATGTTGGTAGATATGTTGTGGAAGATGATTCAGTCGGCGACGTCGGTTGAGAAGATGGCTCTGTTGACTGATGAGAAGTTGGTGTAGAAGATGATACTGTTGGCAAAGAAGTTGACGACGTCGATGATGAAGAAGATGACAGTGTTGTTAGTGGAGACGTTGCCGATGTTGGCGTCTTAGATGTTGACGCTGTTGTCGACAACGGGGGAAGTTGTAGGTTCTGTCGCTGTAGGTAGTGATGTCGGCGACGTGGGTTGTGATGTCGGCGAAGAAGATGACGGTGAGTAAGACGAGGATGTTGGTAGATATGTTGTGGAAGATGATTCAGTCGGCGACGTCGGTTGAGAAGATGTCTCTGTTGACTGATGAGAAGTTGGCGACGTCGGGGCTGCAGAAGATGATACTGTTGGCAGAGAAGTTGACGACGTCGATGATGAAGAAGATGACCGTGTGGTTAGTGGAGACGTTGCCGATGTTGGCGTCTTAGATGTTGACGCTGTTGTCGACAACTGGGTAGTTTCAGGTTCTGGCGGCGAAGTTGTTTGGGTCTCAGACTTTGTTCCTGTTGTGAGAGTTGGCAACTCTGTCGGTAAAGATGACGAAGGTGACGTTGACAATGTAAGTGTTGAAGTCAATGACGCTGAGGATGAGGGCGATGGTGAGGGTGTTACTGTGCCAGTGGAAGGAATAGGTCCATCTGCTGTTGAAGAAGCGACAGGCGGCGTTGAGGAACTTTGCAGGGATTGTTACCGAATATCTGGAGTATAAATAAAACTGTGTGAAATTATTTTACCTCTGATTTTTTGGAATAACTCTTCCATCGTTGTTGCTAAAGATTGGTTCAGTCAAAATTATTAAAGGTGGCGATTGTGTTGTTCCTATAAGACGGCTTCTTATGATCCGTCTCCTCTGGATATGAACCGTTTGCATGCGTATTTGTACCGGTAAACCGGGCTTAAGGCTAGGTTAGTTTAATTGATTGAAAATGTTGAATATTTTCATCGAATGTCTTGAGTATATGTGAGCAAGCGCATGACATACCATCAAAGGGACAGGTTAGCTGCTTCATCAACGGCAGCCAGTCTTAAGGGGAATGGGGACACCTTCAGGGTGGGGGGGGGGGGGCAACTCCTACAGAAGTATTTTAGTCTCCCATGTCAATAGGGGTCAGCTCGTAAAGGTAAGAATTTGCTCCTGAGGAGGAAATTCTTTCCTCTAAGAGTAGACCCCATTTTCAGTGGGACATATCTTATAGAAAAGCGAACAGGAAGTCCCGAAAGGTTTTCCTGCTTTTGGAAAAGAAAATGGTGGAAAATCTGCCAGGTGTTCCCATTCCCCTTATCCGAGTCTTCTTCTGTTGCTTTTTATATAGCCCAGGGGCTAAGGAATGCTCATACGTAAAACAAGTCTTAACCAATTGTATACGAGTGGACTCTTCCATTGCTATATGTTGGACAAGTCCATTTGTCATATAAGCGGTGGTCGGGTAATAATTTTAATTTTTTTATTCTATTTTTGGTGGAAAATTCAATTTTTGACGCAAATCTGAATGTTCGTTGGTCGCACATATATAATTTTTGTTTGGGCTTTACGGCCGTTTCAAGATTATTCTCGCTTATTTCGGTCGGTCAGAGGTGGCCGGTAACAGGCGTGTCCGAAAACAACAACAAGAACAAAAACAGCAAATTCTGACCTTCCGTTGCCACATGAGAGTTTGGCGTCTCACATGTGGCCCCGAGCGAGGCATGAAACACAGCCGCTGGGTGAGTGACCTAAGGATTAAGAGTCAGCGCCTTCGGGTCTAATTATAGGTTCAGTCGTGCGATGGCCCAAGTACAACTTAGTTTGTAAATAGGGGCTTGAATAATGAAAAAAAAATAAATGAAAAAAAAAATGGAAAATAAAAATTGGGGGGGGGGGGGGGGTGGGGAAGGGGGGGGGGGGGGGGGGGGTATTATATTAGAGACAAGGGGGGGGGGGGGTCGGCTCAATATTTTTTTTTTTTTTTTTGGGGGGGGGGGGGGGGGTGGGGGTACCTCATTTTACCCAATGTATCTTTTTCGCAAATGCAGTTTTTCACCTGCTTATTATGAATTATACAAGTTAAATAAGTCCACTTTGCAACAATAATCCGCCTCTGTCTGTCACTTGCAAGAAACATGTTTTTCTCGCATGGAATAAAGCAGCAACTCAAAATTCGGCACAACCGTGTGCCAAAAATTTTCAGGTTTTCATCAATCACAAGCGAACTAGTGTTACGGAGGGAACTTTTTTCGCTTTCACCCGTTGTCTTTCATTTAACTTAAGCTCTCTTGGCCAATTTGAATCCAAAATGATGTATTCGCAGCTCTAAATTTAGATTTTGCAACTTTCAGTGTTCGTCAACGATTTGAACAGAAACTAGTCGTCCTGTTTAAAAAGCTGGACGTGTAGATATTATCCGGAACTTTTCAAACTACGTCCGGCAGTGGAGTAGCCAGGGTTACTGTTAAAATTTGTGTGATAGCCTTGATTTCTCCTTTGATTTTTTTTCTGCTAGGACTAGTATACACGTATACGCAGATAAGATAACTGTATGGTGTTTCTACGTATAATGGGCTGTGTGTGTGTGTGTGTGAATTCGGGTTTAACGTCGCTTTCAACAATTTTTCAGTCATATCACGACGGTGTCTGGTTGCGACGGGGAGCTGAATGCTCACTTTTATAGTGCTGCCTCACTGAAGTACCATGTCCAAGACACATTACATGATACCACACCCAGTCACATTATCCTGACACTGGGTCGACCAGACATAGCTCTACCCCGTAAATCTGAGTGCCAAGCGAGGAGCAGCTAGTACCATTTTTAACGACTTTTTAACATCATAGTGTAGATTATATTTTCTTGTCCTTTGGATCATTGATTCCATTGTAGAAATTTGAAAATATCTGAGTCACTGATGAGGCCTAACTGGCCGAAACTAGCTAGTATGGCCCAGAAAACATGAACATTCCATATTTTTCACTTCTGTGGTGTATTCCTTCCTTCCAAAGGATAACCCTTTTATAGAACATGTTTAACTTCACTACAGCTGGTGTGTGGGAATGTGTGGCGGCGGTAAAATGTTTCCCTGCCCTACATCATAGTGTAGATTATATTTTCTTGTCCTTTGGGATCATTGATTCCATTGTAGAAATTTGAAATTATCTGAGGGTCACTGATGAGGCCTAACTGGCCGAAACTAGCTAGTATGGCCCAGAAAACATGAACATTCCATATTTTTCACTTCTGTGGTGTATTCCTTGCTTCCAAAGGATAACCCTTTTATAGAACATATTTGGTACATGTATGTCGCGGCTCGGGATCGAACCCGTGACCTCCTGTTCCCCGGAGCGGACACTCTACCAAGTATAATGGGCTGTGCTCTGGGAATATTGTTTTGTATCGCTTTGCGGTCAACTTCCAATTCAGCCGTTGTAACTTTTTTGGACAAATGCGCAGAAAAGGACATAAAAATGTTTACTGAAAAGCAGAAGACGCTGAAAAGCAGAAGACGGCCTTAGATCTGATAAAAACAAGGCACAACTGCCTTGTTTATGTCCAGGCTGGGACGGACACAACCCACGTCATCGAGGAGATTGCTAGAGTGCTCCCATTGCAGGGAAATGTTTGTCCGTTTCTTGCACAACGGGTATCGTATAAAATCTATTTGGTTTATGTGTTTTTGGCACAGTGCTAAGGAACTTGTACACATGACGTCGTCACCTTGTGTTTAAACGCTCGTTCCCGGTACACGGCAATGGACATCGCTATACTTAAATAAAGGCTTTGAAAATTGACTAATGTCATGAAACCGGTTAGCCAAAAATAAAATATTGTTTGTGCATCTGAACTTTATTTATTTATCAAAGTATATATATATATATATATATATATATATATATATATATATATATATATATATATATATATATATATATATATATATATATATATATATATATATATATATATATATATATATATGCAGCAGTGTTACGCCAAATGGTTCAGAATATAAGTTAAAAGAGATACGGCTAGAAATAACTTGAAATGGTTTTAAAAATTTGGATCCATAGTGGTCGGAATGACTGACGACTTTAAACGTGTGTTCTAATGTTGTTACCTAAATAACAATGGCTGTTTTGGTGCCAATAGGCCTGTAGGATTTTCCTTCTCTTTTTTTCTTTGTGATAAGTTGAAACCAAGGAAAAAGCGTTTCAACATGTATTTTGTCCAAAGTTTGCTGTTCTCTCCCCCTCTCTCTCTCTCTCTCTCTCTCTCTCTCTCTCTCTCTCTCTCTCTCTCTCTCTCTCTCTCTCTCTCTCTCTCTCTCTCTCTCTCAAATATTTGCAAGAAATTTGTGGAGGTCTTAAGATTAAGTAGAAGGGCATGGAAATGTTGTGTACTGTTCATTCCAGAGGTAGAAAGAACGGTGTACATACCTAAACTGCACCAACCTGGCCCAAGGATTATATAGAGGATATTTGTTTTTTCAGTGTAAGATCGAATTTTGTTTCACCGAATGAACACCAAAACCAGTATTTTCACGAGTGGCGTAGCCACGAGTGGAAATACCAGTTTTGGTGTTCATGAGTAAAATAAAATTTGATCTTACACTAAAAAATTCAAATTTTCTGTTTCTTACATGCTTCAAAACGGCAATATATAGCTTCACTAATCGCGTCACTCACCCTCAGAGAAAGCTAACTTTGTTCCTGGTCGTTCCGCGTCAATTTAGTGGTGTCCAACGTATTTACTGGGTATAATATTTGGTGCAAACCAAAAGTTTGTTTGCACCTTAAAAATAGCCTGGGATGGAATTTCCATGAATGGTTACTGAAATAATTGAGAGATTAGTTTCCAAAAGGAGGTGCGGACAGATCTAACGTCGCGCGACAAAATACGTGACGTCAGCGTCGAAAATGACGTTATTAACGTACTCGTGACGTGTAAACGGTCTTAGCATCAATTCAAATACAGTGCCTGACAATGGAAAAGCTGACCACAGAATTAGATTTCGAGAAAAAAGCAGTCCCAAACAGTGAAAAATAGAATTGATATCAGTCACTGTTTGAAACAGTGACAATATCGTTTTCTAAAAAAAAAATATTTTCATGCTCAACTGATAGGGTATGAAATTTATTCGGCTCATAAATAAAAAATGTAAACAATTAGAAAACAATGTAGTTCATACTTCCATGAAGGCATCGAGTCACATGATTTTCAGTGACGTCAACTGACGTCATTCTAAACCATGGTTCTCTACGGGCGTTGGTGAGGTCCACGCTGTTCCTCTCTTTGTAGATGTGTTAATGTTTTTCAGTTTAAAAAGTTTGCCCTATAAGCATTGTTTTCGCCCAGTGATGAGGGGCAAAGAATGTAATTATTAAAAAATAAACTTAATTTTTCTGCTTTTCATGAAAGTATGAACGACAGCGAGTCGCTACCAAAGTTTATATGGAGTTCATTTACTTTGCACGTAACCCACTGCGTTTGTACTATCATGAACAGCAGAAAAATAAATTTCATTTCTTAAGTGTTTGTTTTCTTTGCCTCATACTGCTGCCCCACTCTAGGGTTTATTAGCTTTCTCAATATGCCAATCATTGCAAAACATCCACCTTGAGCTGGAGGTAATTATTTTTTTCAAAACAGTCTTCTGTAGCATGTTTTATTATCCATGCGATTATGGGAGCACCCTCTCAGTTTCTCCTTAAATATACACTTTTAACAGTCAAAATGACATGTCCTTATCAACTTTAAAATTAATGGACATTCAATTTATCACTAAACTTCTGTCAAGTGTCAAGGAAAGAAGGTCATGAAATGTACATGCACTGGTATTTATTTCATGCGTAGCACTTTACATGTAAATGGATGCTTTAGACACAAACTTTAGCGGCTCACTGGAAAAATGATGATGATTTTCTTCAGGAGGTATGAATATTAAAATACTTACTTTTTTGTTGTGTTACATTTGTGTGAATGTGCTTTATTGCTTATTAATTTCTGTATATTTGTGCAGTCTTTGCAAATAGTTTATCCATTCACAACGCATTCTTTAAAATTTTCGGCCCCGCCCATCGGGGCTAAAAGAAATAGATAGACTGCGTGACGCTTCCAAGCAGAGCTGAAACCGACCGCACTTGAGTACTGGTAAACAGCTCAGAGAATCTATGCCTGCCCAGGCAAAGCGGTGCGAGTCGGACCGTTCATGCTTATAAACCCTTTTGGTTTCATTGGGGGTCAATTAATCTCAATGTCGAGTAACTTGAAGTCCCACAAAATGGAAGCAACGTCTCCAAAATGACCTGTTGATGGGCACTTTAAACATCAAATCAAACAAATACATTCTTTAAAGTTTTGGGTGAGAAAATATTTAATACTGCGGTTGTGACTTCGGACTCGTTTTCAGTGAATTAAACTCTCATGCTCGACAAAACCCCACATGATACTTAACTGAACTGAAAACTTGCTTGAGAATTCCTTGTTTCGGCCTAAACCCCATCATACATGGTCGAGAAACACTAAGATTGGAATGCCGCTTTACTCAACAGCACCAAAACTTTTAAATGCCCTATGTATTTACAAGGCCCCATTTCTCACTTACTTCCAAGTACACTCAGGCTAATACAAGTACTTTTTCAACAGATCTAAGACTTAACAATCAAAGCTTCCATAAAAGTCATCTATTTAAAAGCAATGAAACGGCCCCCGCCCATTGGGGCTTGAAGAAATAAATGGGCTGTATGATGCTTCCACGCAGAGCTGAAGCCGACCGCGCTCGAGTACTGGTAAACCGCTTAGAGGATCTAAGTATACCAAGGTAAAGCGGTGCGAGTCTGGCCTTCCAAGCTTATAAACCCTATTGGTTGCATTGGTCGACTGGGCTTGAGATGTCACTTCATCTCAATGTCGGGTAAAAGTCCCACAAAATTGGAAGCAACGTGTCCAAAACGACCTTTACAACGTTGACGTGGACGTTAAACCTCAAATAAAACAAATAAAATAAGGCACATTTCGTTACTTAGTTATGTCGATAAAGCGTCTTTTTCAAGGACAAAGCACTTGGTAATAGCAGGGATTAGACCCACAGCCTCTCGCTTTCGAGCCAAATGACTTGTCACTGCATATATTAAAATACCACTTTGCTTGTTCAAATTAACGTTTGTTACGCTTGCTCCTTTCTTGAGCAACCATTTTGCCTTTCCAAAGTGTGTAGCTTAACGGCTGTTTCGCTCATCCAATGCCATCTCTTCCTTTGCAGTTTGCTCAATGTTCCTGCTCCAGAGTGCAGTTTGAGTCTCCATTCTTGAAACAAGTTTTGGTTTTCCCAGAACATGTATTCTGTCAGAGAATGTCCTTCTAGGGACAGAAAATGTAGTTGATATTGTGCAACCCTTTACTAATAGCTTTTTTTACTGGTATGGTTCGGACCCTTGTCTTCGCTGCAGCTAGCTTTCTGTCTATACTGGATACATTGATAGCAGGCAGTAATTCACCAGTCAGTAAGTCAGCCAGTCAGAAAGACCATCACTGACTTACTGACTGACTTACTAACTGGTCTGACAGACAGACAGTCAGACAGACAGACGGTGGGACGGACAGGCAGACAGACACTGTTTAAATGGGTGACCGATATTCCAATGAAAGCCTGACCCAGTCAAAGAGTTATGCATTTCATGAAAATAACCTATTGTTACAGA
The DNA here is from genome assembly GCA_963580285.1 of Lucinisca nassula. Classification (NCBI taxonomy): domain Eukaryota; kingdom Metazoa; phylum Mollusca; class Bivalvia; order Lucinida; family Lucinidae; genus Lucinisca; species Lucinisca nassula. The sequence continues at coordinate 94,687,589 of OY757014.1, forward strand.
TACTTAGAAAGCACAAGAAACAAAAAGGAAAACAGTTCCTCCTTTTCATTACGAAAACACGCCTATACAAATACATTGTAAACTTTACCGCCGAAAAAAACGAAACTTTTAAGATGAAAAACTGTGACTTTGTCTTATTTCTGCTCAAAATATAGATATTTTAGAGCAGAAATAAGAAAAATAAGGTATACCCTGTAAACCCCAGTTTTACTATATAAAAGTGGGGTTTAAGGGGTTCAAACTCATATAGGCATGTTTTCGTGATGTCCGCCTTTCTTGGTATGACAAAATGGGCGGCACTCATGCTCTAAGTTCGGTATCTCACTTTGCGGAGATACCTCTAGGCCTAGCAATCGTTCAGAACTTCAGGCAAACCAAATTTAAAGCCTCGTAATTTCATTTCGCTAGTACTATGCCAAAACCTAGTTTAGCATTCGACTCGACTTTATGCCAAAATTAAGGTGACCTTATTTCGTCGTTAATTGATTTGACCCCTTCGACATGAAAAAAGCAGATATTTGCACCTGCAATATCCCCGCCTCTAGATGTTTCGATTACGTAAACGGGACTGCTTACTTCATCACAGTTCTGCTTTCTGATTTCTTATTTCTAACTTCCAACTTATAACTTCTAATTTCGATCTTCTGACTTCCAACTTCATATTTCTGATTTCAGACTTTCTCCTTCTGGCTTCGGACTTCCAATTTCTTATATACTGCAATATTCATCGTTAATAATTGTATTTGATGGAGACTTCATTTTAACATTTTAAATGCTGCTTCAATCCACTGAAATAAAGAAGTCCTAATGGGACTTCATCACTTCTATGATTTTCAACTTTCAACCTTCGACTTCCAGCCTTCGACTTATAAATTGCAACTTCCTACTTATTACTCCCGACTTCTTTCTTCAGACTTCTAACGCCCGGCTTCGTACTTCCACTTATATACTTAGTTCGACAATCTACTTCTAGCGCCCGTCTTCCTACTTCTGAAGTCCCTCCAGGGCTTCCATGGCATGTGCATCAAAGGCCGAGACGAAGTCCGAGACGAAGGCGTCACGTTACTTGGGTCTTCAGATCGGAAAGTTCGAGAGGTAGAATTAGGCCCTGTGCAGAAAAAGACCTCAACAAAATTACAGCGAAAGTTTAATTGCCTTAACATCGTCGTTTCATCAACCATGGTAGATTCGAACTGGATCTTGATTCCCTAGGGTCCAACACATATGCTTGTTATAAGCAATAAAATATGTTTCATTTCAAATTTCCTGGTGGGGGGGGGGAATTCTCTCAGCTTCAGGGATGTTTTCTCGTACCACATTTCTTGAGTAGGCTTAGACCCTCTAAGCGGTTTACCAGTATACGTGTGCGTTCGGTTTCAGCTCTGCGTGGAAACATCGTGTGGCCCACCTATTTCTTATAGCCCTGATGGGCGTGGCCGTCTTAAATTGAGATAACAAAAATATACCTCTTTTCTACCCCAATTACAGATATTCAGGTCCTGGTTCAGAACACTATTATCTCAAGGTTGAGACGGGCCTCCTTTGGCGTAGTAGATAAGAGCGCTGATTCTTAAATAATAGGAGGTTCGAGCCTGGCTCGGATAAAATGTGAGACGCCGAGTTCTGCAACAGAAGGTCATGTGAATTTTCTCCGGATACTACGGTCTTCGACCACATGTGATTAACGATCTTCTCGATATGAGTGGAATGATCTCGAAAGGACCGTAAAACGAGCCCGCTCCGCTACCCGCCCACCCCCCCCCCCCCCCCAAAAAAAAAAAAAAAAAAAAAAAACCTCAAGGTTGATATGCTCTAGCTTATTCTGACCTTTTTGTTTGCTGTGCTGTGGTGAGTTGTGGTGCCTATTCAGATTAATACAAACTTGCTGAGCAAAAGGATTGAGCAATGATTTTCACCAAAGTCCCTACATCAATGTGACCGAATTCATAAATAGACGCGTCCACTTCAGAAACTCGCGGATGAGAGACCATGTTTGTGCTGCACTGTAGGGGTTCTGTCCCCTTAAATCCCTGTTGGAAAAGGACCCAAAGGGCCCAACCTAAATAGTGCGTATTGTCATTTACTGGCAATTTGCGACCCAGGATTAAAATTTCAAAACATAAAAAGGAATATGTTGCAATAGGGAACAAACTGTTTCCATGCTGCATCCTTTTGAACATTTACATTTTGCCGGCATTTTTAACAGGCTGGATATTTTTTTTATTTCTGTCGACACACGCATGAGTGAAACTGTTTTGAAAATAACACAGAACGTCGACGATTTCAACAAAAAAATACATTTCACTTTTTCTGAATTCGGCATGGAGATAACTGCGGCTCATCCCTGCCTCCCTAAATTTAGCCACCTAGCTCAGTGGTTAGTCCATTTGCCTCAGATGCTTAAGGTCCCAGGTTCGATCCCCAGCAGCGGTGACAAAATTTCGGTGTCCGAACACGCTCCATGGGCATCATTTGCAGGTATGAATGTCATAAAGTGCATCGTCCTTCGGATCTGGATGTTAACTGGAGGGAGAACCATCCCCTGTGCAGGTAGAACCATCCCCTGTGCAGGTTAAAGAACCCTACCGTATTTACATGATTACTGTGTACTCTTTCATCCTTCAAAACTGGAGTATATGCAGTATACACCGTCTGTGTCCCCTCTTGGGTTTTTGTTGTTGAGTTGAGGTTTAACGTCCCCATCAGCCACCTAGCTAGTATAGGTCATTTTGGAGACGTTGCTTTCAATTTTATGGGACTTTTACCCGACATTGAGATAGATGAAATGATATCTAAAGTCCTATCATCCGATGAAACCAATAGGGTTTATAAGCATGGATGGTCCGACTCGCACCACTTTTCCTGGGCAGGCTTAGATTCCCTAAATGGTTTACCAGTACTCATGTGCGGTCGGTTTCAGCTCTGCGAGGAAGCATCATGCATTCCATCTATTTCTTCAAGCCCCGATGGGCGGGGCCCCTCTTGGGGTTTAGTTGAAAATGGAAGAAAAATAGCGATAATGCTCATTTATCACTACTTCGAACTGTTTAAGATTAAACAGCACCGGTCGTTCCGGTCGTTAGTTCATCGATAAAGTAGCCTGGAATGGGCAGAAAAACCAAGCTTCGCGGCGATTGTTTTCTTGATCTGTTACAGTAAAACGAAGTGAAAGTAGCAAAATATAAATTATGTCTCCCCCGAAAATTTTTTTGGAGACATATTGTTTTTCCACCTGGCGTCTGTCTGTCCGTCACAAATTCGTGTCCGCTCTATAACTTGAAAACTATCTTCACGAAACTTCATATAAATATTAATCAGTATTAGACAACGTGCAGAGAACTATAACTCTCGCACTTATACTTTTTGAGTTATCTCCCTTGGAAGTTTGTCGGTATGTATATATGTATGGGCAAATCGTGTCCGGTCAATAACTTTCTTATTTTCAGATGGATTTTGAAATTACTTGGCAGAAATATTAACCATCATGAGACGATGTGTGGCGCGCATGACGCAGGACGGTACCTCAAAGGTCAAGGTCATACTTAGAGGTCAAAGGTAAAAAAGGGGGCCTTTTTCGTGTTTGGTCAATAACTTCCTTATGTTTTGATGGAATTTGAAATTACTTGGCAGAAATGTTAACCACCATGAGACGATGTGTTGGGTGCATGATCCAGGTTGGTACCTCAAAGGTCAAGGTCATACTTGGAGGACAAATGTAAAAAGGGGCCTTTTTTCGTGTTTTGTCAATAACTTTCTTATTTTTAGATAGAATTTGAAATTACTTGTCAAAAATGTTAACTATCCTAAGACGAGGTGTTGCACGCATGATTCAGGTTGATACCTCAAAGGTTAAGGTCATACATAGAAGTCAAAGGTAAAAAAGGGGCCTCTTTCCGTGTTTAGTCAATTACTTTCTTATTTTTAGGTGAATTTTGAAATTGCTTGGCAGAAATGTTAACCACCATGAGACGACGTGTTGCGCGCATGACCCAGTTTGGTACCTCAAAGGTCAAGGTCATATATAGAGGTTAAAGGTAGAAAAGGGGGCCTTTTTGTGTTCGGTTAATAACTTTCTTATTTTAGATGGAGTTTGAAATTACTTGGCAGAAATGTTAACCACCATGAGACGATGTCGCGTGTGCATGACCCAGGTTGGTAGCTCAAAGGTCAAGGTCATACTAAGAGGTCAGAGGGCAAAAAGGGGCCTTTTTTCGTGTTTGGTCAATAACTTTTTTACTTGTAGATGGATTTTGAAATTACTTGGCAGAAATATTTTGAAATTACTTGGCAGAAATGTTAACAACAATGAGACGATGTATCTCTTGCATGACCTAGGTTGGTACCTCAAAGGTCAAGGTCATACTAAGAGATCAAAGGTCAAAAAGGGGCCTTTTTTAGTTTTCAGTCAATAACTTTCTTATACCTGGATAGATTGTGAAATTACTTGGCAGAACTGTTAACCATCATGAGACGATGTGTTGCGCGCTAGACCCAGGTCGGTACCTCCAAGGTCAAGGTCATACTAAGAGGTCAAAGGTAAAAAAAGTCTTTGTTTGTGTGTCCAGTCAATAACTTTTTTTGTTTCTGGATGGACTGTTTAAAGTAACCTTGCAGAAATGTTAGGCGATGAGTCATGTGCAAGACCAAGGTCCATACCTGCAATGTCAAGGTCATACCTAGAGGTCAAAGGTCAGAAAAGGGGACTTTTTGTGTACAGTCAGTAACTGTCTTATTCTTTGATGGATTATGAAATTACTTGGCAGAAAGGTTAACCATCATGAGACGATGCGTTGTACCTCAAAGGTCAAGGTCATACTTAGCGGTCAAAGGTAAAAAGGGCTTTTTTGTGTACAGTCAATTACTGTCTTATTTCTTTATGAACTTTTTAAAGTTACTTTGCAGAAATGTTCATCTTCATAAGATGATGTGTTGCACACAAGATACCTCCAATGTCAAGGTCATACTTAGAGGTCAAAAAGGGGAGACATCTGTGTTTTTGTATAAAAAACAAATTCTAGTTTAGAGCTGAAATACATCATTTTGGATTCAAATTGGTCATAAGAGGTTTATTTTAATGAAAGACATCAGTTGAAAGCGAAAACAGTTTCCTCCGTAACACTAGTTCGCTTGTGATTGATGAAAACCTGAAAATTTTTGGCACACGGTTGTGCCGAATTTTGAGTTGCTGCTTTATTCCATGCGAGGAAAAGGCCCCCGCCCATAGGGGCTTGAAGAAATATATGGGCTGCATGATGCTTCCACGCAGAGCTGAATCCGGCCCGCACACGAGTACTGGTAAACCGCTTAGAGGATCTAAGCCTGTCCAGGAACCGCGGTCCATGCTAATAAACCCTATTGGTTTCATTGGGCGACAGGGCTTGAGATGTCATTTCATCTCAATGTCGGGTAAAAGTCCCACAAAATTGGAAGCAACGTCTCCAAAATGACCTTTACAGTGTTGACGGGGACGTTAAACCTCAAATCAACCAACCAACCAACCATGCGAGAAAAACATGTTTCTTTCAAATGACAGACAGAGGCGGATTATTGTTGCAAAGTGGACTTATTTAACTTGTATAATTCATAATAAACAGGTGAAAACATGCGTTTATATAATTCATAATAAGCAGGTGAAAACTGCGTTTGCGAAAAAGATACACTGGGTAAAATGAGGTAACCCCGCCAAAAATTGAGCCGAAGTTGATTGATTGATTGATTTCCCGTGTCCCCATGTCGCGGGTCGTCAGCTGGTGGGGTCCCAGGGAACGAATCCATGCTGGCACTACACCGTAGCCGCTGAGTGGTACCCCCATTCCCCGTTGTCGGTGAATGGAGAGACCACCGCTCGGCTCCAGCCCTAAGCCGAAGTGTCCCCCCTTGTCTCTAATACAGTACCAGCCCCCGCCTATAGGGGCTTGAAGAAATATATGGGCTGCATGATGCTTCCACGCAGAGCTGAAACCGACCAACACGAGTAGTGGTAAACCGCTTAGAGGATCTAAGCCTGCCCAGGCAAAGCGGTGCGAGTCGGCCAGTCCATGCTTATAAACCCTATTGGTTTCATTGGGGGCAGGGCGACGTGGGTTCGATACCTGCCGGGGTCGGCAACATTTTTTTTCTGGAGATTGATCATGAAATCTTATCTAAGGTCATTCTCTCCCTTCCGCTGATTCAAGAAGGGTAGTTGTCAGTTTCTGGCGAAAGAATGTCCACTGTACTGGTTAACCGCTTACGTATAAGCCTGCCCAGGAAAAGTGTGGATAGGTAAGCTGACCGGCTCAAAATGACCTAAATAGTGTTGACTGGGCCGTTAAACTCCAAAAACAAACAAGCAAAATCCGCGCGGGTATACTTTAGTTATGACAATAACACAACCGCGTGATATAGCGCATTTTTTCATATCTCAGAAAAGGTATTTTTTTCTGATGTAACTTTGTGATATTTTTCTTATTTATACTTAGAACATACTTGTAGGCGGTTCTAACGAGTACCCACAACCTATGTCTTGGCGCAGAAATAAAACAAAAGTAATGAATACCCCTTAAATCGCAATTTTCTCTATAAAGTGTAGTTTACGTGGTGTTCATTTCGCGGTCTTGTTAACGTAATGCAAATTCTTACCTTTTGGTCGATTGACAATGGAAAGGAACATGCGGGAAACCCCTAAAGGGGTACCTTGACAAACAGTGCAAATCAAGATCAGACGCCGCAGAACGCGGCGCCTGATCAAAACCTGCACTATTTGCTAGCAGAGTTTTCCATCAAAAATAGAATAAAAACGAAAAATAGGCCTGACACCCCTTATTTGACAAATGCACTTGTCCAACATATAGCAATGGAAGAGTCCACAAATATACGGGTTAAATGGATTATGGTTCGGTTTCCTTATCTTTTTGTGTATACATTAAAATTCCTATATTAAGACCACATATGGGACTGTTCAAAAGTGGTTTTAAAGACCGCTTTTGAACATTCCCATAGGTGGTCTCTGAAAAGGAGACACCAGGTGTAGAAAACACAAGCAAGAACAAGTGAAAAACCTTCTCAATAAGCTTTTAAAACTAGATTTAGTCTTAATTTTAGGTGGTCTTAATAGCGAAACCTTTCTGGCCCCGCCCATCGGGGCTTGGAGAAATAGATTGTGCTGCACGATGCTTCCTCGCAGAGCTGATACCGACCGCACATGAGTAATGGTAATCCGCTTAGAATGTCTAAGCCTGCCCAGGAAAATCGCTAATTTCATTTCATCTCAGTGTCGTGTAAAAGTCCCACAAAAGTGGAAGCAACGTCTCCAAAATGACCTAATTAGTGTTGATGGGGACATTAAACCTCAAATCAAACAAACAAAATAGCGAAATTTTACTGTAAATACAAACTGTACCTCTTGGCTCAGGATGTCTTGAACAATGGCAACTGTACTTGTATCCGCCGAACTGAGCCCAGTATAAAGGAGCAATTGTTCCAGTTCTTGGTTTGGGCCCGCTGCGATTGTCCAACTGACTAAGGGGTCGCTGCCCGCTGTCTCCCGCACATGAAGTCCTCTATACCCAAGAACGGAGGGTAATGATGTGGAACTGTATTGTTGCAGACGGCTATACAAGACGGGATACGCGGCGTCATTTGAGCAAATAACCCATGAAGGATCTTCTGCCCCTGAGTATACACTCAGTGTCACTTCCAACTGGTTCGGTTCATTTGCTGGAGAGAAAAAGAAGGTGTGTTACTGGGGAATCCGCCGAAAGCGAAAACATAAAGACATAAATTGTGCTTTTGATAAAACATATTAGTGTAAAAACTGTCTAAGAAATCTCGAAGATAAATGCAATGTAAGAAAGAAATAGCACAAATATATTATATACGTCTAAAGTATACTTATAACCCCCCCCCCCCCCCCCCCCAAAAAAAAAAAAAAAAAAAAGAAAGAAAAAACACACCCACACAGACACACATACACCACACCACCACCACCAAAAATACGTCCTCCCGCTTTGCTCATGCCGATGCTGGCGCATTTTATAATCGCTGCAGAAGCAGGGCCAGGAGCTCAACCCTTATCTTGCTGGATATTCATTTAAGCCACACCCAGTTGTGTCTATCAACCAATCAAATTACTTGATGTAATTTATTGCTACAAATTCATAAACTGAATGCCAAACAATGTAGATCCTCATCAGATGGCCATCTGATCTGGATCGACACTGTTTGCAAAGATAGGGGTTGTCGTGAACAGCAAATTAAGAGGCAATTTTGCAGTGCTTCCCCAACGACCTCGCTGCGCAGGCCACGAACCTGCGCACTGTTGTTACGCTTTTTTGGTGCTTTACATGTAGGTTTATCATATGACGTCGTTGATAAGCAGTGGATAACGTCGTGTTATAAAACTCATATGACCACACGTGTAATAACACTTTAGGGCATAAATAATTAAAGCATAATAAATTTTCATTTAATAAAATAACCTTTTTGGAGTCATTTCGATAACGCATCGGTGTGATTTAATGCATTTTTCCTACCTCAGAAAAATGCCATTTTATGATGAAAATTTGTGATATATTTCTTGTTTATACTCCAAACATAGATTTGGGTACTCGTTAGAACGGCCTCAATGAGGCGGTTCTAACGAGTACCCATAACCTATGTCTTAGTGCAGAAATAAAAAAAATTATGTTTACTCCCATAAACCCGTTTTCTCTATATAAAGTGGGGTTTAGGACGGACTTGTTCACGTGATGTATGAAAGAATGCAAAAAAGTCACACGGGTGTGCTAACTTAATGTACATTGTACACTGACCGTCGCTATATGTCCATATTAATTGTGTTCACTTTGACGTAAATGGGACACCAGCCTCGGTAGCTCAGCCGGATGCGCGTGGGACTGGTGATCAGGGGGATGCGGGTTCGGTACCTGCCGGGGTCGGCAACATTCTTTCGTGGAGATTGATCATGAAATCTTTTCTACGGTCATTCTCTCCCTTCCGCTGATTCAAGAAGGGCAGTTTCCGGTTTCTGGTGAAAGAATGTGTACTGTACTGGCTGACCGCTTACGTATAAGCATGCCAAGGAAAAGTGTGGATAGGTAAACTCACCGGCTCAAAAATCACCTAAAATATTGTTGACTGGGCTGTTAAACTCCAATACAAACAAACAACTGACAGAATATTTCGGCCCCCGCCCATCGGGGCTTGAAGCAATATATGGGCTGGATGATGTTTTTACGCAGAGCTGATACCGACCCGCACACGAGTACTGGTAAACCGCTTAGAGGAGCTAAGCCTGCTCAGGCAAAGCGGTGCGAGTTGGCCCGTCCATGCTTATAAACCCTATTGATTTCATTGGGCGGCAGGGCTCGATGAGGCGGTTCTAACGTGTACCCAAAATCCAAATTTGAGCATAAATAAGAAAAATATCACAATTTTTCATCTTACAATGTTCGATTTTTTTGGCAGTAAAATTTTCAATGTATTTGTATAGGCGTGGTTTCGTAATGAGGAAGAGAATAATAACTGAGCCGGGGCACAGCATTTCCTACAATTTACATGAGCGCCCAGCAAAGAATCAGATCAGCCTGTGGATCCATATAATCTGACCAGAGACTTCTCTTCCTGCATGAAGGAGCACTTGGCCCTTAGCTATCCTTAAAGCGCACAACGAATACTCTGATCAGACTGTGCGGATGCACAGCCTGATCTGAGTCTTCGCTGGGCGCACAGGCAAATTGAAGGAATGCTGTTCGTCGGCTTAATTATATCATTCTCTGAAGAGTAGCATTTCCTGAAGGTGTATGCATTCCCTTTAAATAAGGAAATATAAAAAAGTGTATACCTGCTTCCGGGATCACGGCAGAACTGGAAAAAAAAAACAGCAATTATTATACAGTATAAGTTTTAAAATCAAAAGGGATGAGAGTACTGGTGGGTCGATTATCGCTGAGTGTAGGTTGGGAAAATAGTCCAGAACTGAAATCGAACTGTTCGTTTAACCCTCAAATTACAGTATTTTAAGCAAGCACAGTAGCCCCACAGAAAGTTATGTGGCGTCTGAGTCGGACAACAATGTTTGCCAATGCCCAAGTGCACGAGCACAGCCCAGAATTTACTTTTTTATGCAGGGCTTTTTATGCAGGAGGCGACTATCGGCGCTATAAACTAGATTTTGTTCAGGGTCGGTCAGTGATAGTCATGCGGACAATAGCAAGCTTTATAACATAGACTATGGGTACTTGTTAAAACGCTTCATTATAAGAAAAATATTCAGTACAATTTTTGTCTGATAAAAAGTATGGTAGCATTTTCCGAAAAAGTTTTCCAAATTATTTACTTGACACTTGTTAATGTGTTTAATAATTTCCTTTCTGTATGCACGTATATGCAACCAGCACAACAGATTCATCTTTCTGAATGTACAATATTTCATTGATAAGGCTTAAACAAATTCTTAACAGAAGTACAAAGAGTTCTTTTGTTTACGTTATGTACAATCGACTCTATCTGACAGTTTTATGAATGGAATGTTCCGAAAGTCGTCACGTGATAGCGTGGCCTAGATTAAGATATTGTTATTGTTTTCCTTTCATTACGTGAGCAACCTGGCATTCATATACTATTTCATTTAACCCTTAAATGCCACTGTTTAAGCAAACAATGTAGTCCCTGTGCAACCGACTGAGCAAACTCCACATTCCGCTACTTCTGACCTGGGTATTCGGTGTTTCCAAACCCAGCACACGATTCCTGTCCAGACTCTATAAATAGCTCTGACCTACATCGATAGAAATAGCGAGACTTTTTCTATTAATAACCGCAATATTGGTTTCCCAAATCAGCGATGGTCACGTCGACAACAGCATGATTTCGGATTTTGTCATTTAGTAAATTAGGGTCGATTGTTTACCTTGTCTACAATCGACCCAAAAAGTGTTTGCAAATATATTTGATATTTCTTGTTTCTGCTTTACGGACCTTTCAAGATTATTTCACGCCGATATATAATCAGAGGTGGACGAAAACCGGAGTACCCGGATAAAAACACCTGACCGTTACAGAAAATGGTGTCTCACGTGAGCCAAGTGGGGCTCGAACCACTGCGGTGAGAGATTAAGCGCTGTTATCCACTAGGTCATGGAGGTCCGTTATATTGCATGACAATGTAATACTTGACTTTAAAAAGACTGAAGCCTATTCTGGCATTTGTTGCGATTCGAACCCACACACATGTATGTACGAGTATATTTTTTTGGGGTTTTGATTTTATAGTCCTTTCAAAATATTTCACTCATATCGAGCCGATCGTTAATCAGAGGTGGGCGAAAACCGGAAAACCCGGAGAAAAACCACCCGACCTTTCGTTGTAGAACTTGACGTCTCACATGTGACCCGAGCTACACTCAAACCAAAGCGGTGAGATACCTAATGATGAAGATTAACGCTCTTACCCACCAGGCCACGGAGGCCGTATGTATGTATGTATGTATGTATGTATGTATGTATGTATGTATGTATGTATGTATGTATGTATGTATGTATGTATGTATGTATGTATGTATGTATGTATGTATGTATGTATGTATGTATGTATGTATGTATGTATGTATGTATGTATGTATGTATGTATGTATGTATGTATGTATGTATGTATGTATGTATGTATGTATGTATGTATGTATGTATGTATGTATGTATGTATGTATGTATGTATGTATGTATGTATGTATGTATGTATGTATGTATGTATGTATGTATGTATGTATGTATGTATGTATGTATGTATGTATGTATGTATGTATGTATGTATGTATGTATGTATGTATGTATGTATGTATGTATGTATGTATGTATGTATGTATGTATGTATGTATGTATGTATGTATGTATGTATGTATGTATGTATGTATGTATGTATGTATGTATGTATGTATGTATGTATGTATGTATGTATGTATGTATGTATGTATGTATGTATGTATGTATGTATGTATGTATGTATGTATGTATGTATGTATGTATGTATGTATGTATGTATGTATGTATGTATGTATGTATGTATGTATGTATGTATGTATGTATGTATGTATGTATGTATGTATGTATGTATGTATGTATGTATGTATGTATGTATGTATGTATGTATGTATGTATGTATGTATGTATGTATGTATGTATGTATGTATGTATGTATGTATGTATGTATGCCTGTATGTATGTATGTATCGTGCGGCCCCCCGCCTATAGGGGCTTGAAATAGATGGGCTACATGAGGCTTCCATTCAGAGCTCAAACCGACCGCACACGAGTACTGGTAAACCGCTAAGGGGATCTAGCCTGCCCAGGCAAAGTGGTGCGAGTCGACCAGCCCATGCTTATAAACCCTTATTAGTTTCTTTGGGTGACAGGGCTTGAGAAGTCATTTCGTCTCAATGTCGGGTCACACGAAATTGGAAGCAACGTCTCCAAAATGACCAGGGACGTTGAACCTCAAATCAAACAAGCAAACAAACAAGTGTATGCATCGCGTCCGGACAATAATTTTCTTATTCCTGGATGGGTTTTGAAGTTATTTGGCCTTGGTAGACGGTAAATCCCGAGCAAGACTCAGGTCGGTACCTCCAAGGTGAAGAGGTCAAAAGTGAAAAAAAAAAAGATCTTTTTCGTGTCTAGTCAAAAACTTTATTATTCCTGGATGGATTTTAAATTTATTTGCAGAATTGTCAACCATCATGTGACAATATGTCGCGCGCAAGATCCAGGTCGGAATCTGTAAGGTCAATGCCATACTTAGAGGTCAAAGGACAAAAAATGGTCTTTTTCGTGTTCGGTCAATAACGTTTTATATTTCTGAATTACTTGGCAGAAATGTTAATAATACGATGGTTCGCGCGCAAGATCCAGGTCGGTAACTCATAGGTCAAGGTCATACTTAGAGGTCAAATGTGAAAGTTCTTTCAGCGTCCGGACAGTAATTTTCTTTTTCCCGGATGAATTTAAAAATTACTTGGCATAAGTGTATTCCACCACGAGACAATGTGTTGCGCGAATGACCCAGGTCAAGGTCAAAGCTGAAGTGTCCGGTCAATAAGTTTCTTATTTCTGGATAGACTTTTTAAAATTAACTATCATCAGACAATGAGTCGCGCGCAAGACCCAGGTCAGTACCTCCAAGGTAAAAGTCATATTTAGAGGACAAAGGTAAAAAGGGCTTTTTTCTGTCAATAACTTTCTTATTCCTGGATGGATTCTGAAATTACTAGGTGAAACCATCATGCGTCGATATGTCGCCTAAGACCCAGGTTAGTCCCTCTAAGGTCAAGGTGATACACAGAGGTCGAAGGTAAAAAAGGGGCTTTTTTAGCATCCGGTCAATAACTTTCTTATTCCTGGACAGATTTTGAAATTGTTTAGCAAAAATGTTAACCATCATGAGACGATGCGTCGCGCCCAAGACCCAGTTAGGCACCTCCAAGGTCAGGGTCATACTTATAGGTCAAAGGTAAAAAGGATCTATTTTCGTGTCCAGTCAATAACGTTTTTTTATTATTTCTGGATGGATTTTCTAATTATTTGGTACAAACGGTAACTACCATAAGAGGTCGTGTCACGCGCATGACTAAGGTTGGTACCTACACGGTCAGGGTCATACTTAGAGGTCTAAGTTCAAAAAAGGAGGGTATTTCATGTCCTGTCAATGACTTTCTCATTCCTAAATGGATTTGTAATATTTTCTGGCAGAAATGTTAGCCAATATTAGAATGGAACCTCAAAATAATATGGGCATAACTCTGGCAATAAGTGGTGGACTGTAACGTTAAAATAATACTCGCTCCTCCACATCACAGTCTAACTAAACGTAAAGTTTCAGCTTCATCAGATGTCAAATGTAGGAGGAGTTATCCGGAATCGAAATGTTTAGAAACAAAATATGTGAAAGGGGCATAACTCTGGTAATATTTGGCGGGCCTAACCTCAAAATAATATGCGGTGTTCCACAACATGGTCTTACTATATGTAAAGTTTCAGCTTCATCAGATGTAAAATGTAGGAGTTGTTATCCGGAATCGAAATGTTTAGAAAACATCTGTGAAAGGGGCATAACTCTGATAATATTTGGCGGGCTGTAACCTCAAAATAATATGCGCTGTTCCACATCACGGTCTTACTATATGTAAAGTTTCAGCTTCATCAGATGTAAAATGTAGGAGTTATTATCCGGAATCGAAATGTTTAGAAAAATCTGTGAAAGGGGCATAACTCTGGTAATATTTGGCGGACCGTAACCACAAAATAATATGCGCTGCTCAACAACATGGTTTTACTGTATGTAAAGTTTCAGCTTCATCAGATGTAAAATGTAGGAGTTGTTATCCGGAATCGAAATGTATAGAAAAATCTGCGAAAGGGGCATAACTCTGGTAATATTTGGCGGACCGTAACCTCAAAATAATATGCGCTGTTCCACATCATGGTTTTACTGTATGTAAAGTTTCAGCTTCATCGGATGTAAAATGTAGAAGGAGGTATCCGAAAACCGATGTTTTCAGTTTTTTTTAAAGGGGCATAACTCAATTATTATTTGGTGGACCGTAACCTCGAAACAATATGCGCTGCCCCACATCCTGGTCTAACTATATATGAAGTCCCAGTTTGATCGGATATAAAATGTACGTTACCCGAAAACTAAAATTTTACAAAACATTTCGAAGGAGCATACCTCTATATTATTATTTGGTGGACCGTAACCACGAAAAGTTCAGTCATTTAAAAAACACAAAATGATGAAAACACAACCTGACACCCCTAAATTTTGAAATGGACTCCTGCTAGATATTAGGTGGAAGATTCCATTTGGTACAAAAAGGGTTAAAAAACTGATTCCTGTTTTCCGCAGTTTGGTCATAATTTCACAATCTCCTACCTTAAAAAGTCAGATTTCTGCACAGGCACGAAGCTTATTACGTGTGATATAGTGCATATTTCATACCTCCAAAAAGGTATTTTTTTCTGATGAAAATTTGTGATATTTTTTCTTATTTATACTCAGAACATAGGTTTTGCGTGCTAGTTAGAACAGCCTCATTGAGGCAGTTCTAACGAGTACCCACAACCCATGTCTTGGAGCAGAAATAAGGAAAATATTTTTTACCCCCATAAACCCCAGGTTTCTCTATATAAAGTGGGGTTTAGGGGGTCTTTGTTTCACGGACTTGTTCACGTGATGTGAAGGATTTTTGATAGCTACTTGACGGTTGTGAGTGCACATCTCGCTATACATCACGAAAACACGCCTATATAATTTTGACCCCCTTGAAACCCACTTTTATATAGTAAAACTGGGGTTTCCGGGGGTATACCTTATTTTTCTTGTTTCTGCTCTAAAATATAGGTTGTGGGTACTCGTTAGAACCGCCTGGATGAGGCGGTTCTAACGAGTGCCCACAATCTAATTTTTGAGCAGAAATAAGAAAAATATCACAATTTTTCATCTTAAAATTTTCATTTTTTTTTCGGCGAGAAAGGTGGCTATGTAATTGTATAGGCGTGTTTGCGTAATGATATAAGTATATACTCATGGATTAAGCATCATCCAATTTATTTTCAAAATGTAATTCCTACTTGTCAAAAAAACACGCAGTTTGACTGTTTTGATGTACACTTGTGTAAAAAGGAGCATTTTTGTTTTCCCAAAAATTAAAACGTTTTAAACATCCATATATTTTCTTGAAATTAACCCATAATATGAATCTTTTAACATTACAACATTTTCAAAAATCCTCACCACTCAGTTAAAAAAAAATCCCCCCCACCCCCTTTTTTGTCAATTTTCCAAGTTTCCACATCCGAAAGGCAACTTTCTGTGCATGTATCAGGCTGAAACATTTTTGATTGCTACTTGACACCAGTTAACCTATTTTGGCCATCTAATTCGAAATTCATCTAATATAGTTTGATTAAAATTTATTATTAATTCCTGTTGTTGTACTTTTTTTTTTTTTTTTTTTTTGCGTGTTTTTGTTTTGTTTTGTGTTTTTCGAATTTTATTCAAATTTGGATTATTTTGCCCCCAAAAATCGATTTTGCCAGGGAATGTTTTGGAGATTTGTTTTCTCTTAGTCAGAAGATCTCATGCATTTTGAAAATAGTCAAAACCCTTCTGAAGGAATTTGTTTTAGGTTAAGGGTCATTTCTGGCTAAAATGACTTGCCTAATATACAAAAGAAGACAATTACATGGGTTTGACTATGCCCTACATCATAGTGTAGTTTATATTTTTTTGTCCGTTGGGATCATTGATTCCATTGTGGATTTTGAATATATCTGAGGGTCACTGATGAGACCTAAATGGCCGAAACTAGCCAGCCTGGCCCAGAAAACATGTACATTCCATATTTTCCAGTTCTGTGGTGTATTCCTTGCTTCCAAAGGATAACCCTTTCTAGGAAATATTTGGATGTAACATGCAGGTCTGCAATGAGTCATGACACCAAAGTCGTAAGCCATTGCGAAAAGACGCCTATACAAATACATTGTAAACTTTATTTCCGATTAGTCGATTTTTTTAGATGAAAAATTGTGATAATTTTCCTATTTCTGCTCAAAATATAGATTGTGGGTACTCGTTAGAACCGCCTCATCGAGGCGGTTCTAACGAGTACCCTCAATCTATATTCTAGAGTTAAAATAAGAAAAATAAGGTTTACCCCTTTAAACCCCCGTTTTACTATATAAAAGTGGGGTTCAAGGGGGTCAAAATTATGTAGGCGTGTTTTCGTGATGCGAGCGTAATATTGTACTTACTTGCATATATGTAACGCTGCAAGCAGCGATACTAGCGCAACACAAAACAACATTGTGAGTCTGAAAAATAAGAAGAAATTGTTGTGTAGTGAGAAAACGATTACCCAGAAAAAGCCATAATCAAGGACAGCATCTGCCCCCGCCCATCGGGGCTTGAAGAAATAGATGGGCTGCACGAGGCTTCCACGCAGAGCTGATACCGACCGCTCATGAGTACTGGTAATCCGCTTAGAACGTCTAAGCCTGCCCAGGAAATCGCTGCGAGTCGGCCCGTCCATGCTTATAAACCCTGTTGGTTTCATTGGGCGGCAGGGATTGAGATGTCATTTCATCTCAATGTCGGGTAAAAGTCCCATAAAATTTGAACCAACGTCTCCAAAATGACCCAAAAAGTGATGACGGGGACGTTAAACCTCAAATCAAACAAACAAAAAAAGAAAACGATTACCCAGAAAACGCCTTAATCAAGGACAACAGACATCGTGGACTGAAAATGTAAAATAAATAAATAAATAAATAAATAAATAAATAAATAAATTTGGAAACATAAAAAGAAAGAACATACAAATACAGTACTTAAAGTCAAGGCACAAGCTTTCTGGGCCTCACCTTATAAAGGCAAGCCTGGGTGTTGTAAGAAGTACCTGCCACATTTCTGTTAAATGATTGGCTATTTATTAGGCGGCTCTAATTGGCATACACAATATACGAGCAAAAAAACAACAACAACAAAAAAACAACAACACACATTTTGCAGCAGAAAGGTTAGGGGAATGAAAATTTGTTCGTGGGGTCCAGATGGCCGCCATGCCCATATAACATAAAATCCCTTCAAAAATATTCTCATCCAGAGTCAGTGGACCGATTGTCACAAAATTTGGTATATAGCATTTAGCCAATTAAAGTTAGTTACAGTGATAACCATTGGATGACAGCGACCAATTCAAGGTCAAAGCCATTCCATGATCGTGGCCTAGGTCATTCAGCTTATTTTTTCGCAGAAACTAGAGGACCATTTGTAACCAAATTTCATATGAAAGCTTTCAGGAACAAGGAAATGAAAATTAATTAATATGAATACACATGACCTACATGTATATGTCCGACATCCCTATACCCGTATAAGGTAAAAGCCCTTCAAAAACCTACTTCTCCGGAACCAGTGGACCGGATTATTATGAAACTTAGAGCATGTAGCATTGGGGACTTGAGCCTCTCATAGTTTGTTCAAATGGTGACCCCTGAGTGAGTGAGTGTTTCAGTTTTACGTCCCACCAACAGCTAAGGTCATACGGAGACGGGACCTCGGTTTAAAGACTCATCCGAAAGTCTGGAGAAGCCCGGGATGGTGACCCCTGATCTTGACATTTTAGGCTAAGGGCAAATTTGGTCGCATACATATAGCAGACCTCCTAGTGGCCCACTTTGAAAATACAAGTTTTATACAGGTTCTTCTTTCTCAAAATAAAGGTTGTTTGATAAAAAAAAACATATACGTAACAAGTTCTTCCAAACTCACATTAACATTTGAAACTGAAGAAAAATACATTTGATGATGTTTGAGCAAGACTTACTCACAAAGAAGTAATCCGAATTCCGAGCGAGCGAAGAGAGTGAGGAAAATAAGTACATTTCTTGACACTTTTCTTCACTTTTTGGGGGTGTTTCAGTATCTACTGCTAGTCTACCTAGCTAGTTTTACTCAGACGCCTTTGCCACGTGAATCACACTTATTCCAGCTTCCGTATTGATAACTTACCTTGTATATTAAAGTAGTTATTAGTGTGAAACAACTCTTGTCTGTTGTCTTCCCAAATATATAACAAAACATGGTGTCAGACAGTAAAAGTGATAATTACAGATAATTGGAGAACTCATAAATAGCTTTCTTGATACTAATTATTGTACATTATCGGACACAATATGGAGTTATCAGGCGTGCCAATACCCAGCATGGACTGGAATAGTGTCAATCTTCTTGAAGCTTTCAAGAAATTCAGGCAACATGCGGAATTAATTTTCCAAGGTGCTTTAGCAGAAAAGACAGAAGAAGTGCATGTGACATATTTGCTTCTCTGGGTGGGCGAAAAGGGCCGTGAGATTTACAACACCCTCACCCTAACAGCCGAGGAGAGACAAAGTGTTGATGCCATTTGCACGGCATTTCAGAATCATGTGCAACCAAAGTCAAATCCAGTTTTTGCTCGTTATAAATTTAATAATGAGGTCCAAGGGGACAGCTCGTTGGAACAGTTTGTTACACGACTGAAAGTGCTTTCCAAGGACTGTTCGTTTGAAGACACGTACATAAATGATATGATAAGAGACCGGTTGGTATTTGGAGTACGTTCACAGGACATACGTAAGAAACTCCTAACGGTTGGTGCTGACCTTACGTTAGCCAAGGCAGTACAAATATGTCAAGCGTATGAGTACGCTCAGGAGCAGCTAAAAACAATGACGTCAACGTTGACCACGGGGACCAGCATGGGTGCAGCAACCGCTGCAGTAAATTACGTAGACAAAGGACATGGTTCGGGCCAGGGCGCTAAGTTCAGGGGTGCCAAACCGAAGGGACCACACAGGGGCTCCAACTGGAATCCAACAAAGGGTAAACAGACGAAACCGGTGGATACGGATCAGAGGCAGTGCGGGAACTGTGGCAAAAAACACACAAAAGGGATGTGCCCTGCGAAGGGTAAACAGTGCTTTTCCTGTAAGAAATGGAACCATTTCAAAGAACAGTGTAGATCTAAAAATGTGAACAATGTGGACATTTCGGAGGATGTGTCATTTGATGACTTGTTTATTGATAGTGTGGAGTCACGGATTAACACTGACCAAATTTTTGCTGAAATGGAAGTAGGTCCGTCAAAAAAGAGGCTTACCTTCAAAGTTGACACCGGAAGTCAGGTAAACATATTACCTTATTATGCTTTTCAACAACTTGGTGTTAAGGCTGCACTCAGACCTTCAAGCACTAAGCTTTCAGCATACAACGGCAACCCGCTGCACTCACAGGGTACTATTAATTTGACATGCATACATGCAGGCACAAACCACACCGGACAGGTCGAGTTTCATGTTGTTGATACTCAATCGACACCATTGTTTGGTTTGAAATCATGCATTGAGTTCGATCTCGTAAAGATCACTTATGCCGTCGATAGCAAACAGCCAGTCGTGCATGGTCATATGACCAAGTCTTCAGTCTTGAAAGATTACCCGCAACTATTTAACGGTTTAGGTTCCATTCCTGGCAAATGTTCAATACACCTCAAACCGGACGCTATACCTGTCGTCCATCCGCCGCGTAAAATACCTGTCGCGCTCAAGGACCGATGCAAAGCCGTGCTTGACCGAATGGAGTCATTAGGGGTAATTCAGAGAGTCCAAGAGCCCAGTCAGTGGGTCAATTCTATGGTCATTGTAGAGAAAAAGTCAGGCAAACTGAGGATATGTTTGGATCCGCATGACCTTAACAAAAATGTGCAACGCCCGCATTACCCAATTAAAACCATTGATGACGTCTTGCCGTAACTCAATGGCGCAAAATTTTTCACGAAAATGGATACGACGTCAGCTTATTGGAGCGTCATGTTAAATAGGGACTCTTCACTTTTGACTACCTTTAACACCTGTTTTGGCAGGTATATGTACCTCCGACTTCCCATGGGCATAAAATCGAGTATGGACATCTTCCAATCAAAAATGGATGAATGTTTTGAGGGCTTACCCGGGGTGGTCGCCATTGTAGACGATATCTTGTGCTACGGCAAAACTAGGGAGGAGCATGACTATAATTTGAAAGCAGCTTTGGACAGGGCATTAGAAAAGGGTATTCGGCTTAATCAGGACAAACTTGAAGTCGGTCTCAGTGAAGTTAAGTACTTCGGCCACGTTTTGTCAGAAGGGGGTTTGCGCCCTGATCCGGCCAAAATCGCAGCCATTAGAGATATGCCGCCGCCAGTCAATCGGCAAGAGCTTGAAACTTGGTTTGGGATGGTAAACTATCTCTCACGGTTCGCTCCCAATTTGGCGGAAGCCACGTGTCCTTTGCGTGAGTTGCTTGGTAATTCAGTGGAATTTTACTGGGGCAAACCGCAAGAAGCAGCCTTCTCCAAGGTTAAGGAAATAATCACTCAGGAACCAGGTCAGGTGTTAGCTTACTATGACCCTGCAAAAATGCTTGTTTTGCAAACTGACAGTAGTAGGTCAGGTCTGGGGGCCACACTTCTACAAGAGGGAAAACCTATAGCTTATGCTTACAAATCGCTGACATCAAGCGAGAAGAACTATGCGCAGATTGAACTTGAGTGTTTGGGCATATTGTTTGGGTTAAAGAGGTATCACCATTGGGTTTATGGCAGAAAGGTCATAGTTGAAACTGATCATCTCAGTTTGATACCGATTTTTAAGAAGCCCCTTTACCTGTGTCCCGCCCGCTTGCAACGAATGATGATTCAGATGCAACGTTATGACATTGAAGTTCGATTTCGGGCAGGTAAAGACATCCCTGTCCCGGACACCTTGTCTCGGAAATCTGTTAGTGACACATGTCCGAATTTATCTGAAACTTTGGATGTACAGGTCAATATGGTCATGTCAAATTTGCCTGTTAGTGACAGAAAACTGCAGGAAATTAAAAGCCAAACTGAGCAGGATGAGCAGCTAGTCGTATTAAAACAGGTTATATTGGATGGGTGGCCAGTCTATAGGAAGCACTGTCAGCCTGAGGTTATCGATTACTGGTGTTTTCGTGAAGAATTAGCTGTTTTTGATGGGCTGATAATGAAAGGTGAGAGGATTGTTATTCCTAGGTCGATGCGCTCTAGCTTGCTAGAACTAGTTCATGCAGGTCATATGGGAGTGGAAAAAACCCTCAATCGAGCACGTGGCTTGATCTTTTGGCCTAGAATCTCGAATGATATCACTCAACTTGTGCTAAGCTGTGCCGTATGCTTAGAGCATCGAAGCTCCAAACCCAAGGAACCGTTGATGCCTCACTTTATCCCTGAATACCCTTGGCAGATTGTAGGTACCGATCTCTTCACATGGAATCAAAAAGATTTTATTGTGATAGCAGACCCCTATAGCCATTACTTGGAAGTTAAGGAGTTACCTAACATGAGAAGTTCGACTATCATCAAACGAATGAAAGGCATCTTTTCTCGTTTAGGTATCCCGGAAAGAGTCATATCTGATAATCAAACATGCTTCTCGTCAGAAGAGTTTGCGCAGTTCGCGAAAGATTGGGATTTTGAGCATGTGACGTCGTCACCGCATCATAGTCAAGGAAACGGGTTCGCGGAAGCGTATGTAAAGATATGCAAGCGCATATTCACAAAGGCAAAATCTGCAAATACAGACCCTTTTATTGGTCTATTGGAATATAGGAACACAAAGTTAAGCAGCACAAACTTTTCTCCTGCCGCGCTTCTCATGTCCCGCGAACTGAGGTCAATCCTACCGACCTCAAAAGAAAAGTTGAAACCACGTGCTATTTCCCCAGAAATAGTTCGCTCAAGGTTACAATCGTACCGGCAAATGGAAAAATCCTATTTTGATAGGAGAAAAAAGCCGCTTGAACCTCTTGACCTTGGAGGTTCCGCACGAGTACAAAACATGCAAAACAAAACATGGCAGCAAGCAGTCATCACTGATAAGCACAGTGACAGATCATACACAGTGCGCACTCAAAATGGAGCAACTTACAGACGCAACAGACGACATCTTATTAAAACAAACGAATGCATGCCAGTAACACCAGATGTTGAAATGCATATTCCGGAGGAAACTTCACTTTCGGAACCAGAACAGCCTGCAATATCGGAAACACCCCAGCCTCCCATTTCTCCAAAAACAAAGTCAGAGACTCCACAGGTTGATAAGCCTGTTTACATAACTCGTTACGGAAGACAGGTGAAACCGAGAATTTTGGAGCAGTACTGATTGAATTGAAACAGTTGTGGTTTAGTAAAAATTTTGATGCAATTCCGCTTATCTGGATCATGTATACCACAACAATTATGATACTTATCAGACATTAATAGACACCGCTGGTTGTATCGGATTTCGGTATGTTTACATTTCTTACAAGCGATATCAATCAGACAATTCACATGCGAGATTTACTTAGGTGAATTACCATAGTTATCCTGATGCTACAGCCAGTGACTAGAAACATTTGACAGCTTGATTGTGCATTAATCAGTACAATTAATTACAATTAATTTTAAAAGAAGGGAGATGTTTCAGTATCTACTGCTAGTCTACCTAGCTAGTTTTACTCAGACGCCTTTGCCACGTGAATCACTCTTATTCCAGCTTCCGTATTGATAACTTACCTTGTATATTAAAGTAGTTATTAGTGTGAAACAACTCTTGTCTGTTGTCTTCCCAAATATATAACAAAACAGGGGGGAAGATGACGTAAAGTAAATAGAAGGGAATTTTGAAGAAACGTTATGTTTGTGCCGCAAGAAGGTTCAAAATGTGAAAAATATAGTTTTTTTTTTAATGAAAATAGAGGCTTTTTATAGATTTTATAAACAAAATAAGGTTTTATAAGTTTGACACAATATTAAAGGTTATTATAAGCATTAGGTATAATTTTATGAACCTATAATAACCTTTAATCAAAAACTACGCAAAACGTTTTCTAAATTTCATAGACGCCATTCCGATTTAATTTCAAAATTCAATTTTGGACTCTCTTCTGCAACAAGGTATATCGGAATCCGAATTTTATGTGACACAGTATATAAAATCAGAAAAATATATACATGCAAAACTTCAGCACCCAATTTCGTAAAATCATTCTTCGATATGAAAAGATTGGGTACAACAAAGATGTTATACGACAGACTGCATGCATGGTAGTTAACCAAATCACGGTTGACAACTTTGCTCCCCCTTTCAATTGCACGCCTGTGGGTCAGGCCTCTGATTCAATGTTGGTTCCAGCGTAAAGGCTTACTGAGAATTAGAATTTAATTTATGAAATGTTGGTTGGTGCCTGATGCTCTGTCTCTGGTCGGTCCCCATCGGAGTCTAACTGTTTGTTTTCTTTTGCTCAAGCATTTCAGTGGTTTCTTGCTGTCGAGTCCTCACCATTGTCTCATCTCTGCGGTTGTTTGATTTTTGTGTTATCGGAGATGTTCCACTGATGAGTTAGGAGGCCTTCATACGGACTGAACAGATTATTTGTCTAAATCGCGACGGAAGTAAATCTAGTAAAACATTTTCACTGACCGTTCCAAGGCGGTTCTTCTGTCGCGGTTTATTTTTGTTGTGGTTTGTCCCTGAATGTTTGTATCGCTTATATTTTTTGTTTTTGATAGCCAATTGGCCATTTTGTGGGAAAGTACTTGTCTTTTCGGCTTTCCGCTTTTGATGTTTCAATTGGGGTCTAATTATTTCACGTTTGTGTTTCGTTCCATTTGGTGTCTCTGATGGGAACTATGGATTAATTGTATCGATTCCTGATCATTGCCTCCACTTCTATTTTATAGGATTTGCTAGGCGGCCTGATATAGGCGTGCTTCATCACAGTGCAGATTATAAGAATCTTATATGGGTGTGAGGGGTGGATGAAAAAATCCGTCCCGAGGGTCACTGTCCGGCATCACGAGGCTTGCCGAGTGATGCCGGACAGTGATCCCGAGGGACGGATTTTTCCATCCACCCCTCACACTCATATTGGATTCTTTTTCTTGCATACCTTCCATTTCTATTGCGAATTTTTAATGCTGGTGTCACTTCGGTTACCGACGACCGCCATTTTGTGATGACACAAGAGGAATGTTTAGTGACGTCACGCATGACGACGCCGCGCATGAGGTTGTAATCAACCAGTGCATTTATCAAACACGCGATGATATTCGATTTGGGGTCGGAACACCAGGGTCAGAACATAAATTTCTATCCCAGGGTAAAATCACGGATTTCCTTGACTGGTGTGCAAGAATATATTTTCTTTTTCTTTGGAATCATTTAGCCCATTCTGGTAACTTTGAAAATCGAATATCGCTTAAACCGGTTTTAGGAGGCGTTTGTTGCCTTGCAAACTGTATTGCTGTGTATGAAGAGACTCAATAAAACCGAGTCTCTGATTTTCGTTCTTTTATGTATTCTTTGTTTCCAGAGGTAACATTTTAGCTTTTTATTTCGTATAGGAAAAAGTAAAAAATGTGTATTTTGTGGAAATTGTTGCAGCCTATGATCTGTATAGGGCTGATTGATATGTTGTGAGTCTCGTATTTAAGGAGGTATGCAGAGATGTTCTTTTTAAGTCCTACTATTCTCTGACTATACAGGGTCGTGTACCCAAGGACTGGTCTAGTTTGGTCAGTTCATATCGACGAGGTAGCACTCAGAAGTAAACAAGACAAGCAGCTTTTGCTAATGGACAAAGTCGGTGAAAGAGCAGTGATCCAATATTTGCATGAAAAGGTTTAACACCTAAGGATATCCATATGTTATGGTGTATTATATGGTAGCAACACTAGGAAAAGATGACCTTTCATATGCTACAGTGATAAGGTGGGTGGCTGAATTTAAGCGCGGCAGACAGAGCTTTGAAGATGCCCCCCGTCCTGGAAGGTCTGTCAATGTTGCAACCCCAGAAATGGTCAATAAAGTCCAGAATATTGATATGACGGACAGACGAGTCATAGAAAGATATATAGCCAGTAGAGTTGACGTTTCACAGGAAAGAGTGCATTCCATTTTGACAGAGGATCTTGCAACCAGAAAGCGTTCGGCCTGATGAGTACCAAAACTTCTGACAGTTGATCGCAAGCACACCAGGTGCACATTATCGCGTGCTAATCTTAACCTTTTTTTAGGAAGATCCTACCAACTTTCTTCAGAGATTTGTCACTATGGATGAATCAAGGGTCCAACATTTTACCCCAGAGGCCAAACAACAATCGAAACAATTGAAGCACCATGGCTCACCCAGCCAAAGAAGGCAAAGACTATTCCATCAGCTCGGAAGGTTATGGCCGCGGTTTTCTGGGATGCAGATGATATTCTGCTAATAGATTGTATCCAAAAGGGACACATACTATGCTTCACGTCTTACGCAGTTACGGGAAAATATTAAACTTAAGCGCCGCGGAAAGCTCAGTAGAGGTGCGGTGTTTCATCAGGACATTGCTCCTGTTCACAAGTATGCCATTGCTATGGCTGCCATTCACGTCTGTGGCTTTCGATTGATTGAGCATCCGCCTTATTCACCTGGTCTCGCTCCATCAGACATTCATTTACTTATATTTCCAAAACTGAAAATTGCTATTTCAAGCACCAACTTTCAGTTCGATGATGACGCCATATATGCAGTGGATGACTTTCTGAACAGCCAAGAAAAAGAGTTCTATAAAAGTGGCATTGAGGCCCTTAAACAGCGCTGGCCAAAGTGTAAAGACACTGAAGGGGATTGTGTTGAAAATAATACATTATGTCCGACAACATTCAACTCTTCAATATGGGGCTCACAAAATATCAATCAACCCTCTTAGATGAAGTTAGCTAAATAGGTAGTTCAAACAACTTAAGTATTTACGATCAAGATCCGCCCTAACCTAGCCCAAAAGTCATTTAGATACGAAAATTAAAACTTATTTTTCTTACAAACCACAGGGCCGTTTGTAACCAAATTGCATTTGAAATCTTTTAGGATTCTGGCCACATGACAAGTATCGCCGACATGCCCATATATTGTCAAATTTGGTCACTTATGCTTTTGTTTGGGAAAGAAGCAGAATTAATTGAGCCCCGCCAAGCGAATTTGTGTCTTCGAGCATTCCGTCGTGACAAACTTTAACTGCGCATGCCCAGCCATTCAGAGGGACCAGGGATATAGCTTTCTGTCTGAAGGTTCCTCTTGAGTCACTGCTTGTATGAGCGAGCAGCGAAGGTTCTGGCGAGACTGCGCGGATGCGCAGGCTCGCCTGAACCTTCGCTGCTCGCATAGGCGATAAGTACCAAAATCGCTTGGCGGGGCCCAATTAAGAAATAGATCAGCTCAAGCGGTGATTTGTTGAGTAACATATGACTGTTTGGAGGTCAGTTGTAAGGTAGATCAAATCACGAGCGCGTACCGCAAGTGATTTATCTACTTACAACTGACCGACAAACTCTGATATACATGTGTTACTAAAAAAATCACACAATACAGCTGATCTTTTTCGATTCTAACACACTGAAAGCCGACTAAATACTTTCCACATTTCGCCATTGTTTGAAGAATTTGACTGTAACACATGCAGTTGCCTGTTTTTGTAACGTACTTGAATGCTTGAAAAAGACGTTACTCCGTCAAACGTCAAGAAATTGATCAATGACATCGCAAAACAGAATTCGCCGATTTTCATCGTGTGGCATACGGTTATACGCAGCTTATAGCGCTTGCAGTATTGATCAATGACACCGTAAAACGGAATTCGCCGATTTTCATCGTGTGGCATACGGTTATACGCAGCTTACAGCGCTTGCAGTAATGATCAATGACACCGTAAAACGGAATTCGCCGATTTTCATCGTGTGGCATACGGATATACGCAGCTTACAGCGCTTGCAGTAATGATCAATGACACCGTAAAACGGAATTCGGCGATTTTTATCGTGTGGCATACGGATATACGCAGCTTACAGCGCTTGCAGTATTGATCAATGACACCGTAAAACGGAATTCGCCAATTTTCATTGGCTGGCATACGGTTATACGCAGCTTAAGCGCTTGTCGTATTGAGCAAGACGGTACAAATGTTAACAAAAGAACTGAATAAATGTCTCAGACTGGGGATGACTGTACTGAATATTGTCATTTGGTATGGGGGGGGGGTGGGGGGGGGGGAGGCGTGGGGCGGGGGTGTAAATCATCTGTTTTACGGTCGCAAAAATGCGCAAAAAATCTATAAATTAGGGTATGTTGTGTGTGCTCATTAGAATCGCCTTATTGAGTCGATTCTAATGAGTACACACAACACACCTTTTCAATATAGAATCAGAAAAGGACATATTTTATCCCGAATATATTGAAACATGTATATGGGGCGTTTGGAAATACTGTCATGAGACTCCAGAACAACAGTCGTACTTCGATGGCTCGAACACCGATGGTTCGTTTACCATGGCTGAGTCGAACCCGTTTTTGAGACCCTAGGGAATTCCTCTGCATAAGAAAAAGTAAGGAGATTTTCGAGTTTTATCTTGCAAATGTATGCTGTGTGTACTCAATAGAATCGCCTCAATGAGGCGATTCTATTGAATACACACAGCATACATTTATGTAACAGAGCACCGAAAATAGGTCCAAAAATACCCCCGTTATGTTTTCAGGAAGTATACAACAATGGCTCGAACTACCGCTGTCTCGAACAAATTTCCATGATCCCAAAGGGGTTCGAGCCATCGAAGTTCGACTGTAGTTCGAATAAACCGTGGTAAAAAAACTATCCTTCTTCGCGTTATCGATGTTTCACTGTAATTACGATCGTGATTTGTACAGGAATGTCCGCGGCGATTGTTGCAAGTCGATATCGGATATTTCTGTGAAAATACGAGGATTATGCCGCAATGCCGATTTTCATTTGGTGGCATACGGTTATACGCAGCTAACAGCGCTTGTCGTATTGTGCGAGTAGAACAAAACAGTGAAACAAGACAATAAGATAACACATCCATGTGTTAAAGTGCATTGTTCACATCTCCAAAAGGGCTACTTTTCTGATGAAAATCCATGATATTTTGCGTATTTATACTGCAAACATAGGTTTTGGGTGCTCGTTAGAACCGTCTCATTTAGGCGGTTCTAACGAGGACCCACAACCTATGTCTGCATGGGTGTTCATTTCACGGACTTGTTCACATGATGAACTGAATAAGTGCCACAGGGTGGGGATGGCTGTACCGAATATTGCCATTTGGATGGGGGTGGGGGGGGGGGGGCGTCGGTTTTACGGTCGCAAAAATGCAATTTGCGATCGTCGTCATCGTCGCCGTAAAACGGAATTCGTCGATTTACCTCCCAAGACGACAAATCCCCTAAGAAGAAAATGACATGCCGCCTTGCGTGCGAATTGGAAGACAAGACTGTCAAGTGAAAATTCGTCTTTCAGTTAGTTCGCTCAGCGATAAAAAAATCAACCTACAGAGCAGCCAAAGAAGAAGACCCATTTTTTTTATTTACTTATTTATTTTTGTCCGTATGCCCGTAGAAATAGGCCATTTTTTGTATCGCAAAACAAGCGAGGAAATTCTCCGAGCGGTGCAACACGCAAAATTTCTCCGTGAAACGTCGTGATGAAATTTCTCCGCGAAAATTGCTATTTGTCGGAGAAAGAAAAGTTAGTACAGGTGAAGCTGCCCTCGGTCTTTCCCGTCGAATTGCTATACTTATACGTTTATGGGCTTATTTATTAACCCTGGCAAAAAAGGTCATCTTAATTGCCGGTAAGCTTGTAACACTATGTAGAAGATGCCGTTGACAAACGGATATTTAGGCTATGCCAATAGACGGTTTGTCATTATTTGACGTAATCGTAAATAATTGAAGCTAAAGTGAGCCTTTGACCTAATGTCGCGGCACATCGTTATGGTGTTAAATAGAACAGAATAGAATAGAATATGTTTATTAAACCAATCATGGGCCATCTCTGGCATTCAGAATATACAAATCAATGAACAAAGCATAATAGTCATTTATAGTTAATTAACAAAGTACATATTAATTGAACACATTCATTATGAGCAGACATTCCACACACACAATAACTATACTGATCCTAAAACTTGGGACATCAATTCAGACAAAATGACACTTAAGGTATAAACTCCACAGGCGTACATAAACCTGGTTTGCATCACCTGCACATGCATTATTGTCCCAATTTTTATGATGTGGCAAAAAAAAAAAAAAGTGGCAGGAAAACCTTCGGTGATAACATGTTTGCATTCATAATTCCCAGTGTCAGAAAAATAAGTAGATGAATAAAATTATAATTTAACACTCATCCGCACGTTAATTTGCTGATCATTGTACAAAGTGCCAGTCACCTCCGAATGTGCATGATGAGGCCTGAGCCCAATGCACTGCACCCAACAAGAAATACAACCCCTATCTATTATGGGGTATAGCAATTCGACGGGAAAGACCGAGGACACCTTCACCTGTACTAACTTTTCTTTCTCCGACAAATAGCACGTTAATTTGTTGATCATTGTACAAAGTGCCAGTCACCTCCGAATGTGCATGATGAGGCCTGAGCCCAATAAGCCCATAAACGTATAAGTATAGCAATTCGACGGGAAAGACCGAGGACAGCTTCACCTGTACTAACTTTTCTTTCTCCGACAAATAGCACGTTAATTTGTTGATCATTGTACAAAGTGCCAGTCACCTCCGAATGTGCATGATGAGGCCTGAGCCCAATGCACTGCACCCAACAAGAAATACAACCCCTATTAAATATGTTTCAACCTACGAAAGAATCATAATCGTAAGTAATTGTTATGACATTTTTAAAGAGATCACACAACCAAGAAAAAATTATTGAACAATAATAGTGTTAAATTTCTTGTTCCGTTTTATCTTTTCTCGTTGTTTTCCGGGGAAAATGGCCGTTTCTTGTAAGTTCGTTTCTCCGCGAAACAAAACAATTACAAAAAAGTGTTGTTTTTTTTTTTTTCGTTGGCTGGTCTGTAGAGTTACATAAGGCGGGCGCTTTATTGTAGCGCTTTGTTATGCAACGCTCCGCTTGATGGAGGAGGCGCTTTCTAAACTGTTTCGGAACGATTTTCAACCCGGGAAATTTGTGGTGCTTGCTCCAGTGATTTGTTTTGTTTTCTGTTGTCATTTCTACACAATGAACCTCGTTCAAATAGAGGGAGAAAATCATATAATGGCTTAAAACGGAAACGGAATACATCGGCTAGGTAGGGCGCCGCCATTTCGATTTATCTGGTTGCTATGCAACGTTCTATTTCAGAGACATCACCAAAACACGGCTATATAATTTTGACCCCCCTCGAACCCCACTTTTATACAGTAAAACTGGGGTTTGCAGGGGTAAACCTTATTTTTCTTATTTCTGCTCTAAAATATAGATTGTGGGTTATAGTTAGAACGCGGTTTCGATGAGGCGGTTCTAACGAGTACCCACAATCTATATTTTCCGGCGATAAAGATGACAATGTATTTGTATAGGCGTATTTTCCTAATGGCAAGGCAGCTCCAAACACTGTAACGGAGCGCTGCGGAGCGCTTTTTCGGAAACGCACCGTTGCATAGCGAAACGCTACCAAACGCTTTGAAGCGCCCGCCTTATACAACTTCTGCCAGCTTTCCATTACGGCAGCAAGTCCGTGTAATGAACATCCCCGTAAACCCAACTTTACAATATAAATCCTGGGTTTATATAAGTATACATTATTTTCTTATTTTTGCTCCAAGACATAGGTTGTCGGTACGCGTTAGAACCGCCTCAGTAAGGCGGTTCTAACGAGCACCAACATCCTGTTTTTAAGGTAGGAATAAGAAGAAGAAAAAATATCACAAGTTTTTTTTATCAGAAAAATAACCGTTATGGAGAAAGAATATGCTATGTCACGCGGATATGTCATCACGAAACAGGAAAACACGCCTATATAATTTTGACTAAGACTGGCACGGTTACTAGGATAAACGATCATTTAATCGATAAACTCCACAAAAATGATTATCATCACTGATTCGCTTGCAATCGATTAGTTGATAAGTACAATTTGTTACCCAAAGCTGTGCCTAAAATAGCTGTATGAGTGGCAAACAGTGCAGACTCAGATGAGACGCCGCGTTCTGTGGCGTCTCATCGGGATCTACACTGTGTTCAGGTCTGTCTGTTCAAATACGTATGGCAAAGTACAGCATATGGTAGGAGTCATGCTCAGACAGAAAGCCAGACAGGTAAAATTATGACCAAATCTTCAGTGATTGCTAATCGATGACAGGAATGATAATCGATTATATTTTCAGCCAGCCCTAATTTTGACTCCCTTAAACCCCACATTTATATAGTAAAACTGGGGTTTACAGGGACAAACATTATTTTTCATATTTCTGCCCCAAAATATAGATTGTGGGTGTTCATTAGAACCGCCTCGATGAGTACCCACAATCTATATTTTGAGCAGAAACAAGAAAAAGATCACAATTTTTCATCTTAAAATTTTCTTATTTTTTTTCTTCTTTTTTTTATGGTAAAGATTACAATGTATTTGTATAGGAGTATTTTCGAATGTATCGTAATGCTCTGTTTGCTTGAATAAGCATTTGGGCCAGCAGGATGCACCGGTTGATCTGTGTCTTCGCTGTGCTTACATGTCCTTATGCCAAAATTATGCACGCATTTATCATATGACGTCATACAACCACATTGAATAGATAGATGTGTTTTAATAGCGAGAAGCAAATAATAGAAAAATAAAGAGAGCCCTTAATACATTCGCATACATGTAGAACTAGAAGAGATTTTACGCAAAAATGGCTATTACCAGTCACGACTGTCACTTTTCTGATGAAAATAATACTCCGAACAAAGGTTATGGGTGTTAATTAACGAGTACCCACAAACTATGTCTTGGAGAAAAAATAAGAAAACTAATGTATACCCCAGTTTTCTCTATATATTGCGGGGTTTAGTGGGATGTTCATTTGACGGACTTGTTCACGTTATGGTGTTTCTTCTTCTCGTCAAGGAAACACGCATAAATACCCCCCCCCCCTCCCCCCCTCCCCCCCCCACACACACCCACACACCCACTCTTACATCCATATTTTATAGCAAAGTGTTTGTTTGATTTGAGGTTTAACGTCCCCGTCCACACTGTAAAAGTCATTTTGGAGACGTTGCTCCCAATTATGTGGGACTTTTACCCGACATTAAGATGAAATGACTTCTCAAGCCTGTCACCCAATGAAACCAATATGATTTATAAGCATCGCACCGCTTTGCCTTGGCAGGCTTAGATCCTCTAAGCGGTCTACCAGTACTCGTGTGTGGGTCGGTTTCAGCTCTGCGTGGAAACATCATGCAGCCTATCTATTTCTTCAAGCCCCGATGGGCGTGGGCTGCTTTAGCAGAAATATGAAAAATATCAGATATATCTGAAATTATCCGAACTTATCTGAAATGTTTCATTTTCGGTGGTAAAATGTTCAATATACTTCAATAGGCGTGTTTTCGTAACGAATAACCATAATACTTAATAAATCTTAGCAATGAATAAATAATCAAATACAGTAAAAGT
The DNA here is from genome assembly GCA_963580285.1 of Lucinisca nassula. NCBI lineage: Eukaryota > Metazoa > Mollusca > Bivalvia > Lucinida > Lucinidae > Lucinisca > Lucinisca nassula. Next base: position 94,720,667 of record OY757014.1, read on the forward strand.
TCGATGACTCGAACACCGATGGCTCGCTTACCATGGCTGATTCGAACCCCTTTTTTAGTCTACATGGAATTACTCTACATAAGAAGTAGTATGGGATAATTAAGGAGATTTTCGACATTTATCTTGCGAATGTATGCTGTGTGTACTCATTAGAATCGCCTCGATGAGGCGATTCTAATGAGTACACAACATGCAACATGCTTTTTTTATTGTACACATGTAGTGCACCGAAAAAGATTTTCCAAAATTAACCCCATTCTGCCTCCTGGCCGTAACCCTCAGTGGCTCGAACTACCCCTGTCTCGAACAGATTTTCATGGTCCCAAAGGTGTTCGAGCCATTGAAGTTCGACTGTAAATAAATAAATAGTACGTGTACCTTACTTATTACGGATGTACTGTGATATCTGTTAAAATCAAAGGCACTAAACCATTGTAATTAGAAAATGTTTCTAAAGTGTTTTTTGCGCGGATGGCACATGTATATATAACACCTGCTGGGGACAAGAAAAACGTATAAAATACTGTCTCAGACTCTTCTATGAAAAGGGGTCTAAAACTTTTCTGTATAGGCAAGGCTCCTTCTTTCGACTCTAGGTTGCTAGATTCTATAGAACAACGTTGTACTTTCTGTGAATTGAGAGCTGGCAGGGGGCGAGCATGATGACCTGGACCTTTTTTTCGCATGTAAATTCCATAGTTTTTTAATCAACGTCAACGATGAGGCTGAACAGACCCATGGGCAAACAGTAAACATCTTTTTATGTGAACATGTAACAGTGCATAACATTATATCAGTATGACAATGACGCCACATCGTCTAAATGCCAAACTAAATTCTTTAGTTCTGCTAAGATATAAAATTATTTATTGGAAGAAATCAAGACTGAAAGAAACCAACCGATTAAAATGAGTAGTTTATCTTTATAATCAAATATATTTTTTGCTATTTTGGTTATTTTTTTTTTTGTGTGTGTTTTTGTTTCATATGCGTCTTCTATTTGAAAAGTGTTTTAACATTTATGTGTGTCCTATGGACCACCCTTCGTCGTCGAGTTTTTAAGGTGAACTTTTATCAGTTGCCCACTGTACCATATATTCACCTGATATCAGGACAAGTGAACTTTATCAGGTCAGCGTGACATTGCACTTCTATGAATTCGACTACTAGAAAATTGGCAAACCTGTAAGAATGTAGAAGGGGGTTAATTGATAAATAGAATACCAGATTCGTGTCATTTGATACCAAGTTTATCAGGCTCGGCTTAGAGAATGCATGTAGAATCGCTCGGCAAGCCTCGCGATTCTACAAGCCTTGCCTGATAAACTTGATATCTGGTATTTTATTTTTCTGCATCGTTAAAATCTGAACAAGCTGTTACATGTACATATATGACCAAATAACAGTTTAGTCTAAACTTAAGGGGAATGGGAATATTTGGCAGATTTTTCCGCCATTTTTCAAAGGAAGACAACTTTCGGGAAGTTCCTGTTCGCTTTTCTATAAGCCCTGTCCCACTGAAAAAGGGGTGTACTCTTTAAAGAAAGAATTTGCTCCCCAGGAGCAAATTCTATTCTTTAAGAGGTGACCCCTTTTGACATGGAAGACAGAAATACGTTTGCAGGAGTTGCCGCCCTTGAATGTGTTTTCATTCACCTTAAATACTGAAATCACAGAGAGCGCCCCATCCGAATCAACACAAATTGCAGAGGTAAACATCATGACTCAACAGGGTTAAATTCGGTAAAGGTGTATAAACAGGATTAAGCGTATCCGGGTCAAAACGTAAACAAAATATTGTTGTGTCACAGAGGCAAGGCAGGCTTTCGTCGGTAGCTCAGTCGGCTGCGCATCCGGTTGGTGATCGGGGGACCGACACCTGCTTTGTCGGAAATATTCTGTCGTGGAAAGTGAAAAAGAAATCTTTTCTGCGGTCATTCTCTCCCTTCGGTTCATTCTCTCATTCTATCCCTTCTGCTGAGTTAAGAAGGGCAGTTGTCAGCTTCTGGCGAAGTAATGAGCACTTTGCTTTATTTTCCGCATATGTACATCACGAAAACACGCCTATATAATTTTGAACCCCTCGAACCTCACTTTTATATAGAAAAACTGGGGTTTGCAGGGGTGAACTTTATTTTTCTTATTTCTGCTCTAAAATATAGATTGCGGGTACTCGTAAGAACCGCCTCGATGAGGCGGTTCTAACGAGTATCCACAATCTGTATTTTGAACAGAAATAAGAAAGAGGCGGTTCTAACGAGTATCCACAATCTGTATTTTGAACAGAAATAAGAAAAAATATCACAATTTTTCATCTTAAAATTTTCATTGTTTCGGCCATAAAGGCTACAATGTATTTGTATAGGAGTGTTTTCGTAATGTAAGCCTGCCAAGAAGTGTGGTAAAATACACTGACCGGCTCGATATGACCTAAATAGTGATGACAGGGCCGTTAAACAGAAATAAATCGAAGATAGACATCACGAAAACACGCCTATATACAGATGTAGTTCTTACCCCCGTAAACCCCACTATTATATCGTAAAACTGGGGGTTACATTTTTCTTATTTCTGCTCATAAATAAGGATTGTTGATACTCCTAAGAACCTCCCCGCCGAGGCTTTTTTTTTTTGGTTTTGGTTTTTACGGCCCTTGCAAGATTATTTCACTCATATCGAGCCGATCGTTAATCAGAGGTGGGCGAAAACAGGAGTACCCGGAGAAAAACCATCTGACCTTCTGTTGCAGAACGTGGCGTCTCACATGTGACCCGAGCGAGGCTCGAACCCACAGCGGTGAGAGACCTAGCGCACTTATCCACTAGGCCACGGAGGCCCGTTCGCCGAGGCGGTTCTAACGGGAGTCCACAATCTATGTTTTGAACAATATTAAGAAAACTATCAGATTTTTTTCATCAGGAAATTTTCATTTTTGGTGGTAAAATTTTCAGTATATTCAAATAGGCGTGTTTTCGTAATGTAAATCCATATATTTTGTTGACAAGGTCCCACAGGGTTGAAATGGCAAGGTTGAAAAAGGACTTTTATCAGTTACTCTCTATATTAATTGCACTGCAGCACATTGACCTGATAAAGTTTTTCTATATCAGGACAAGTGAGCTTTATCAGGTCGACGAGACATTGTACTTTTATGAATGAACCGGGCTACTAGAAAAAATGGAAAAATTGTTATTATTATTGGACAAAGTGGGAAAATAACTTGAAAAAAGGTGATAGGAAAAAATATGGTCAGCTGATACAAAATATATCGACCTGCGGAATGTTCCGACGCACTGAGGACCATCGATAACTGATCGTAAATTGCTAATTTAAGAGTGTACAAGAGGGTAAACTGTTGAATAGAATACTAAATTCGTGTCATTTGAAGTCAAGTTTATCAGGCTCGGCTTCGAGAACGCATGTAGAATCGCTCGGCAAGCCTCGCGATTCTATAAGCGTTCTCGAAGCCTTGCCTGATAAACTTGATATCAAAAGACACTCACGTGGTATTCTCTATATACCAAATTCGACGAAGAAGAAGAAAAGACGATGATGAAGAAGCTAAACGGTCGGCATATTTTTTTCAAAATAAATAAATAAATAAATAATAATAAAAAAAAAAAATAAATAACAAGAATTTCAAAATCAGCTCAGTTCATACTGTGCTTTCCCGTCTGCAAAAAAATCTAACAGACAAGTTCTATATGTTCCTTCGGAAGTGGGGCCATAGAAAGGAGAATAACTCGCCAAAAAGGTAATTTGTTAAACCCTTTAATTCCGACATTATAAGCTAACAGTATAGATCATGAGCAGACGCCGCGTTTAGCAAACTTCCACTGACTGACGTTTATTCTTGCACACCAGACAAGGAAATCTATGATTTTATCCTGGGATAGAAATTTATGTCCTGACCCTGGTGTTCCGACCCAGCAACTGACATAATTGCGCTAGTCAACTGCCGGAACTACTTCGGCACTACTTGTATTTTGTAAATAATATACACGTGCGAGCTGTCAAAACTAACCGGCAAAAAACAAAAAAAAAAAAAAAAAAAAAAAAGAAATAAAAAATCAATAAGAATTAAAATTATTTGACTCTTTTTTTGTTAAAGGACACTGAATACAGGACTTTAAAAAAAGAAAGGATATGCTGTCTGTAGCTCTGCTATTTGCTACAAAATAAGGGAGGTGTTGTGCAAGAAAAAGAAACCAATATGGGGTTCTGTTGTAGATGGGCGTTTCCAACCCGAGAGATGACCATGCTGAGCGGAACCGAGGCTAATATGGGGTTCTGTTGTAGATGGGCGTTTCCAACCCGAGGGATTACCATGCTGAGCGGAACCGAGGCGTAGTCATCCCTCGGGTTGAAAACGCCCACCTTCAACAGAACCCCATATCAGATTCTTATATACAGACCAGTACGGTATTGAAACATACGGGTCCAGAAATATTTACCCATAAATGCCAAACGTTCCAAAACGTTCCAAATACTAGGACATTCGAAATCGGTGAAGATCCTAATTTGAGGCCACAGGATGTATCGTCGGCGGTTACTTCAATTTTTAGTGACAAGGTGAGCTTTTGTGATCACTTTTTGTCCGTCGTGCGTCCGTGCGTGCGTGCGTGCGTAAACAATTTCTTCAAACGACATCTCCTCATAAACCACTGATCGGATTTTTACCTAATCCATAGGCGGTCTATTGTAGATGTGCGTTCTGTTGTAGATGGGCGTTTCCAACCCGAGGGATGACCATGCTGAGCGGAACCGAGGCGTAGTCATCCCTCGGGTTGGAAACACCCACCTACAACTAAACCCCATATCAGATTCTTATATTCCGACCAGTACGGTATTGAAACATACGGGTCCAGAAATATTTACCCATACATGCCAAACGTTCCAAAACGTTCCAAATACTGGGACATTCGAAATCGGTGAAGATCCTAATTTGAGGCCACAGGATGTATCGTCGGCGGTGTCTTCAATTTTTAGTGACAAGGTGAGCTTTTGTGATCACTTTTTGTCCGTCGTCCGTCGTGCGTCGGTGCGTGCGTGCGTAAACAATTTCTTCAAACGACATCTCCTCATAAACCACTGATCGGATTTTGACCTAATCCATAGGCGGTCTGCTTTAAAAGTTGTTCAAATGGTTCCGGTACGTTGCACATCCAGGTCAAATCTTCTTGTCTGAAACCACAAGACCCAGGTCTTTGATGTTTGGTACGAAGCTTAATCTAGTGGACATCCACCACGATTGTTCAAATTATAGGCCTGGGGCCAAAAATGCCCTCGCACCAGGGTCCACCGGTTTTGCATCTTTGTTTGTATTGGAGCTTAACGCCCTAGTCAACACTACTTCAGGTCATTTTTGAGCCGGTCAGATTCCCTATCCACACTTTCCTGGACAGGCTTATACGGGCTTATACTTCATACTCCGAGTCCTGAAATTCATCTGAAAGCGCTATCCATGCCTTCTGTGTCGTTTACTTACACAGCTTATCCAATTTTCGTCCAGAAATGAGCGAAATAAGCAGTCTTGCGGTATTTACTTACTTTACTTAGATTACTTATCAGTCATCATTGTCAGATAAGTAAAGTAAGCTGAGCTGAGGCTGACCTGGTGTCCTGGAGTCTCTGATTTCGCTGTTAATTGATTTCTACTCATTTTACTTACGGTACTGATCTTCACATCAACACTATAAGTCAAATAAGCAACTTTACAGTATTCTACTTAGGTTACTCAGTTTACTTACCTGGCACTACAGCAGTATAAGTAATCTAAGTAAACTAAGTAGATGTCAAAAAATCTATGCCCCTCGATCCAAAACATGCTACATAAAATTAAGTGCAATAAGCTAATTAATTGATATAGAAAGAACAATTTTACATAGTTTAAACATAAATAACTAAAATTTGCTGACCAGAATACTGAAGCATGATACTATAATAAGGAAATGAGCTAAGTAGGATGAGTAACATAAGTAGGCGTATAGCTAGCCAAGGGTGGTACATGTATCAGCCTCACTCTTTAGATAAGCTAAGTAACGTAAGTAATGTAAGTTGACTAATCAAACCAACGAAAGTCAATCTTGATATAACAGGATAAGTACGAGAATAAGCGTAAGTAACCTAAGTAAACTAAGTAACCTTGCATGTCTTTTATGACAATAGCTACTACCATACCAACAATGCTAAGAGTAAGCTAAGTAAGATAAGTAACCTAAGTTGAGGTTATATATTTCATCCATGACTATGAGCAGTGTAAGTAGGATAAGTAAGTTAAGTAAGGTAAGTAACATAAGTATTGTAAGTAACTGATATATGAGTAACATCAGCGACATCAGAGTAAGTTAAGTAAGCTAAGTGAAGTAAGTAAGTAAGTATTGTGGTTTCGATCTCAGCACATGAGTAAGCTGAGTAGGGTAGGTAAACTAAGTAACCTGAGTAGAACTCTAAGTAACATAAGTAAATGTCCTACCAGCTACAACAGCCATACCAGAGTAAGTTAAGTTAGCTAAGTAAACTAAGTAGGCGTCCTGGTCACTTCGTAAAAGGATGCGCAGAGTAAGTAGGATAAGTAAAGTAAGTAACCTAAGTAGACTTATAAGTAGCATAAGTAATGTAAGTAACCTCTCCACCAGCTACAACAACCATACCAGAGTAAGTAAAGTAAGCTAAGTAAACTAAGTAGGCACGATGGTCACTCCGAACTGGGTTGAGTAGGGTAAGTAGGATAAGTAAACTAAGTAACCTAAGTTGAATTCTAAGCAACATAAGTAAGGTAAGTAACTACTCCACCAGCTACGCTACCCATACCAGAGTAAGTTAAGTAAGCTAAGTAAACTAAGTAATCGGCGAGGTCTGTCCCATCGAGGATGAGTAGGGTAAGTAGGATAAGTAAACTAAGTAACCTGAGTAGAATTCTAAGTATCATAAGTAAGGTAAGTTACTGCTCTACCAGCAAAGCTACCAATACCACAGTAAGTTGAGTAAGCTAAGTAAACTAAGCTGGCGACCTTGTCACTCCGAACAATGTAGACTATGGCCAGTAGGATAAGTAAACTAAGTAACCTAAGTAGAATTCTAAGTAACGTAAGTTAGGTAAGTAACTGTCATACTAGCTATACCACCCTTACCACAGTAAGTTAAGTAAGCTAAGTAAACTAAGTAAACGGCGAAGTCTGTACCGAAGAGGATGAGTAGGGTAAGTAGGATAAGTAAACTAAGTAAACTGAGTAGAATTATAAGTAACATAAGTAAGGTAAGTAACTACTCCATTAGTCGCTCTACCCATACCGGAGTAATTTAAGTAAACTAAGTACGCGGCGAAGTCTGTACTGGAGAGGATGAGTAGGGTAAGTAGGATAAGTAAACTAAGTAACCTAAGTTGAATTCTAAGCAACATAAGTAAGGTAGGTAACTACTCCACCAGCTACGCTACCCATACCAGAGTAAGTTAAGTAAGCTAAGTAAACTAAGTAATCGGCGAAGTCTGTCCCATCGAGGATGAGTAGGGTAAGTAGGATAAGTAAACTAAGTAACCTGAGTAGAATTTTAAGTATCATAAGTAAGGTAAGTTACTGCTCTACCAGCAAAGCTACCAATACCAAAGTAAGTTGAGTAAGCTAAGTAAACTAAGATGGCGACCTTGTCACTCCGAACAATGTAGACTATGGCCAGTAGGATAAGTAAACTAAGTAACCTAAGTAGAATTCTAAGTAACGTAAGTTAGGTAAGTAACTGTCATACTAGCTATACCACCCTTACCACAGTAAGTTAAGTATGCTAAGTAAACTAAGTAAACGGCGAAGTCTGTACCGAAGAGGATGAGTAGGGTAAGTAGGATAAGTAAACTAAGTAAACTGAGTAGAATTATAAGTAACATAAGTAAGGTAAGTAACTACTCCATTAGTCGCTCTACCCATACCGGAGTAATTTAAGTAAACTAAGTACGCGGCGAAGTCTGTACTGGAGAGGATGAGTAGGGTAAGTAGGATAAGTAAACTAAGTAACCTAAGTTGAATTCTAAGCAACATAAGTAAGGTAAGTAACTACTCCACCAGCTACGCTACCCATACCAGAGTAAGTTAAGTAAGCTAAGTAAACTAAGTAATCGGCGAGGTCTGTCCCATCGAGGATGAGTAGGGTAAGTAGGATAAATAAACTAAGTAACCTGAGTAGAATTCTAAGTATCATAAGTAAGGTAAGTTACTGCTCTACCAGCAAAGCTACCAATACCACAGTAAGTTGAGTAAGCTAAGTAAACTAAGCTGGCGACCTTGTCACTCCGAACAATGTAGACTATGGCCAGTAGGATAAGTAAACTAAGTAACCTAAGTAGAATTCTAAGTAACGTAAGTTAGGTAAGTAACTGTCATACTAGCTATACCACCCTTACCACAGTAAGTTAAGTAAGCTAAGTAAACTAAGTAAACGGCGAAGTCTGTACCGAAGAGGATGAGTAGGGTAAGTAGGATAAGTAAACTAAGTAAACTGAGTAGAATTATAAGTAACATAAGTAAGGTAAGTAACTACTCCATTAGTCGCTCTACCCATACTGGAGTAATTTAAGTAAACTAAGTACGCGGCGAAGTCTGTACTGGAGAGGATGAGTAGGGTAAGTAGGATAAGTAAACTAAGTAACCTGAGTAGAATTCTAGGCATCTTAAGTAAGGTAAGTTACTGCTCTACCAGCAAAGCTACCAATACCTAAGGAAGTTGAGTAAGCTAAGTAAACTAAGTTGGCAACCTTGTCACTCCGAACAATGTAGACTATGGTCAGTCGGATAAGTAACCTAAGTAGAATTCTAAGTAACGTAAGTAAGGTAAGTAACTGCCATACTAGCTATACCACCCTTACCACAGTAAGTTAAGTAAGCTAAGTAAACTAAGTTAACGGCGTTGTCTGTACTGAAGAGGATGAGTAGGGTAAGTAGGATAAGTAAACTAAGTAGAATTCTAAGTAACATAAGTAAGGTAAGTAACTACTCCATTAGCCGCTCTAGCCATACCGGAGTAAGTTAAGTAAACTAAGTAAGCGGCGAAGTCTGTACTGAAGAGGATGAGAAGGGTAAGTAGGATAAGTTATCTAAGTAACCTGAGTAGAATTCTAAGTAACATAAGTAAGGTAAGTTACTGCTCTTCCAGGAACGCTACCAATACCAAAGTAAGTTGAGTAAGCTAAGTAAACTAAGTTGGCGACCTTGTCACCCCGAACAGTGATGAGTAAGGTAAGTAGGATAAGTTAACTAAGTAACCTGAGTAGAATTCTAAGTAACATAAGTAAGGTAAACTACTGCTCTTCCAGGAACGCTACCAATACCATAGTAAGTTGAGTAAGTTAAGTAAACTAAGTTGGCGACCTATTCACCCCGAACAGTGATGAGTAGGGTAAGTAGGATAAGTTAACTAAGTAACCTAAGTAGAATTCTAAGTAACGTAAGGTAAGTAACTGTCATACTAGCTATACCACCCTTACCACAGTAAGTTAAGTAATCTAAGTAAACTAAGTAAGCGGCATAGTATGTCCAGACGCGGATCAGTAGGGTAAGTAGGATAAGTAAACTAAGTAACCTAAGTAGAATTCTAAGTGGGGTAAGTAACTACTCCACTATACCATACCATAGTAACTTAAGAAAGCCAAGTAAACTAAGTAAGCAGCAAAGTCTGTACCGAAGAGGATGAGTAGGGTAAGAAGGATAAGTAAACTAAGTAACCTGAGTAGAATTCTAAGTAACGACCTTATCCCAGTAAGTAAGGTAAGTAACTACTCCACTAGCCACTCTGCCCAGACCAGAGTAAGTTAAGTAAAATAAGTAACATAAGTTACTAAACTAAGTAAGCGGCAAAGTCTGTCCCAACGAGGATCAGGAGGTTAAGAAGGATAAGTAAGCTAAGTATCCTAAGTAGAATTGTAAGTAACATAGGTATGGTAAGCAACTACTCCATTCGCCACTCTACCCATACCAGAGTTTTAGTTAAGTAAGCAAAATAAACTAAGTAAGCGGCGAAGTCTGTCCCATAGAGGATGAGTAGGGTAAGTAAACTAAGTAACCTAAGTAGAATTCTAAGTGACGTAAGTAAGGTAAGTAACTACTCCATTAGCCACTCTACCCATACCAGAGTAAGTTGAGTAAGTTAAGGAAACTAAGTAAGCCGCGAAGTCTGTATTGTAGAGGATGAGTAGGGTGAGTAGGATAAGTAAGCTATGTAACCTAAGTAGAATTCTAAGTAACGTAAGTTAGATAAGTAACTGTCCTACTACCTATACCACCCTTACCACAGTGAGTGGTATAGGTCTGTATTGTACAGGATGTGTAGGGTAAGTAGGATAAGCAAACTAATTAACCTGAGTAGAATTCTAAGTAACATAAGTAAGGTAAGTAACTGTCCTACCAGCTAACACCCTTATCACAGTAATGTAAGTAAGCTAAGTAAACTAAGCAAGCGGCGAAGTCTGTCCCATAGAGGATGAGTAGAGTAAGTAGGATAAGTAAACTAAGTAACGTAAGTAGATTTCTAAGAAACGTAAGTAACCACTCCATTAGCCACTCTACCCATACCAGAGTAAGTTAAGTAAATTAAGTAAACTAAGTAAGCCGCGAAGTCTGTACTGAAGAGGATGAGTAGGGTAAGTAGGATAAGTAAACTGAGTAACCTGAGTAGAATTCTAAGTAACATAAGTAAGGTAAGTTACTGCTCTACCAGCAACACTACCTATACCTAAGTAAGTTGAGTAAGCTAAGTAAACTAAGTTGGCGACCTTGTCACGTCGAACAATGATGAGTAGGGTAAGTAGGATAAGTAAACTAAGTAACCTTTGTAGAATTCTAAGTAACGTAAGTAACTGTCTACTAGCTATACCACCCTTACCACAGTAAGTTAAGGAAGCTAAGTAAACTAAGAAAGCGGCAAAGTTAGCCCATTCACGCCACACCCTGGCTCCCGCCTATAGAGGCTTGAAGAAATATATGGGCTGCATGATGCTTCCACGCAGAGCTGATTCTGGCCTGCACATTTACAGGATCTAAGCCTGTCCAAGAGCTGCGGTGCGAGGCGGACCGCCCATGCTAATAAACCTTATTGGTTTCATTGGGCAGCAGGGCTTGAGATGTCATTTTCGGGTAAAAGTCCCACAAAATTGGAAGCAACGTCTCCAAAATGACCTTTACAGTGTTGACGGGGACGTTAAACCTCAGATCAAACAAAAACAAACAAAACAAGCCACACTCATTTCTGTCTATCAACCAATTAAATTACTTGATATAATGTATTGCTACAAATTCATACAATACAAAACCGAATGTCAAGCTGGTGGCACTCTAAGTTGCCATAGCAACAAAACTAAAAGGCCAAATTTCATAAAAAACACAGAACCTGTAAAGGCAAATATGGTGAATATTTTCATTAAGTCTCTGCCTCCTAGAGCATATGGTTTCTGAGGAGATGATTTTTTAAGTATTTTTTTCTATTTTTTTTGCATTTTGGTTTCCATGGCAACCAATAAAAATGAGCAGTAGGCCTAAAATCATATGGCAGATAGAGGATTGCCTAAGGAACATTCCTATGAAAGTTTTGTCAAAATATCTGCAGAGGCTTGGCAGTAAATGCCATTTTTCAATTTTCTCCATTATAAGTCTATGGAAACTCTAAGTTGCCATAGCAACCAAACTAATGAGCCGATTTTCATAAAAAAACACAAACTTTCAATCCCCCAGCCCAAGGATGTTACAGATAAAATTTGGGCCCAATTGGCCCAGTGGCTTGAGAGGAGATGTTGTTTGAAAGTGTTGACGGGCGCAGACGACGACGGACAACTGCCTATCCTATAAGCTAAAAAGAGCGATAGACGAGAGTTTTCTCCCCTGTTAGTATATAACCATGTGATATGGCCATCAGCTGGAGACAATCTGCGCAGACAGCTACAACGGAATTTTGTTTCCCTGGGGTTTGCAGGTGGCAGTAACATGGTAGTTGTCAGCTGAGTCTGCAGAGCACAGGACAATTGGTAACCTCTTTGGAATAGCAAAATCAACTGTTTGCACCTCGCGAAAACAGGGAATAAAATATAGACAAGAAAATATTATTTCATATTTAATTTCTATTTAAGAGTGTTCATCTAAATATTAAATTAACATTTTAAAATGTTTGACTTCATAAAACCAGTGCCATCACCTCAGCTGAAACAAGAACTATAAAGGGAAATAACTCTAAAAGGCCTGACCCCTTGGCCCTTATTTTCTTTCCCACAATACAACTAGTCATACTGATCATGTTTGCAAAATTTCAAGTTTCTATGTACAGTAGTTATTGAGAAATCTGACACAAAATAAAAATATACACTATTAAACAGCAAGAACTACAAAGGGAAATAATTCTAAAAGGCCTGACCCCTTGGCCCTTATTTTCTTGTCTTGGAGCAGAAATAAGAAAAATAATGTATACCCTCATAAATCCTAATTTTCTCTATATAAAGTTCATTTCACGGACTTGTTCACGTGATGCCTGCCTGGTTCAAGAATGTGCACCGCACTGGTTAACCACTTGCAATTAGGGAAACTGATCTGCTCAATATGACCTAAATAGTGTTGACTGGGCTCAAATACTATAAATGAGCAGAAAATATGTAATGATGTGTGATAAAAATATGTTGTCAAATGAAGAAACTGCTCAAACTATCCAATTTCCTTTTATGTCCACATTTGATTTTCACTCATCAAAGCCAAGAAATGACAAATAAAATCACTGAAAAAACATGAAATATTTGATGAAAATATGAAGCCAAATGAAGAAAAACTGCTAATGAAATGATTGATAGAATAAGAATTGGAAAAACCGCTAGGAGAAATCAGTTTGGCCAAATTGTCCTACCCAGTATTTTTGGCTGGCCAAATTGTCCTAGGCCGAATTGTCCTAGGCCAAATCGTCCGGGCCAAATCGTCCGCTGGCCAAATCGTCCGCCCACCCAAGGGCACATGGGGGCTACCCCGAAAAACAATCAAAGACACCTTTTATACTTATATAGTAACAAAGGATGAAAGAAAATCTCATAATTGTTAATGTATTAAAGTTTAATCACTACAACAGGTATTATAAACAAACTCCTATGGTTTCTTCTAATTAGTGTAAAAGAGGGTGTCTTGGTTGAAACATTAAAACTATTGGGTTGGGCTGGTTTGCATTGCTGCTTTTTAAATGTGTTGATATTGACAAATGAATGCTAATTTTGGGGATTTTGGAAGCAACATCTCCAAAGTGGCCTAAATAATGTTGACAGGGGGCGTTTAACTCTGATAAACAAACAAACAAAACAGCACTGTCAAGATTATTTTACACGTTGTTAAGACTGGCACAACAGACTTAATACAAAACGGTGGTTTTTGTTTGTTTGGTTTGAGGTTTAACGTCCCCGTCAACACTGTAAAGGTCATTTTGAGACGTTGCTTCCAATTTTGTGGGACTTTTACCCGACGTTGCGATGAAATGACATTTCAAGCCCTGTCGCCCGATGAAACCAATAGGGTTTATAAGCATGGACTCGCACCGCTTTGTCTTGCCCATAAGCTACAGGACACATGCACCCCTGTAGCAAATGGGAAGACAAAATATAACCCCCCCCCCCACCCCCCGAGACCTGGAAAGGTCACGGCACCGTTTCACACACATCTCAGGACGGAGCGCGGCGAATGGCTACAAGGCCGTAATCAGCCAAATAATGGATATCCATAATTCGAATTATGGATATCCTTAAATAGGATTATGGATATCCATAATTCGATTAATGGATATCATTAATTCAGATCGATTTATGGATATCCATAATTCGATTTAATGGATATCCATTATCCTTCTGATTTATGGATATCCATAATTTCAAATTATGGATATCCATAAATCACCGCAAATGCTTTTGTTTTAATGATTTCTCCCAAAGACACGTGATGGTTTATTGTAAAAATCTTCATAAGCTTCGAGGTCTTTATCATCGCTGGAAGATGATGGCCAGTCAAAGGGACCTCTCTGCCGTGCAGCCTTTTCAGCCCGTAAGGTTTCCAACGCAACGGGCGCCATATGCTGAACGCCCGCCATGCGTGCAATTGAATATCGGAACCAGTCGTAAGATCTGGAAATTCCGACCAACGCACCCGGTCCCTCTGGAATCACCTCTATGAGGACTACGTACGCTGAAAGTCGGACGTAAGGTTATAATGATCCAAACAGGCAATCCGTGCATGCTTTCTTGAGGAAAATACTTATGGTCGTTATATATGCGTGGGACTTTTACCCGACATTGAGATGGAATGACATCTCAAGCCCTGCCGCCCAATGAAACCAATAGGCTTTATAAGTATGGACGGGCGACTTGCACCGCATTGCCTTCGCAGGCTGAGATCCTCTAAGCTGTTTGCCAGTACTCGTGCGCGGGACGGTTTCAGCTCTGGAAGCATCATGCAGCCCATCTATTTCTTCAAGCCCCGATGGTATATAGTACTGACATATATCCATATAAAACGCTACTTGAGGTGTATGGAATACCAGGCAGATTCAGGTATATCTCATGGCCCCCGCCCATTGGGGCATGGAGAAATAGATTTGGCTGCGCCAGCCTCGGTAGCTCAGTCGAATGCGCGTCGGACTGGTGACCAGGAGAACGCGGGTTCGATACTTACCGGGGTCGGCAACTTTCAGTCGTGGAAATTGATCATGAAATATTTTATACGGTCATTCTCTCCCTTCCGCTGATTCAAGAAGGTCGGTTGTCAGTTTCTAGCGAAAGAATGTGCACTGTACTGGTTAACCGCTTACGTATAGGCCTGGTCGGGAAAAGTGTAGATACGTAAAAATGACCTAAATGGTGTTGACTGGGTCGTTAAACCCCAACACAAACAAACAAACAAACAAAGATTTGGCTGCATGAGCTGAGAGTACTGGTAAACCTTTTATAAGATATCCATAAATAATAATGGATATCCATAATTCGAATTACGGATATCCATAATTCGAATTAGATATCCATAATTCGAATTATGGATATCCATAAATAATTATGGATATCTATAAATACGGATTAAATAGTAAAACGGCGCCACATACATCCTTGCCAAATGACTTCAATATCGACTTTAGTTTAAGGGGCTTCTGTGACATATAGCATATATCTTAATTTCATCTTTGTTTTAAGTGGAGGGGTGGGGGCGTTGTCCCTTTCTGAAATAAGCACGGGGTGGGGGAGAAGGGCGGGGGCGGGGGCGCATTGCAAAAGTACACCTGCAAATTAAGCCTGCCCATAAAAATTGTAAACTGTCCGGCTCAAATAGTGTTGACTGTGCCGTTAAGCTCCAATACAAACAAACAAAACTGGCGAAAGCGCCGATCAAACTGCACGGCTATACAGGCCTTTTTTTTTGGACCACGCTCATCGGGGCTTGGAGAAATAGACTTGACTGCACGGTGCTTCCACGCAGAGCTTAAACTGACCACACATGAGGACTGGTTAATCAATTAGAAGGACTTAGCCTGCCCAAGTAAAGTGATGTGAGTCAGACCGCCCAATGTATATAAGCATTTTGGTTTCATTGCGCGGCAGGGCTTGAGTTGTAATTTCATCTCAATGTCCGGCAAAAGTCCCACAAAATTGGAATCAACGTCTCCGAAATGTAAGTAGGGAGAGAATTTGATGATGATGTTGTTTTTATAGCCATTTAAAATGTAATTCACTTATATCGAGGTGATCGTTATTCAAACGTGTGCGAAAACTGGAGCACCCAAAGAAAACCTCCTTTCGTCTCAACTGTGACCTGAGCCATGCTCGAACCACAATTTTTTAAGACGCCGACCTGGATTGATCGAATCTTCCGGAAACTAGCATATAAGTATGTGGGGAATGTAATTTCGGATGAGTTTGAAAACTGGTGATGACTGCCTTTCTATAATAGAGTTACATCTCCTTGAGCTGACCTCGGTAGCTCAGTCGGATGCGCGTCTGACTGGTGATCAGGAGGACGCGGGTTCGATATCGGCAGGGGTCGGCGCCATTCTTTCATGAAATCTTTTCTACGGCCATTCTATCCCTTCTGCTGATTCAAGAAGGGCAGTTGTCATTTTCTGGCGAAATTATGATCACTGAATTGTTTAACAGCTGACGTATAAGCTTGCCCAAGAAGTGTGGATAGGTGAAACCTATTTACCTGACCTGGGCCCGGGATTACAATGCATACTTTAATCTTAAGTACCCACTTAAACTAAGTATTTCCTTAACTGTCGTATAAAGTGAACTTCAAAGAAATTCGGGAAAGTCGTTACTTAACCAAAGAAAATACTTAAATATTTAAGGTAACCCAGCCCAGCTAAGGCAACGTCAAATCAACGTCGGTGAAACGTCACGACGTTGCACCGACGTGGATGTGACGTTGCATAAGCGTCATGAAGTCACAACGACGTCGATGTGACGTCACACTTACGTCATGTGCCTGCTGGGAGGTAGGTACCTTAACTTTTAAGATTAGGCCATGACAAATGAATGTATTTTTCAACAACGGCAAACATTAGGGCTTTCATTTGCTAAATATTACCAGTGGTTCTCGGTATTTCAGACGGTAGTAGCTCAGACGGTAGAGTGTTTGTGCGTTATGCGAGAGAACCCCGGGTTCGAGTCCCATTAGAGATACTTTTTTCCTCTCTCTGTGGCACACGTCAACTTGGCGATGAGTTAGTATTGCTACTTGGCTGTATTTCTCGGTGTGCGACGAATAGAACTATGTAAAAAACTTCCTTTTATAATACTGTATGATACTGGTGACAGGGTAACCATTTATTGTTTGGTGTAGGAAGGGTCTTAGAAGTGAGATGGGCCTTAAACGACTTGTTATATTCACGCTTTTCGAATTGTAATGGTCTTCGTCGTCCGTACGTCCATCCGTCCGTCTTACCGGATAACTCCTCCTAGACAATTATAGATAGAAACTTGAAACTTTGGGAACTGATAGATCTTTGGTCTGGGGAGTGCATGACAATTTCAGAATTTTGATCACACCCCTAGGGGTGGGCCCAGCGGGTGGGGCCCGCGGGGGGGATCAAAAATCAATTTCCAGAACATGGTCGTGTAACATATCAAAGCGAACGGCAGGATGAGTAGATTATGTAGTGGCGTGGGGATATGCGGTGGCATGCCATCGACTGCGCAGTTCTAGTTGTTTTTGTCAGGGTAGGTGTGTGTGTGTGGGGGGGGGGGGGGGGTTGGCGCATAAATTTTGCGGCACATTGGGTCCATGTTGCTACGCTTATGCATGTACTGCTATTTTTGCGCATGCAGTGTTCACAAGGTTCATATGCCGTCTATATTCAATGGATAACGTCGTGTCATTAAATAGTATGACGACACGTGCATATAAGAAATGGAAATGATTATTATTTTTCTGCTGTTCATTAAAGTATGAACGAGGTGGATCGCCTGCAAAGTAAATGAACCCCGAAGGGATTCATGTAAAATTTGCTAGCGACCCGCTGTCGTTCATGAAACATAAGAAAAAAATATTTCTTACATTACACTCTTTTTTTTTCCTCATTACTGGGCGAAAATTTGCTTATAAGGCAAACTGTTAAAGCTTAACATTTACACACTGTTGTTTTTCTACAAGGAGCGGAACAGCATTGTCGTCAAATGAGATCATGGAGAACCATGGTTTAGACTGGCGTCACTTGACGTCATTGAAAATCATGTGACTCGATGCGTTCATGGAAGTATGAACAACATTGTTTTCTGTATGTTTACATTAGGCTTTCACTTGAAGAAATGTAAATATTAATTTTTTGGTGTGAACAACTGTAACGTATGTAAACGTTGTACTTTTGCTGAGCAAATGGTCAAGGTAAAGCCCCCCGCCCATTGGGGATTGAAGAAATAAATGGGCTGCATGATGCTTCCACGCAGAGCTGTAACCGACCGTACACGGGTACTGGTAAACTGATTAGAGGATCTAAGCTTGCTCAGGCAAAGCGGTGCGAGTCGGTCCGTCCATGCTTATAAACCCTATTTTGCATTTAAATCGTGTTGGGTTCACTGGGCGGCTCGGCTGGAGATGTCATTTTATCTCAATGTCTGTAAAAGTCCCACAAAATTGGAAGCAACGTCTCCAAAATGATCTAGACAGTATTGACGGGGACGTTAAACCTCAGAACAGACAAATAAAAGGCAATATAATCCAACTACACAGCCAATTCGAAGGCCAGTTTCGTAAGTTTTCATATGAAGGACCATTTTTGAAAGCTTCACGAAATCTCGATATCAAAATTTATTAAATACAAAGACGTTTTGTTTGTTTGATTGATTTGAGGTTTACCGTGCTTGTCACCACAATTTAGGTTATTTTGGAAACGTTGCTTCCAATTTGGTGGGACTTTTATCCGATATTGAGATGAAATAACATCTCAAGCCCGGTGAAACCAACACTATTTATATGCATTGACTTGCAGCACTTTGCATCACTTTGCTTGGGCAGGCCTAGACCTTCTAAGCAGTTTACTGGATGTCACGTGTGGCCGGCTTGTGCTGGTAGTGTGAGGCAAAGGTGACATGTATCTTGCGTCACCGGGGCGTCCAACTGATATTGCTTATATTGCGACAAGGCATACTTTCCTAGCAACAGGTAAGGGTAGAGGAGGAATGTTGTTATTTCTTCTGTTTCTACATATCCAATCATTTGCCTCTTCTCCTCTGTCCCTCACTTTTCTGCCTTGAACTGCTCAATAATAAACAAGTTTGAGGCGCACCACCTCCCTTGCTCTTGCATGTGAGCGATTGAGTATGTTGGTATGAGTGAGCACTTAACGTCTCACAAACAGTAATCTTATACGCAGATAAGGGTCTCACTCATATAAAAGACGGGGAAATCCGAGATCGAATGTACAGGCTTCTTACTTCGACTGGAGCTTCGGTTTTCTCCGTGTTTGTCGGTATGATGTTTGATCGTTTCCTTAATGACTATATCATCTACATACATTCGAAAACAATATTGTAGCCTTGGGTTAAGTGTCGATGGTTTCTGCAGGAGGCTTCCCTGTTCTTCCCTGTTCTTCCCATAGCGCAGAATACGCCTATCTGCATTTAGAATTACTCATGGATAGACTCCATAAAACGGAGTTTTGCATATTCAAATATTGCATGATTTTTTGCTTCCAAAGGGACCCCATAGAACAGCGTATGGATATGTCGTACTACATTGTGATCAATGATCGCCCGCACAAATCGAGATCGAGTGTGATCCTTCAATGAGACGGGTTTTACAGTATATATAACATTTCTTTCATGGTTTATGTAGTGAAATGGTAGCCAAAGCATCATATTTTTTTTGTGCCCATTCAATGAAACGGAAGAAGCGATTTTGACACATCTTGGGAAAGTTCTGGGCCGCCTACACCAATGTGTAATTGAAACTTACGCGCTAAACTTTGTGGAAATTTCCGTCAAAATTACGAATTAAATACTTAGCTAAGTAAATGAAATCGGCGGCTTTCGAATCAACTTTTTAAGGAAATACTTTACAAAGATAAGAATTCCTCCTTAAATCAATGTCGACCTTAAGTAAACCCTTTCACCCAACGTTCGGCTTCCACCTTCATGAAAATTTACCAGAATGTTTGCTTTGATGATATCTAGGTTGAGTTCGAATATGGGTCATGTCTAGTCAAATCCTAGGCCACGAGGTCAAATTGCGTTAAACCCTTGTTCACCCTCTAGAGGCCACAGTTTGGCTCCAATCTTCACGAACTTTACCAGAATGTTCGTCTTCATGAATATGGATCTTGTCAGATCGAAAACCAGATCACTAGATCAAATTTCTTTTAAACCTTGTTCACCCTCTAGAAGCCATAATTTTGCGTCAGTCTTCATGATTTGCCAGAATGTTTTTTCCTTAATGTTATCAAGTCATGGACATGGGTCATGTCAGGTCAAAAACTAGGTCACTAGGTCAAATTTCTTTAAAACCTTATTCACCATCTATAAGCAAAACTTTTGTTTCAATCAGCATGGAATTTTACCAGAATGTTTGCCCTGATGATATATGGGTTGAGTTCAAATATGGGCCATGTCAGGTCCAAAACTAGGTCACTAGGTCACATTGCATTAAAACCTTCTAGAGGCTCCAATCTGCTCCAACCTTCAGACACATTACCAGAATATATGTTTGGATGATGTCAACATCAAGTTCGCATATGGAACATGTCTGTTCAAAAACTAGGTCAAATTTCTTTCAAACCTTGTTCACACTATAGAGGTCAAAGGTTTGCTTCATGAAACTTGATCAGAATGTTTGTCTTGATGATATCTTGGTAGTTTTTTTTTAATATGGGTCATATCGGATCAAAAACTAGGCCACTAGGTCAAATTGCGTTAAAACCTTTTTCACCCTCTAGAGGCCATAATTTTGCTTCAATCTTCATGAAACTTTACCAGACTGTTTGTCTTACGATATCTATGTCAAGATCAAATATGGTTCATGTCGGGTCAGAAACTGGTCATTAGATCAAGTTTGTTTAAAACCTTGTTCACCCTCTAAAGGCCATAATTTTGCTTATTGAAACTTTACCAGATTGTTTGCCTTGAAAATATCTGTATCCAGTTTGACTATGGGTCATGTCGGATTAAAACTAGGCCGCTAGATCAAATTGCGTTAAACCCTTGGTTACCTGAGGCCATAATTTGGGTCAGTCTTCATGAAACTTTCCAGAAGGATTACCTTGCTAATACAAGGGTCGAGTTATATTTAATGATGAAAGTTATAAGCACACCTGGGCCGAAGCCTCCAGGGGTGCTTATATAGTATGGTGGGTCGTACGTCGCCCGTCGTCTGTCTGTCAGCACCATTGACCATTTATATCTCTGCAGGTAAAGAAAACATGTACAATCCATAGTTTCCATATCTGAAGTGTATGTCTTGCTTGCAAAGGACAGCCCTTTGTATAACATATTTGTTTGCAGAAAATGCCTTTTTTACCTTTCCTCTTCAGTTTTGATAGTATCTTCTTGAAACTTACAAACAAGTAAGTCGGGGAAAAAAAGCTTGGGTAAGTTTAAAAACTGGTGAGGTCGGCCTGTTTATCATGTCGCTATGTGGTCGGTTCTAATCATTTTTCTCTATTTATGTTTGGAGAGAAAAAATAAAAAAAATTAGATTTTTATCTAAAGATTTTCATTTTTGGCAGAAAAAAATGCCTGTACATATATATAGGCAGGTTTTCGTAAATATATGTTGTGAGTGCTCGTTAGGCCCGCCTCTTTGCGGCGGTTAAAACGAGTTCCGGAGCCGAAATAGAAAAAAAAGTATGCCCCGTGAGCCCCAATATAGCGGTTTGAAGGGGATGTTCAGAAGGTGGTCTTGTTCACGTGATGACTCGCAGTCTGCGGTTGTGTGATTGATTTTGTTTGACAGCACTGATAACAGTTCACAATGAAAGCATTCTATTGACTGATAATATCATATTTTTCCATTTGACACAAATCCCTCTGGATAATTAAATTTATATGCCGGGGAGACGCACAATCTCCGTGTTCATTTGGCGATAGGGCTTGAGATGTCATTTCATCACAAAGTCGGATAAAAGTTCCACAATATTGCTACCAAAGTCCCCCTAATACTGCATGTTTCTTCCTTTTTCAGACACAGAGATTCCAATACTACCATATATCCGTGCCCCCGGGGGCTTGGTCGGGGGCGTCCTGGGCATGTTTCCCCCACTTTGCGCGGACTTGCCGTCTCCGGGGCAACGGCCCGGTGTCCTCGGGTGCATGGCATGACCCCACTGCGGTAACTAGTCAAAGCCCCCGTACTGGTGCTGTAGGGAATTAAACTTTTGGCAATGATTGGCGCGTGAACACACCTCCTAGTGGACGGTAATGACCCGTAGGTCACACGCTCCCCTATGGCCCCGGTGCGGGGGCTTGACCCACCCACCGCTCCCTCACTAGCCGTGGCCGCCCGATCGTCGTTGCTGGGTGCATGATGTTTGGACATTGGTTTCCGCCACATGCTCCTGGCTTCAGGCGTGACTGGCGTATCGCGGTGCGTGTCGGGTGCGGATGCTTAATATGTTATTCTCGCTAAATAAAGGCATTATTATTATTATTATTACCACAGTCCTATAACTAAAAACTTACACACACAGTTCCCTACTTTGGGACTGTGAGGTCAATACCCTTAGACTGGTGCGTGGGTAACATCCACTGCTGTAGTACGACCCTGATGGCCCACGCCACTCGACCCACACATGTAGGCCCCATCCTCATACTTTCGTCCTTCCGTGCCCCTTGGGGCTTCGGGCGGGGGCGCCCGGAGACATGATTCCCCGCTTTGGGTGGACTGGCCGTTTCCGGCCCGGAGTCCTCGGGTGCAGGCGGGGGGGGGGGGGGGGGGGCAGAAGGACATCAAACACATTCATGCTTATATAGTTGTTACATGAGCACGTCTGTATGTTCATTATCTTAATGTTCAGCTTAATGTTGTTTTTGGTGTATTTCTCTCGTATGTAATGAATATGACATGAAGCGTGTACCGTTTCTCAATGTTGGGATGCCCGACGGGGTAGGGGCGGTCATGTCGTATTCCTTTATATGCCTGGGAAACGCACCATCTCCGTATTCATTACATGTTTTAATGTTGTTTTTAAATAGTTTCTCAATTATGTGCTATTATGTTCATTATCTCCGTGTTCATTACATGTTCAGTTTAGTGCTTGATGTATTTCTCTCGTTTGTAACGGGTCATGACATGAAGCGTGAACCGTCTCTCAATATTGGGATGCCCGGTGGGGTAGGGACAGTCATGTCGTATTCCATTACATGCGCGGGAAACACACCATCTCCGTGTTTATTTCTTTTTTTAAATTTTTTTTGAATTTTTTCTCAATTATGCCGGGGAAACGCACCATCTCCGTGTTTATTTCATGTTTTAGTGCTGTTGTTCTCTCGTATGTGAAGGAATGTGACATGAAGCGTGTACCGTTTCTCATTGTTGGAATGCCCGGCGTGGTAGGGGCGTTCCTGTCTTATTCCTTTATATACCGGGGAAATACACTGTCTCCGTGTTCATTACATGTTTATGCCACCGGCATACGAAGTATGCTATGGGGATATAATGTTTTCGTCCTGCCTTTCGTCCGTGGGTCCGTCTTTCCGTCTGTCCGGGCACACCAATGGGCACTAGTTGGGTAGGACGTTGTTGAGTATTTGCCATTTATTCCGTTAGTGTCCGAAAAGAGTAGCCAACAAGATTTATTGCTTTGTTGGGTAGTTAAGGGGTATTTTTGTGTCTTGTTGGGTAGTTTTTTACATGGAAGTACCCAACAAGTGTCCATCTGTGAGGACGTCTGTCCGTTAACATTTTGGTTTAAGTTTTTCGTCAACGTATCTAAGAGATTTTATCTTCTGAACCCTTTGATAGATTTAGTTGATTTTTACACTGAAGTTACATACTGGTCTAAAACTTTCATTGATGCATGTCCCCCCCCCCCCCAGTGACCTTGAGGTAAAGGTCATAGACTTAGAAATTTTACATTTGGTTCAAGTTTCATGACCAAGTTTATAGATGTTCTAAACTCTAAGACAAATTCAATTGATGCTTGCATCGATGTTGCATACCAGTCCAAAGATTTCATTGATGCATACTCCACCCTGCTGCTTCAGTAACATTGATACCCCCACCCCTTCAGTAACTTTGATGGCCTCACTCCCTTTGTCCATTTAGAAATTTTATGTTTGGTTTAGCTTTTACAAGCACATTTATAGATTCTTATAGCTTCTTGATATCTTCATTCATATTACATACAAGCTCAAAAGATATATCAGAGTATGGCACTGGCCGGGGGTATACGTGACCCACTGGTCGCTTTCTCTAGTTTAATGATGTTTTTGAACTGTTTCACAATTATAAGCTACCTCTATGTTCATTTTCTCCGTGTTCATTACATGTTCAGTTAAGTGTTGTTTTTGATGTATTTCTCCCGTATGTGAAGGTTTATGACATGAAGCGTTTACCGTTACTCATTGTTGGGATGCCCGGCGGGTAGGGGCGATCATGTCATATTCCCGGGGAAGCACAAATCCTCCGTTTTCATTACATGTTTGTGTTGTTTTTGAACTGTTTCTCATAATGTTCATTATCTCCGTGTTCATTACATGTTCAGTTTAGTGTTGTTTTTGATGTATTTCTCCCGTTTGTGAAGGGAATATGACATGAAGCGTGTACCGTTTCTCATTGTTGGCATGCCCGGCGGGGTAGGCGCGGTCATGTCATAGTCCCTTATATACGGGGGAAACCGTAATCTCCGTGTTCATTACATGTTTTAATGTTGCTTTTGAACAGTTTCTCAATTATCACCATTCTCTATGTTCATTATTTCCGTGTTCATTACGTGTTCAGTTTAGTGTTGTTTTTGATGTATTTCTCCCGTTTGTGAAGGGATATGACATGAAGTGTGTACCGTTTCTCATTATTGGGATGCCCGGCGGGGTAGGGGCGGTCATGTCATATTCCTTTATATGCCGAAAAACCCACTATCTCCGGGTTAATTACATGTTTTAATGATGTTTTGAACTGTTCCTCATTATGTGCTATCTCTATGTTCATTATCTCTGTGTTCATTACATGTTCAACTTAATGTTGTTTTGATGTATTTCTCTCGTATGCAAAGGAATATGAGATGAAGCGTGTACCGTTTCTCAGTGTTGGAAAGCCCGGCGGGTCAGGGGCGGTCATGTCATATTCATATATATATGCCGGGGAAACGCACCATCTCCGTGCTCTCTACATGTTTTAATGTTTTTTCTCCAGGGTGCTCCGGTCTTCGCCCACCTGGTTAACGATAGGCTCGATTTGAGTGAAATAATCTTGAAAGGGCCGTAAAACCAAAACCAAACAAACAAAAACTCATACCATTGATAGAGCAAATATCGCATAATATATAGGTATAATATTGTCGTATATATTAAGCATAAAAGCTTAAAAATGGTATAGACTATTCAACTGTAGAATTAGCTCAGAGCTCATAAGCTGTCTGGTCTGGTGCTATAATAGTTAGGCACTGTTCTCAGATCTCTTTAGATAAATTAAGCTTTGAAGAGACCTATTACCGGTACCGTTTTCTGCTATAAAAAACATGGGCTAATTTCCTGGAAAATATGTCAAATACACATTCCACAAATAATATATGGTGTTTTGGTGAGCTTCCATAAGCATTTTTAATAGCAAATGGAACGTGGGGGGGGGGGGGTATTGCAGGTCCGTTCGGGTTATTGGGTCCGTTCCGGTTAGTAAACGCACCAGACTCGCACCGCTTTGCCTGGACAGGCTTAGGCCCTCTAAGCGGTTTACCAGTACTCTTGTGCGGTCGGAAGCATCATGCAGCACATCTATTTCTTCAAGCCCCGACGCGTTCTATTACATGCAAGTGAAAAGCTTGAAACACAATGCGCTTCTTGCGATCTATGTTTGAGCTGGTTTCACTCTACTCACAACCTACGACATGCAACCTACTCAGGTTACTAAGCGGAATTTGCTACTTACCCTACTCATCATTGTTTGGAGTGACGAGACCGCCAAGTTACATATAGTTTACTAAGCTTAGTCGACTAACTTTGGTATTGGTAGCGTTGCAGGTGGAGCAGTTACTTGCCTTACTTATGTTTCTTAGAATTCTACCCTTAACCTTACTTAGTTTATTTTGCCTACTCACCTGACTTATCCTCGTTGAGACATACTTTGCCACTGACTTAGTTTACTTAGCTTACTTAACTTACAGTGCTATGGGTGGTATAGCTAGTAGGACAGTTACTTACCTTGCTTATTGTTACTTAGTATTCTACTTATGTACTTAGCTTACTTATCCAACTTACTCTACCCATTGTTCGGAATGCGGTCGCCAACTTAGTTAACTTAGCTTACTCAACTTCTTTCGGTATTGGTACCGTTGCTGGTAGAGCAGTTACTTACCTTACTTATGTTACTTAAAATTCTACTCAGGTTACTTAGTTTTCTTATGCTACTCATCCTCGTTTGGAAAACCTTCGCCGCTTAATTAGTTTACTTAGCTTGCTTAACTTACATTGTTATGGGTAGTGAAGGTGGTGGAGTTACTTACCTTTCTTATGTTATTTAGAATTCTACTTACGTTACTTAGTTAACTTATCCTATCCATCATTGTTCGAAGTGACAAGGTAGCCGACTTAGTTTACTTAGCTTACTTAACTTACTGTGGTATGGTTGGTGTAGCTCATGGTGTAGTTTCTTACTTTATCTACGTTATTTAGAATTCTACTTAGGTTACTTAGTTTACTTATCCTACTTACCCTGCTCATCGTTGTTCGAGATAACACTTGTTTACTTAGCTTACTCAACTTACTTTGTTATTGGTAGCGTTGCTGTATGGCAGCAACTTACCTTACTTATGTTACTTAGAATTTTACTCAGGTTACATAGTTTGCTTATCCTACTTACCATACTCATCATCATCAGTACAGACTTCGCCGCTGAATAAGTTTACTTAGCTTACTTAACTTACTGTGGTAAGGGTGGTATAGGTAGTAGGACAGTTACTTATCACACTTACGTTACTTAGAATTCTACTTAAGTTACTTATCCTACTTACCCTAATCATCATTGTTCGGAGTGACAAAGTCGCCAACTGAGTTTACTTGGCTTACTCAACTTACTTTGGTATTGGTGGCGTTGCTGGTAGAGCAGTAAATTACCTTAATTGTGTTACTTAGAACTCCACTCAGGTTACTTAGTTTACTTATCCTACTTATCCCAATCACCCTCTTCGGTACTTTGAAGCATACTTAGTTTACTTAGCTTACTTAACTTACTAATGTAAGGGTCGTATAGCTAGTATGACAGTTACTTACCTTACTTACGTTACTTAGAATTCTACTTAGGTTACTTAGTTTACTTATCCTACTGGCCATAACCATCATTGTTCGGTGAGGACCACGTCGCCAACTTAGTTTACTTAGCTTACTCAACTTACCTTGGTATTGGTAGCGTTGCTCTTAGAGCAGTAGCTTACCTTACTTACGTTACTTAGAATTCTACTCAGGTTACTTAGTTTACTTATCTTACTTACCCTTATCATCCTCTTCCGTACAAACTTCGCTGCTTACTTAGTTTACTTAGCTTACTTAACTTACTAATGTAAGGGTGGTATAGCTAGTATGACAGTTACTTACCTAACTTACGTTACTTAGAATTCTACTTAGGTTACTTAGTTTACTTATCCTACTGGCCACAGTCATCATTGTTCGGAGTGACCAGATCGCCAACTTAGTTAACTTAGCTTACTCAACTTACTCTTAGCGCAGTAACTTACCTTACTTATGTCACTTAGATTTCTACTCAGGTTACTTAGTTTGCTTGTCCTACTTGTCCTACTTAGCCTACTTAACCTCTTCAGTACAGACTTTACCGCTTACTTAGTTTACTAAGCTTCCTTAACTTACTGTGGTAAGGGTGGTATAGCTAGTAGGACAGTTACTTACGTTACTTAGAATTCTACTTAGGTTACTTAGAATTCTACTTAGAAGTACTTAGTTTACTTATCCTACTTACCCTACTCATCCTCTATG
The DNA here is from genome assembly GCA_963580285.1 of Lucinisca nassula. Taxonomy (NCBI): domain Eukaryota; kingdom Metazoa; phylum Mollusca; class Bivalvia; order Lucinida; family Lucinidae; genus Lucinisca; species Lucinisca nassula. Next base: position 94,748,277 of record OY757014.1, read on the forward strand.
GGACAGACGTCGCCGCTAACTTTGTTTACTTAGCTTACTTAACTTCCTGTGGTAAGGGTGGTATAGGTAGCAGGACAGTTTCTTACCTTACTTACGTTACTTAGAATTCTACTTAGGTTACTGAGTTAACTTATCCTACTTATCCTGCTCATCATTGTACGGGATGACAGACTTCGCTGCTTACTTAGTTTACTTGGCTTACTTAACTTACTGTGGTCCGGTTGGTATAGGCAGTAGGACAGTTACTGATCTTTGCTTACGTTACTTAGAATTCTACTTATGTTACTTATCCTACTTACCCTACTCATCGTTGTTCGGAGTTACAAAGTCGTCAACTGAGTTTACTTAGCTTACTCAACTAACTTTGGTATTGTTGTCGTTACTGGTATAACAGTAACTTACCTTACTTATGCTACTTAGAATTCTACTCAGGTTACTTAGTTTACTTATCCTACTTACCCTACTGATCCTCGTTGGGACAGACTTTGCCGCTTACTTAGTTTACTTACTGTAGAAAGGGTGGTATATGTAGTAGGACAGTCACTTACCTTACTTACGTTACTTAGAATTCTACTTAGGTTACTTAGTTTACTTATCCTACTTACCCTGCTCATCATTGTTCGGAATGACAAGGTCGCCAACTTAGTTTACTTAGCTTACTCAACTTACTTTGGTATTGGTAGCGTTGCTGGTTGAGCAATAACTTACCTTACTTATGCTACTTAGAATTCTACTCAGGTTACTTAGTTTGCTTACCCTACTTACCCTTCTCATCCTCTTCAGTACATATTACGGCGCTTACTTAGTTTACTTAGCCTACTAAACTTACTGTGTAAGGGCGGTATAGGTAGTGCGACAGTTACTTACCATACCTACGTTACTTAGAATTCTACTTAGGTTACTTAGTTTACTTAGCGTACTTACCCTACTCATTATTGTTCGGAGTGACAAAGTCGCCAACTAAGTTTACTTAGCTTACTCAACTTACTTTGGTATTGGTAGCGTTGCTGGTGGAGCAGTAACTTACCTTACTTATGTTACTTAGAATTCTACTCAGGTTACTTAGTTTACTTATCGTACTTTCCCTACTCATCTTCTTCTGTACAGACTTCGCTGCTGACTTAGTTTACTTAGCTTACTTAACTTACTCCGGTATGGGTACAGTTGCTAGTGGAGTAGTTACTTATGTTACTTAGAATTCTACTTAGGTTACTTAGTTAACATATCCTACTTACCCTACTGATCCTCGTTGGGGCAGACTTTGCCTACTTTGCTTACTCAGTTTACTTAGCTTACTTAACTTACTGTGGTAAGGATTGTATAGGTAGTAGGACAGTTACTTACCTTACTTACGTTATTTAGAATTCTACTTAGGTTACTTAGTTACTTATCCTACTTACCCTTCTTATCACTGTTCGGGTTGACAAGGTCGCCAACTTAGTTTACTTAGCTTGCTACACTCACTTTGGTATTGGTAGCGTTGCTGGTAGAGCAGTAACTTACATTACTCATGTTACTTAGAATTCTACTCAGGTTACTTAGATTGCTTATCCTACTTACCCTACTCATCCTCTACAATAAAGACTTACTTAGTTTACTTAACTAACCTGGGTATGGGTAGAGTGGCTAATGGAGTAGTTACTTACCCTACTTACGTTACTTAGAATTCTACTTAGGTTACTTAGTTTACTTAACCAACTTACCCTTCTGATCCTCTATGGGACATACGTCGCCGCTTACTTAGTTTACTTAGCTTACTTAACTTACTTAACTTACTCTGGTCTGGGTAGAATGGCAAGTGAAGTAGTTACTTACCTTACTTATGTTACTTAGAATTCTACTTAGGTTACTTAGTTTACTTATCCTACTTACCCTACTCGTCCTCTTCTGTACTGGCTTCGCTGCTTACTTAGTTTACTTAACTAACCTGGGTATGGGTAAAGTGGCTAATGGAGTAGTTACTTACCCTACTTACGTTACTTAGAATTCTACTCAGGTTACTTAGTTTACTTAACCAACTTACCCTTCTCTTCCTCTATGGGACATACGTCGCTGCTTACTTAGTTTACTTAGCTTACTTAACTTACTCTGGTCTGGGTAGAGTGGCTAGTGAAGTAGTTACTTACCTTACTTATGTTACTTAGAATTCTACTTAGGTTACTTAGTTTACTTATCCTACTTACCCTACTCGTCGTCTTCTGTACTGGCTTCGCTGCTTACTTAGTTTACTTAACTAACCTGGGTATGGGTATAGTGGCTAATGGAGTAGTTACTTACCCTACTTACGTTACTTATAATTCTACTTAGGTTACTTAGTTTACTTAACCAACTTACCCTTCTCATCCTCTATGGGACATACGTCGCCGCTTACTTAGTTTACTTAGCTTACTTAACTTACTCTGGTCTGGGTAGAGAGGCAAGTGAAGTAGTTACTTACCTTACTTATGTTACTTAGAATTCTACTTAGGTTACTTAGTTTACTTATCCTACTCCCCCTACTCGTCCGCTTCTGTACTGGCTTCGCTGCTTACTTAGTTTACTTAACTAACCTGTGTATGTGTAGAGTGGCTAATGGAGTAGTTACTTACCCTACTTACGTTACTTAGAATTCTACTTAGGTTACTTAGTTTACTTAACCAACTTACCCTTCTCATCCTCTATGGGACATACGTCGCCGCTTACTTAGTTTACTTAGCTTACTTAACTTACTCTGGTCTGGGTAGAGTGGCTAGTGAAGTAGTTACTTACCTTACTTATGTTACTTAGATTTCTACTTAGGTTACTTAGTTTACTTATCCTACTTACCCTACTCATCCTCTTCTGTGCTGGCTCCGCTGCTTACTTAGTTTACTTAGCTTACTTAACTTACTCTGGTATGGGAAGAGTGGCTAGTGGAGTATTACTGATGTTACTTAGAATTCTACTTAGGTTACTTAGTTTACTTATCCTACTTACCCTACTCATCATCTTCAGTACAGACTTCGCCGCTTACTTAACTTACCTAACTTACTCTGGTATGGGTGGAGTGGCTAATGGAGTAGTTACTTACCTTACTTATAATATTACTTAGGTTACTTAGTTTACTTATCCTACTTACCCTACTGATCCTCGTTGCGACAGACTTTGCCGCTTACTTAGTTTACTTAACTTACTGTGGTAAGGGTGGTGTAGGTAGTAGGACAGTTACTTACCTTACTTACGATAGTTAGAATTCTACTTAGGTTACTTAGTTTACTTATCCTACTTACCCGGCTCATCATTGTTCGGGATGACAAGGTCGCAAACTTAGTTTACTTAGTTTACTCAACTTACTTTGGTATTGGTAGCGTTGTTAGTAGAGCAGTAACTTACCTTACTTATGTTACTTAGAATTCTACTTAGGTACTTAGTTTACTTATCCTACTTACCCGGCTCATCATTGTTCGGGATGACAAGGTCGCCAACTTAGTTTACTTAGTTTACTCAACTTACTTTGGTATTGTTAGCGTTGCTGGTGGAGCAGTAACTTACCTTACTTATGTTACTTAGAATTCTACTCAGGTACTTAGTTAACTTATCCTACTCATCATCTTCAGTACAGACTTCGCTGCTTACTTAGTTTACTTAGCTTACTTATCTTACTCTTGTCTGGGTAGAGTGGCTAATGGAGTAGTTACTTACCTTACTTATAATTCTACTTAGGTTACTTAGTTTACTTATCCTACTTACCCTGCTTATCATCGTTAGGACAGACTTCGCCGTTTACTTAGTTTACTCAGCTTACTTAACTTACTCTGGCATGGGTAACGTAGCTGGTGGAGTAGTTACTTATCTTACTTATGTTACTTAGAATTCTACTTAGGTTACTTAGTTTACTTATCCTACTTACCCTTCTCAACCCTGTACAGAGTGACCATCATGCCTACTTAGTTTACTTAGCTTACTTAACTTACTCTGGTACGGTAGGTGTAGCTGGTGGAGAGGTTACTTACATTACTTATGTTACTTATAAGTCTACTTAGGTTACTTACTTTACTTATCCTACTTACCCTGCACATCGAAGTGACCAGGACGCCTACTTAGTTTACTTAGCTTACTTATCTTACTCTTGTCTGGGTAGAGTGGCTATTGGAGTAGTTACTTACCTTACTTATAATTCTACTTAGGCTACTTAGTTTACTTATCCTACTTACCCTGCTTATCATCGTTAGGACAGACTTCGCCGTTTACTTAGTTTACTTAGCTTACTTAACTTACTCTGGCATGGGTAACGTAGCTGGTGGAGTAGTTACTTATTTTACTAATGTTACTTAGAATTCTACTTAGGTTACATAGTTTACTTATCCTACTTACCCTTCTCAACCCTGTTCGGAGTGACCATCATGCCTACTTAGTTTACTTAGCTTACTTAACTTACTCTGGTATGGTAGGTGTAGCTGGTGGAGAGGTTACTTACATTACTTATGTTACTTTTGTTACTTATAAGTCTACTTAGGTTACTTACTTTACTTATCCTACTTACCCTGCACATCGAAGTGACCAGGACGCCTACTTAGTTTACTTAGCTTACTTATCTTACTCTTGTCTGGGTAGAGTGGCTATTGGAGTAGTTACTTACCTTGCTTATAATTCTACTTAGGTTACTTAGTTTACTTATCCTACTTACCCTGCTTATCATCGTTAGGACAGACTTCGCCGTTTACTTAGTTTACTTAGCTTACTTAACTTACTCTGGCATGGGTAACGTAGCTGGTGGAGTAGTTACTTATCTTACTTATGTTACTTAGATATCTACTTAGGTTACTTAGTTTACTTATCCTACTTACCCTTCTCAACCCTGTTCGGAGTGACCATCATGCCTACTTAGTTTACTTAGCTTACTTAACTTACTCTGGTATGGTAGGTGTAGCTGGTGGAGAGGTTACTTACATTACTTATGTTACTTATGTTACTTATAAGTCTACTTAGGTTACTTACTTTACTTATCCTACTTACCCTGCACATCGAAGTGACCAGGACGCCTACTTAGTTTACTTAGCTTACTTATCTTACTCTTGTCTGGGTAGAGTGGCTATTGGAGTAGTTACTTACCTTGCTTATAATTCTACTTAGGTTACTTAGTTTACTTATCCTACTTACCCTGCTTATCATCGTTAGGACAGACTTCGCCGTTTACTTAGTTTACTTAGCTTACTTAACTTACTCTGGCATGGGTAACGTAGCTGGTGGAGTAGTTACTTATCTTACTTATGTTACTTAGATATCTACTTAGGTTACTTAGTTTACTTATCCTACTTACCCTTCTCAACCCTGTTCGGAGTGACCATCATGCCTACTTAGTTTACTTAGCTTACTTAACTTACTCTGGTATGGTAGGTGTAGCTGGTGGAGAGGTTACTTACATTACTTATGTTACTTATGTTACTTATAAGTCTACTTAGGTTACTTACTTTACTTATCCTACTTACCCTGCACATCGAAGTGACCAGGACGCCTACTTAGTTTACTTAGCTTACTTATCTTACTCTTGTCTGGGTAGAGTGGCTATTGGAGTAGTTACTTACCTTGCTTATAATTCTACTTAGGTTACTTAGTTTACTTATCCTACTTACCCTGCTTATCATCGTTAGGACAGACTTCGCCGTTTACTTAGTTTACTTAGCTTACTTAACTTACTCTGGCATGGGTAACGTAGCTGGTGGAGTAGTTACTTATCTTACTTATGTTACTTAGATATCTACTTAGGTTACTTAGTTTACTTATCCTACTTACCCTTCTCAACCCTGTTCGGAGTGACCATCATGCCTACTTAGTTTACTTAGCTTACTTAACTTACTCTGGTATGGTAGGTGTAGCTGGTGGAGAGGTTACTTACATTACTTATGTTACTTATGTTACTTATAAGTCTACTTAGGTTACTTACTTTACTTATCCTACTTACCCTGCACATCGAAGTGACCAGGACGCCTACTTAGTTTACTTAGCTTACTTATCTTACTCTTGTCTGGGTAGAGTGGCTATTGGAGTAGTTACTTACCTTACTTATAATTCTACTTAGGTTACTTAGTTTACTTATCCTACTTACCCTGTTTATCATCGTTAGGACAGACTTCGCCGTTTACTTAGTTTACTTAGCTTACTTAACTTACTCTGGCATGGGTAACGTAGCTGGTGGAGTAGTTACTTATCTTACTTATGTTACTTAGAATTCTACTTAGGTTACTTAGTTTACTTATCCTACTTAACCTTCTCAACCCTGTTCGGAGTGACCATCATGCCTACTTAGTTTACTTAGCTTACTTAACTTACTCTGGTATGGTAGGTGTAGCTGGTGGAGAGGTTTCTTACATTACTTATGTTACTTATAAGTCTACTTAGGTTACTTACTTTACTTATACTACTTACCCTGCACATCGAAGTGACCAGGACGCCTACTTAGTTTACTTAGCTTACTTAACTTACTCTGGTATGGCTGTTGTAGCTGGTAGGACATTTACTAATGTTACTTTGAGTTCTACTCAGGTTACTTGGTTTACTTACCCTACTCAGCTTACTCATGTGCTGGGATCGAAACCACAATACTTACTTACTTCACTTAGTTTACTTAACTTACTCTGATGTCGCTGATGTTACTGGTATATCAGTTACTTACAATACTTATGTTACTTACCTTACTTAACTTACTTATCCTACTTACACTGCTCATAGTCATGGATGAAATATATAACCTCAACTTAGGTTACTTATCTTACTTAGCTTACTCTTAGCATTGTTGGTATGGTAGTACCTTTTGGCATAAGAGACATGCAAGGTTACTTAGTTTACTTAGATTACGTAGGTTACTTACGCTTATTATTGTACTTATCCTGTTATATCAAGATTGACTTTCGTTGGTTTGATTAGTCAACTTACATTACTTACGTTACTTAGCTTATCTTAAGAGTGAGGTTGATACATGTACCATCCTTGGTTAGCTATACGCCTACTTATGTTACTCATCCTACTTAGCTCATTTCCGTATTATAGTATCATGCTTCAGTGTTCTGGTCAGCAAATTTTAAGTATTTCTCTTAAAACTATGTAAAATCGTTCTATTTTATCAATTAACTAGCTTATTGCACTTAATTTTATGTAGCATGTTTTTTGGATCGAGGGGCATAGATTTTTTTACCTCTACTTAGTTTACTTAGATTACTTATACTGCTGTAGTGCCAGGTAAGTAAACTGAGTAACCTAAGTAGAATACTGTAAACTTGCTTATTTTACTTACAGTGTTGATGTGAAGATCAGTAACGTAAGTAAAATGAGTAGAATTCAATTAACAGTGAAATTAGAGACTCCAGGACATCCCGGAACCTCTGTTAGCCTGAATTTCATTCTGTGTAACGTGTCCTGAATCTCATCCCTATTAGGGTGTTTATATGAAAGCCCTTGTACTATATACTTCATACTCCGTGTCCTGAAATCTTGGACCTTTAAATTTAGATTCTTTCGCCAGAAACTGACAACTGCCCTTCTTGAATCAACGGAAGGGAGAGAATGACCGTAGAAAAGATTTCATGATCAATCTCCACCAAAGAATGTTGCCGACCCCGGCAGATATCGAACCCGCGTCCTCCTGATCACCAGTCAGAGGCGCATCCGACTGAGCTACCGAGGCCGGCTCCGGTTTTACATAGAATTATAAAATCCAGTCAGCTATTTTCGTTTATTTGGTGTATTCGTTGCTTCCAAAGGATCCAACTATTCAGACTTTTCGTTCATTTTGGTATATTCTTTGCTTCCAAAGGATCCAACTATTCAGAACTTATTTATCTTCACTGCAGCCGGTGTTGTGCCGTGTGGCGGACGTAAAAAGTTTCCCCGTACATAATCGTCGTGCACATTATATTTTTGGTCCTTTGTGATATTTGGGTTCGTTTTGGATCATTTTGAAAATAGAGAGTTATGCTTAAGCCGGTGCGAGATGGCGTGCTCAGTGTGCACATTTAAGTACTGGCCATGAACAGACTCAGTAAAACCTAGTGTGCTATTTTAGTTAATTTGGTGTATTGCTTCCAAGAGATCATCTATTCAGAACTTATATACAGGGCAAACGTTAAAAAACAGAATGAAGTTGTATCTAGTGAACTTCTACCAAGATTGTTCAAATTATAGTCATGGGTCCAAAAATGCCCCCGGTTTTACATACACTCGTATCCAACTTTGGGCGACCGCCGTATCCGATTTACCTGTAATTATATTGGCGGCGAAATGTAAAGAAATATATAACGACACTTTAGTTTTTATTTCATAAAATATTTCATGAAATAAATTTGTAAATAATTATAAAATTTTTGCTGGAAAATTTCGAAACTTCATTTATTCACGCATATGCTGATATTATTTTCATATTGTTTGGACAAAAATTTGCTATACCTTTTGTTGATTGTTTTAAGTGCCTATCGAAATGATTAAAATATATAGTAAAATGTCTATTTCTCTCCTAGGGTTTATTAACAAAACTTAAAAATCAAAGCGCCAAAGGCACTGAAATGACAGATTCTATGAGAAAATCAAAACACTGTGAAAACTTACAGACAAACTTTCTAAAAAGATCTTAAAATTTAGAAAAGTAGTTCTGCAATTCCATTGTATGATATGTTTGCAGTTGTCTATACACCGGTGGTATCATGAAATGCCATTCGATGTTTCAAATTTTGGAAAGAAACTATTTACGTTTTCAAAACCAAACATTAAAATTCAAGGTTTAACAATACTACTGGCAATTAGTAACATTTTTGTCTGGTCGGTTGTGGATACCTCCCCCCAAAAGATACTCTATTTTTCACAAAGAGATCGGAGGAGAAAGGCGGGTCAGTCCAGTACATGAATTCCATTGGCTTGAAGACATTTTTGAGTAAGAACACCACTTTAAGCACGCGCGTAATCCTGCTGTATTAGATATCCCGGATTCTGAGCGTAAACAAATAAATGGAACCATGTGAGACCGAAGCACTTGATTATGTAACGTCTCGCTGTTCAGTTAACGTCCCAGCCATGATCTTGAATGTTCTTAATGTCGCTAGCTACAATAGCTCGACATACCATTTCGCTTATTCCATCCGATATGTCATGCTCTGTTGCGCACGCGTCGCCTCGGCATACCTTACACCTATGTGTCGAAACATCCCGAAACGACAATCGGCGTGATTCACGCTGAAGTGCGATGTATACGCATATCATGCGAGTCGCTTAGACGCCAATATACATGTACGTATTTCATGCACCTGCGTAAGTGTTCCGTACTGTGTCAACGTCTTAATTTTGGTCACGACAGGGACGTCTAGCTCTCAAAAGTGCATCGCATAAGGGCGACGAACAGTGTCAGTGCTTATTAGTCGGTAGTTGAAACCCTTTGTTTTTCTACAGGTACAGTGTAGCAGATGCCGTTGGAAATCTGCTTCGCATATGCGTCTGTCGAATGAATCGATCTTGACGTACTGACGTCGGTCTTCCGCTACGCCGACGTCCACTATCTGTTGATAGTAAGATGTCGCTCCAACAGACAAATAGATCACACACATGTGGCACCCAAAATCAGAGTCAACGCCATCCGCTTTCCGACCAGCTTCTAACTGTCCAATAGAAGCCTCCGTGGTGTAGTGGTTATGCTACTCGCCCTGTAAACCAGGGATCGCAGGATCGATCCCGGACTTCTCCAGACTTTCGGATGTGTCTTTAAACCAAAGTATCGTCTCCGTATGACCTTAGCTGTTGGTGGGACGTAAAACTCAAACACTCACTCACTCTAACTGTCCAGGGTTCAATGAAAAATGGTGCAATACGTTCTCACTTGATGCTTTTTAAGAACAAAATACAATTTCTTCTTTTCTAAGCACGACCTTACATCACACATCAAAAGTTTGATCCTGAACATGTGGTTTCTATCAGTGCTGGTGTGAAGGTGGTACACAGGATCGTTGGCCCCCGCCAATCGGGGCTTAAAGAAATAGATGGGCTGCATGATGCTTCCACGCAGAGCTGAAACCGACCCGCACACGAGTACTGGTAATCTGCTTAGAGGATCTAAGCCTGCCCAGGCAAAGAGGTGCGAGTCGGACCGTCCATGCATATAAACCCTATTGGTTTTGATTGGGCGGCGGCAGGGCTTGAGATGTCATTTCATCTCAGTGTCGGGTAAGAGTCCCACAAAATTGGAAGCAACGTCTCCAAAATGACCTATACAGTGTTGACGGGGACGTTAAACCTCAAATCAAACAATACAAAACACGGGATCGTGACCGGACTGGTAACCATACGTCACGGTTGATTGATTTAACCTTTTTAGCTTAAGGGCATGGTGCCTAAGCGTGTTGTAATCATGCAATCGTTTGGTTTCAAAATCAAAGCACCGAAAGTGTTGGTGGGATGTAGGTTGGGGTAAAAGTCCTGGGCTGAGAATAAACTGTTTAATTTAACTCTGAAATTCCAAACAAATAGTGTATATTTTGATAGGAAGCGCGTTCTGCAGCGTCCGAACTTGGTCTAGACTGTTTGCCAAGCTCACCCTATGATTCCAGGATGACCCTCTTCAGTCTTATGGAATACCCTGATCTCACTGCGGCTATTTTCTGCAAGAAAAAGGTTATTCTGAGAAGTCAGTGATAGTCACGTAGACGTTAGCTCTGAATCGCTTTTTTTATTAGTAACTTCGGGTCGAATGCCAAACAATCAACCCAAACATAGCCGGGTCGTTTGTCAGTCTTGGTTACATGTAAGTGTTATCTGTAAAATCTGCACTTGAAAAAATGTTCGATCTGGCAAACAATGTAGACTAAGATCAAACGCCACAGAACACGGTGCTGATCTTGTTTTACATTTTTGCATCAGTTACTAAACTTCCGTTTAGTTTAAACGGATCAGTCAATGTCCTCGTTCATGACCAGCCTGCATTTAGAGACAATCGGCATGAGTGTTGTCAGTGCTTTGATTTATTCACTGCCTTGCGTTTCTGGAGTGTACTCTTCCATCACTGAAGTTGGGCTCGTCCATTCTGCTAAATATGGCACCTATAATTATATCACAGGACCTACACTGTTTGCATAGGTATCTGTACCATATTCCAGGGTTGAAAGGGACAGCCTTTCTCGCAAAGTCTGATATACACCTAGTTGTAACTGACCTAGACGACCTCGAATGTCGGAAAACCCATTAATATTCTGGTCTGCAGCTGTGATTAAATATTGACAGCACTGTTAGAAAACAGTGTAAAACCTGAGCAGACGTCTAAGCAGATGCCGCATTGATCTAGGTATACAGTCTCGCATGATGCAGCAGCTGATTCATATGAAGTGCTGAATATATTCTCTGAAAGGTAAGATAAAATCGTCATGTCTGCTGCTTCAAAAGTTTGTATTGCGATTATAGGATGTACAATTTTAATAACTGCGCCTAACCGGACTACATTTTTGTGCGGACTCATATTTCTTCGGCGGTCAAAGCCGGAAGAAAGTCGTAAGAAAGCCGGAACTACTTTACAACACGCAGGAAAGCTAGAGATGACAGATAGAATCTGTCATTAATAAGAGATTTAAATACCATGTTTGGAAAAAGTTGCTGGGGAAAAAACGTAGTGGTGATAATAATGAACGATTTTGTTTTTATTTCAATTAAATAGAATGAAATTACTATGTCCTTTTTGGCATTTTGTTAGCAGTGGTATTCTTTTTTTCTTCTAAAATTCTGAATCGGAAATTATCGGAAGACAGCGGAAAATATCGAGTTATAATTCGGGACCAGGCCTTAACACTTTTTGTACCGGAAACCCCTCAAGGGGTGATTGACAAACAGTGCAGTCCCAGATCAGAACGCGGCGTCTGATCAGGGCCTACAATGTTTGCAAAATGTCTGACTGACTGTTGTTTCTAAGGTAACCGGGCGCCAAGGGCACATAGGGGCTTCCCCCAGTTCGCCAGCTGGGATCAGTTGTAGGTACTGCTCTTTTCCCTAGGCTGCCAATATGCTGACTCCTGTCTGCTTGACAGTTATCAACTAGCCGATTGGGAGTTGGGTGACTTCTTTCGCGGAGGACGTAAGAAGTAGGTCAATCCCACCTCTCCCATACCCCGCTCAAGATGCCATGTAGGCACAGAACGCACCCAATTTAAAGCGTTTGTCCTGTAAAATGAGCAGTCCTCTGGCGGTGTTCGAATTTTGAATGCAAATGCAGACCAATGGTCGGGCTCTAGAATGTGGTGACACGTTGCCAATTCCGGCTGCAAATTGTGTCAGTACACAGCCCTTGTCTGACCGAGGAAAAAAGCTTCTCATGCATTATCGGTTTTGGCTTCCATTAGACTCTACCCCCACCCCTGCCATGGTAGAGAAAACACCTATGGACACGGTGCTTGTTAAAGGGTGATAATGCATGTAATTTTGAATTTTGAACGGCGGCCAAAAGTGAGCCAGGAAGGGTTACTATTAGACCAGCCAGTTTCGGCTATTGCAAAATGTCCTAGTACCCGTGCTCTACCACCCTGAAAACACGCCTATGCTGTGTCCCCACCCCCAGGTCTCTACGAGGATAATCTTGGTAGTATCGTGTACTACTGGCCCCTAACTGCGTTGTGATGGGATGTCATGTGTTGGTGTTTTGGTTGTTGCTTTTCTCTTAGTTTGTAGTTAATCCAGCCAATCAGTGTGCAGTTAGTGACTTCTATCGCGGAGGATGCGAACGGTCAATCCTATTTTGCTTCTTAGCTTTTTCAGTTTATGAAAAGGTGATGCTTTCATCGACGTAGGATGTCGAGTTCTTATAAAATCTTAAGTGGGTCAATTGGGACCGGACCGCCATGTTTGCATATCATTAACTCATCCTACGTGAAGGAGGATATCATATTGGGGATATATGGATTGTAATACATTATGGATTAGTTCTGATTGTGTGTGGTAATGTTGTAGTCCTCTTTTGTTCAGGATCAATGTGGTTAGGCTTATAACGCTTACACATAGGCGTGTCTTTTTAGTTGTGAAAAGTTGTGTGGTTTGGCAAAGGCGAGTATGTGGCTAACCAGCCATTTTGCAATTTCGCATTTGTTTTGTTTTGAACGGTCAGTCTAAAAGGCTTTTTAAGGGTCTTCCTGTGTCCAAATCCCTAACAAATTTGGTCTTTACCGTTGCCCCGCCTGTTAAATTGTTCTGTACTTGATCTATTCCCGGAATGTATGCTCCGTTCCGACAGCCATGCTGTCTTCGCTTCGCATATTTCCGGGTTCCATCAGGAGGGTGTCCCCAAGGGGGCCTCAACGAGGCAGCCTTCTGGGCACCCAGCTGATGACTTCTCGGTAGGTGTCCTACACGAGGTATGGTGGGGTTCCCCGTCAAGGATCCCCGTGTACCTGCAAGAGAAATTATTATTAGTATATATTGGAGTTAGGGTTAGGGCTAGGGTTAGGGTTACATAAGCCTAAGTTTAGACTTGTCTATCATCGATGTGTTGCGTCGGCGGAGCACTCATAAGTGCAAAGCAAATGAGCCGCAACCACAGCGCCCCGCTTCGGCTCAACCGGCTCTAGTCCAAATCATGTAGGGTAGGGTCTGTAAGGGGTAGAAGCAGTGCTCATGTAACCACTATATAAGCATGTGTGGGTTTTGTGTTCTCCGCCCCCCCCCCGCACCCATGCAACCAAGGACCCCGGGCCACCGCCCCGGAAACGGCCAGTCCGCCCAAGGTGGGGGAATCATGTTCCCAGGGGCATCAGCCCGAAGCCCCCAGGTGCACGGAGAGGCAGAAATATGAGAATGGGGCCTACATGTATGGGTTGGGTAGCATAAGCGGCACTGTTAGATTCTTAGTAAAAATAATTCGCCTGTTCGCGACGGCGCAGGCCAGAAGCACAAAGCGGTCACGGTCTGATTGGGAAAGTGTTGCAACCAACCCATGCCCCAGCAAGTACGTGATCACGACCAGGCGCAATTTTTGATTTGAACAATATATTTGGAGTGAAACTATATGTATCCGTACCCGACGCGCACCGCGACACGCCTGTCACGCCCGGAGCCAGGAGCATGTGGCGGAAACCAATGTCCAAACATTACGCACCCAGCAACGACGATCGAGCGCCCGCGGCCAGCGAGAGGCCGTAGGGTTGGTTAAGCCCCCGCCCCTGGTTATGGAACAAAGCACAGGGAACCAGATTGCCTTCCCCAGTCAGTAACCTAACGTTCGCAGCATTAGTTGGCTCTCTGATTGAAACCTAGAACTTAAGTCCCACGCCCAGCATATTTAGATAGTGAAACTTCCTTATTGCGATGATTGAATTAAAGACTGGTTATGGAACAAGGCACAGGGAACCAGATTGCCTTCCGCAGTCAGTAACCTAACGTTAGCAGCATTGGTTGGCTCTCTGATCGAAACCTAGAAACCTTAGTCCCGCGCCAAGCATATTTAGATTGAAACATTCATATTTCTTTATGATCTAGTTTAGAGAGTGGGGAAATCCTATCTTCGGACACCTTCGCCCGAGTCCCTGGGGGCACGGATATATGGTGTTATTGGATTAGGGCCAGGTGGTTATTGGAAGCTCTGTCTGTAAGAGAAAGAAACATGCAGTATTAATGATCGCTGCATGAAAGGATTCCAGCGCTGGAAGAGAAATAAACTTGGATTAGTATTACATGGTTACTCTTATACTGCAGCTGTCTATATTTTATCGAATAACTCGGTATCTTTCAAAAATGTAATGATTGCCTCAACTATCTGAGGCCTAATGTTTCGTGGGGGTTAAGTAGGTCTCGTTATCAAATGTGTTGTATCCCAATATAAACAGTGCAGCTTTTAATTCCTGTCTGGGTTCTACATTTCCATCACAGTGGAAAAGGATATGTTTGATGTCATTTTGTTCATCTTTATCACATCTGTTGCATTTGTTGTGGTTTTGATTAAACACACTATGGGTCCCTAGTTTACTATGGTTTAGACGCAAATGTGTGTAAACTGCGTCATGTTTTCGGTTATCGCTGTAATGGGTGATAGTATTTTAACCTTAGGTTCCAATCTATGGTAGGAGCGACCTTTGCTTTGTGGGTTGTCCCATAATTTTTGCCATTTTGTCATAATGGCCTGGTTGATTACCGGGTATATTTCTGTTTTGGTTAGTAGGGTCTGATCGTTTTTACAGTTTGTCATTGCTGATTTGGCACTTGAGTCTGCCATTTCATTACCTGGGATATCTACATGGGATTGAATCCATTCCAGGTAGATATTGTTGCCTTTGTCTTTAGCTGAGTCTAAGAGTAGAAGTATTTTGTTTATTTTATCTGGTCTTGTTTTTGATTGGCCAGATTGGAGGGCTTGTATTGAGCTGAGGGAGTCTGTAAGTATGACTGCCTCCGGGATGTTGTAATCAATGATCCATTTAATGGCATGTTCTATTGCTATCAATTCAATAGTAAATATCGACAGGCTCGGAATGGTTTTGAGTTTGATGTTCAAGTTTTCATCAGGGAACGAAACTGCTGCTCCTGCTGTTTGTTTTTCAATATCTTTGCTGCCATCCGTATATATCTGTAATCTACCCCTATGATATTTTTCTATATAGTTTATACTACTTTGATTCATAATTTTTATGTCATTTTCGCCTTTCTTTCCAATGATGTCCTTGATTGTACAGGAGGGTGGGTTGTGCTTTAAGTCACACTTGTTTCTATAATAGGGTGGTTCGATGTCCTTAGGTATGTTCAGCTCAGCTATGAGCTTCTGAACTGTAACGGAGTACGGTCGGTATTGGTGTGCCTTTTTAGTGGTTTGGCACCCATGTTCCCCAATGAGGTCATTTACGGGCAAATTTTTACCCAATGGCGAGGAACGTGCCCAGTATTTTAGGATTAATTCCTCTCTTCTTAAATGGAGTGGTTTTATGCCACATTCTACTTCGAGTGCATTAATCGGGGTGGATATAAATGCCCTTGTTGCAATGCGAAGGGCTTGGTTTTGTACTGTGTCGAGCTTTTTAAGTTGGGCTTGTGAGGCAGAGTTATAGGCTTGTGCGCCATAATCTAGTTTACTTAAGATGAGGGCTTTGTATAGGTTGATAGGGGTATGTTTGTCAGCACCAAAAAATGTGCCTGTGACCAAACGAAGAATGTTTAGGTCCTTCTTACATTTTAGGATGAGCTGTTTTATATGCTCATCCCATCTGAGTGCTTTATCAAGGACCATCCCTAGAAAGTTTAGACCATCCCTAGAAAGTTTACATTGTCCACAAATTCAAGTTTTTTGCCAAATAGTTTGAGATCGAATATGGAGGTGTCGATGTTTTTTTACGTCTAAAAAGTATAGCTTTAGTTTTAGTGTTGGACACCTTAAACCCCCACGCCTCGGCCAAAAATTCTATTTTTTGAGTGCTTTTTGAAGGGCATCTACGGCGCAACTGGGTGAATAATGTTTCTTCCATATTGCGCTATCATCTGCAAATTGCGACAGCTGCAGTCTTTCTTCAGGGTCGAGATTCTCTTTTAATGTAACCATACTTATATTGAAAAGAATGGGACTGATGACACTGCCCTGGGGACAGCCATTTTCTAATTTGTGCTGATTTGATGTTTCTTGTCCCACCCTTACTTGAATTTTTCGATTGTGGAGGAAATTGTGTATCCATTTGAGCATGTTTCCGTTTATGTCAAATTGCTTCGACATTGCAAAATGTTCAGCCAGTTTTCAAATAGATCCGTGAAGAAAACCAAACTTGACGCCCCTAAATATTTAAATGAACTCAGAAGGGAGATTCCATCTGGTGCAAATTAGCGAAGCAGAAAAATATTATGATTGCAGTTTGTTTGGTAATTATGATGTCTCCTTTGTGTCTTGCCAATTAAACTGCACACCTGTCATCAATGATAGGGTATTGACTCCAGTTTAAGACTAAAATGACCCACTTTCTATTAGAATGGCTTCATAACCCTGGCGTCGGGATTAAGACCACGTTCTAATGTTAATTACAAATCGATTCACGAGGGTGAATCTTTACTTCTTGCGAGAGTCAGGCAGATAGCGAAACCAGTGCTTCTAGAAGAAACCTACTTCGTGGACAGAACTGTATCAAGAAAAGAAACTTATTTATTTAGTCATTCATAGAGGATCTTACATGAGTGCCCATGTATTATTGAATTTATTAAACGAGTCGAGGAAAAGGGATAAAATGCGAGGCTTGCCGAGCATTTTATCCCTTTTCCTCAACTAGTTTAATAAATTGTTGACATAGAGGATCTTACATGAGTGCCCATGTATTATTGAATTTATTAAACGAGTCGAGGAAAAGGGATAAAATGCGAGGCTTGCCGAGCATTTTATTCCTTTTCCTCGACGAGTTTAATAAATTCAAAAATACATGAGCACGAATGCAAGATTCTATTTATCATATGACATTTAAAAAGCATTTTTTTCACGATTGTTTACAAAAATATCAATATTCCGCCATTAGTAAACGCGACGTCGTTAAGGACGTCGTACATGTAACGTTACGGGACGTGTCTAGCTAATTTGCATATTTAATCCACTAGTGGATTATTGAAAATATTACATGGCGTTATTACACTCTCAGACGCGACGTCTTATGATAAAATTTATTAACAAACCTTTTGTTTGTTTGTATTGGAGTTTAACGGTCCAGTCAACACTGGTTAGGTCATTTTTGAGCCGGTAAGTTTACCCATCCACACTTTCCCTGGGCAGGCTTATACGTAAGGCGTTAACTAGTACAGTGCACATTCTTTCGCCAGAAACTGATAACTGCCTTTCTTGATAAGCGGAAGGGAGAGAATGATTCATGATCAATCTATGGAAAGAATTTCCTAAGGTGCAAAATGTGTTCGTATCAGCCATGGTAAACGAGCAATTGATGTTCGAGCTAGCGAAGTTTCACTGTATATGTTTTTGCATGTATTACCAAAACATACCTATATAATTTGGTTGTAGGAAAAAAGTCACAGAAAAAAAATCCGCGCACCTGTAATTTGACCCCCTTAAACCTCACTTTTACATAATAGAACTGGGGTTAAAGGCGTTCACAGTACAGTAAAATTCTATATTAAGACCACCTTTTGAACTGTTCAAAAGTGGTCTTTAAGAACATTTTTGAACAGTCTCAAAAATGGACCCTTACCAGAGGATAATTAGTGCAGAAAACACGAAGAAAGATAAAGTGCAACCTTCAAAAGTGCAGCCTTCAAAATAAGCTTTTTAAAGCAGATTTAGCCATATTTTTTCTAATTTCTGCCCCGAGTCATACATGTTGGGTACTCGTTACTTGCCGAGGATGTTCTAATGAGTTACCACAATCTATGTGTTTTAAAAATATCAGACTTTTTTTTATCTGCAGATATTTATGTATATATAAATAGGCGTGTCTTCGTAATGTAGGGCATAAACAGGTTTTCTTTCGCATGATATTATATAATGTTTGCATATAATTGGTGGACTAGTGAAAGCCCATATCATGCAGATGCGGCATATGCGCTGGGTCTGGACTGTTCACGTATATCAACAAAAGGGTCGTCAGTATAATATGGGTTATTGTTATACAGAACCATTGATCTAGATCTGGTCTGAACTGTTTCCTTATTCGAAAAATAATGATATATGAGCCTGCGCATGACAAACCTGCAAAAGGACCATTGCATCCAGCAAACCTGAGATGTGCACAATCTGATCAAAGTCTTTGCTGTTTGAATGAGTCTTTTAAGGCATCCGGATTAGCCAGAGAGCAACACGGGAAGACTGGCCAGACTGAATGTATATATAGGTTGATCTAAGTCTTCGCTGGTTTTACTAATCTTATTGTAGGTTTTGACATGCACAGGCCCATATGTTTTGTGAAAGAACTCCTTTAACCCTTAAGATGTCAAGAAAAACTGCATCAGAAAATATTGTCATTTTATGTCTTCTGCTTCATACTTTCTAACATTCGAAAACATTTGGCACGCATGCAAACAGTGTAGATCCCGATCAGACTGCTCCTCGGGTAGCAGTCTGCACGTTTTGCAACAAACCAGCTGACAACAAAGACAACGAGAATTGTTGTAATTGGCATATAAAGGTTTAAGTAAATTTATGATTTTAAAAATTCAGCCAAACTGTTTATTGCTCTATCCAGGACAAGCAATAATTGCCCCTTAGGAATAGGTAAATAACCCTTTAAACCCCGACTTTCTGAAGTACATTCTTTCGCCTTCTTATTAGGAATCGATATCTTTTAAAAATAATGTTTCAAATATATTTCTCTAAGTATAATTCGCTTACTGGCAAACCGTGTTGGTCCTGATGAGACGGTGCATTTTGAGCCTCATCTGGATCTACACTGTTTGCACAAGTATATGAACCGGTCTACAAGGTTGGAAGGTTTGAGACATAAATTTCTGGGATCAGCAGCGTAATTGCTCGGTCAACACTATTTTGGTCATATTGAACCTGTTACTTTATCTATCCATACTATGAATAATGGAGCCCATAACACGTTTAGTAAAAAGCGCTTCTACTGAATAGCCACAACATCTTTATAACAAGAGGCCCATGGGCAACTATGCTCACCAGAGCTCAGGTGCGCACTGCCCAATGGCAGCCATGTATTTTAACATGATATCATTTTAATCTACCAATTATAAAGTCTCCCAAATGAACCCCAATATCCAAATGAGCACCCATCTCGACTCAGTACCTGAAACATTAGACCTTTTCTGATGTAGAGGGTGTAGGTCATGGACCCAATGGAGCATTGGTTGGTATCACTAAATGCGTTTTTATCATAAGGAACAATATATATGGTGTAGCAGCGGGGATCTGTATGCCGGAGATATAAGGCCTCTGGACGGGTTGGGACTGCCCTGTTGATCCCAGGAAAGCCCAGGATTGCTGTTCCTAAATGTGTCTTATGATAAGGACCAAGAATATATATGGTTTATGGGTGGGAATCTGAATGGTTTCTGATATATGAGGCCCTTTTATGAAGTGGAGAGGAGAGGAATGGCCACTGCGGACCCCTAAAATTGGTGTGCTATTGATAAGGAACAAGAACATATATGATTGTGGGTTGGGGATTTGAATGGTTTCTGAAATATATGACCATCTAAAGTGGAGAGGCGGGGCACATTGCCCCTGCACAAAGTGACCCCCAGGCAAGTCTTATCATAAGAAACAAGAATATTATAGTTTAGGGGTGGGGATCTGAATGATTTCTGAGATATATGGCTTTTAATGAAGTAAAGCAGTGGGGCATGGCTCGGGCACACTGGAGTACTCCCAAGCTAGTGTTATTTGAATGCGTCTTATCATAAGGAAGATGAATATATATGCTTTAGGGGTGGGGCTCTGAACAATTTCTGAGATAAATGACCTTTTGTGAAGTGGTGGGGTGGGGCAAGGCCCTGGCTTGACCCGGGAGACCTCCAGGTTGGTGTCAATGAATTTGTCTTATCATAAGGAACAACAATACATATGGCTTACAGGTGGGGATCTGTAAAGTTTCAGAGATATTGGGTCTTTTATGAAATGAAGGGGTGGGGCACGACCCCGGCACATCCCAGGAGACCCCCAGGTTAGTGTCACTGAATGTGTCTTATCATAAGAGACAAGAATATATAAGGTTTAGGGGCGGGAACCTGAATGGTTTCTGAGATATATGGCCTTTTGTGAAGTGAAGGGGTGGGACAAGGCCCAGGCGCACCCAGGAATACCCCCAAATTGGTGTCAATGAATGCGTCTCTTCATAAGGAACAACAATATATTTGGTTTAGGGGTTGGGATCTGTAAGGTTTCCAAGATATTGGGACTTTTGTGAAATGGAGGGGTGGGGCATGAACCTGGCGCATCCCTGGCGGACCCCTAGGTTGGTGTCACTAAATGCGTCTTATCCTAAGGAAAAATAATATATATGGTTTTGGGGTTGGAATTTGAATGGTTTCTGAGATATATGGCTTTTTGTGAAGTGGAGGGGTGGGGCAAGGCCCCGGCGCACCCCGGGAGACCCCCAAGTTGGTGTCAGTGAATGTATCTTTTCATAAGGAACACTAATGTGTATGGTTTAGGGGTGGGTATCTGTAAGGTTTCCAAAATATTTGGGCCTATTTTGGAATGGAGGGGGTGGGACATGATCCCGGCACATCCCGGGGGACCCCCAAGTTGGTGTCACTGAATGCGTCTTATTATAAGGAACACGAATATATATGGTTTTGGGTCGGGGATCTGAATGGTTTCTGAGTTATATGACCTTTTATGAAGTGGTGGGGATGGGACACGGTCCCGGCACAACCTGTGGGACCCCAGGTTGGCATAAAAGCATATGACTGAGAAAAGTTTACTCATGGAACATTTCTATAAAAATTTTGTCAAAATATCTTCAAAGGCTTGGCAATAAATGCCATTTTTCTATTTCCCCCCTTATAAGTCTATGGAAACTCTAAGTTGCCATAGCAACCAAACTAAAGAGCCGAATTTCATAAAAAAAAAACACAAAACCTGTAAAGGCAAATATGGTGAATATGGTGAAGTGGAGGGGTGGGGCAAGGCCCCGGCGCAACCCGGGAGACCCGCAAGTTGGTGTCAGTGAATGTATCTTTTCATAAGGAACACTAATGTGTACGGTTTAGGGGTGGGTATCTGTAAGGTTTCCAAAATATTTGGGCCTATTATGGAATGGAGGGGGTGGGGCATGATCCCGGTACATCCCGGGGACCCCCAAGTTGGTGTCACTGAATGCGTCTTATTATAAGGAACAATAATATATATGGTTTTGGGTCGGGGATCTGAATGGTTTCTGAGTTATATGGCCTTTTATGAAGTGGAGGGGTTGGGGCACAGCCCCGGCACAACCTGGGGGACCCCAGGTTTGCATAAAAGCATATGACTGAGAGAAGTTTACTCATGGAACATTTCTATAAAAATTTTGTCAAAATATCTTCAACGGCTTGGCAGGAAATGCCATTTTTCTATTTTCCCCCTTATAAGTCTATGGAAACTCTAAGTTGCCATAGCAACCAAACTATAGAGCCGAATGTCATGAAAAACACAAAACCTGTAAAGGCAAATATGGTGAATATTTCCATAAAGTCTCAGCTTCATAGAGCATAGTGGTTTCTGAGGAGATGATTTTTAAGTTTTTTTTTCTATTTTTTGCATTTTGATTTCCATGGCAACCAACGAATATGAGCAGTAGGCTTAAAATCATATGGCAGAAAGTAGATTGCCTAAAGAACATTTCTATCAAACTTTTGTCAAAATATCTGCAGTGGCTTGGCAGAAAATGCCGTTTTTAAATTTTCCCCATTATAAGTCTATGGAAACTACAAGTTGCCATAACAACCAAACTAATGAGCCAATTTTCATAAAAAACACAAACTTCCAATCTAAGGATGCTACAGATAAAATTTGGGCCCAATCGGCCCAATGGCCCCAGAGGAGATGTTGTTTGAAAGTGTTGAAGGACGCAGACGACGGACAATTGCCTATCCTATAAGCTTTCCCCCCCCCCCCCCCCCCCCCGGAGCTGGTGAGTTAAAAATTGGTCTGTATTATTTGTGAGGGCATATCCTTCCCAATTTTATGGCAATATTCAAATGCACAGGAACATAAGACAATGTAAAATAAATGTTTTGAGTAATAGTGTCTGGTCAAGCACCTGGTCACCTAAATGATCGCGTCTCCCAAACGCATGTACACAATTATGGGTATGGAATAGTAGATAAACTGAATAGGGACATTAGGCACTTAGTTAACCGGATTAATTCGACCACAGGAAAAAGTCGCCAAAATAAACAGAAATACGCAAATACGTGTGTGACAAAGTTAATGTGTGCAAAATCATCGTGCGTATATGAAACGAATACGCATTGCGCGTATTGAGAAGTTTTAATCGTTCAGACGCATTGAGCATATCGATAAACAATACGCATTGCGTGTGCATGCTGACGCAGATGCACATATTAAAAACAATACGCATTGAGTGTGTAACAGAGTGTCCATACACAAACGCGTTTGGCGGATTTGAAATACGACAATCACAAATACGCAGTCGCCTCGATGTTTAAGAACAAGTGTTTGATAACTTTACCTAGGCGTAAAAAAAGTAGTTGTGTTTCTACTATCATGCTGAAAAAAATTTGGTCGGTAGGTGAGAGAAACCTTTTTTAGCTCACCAGAGCCGAAGGCTCCGGGGAGCTTATAGGATAGGCAGTTGTCCGTCGTCGTCGTCGTCTGTCCTATGACGTCAACATTTTCAAAGGACATCTCCTCTGAAGCCACTGGGCCGATTGAGCCCAAATTTTATCTGTAGCATCCTTGGGATGGGGGATTGAAAGTTTGTGTTTTTTATCAAAATCGGCTCATCAGTTTGGTTGCTATGGCAACTTGTAGTTTCCATAAACTTATAATGGGGAAAATTGAAAAATGGCATTTTCTGCCAAGCCTCTGCAGATATTTTGACAAAACTTACATAGAAATGTTCCTTAGGCAATCTGCCGTATGCTTTTAGGCCTACTGCTCATTTCTATTGGTTGCCATGGAAACCAAAATAAAAAATAAATAAAAAAATACTTCAAAAATCATCTCCTCAGAAACCGAATGCTCTATAAGGCTGAGAGTTTTTGGAAATATTCACCATATTTGCCCTTACAAGTTTTGTGTTTTTTATAAAATTTGGCTCTTTAGTTTGGTTGCTTTGCAACTTAGATTTTCCATAGACTTATAATGGGGAAAATTGAAAAATGGCATTTGCTGCCAAGTTATTGCAGATATTTTGACAAAACTTTTATAGAACTGTTCCTTGAGTAAATGTCTCTCAGCCATATGCTTTAATGCCAACATGGGGGTCCCCCAGGTTAAGCCGGGGCCATGACCCGCCCCATCCACTTCATAAAAGGCCATAAAACGCGGAAACCATCCAGATCCCCACCCCAAAACCATATATATTCTTGTTCCTTATGATAAGATGCATTCAGTGACACCAACCTGGGGGTCCCCTGGTACGTGCCGGAGTCATGCCCCACCCCCTCCATTCCATAAAAGACCCAATATCTTGGAAACCTTACAGATCCCCACCCCTAAACCATATATATTCTTGTTCTTTTTGAAAATATACATTCACTGACACCAACTTGGGGGTCTCCCGGGGTGCTCCTGCGCCTTGCCCCAACCCTTCTTCTTCAGAAAAGGTCATATATCTCAGAAACCATTTAGATCCCCACCCCGAAACTATATATATTCTTGTTCCTTATGATAAGACCCATTCAGTGACACCAACCTGGGTGTCCCCCGAGTTGTGCCGGGGTCATGCTCCTAGAAGCCTCCATGGTGCAGTGGTTACGCTATTCGCCTTGTAAACCAGGGATCGCAGGATCGATCCCGGGCTTCTCCTGACTTTCGGATGAGTCTTTAAACCGAGGTCCCGTCTCCGTATGACCTTAGCTGTTGGTGGGACGTAAAACTAAAACTCACTCACTCACGGGGTCATGCCCCACCCCCTCCATTTCTTAAAGGCCCAATATCTTGGAAACCTTACAGATCCCCACCCCTAAGCCCTATATATTCTTGTTCCTTATGAAGAGACTCATTCATTGACACCAATTTGGGGGTCTTCCTGGGTGCGCCGGGGCCTTGCCCCAACCCTCCACTTCACAAAAGGCCATCTATCTCAGAAACCATTCAGATCCCCGCCCCAAAACCTTATATATTCTTGTTTCTTATGATATGACACATTCATTGACACTAACCTGGGGGTACCCCAGGATGTGCCGGAGTCGTGCCCCACCCCTTCATTTCATTAAAGACCAAATATCTTAGAAACACCTCCACCGCTTAAGAGGCCTTATAACTCCGGTATACAGGTCCCCACTGCTACACCATATATATTCTTATTCCTTATGATAAGACGCATTTAGTGATTCCAGCCAGAGCTCCATTGGGTCCCTGCCCTACACCCTCTACTTAATAAAAGGCCTAATGTTTTAGATACTGAGTCCAGATGGATGCTCATTTGGATAAAGGGGTTCATTTGGGAGACTTTATAATTGGTAGATTAAAATCATATCATGTTAAAATACATGGCTGTCATGGGGCAGTGCCCACCTGAGCTCTGGTGAGCATAGTGGCCCATGGGCCTCTTGTATTATTTTATTTTTTTCCCTCGAAAATTACAGGGTCGGGCCTGTATTTATTTTATGTATTTTTGTTTTTGTACATGTATTTTTTTTTTTTTTTTGTTAATAAAGTTGTCAAGTTGAGATTTGGATTGTATATCATAATTCATTTTAAATGTTCAAAAAAGTCAGCCCTGTATTTTTGAAGGTACTAAATGACCAAAACTACAAAAGAATGTACTTAAAACGCGAAAATACTATGTGAAAATGCAAAGACGACACTGGGTAGGGTCGGATATTGAAAATGGCAGGGTTGATGTTTTAATTTTTATTTCGTGCTTTATTGATAAAACTAGTAGACAGGGTCGTTGGGTTAGCGAAAACACGGATATTTTTGGGTGGCCTTAGTTCACTTTTGGCTTTTATTTTCTTTACCTTCGCGGTCTGTATATTGTCACAATCCATCATAAAATCATTACGAGTACATCTATATAATTCTGACCCCTTAAACCCCATTTTGAAATAGTAAAACTGGAGTTGACTGAGATAAGCATTATTTTTTTTTCTGCTCAAAAACATAGATTGTTGGTAATCGTATAAACAACCTCACCGAGGCGATTCTGTCGAGTGCCCACGGTCTGTGGTTTGAGGAGAAACATGAAAAATATCAGGATTTTTATCTTAAAAAAGATAGATTCTGGGTAGTCATAAAAACAACCTCGCCGAGGCGATTCTCTCGAGTGCCCACGGTCTGTGTTTCGAGCATGCAGAAACATGAAAAATATCAGGTGTTTTATATGAAAAGTTTAGTTCTATTTATTTATTTATTTATTTATTTATTTATTTATTTATTTATTTATATATTTATTTATTTATTTTGGTGCTAAAATTTTACCAATATATTTGAATAGGCGTCAAATGTCAAAGAATGCAGATCCTTATACTGCTCCTCTCGGATCTGGATCTGCATTGTTTGCCCAGACATGTACGTATAAAAAAGGACTTATTCGTTTTGTTGGGAGCAGGCTATCTTGTGCATACCTCGCTAACTCTTAGTCATTATGTCTTTCACCGCTGTGGGTTCGAGCCTCGCTAGGGTCACATATGAGACGCCCAGTTCCGCAACGGAAGGTCCGGTGTTTTTTCTCCGGGCATTCCGGTTTTCGCCCACCTCTGATTAACGATCGGCTCGATATGAGTGAAATAATCTTGAAATGGCCATAAAACCCAAACCAAAGTACATGCCATTGACATCAGTTACATATTGCAATATTGGGTAAGAAATCAACAAATCGCATTACAGCTGACCAGTACAACAACATAAATTATATTAACCCTTATCTTGCTGTTCACGACAACCCCTATCTTTGCAAACAGTGTAGATCCAGATCAGATGGCTTCTAAAGAAGCCATCTGATCAGGATCCACACTGTTTGACATTGAGTTTATGAATTTGTAGGAATAAATTACATCAAGTAATCTGATTGGTTCATAGTCGGAAATGGGTGTGGCTTAAATGAATATACAGCAAGATAAGGGTTAAGTCGGATTAATGGCCATTTCTCATGATTCTTACTTGTGAAGAAATCTCTTCATGACTTCTAACCTCTACTTAGATAGCTAGGGTCGGTCTTTAAGTAAATAGGGGCTTAATTGCCCTTTTGGAGACATTATCACTGCATTGGGCCATTGGCTAAGAATATCTCCGAGTAAAAGAAGTAATTTTGTATGATTTGAGGTTTAACGTCCCCGTCAACACTGTAAAGGTCATTTTGGAGACGTTGCTTCCAATTTTGTGGGACTTGTACCCGACATTGAGATGAAATGACATCTCAAGTCCTGCCGCCCAATTATAAAACCAATAGGGTTTATAAGCATGGGCACCGCTTTGCCTGGGCAGGCTTAGATCCTCTAAGCGGTTTACCAGTACTCGTGTGCGTGTCGGTTTCAGCTCTGCGTGGAAGCATCATGCAGCCCATCTATTTCTTCAAGCCCCGATGGGCGGGGGCCGATAACAGAAGTAAAGTTTATTTATCTATTTATTTATTTATTTCGAGTATAAGTGCACATCCTTTTCATCAGAAACTTAGAAAACTGCGCTTTTTGAATCAGAGGAAGGGAAATAATGACTTTGAAAAGATTTCAAGATCAGTCTCAACGACGGAAAGCCGCCAACCAGACTACCGCCTGATCACCAGTTTTAGGTTCATGTTTTTCATTTACAGTTTATTTATTTATTTATTTATTTTATTTCATTTATTTTATTTATTATGCCCCTTCCCCTGAAAGGGGAAACACATTGTTTTGCTATGGTTCTGTGCGTCTGTCTGTCCTTTGTTAATCCTTATCCCGTTGAACACGACAATGTCTACCTTTGCAAACAATGTAGATAAAGATCAGATGGCTTCTACACCGTTTGCCATCTAGCGAATACATTTTATCATCAGGAAAGCACGCATATATAATTTTGACCCCACTTTTATACAGTGAAATTGGGGTTTAAAGGGGTATATATTATTTTTCTTATTTCGGCTGAAAAAGATCGTGGGTACTGTGCTGGTTAGAACTGCCTCGCCATGGGCCATTATACTCAAAATAAATAAATAGATAAATAAACTTTACATTCTTAGCCATTGCAGTTATAATGTCTCCTAAAGGGCAATATTAAGCCCCCTTATTTTCTTTGAGTGATTAAAGAAAAAAAAAATACTTAAACATGGTGTCGGCAAACGTCCTAAATGGCATTTTGAGGGATTAACCAACATTCGTGACCTCATATTTCTTTTCAGTAATTTCGCACAGGACAGGACAGATGAATTTTCATTTCTTTCAAATTAGACCCTTAAAGAGCCGAGAGGAAGACCACGTTTTAAACTAGAAATGTGCCAATACGTCGCAGATGCCCCCACCCATAGGCCTACCTCACCCCGAAACAAAACAGAAAAAAAAAAAAAAAACATGCTGCAACAGCAGCCGTCATTCGTCAGCATGCCTCACTTGAAAAACGGTCCTTGAGGTCATACGCATTGGTGGGAATATTTAGGGGATAACTGTATTCAAAATTGTCATTTGGGGAGGTAAATCGGTGGTTTTACGGTCGGAAATTTCGTTTTACGGCGACGCGTCAGCGGAGCCGTAAAACGGAATTTGCGACCGTAAAACCACCGATTTACCTCCCCAAATGACAATTTTCAATACAGTTATCCCCATTCTAATGCACTTATTCGGTTGTTTTGTTAAAAATTGTACTATTTTGCACAAAGTGGCAGGCGTTGTGAGCTGCGTAAAACCAAATGTCAGCCAATGAAAAACGACGTTACGTGGTGACGTCGGATTTCCGACAGTATATCGTGGAATATACTGTCGCAAATTTTTGACGTTATCCAATCAGACGTCGCGTTACATACGTAAGTGCATTAGAATGCCGATTAAACAAATAACTATCGTCATAACCAATATGAACCCGATCCAGTAAATAATTTGGAAAATATTAGCTTTTAGAGAATGTAACGTTAATTTTCTTCTGAGGCTGGGTCAGTGTTGTGGCTAAATAAAATTTTGAATCTGCATCTATCACCATTCCAAATAATCGGAAGACATTCCATCACTTGGTTTGGAAAATATGAACCGTAAAAACATTAAAATCATCACAAATTTCTGTGATCTTGACCTTGAGGTCAGGACTGCGGGTATGGCTAAATAAAACGTTGGACCTGTTGATATCATCATACTAAATTTGAAGCAAATCCATGATATGGTTTGGAAAGTATGAGCTCTAAAAAACTTAAAATTAAAACAAAAATCATTGTCTGTGGCCTTGACCTTTAGATCACATGCATGGGCGGGGGTATTGCTGAATATCACCGTGGACCTGTATCTATCATCAGACCAAATATAAACCCAATGCAGAGCATGACTTGGAAAATATCAACTCTTAAAACATCTAACTAAAAATTTCCAAGTCTATGACCTTGACCTTGAAATCATACCGAACATGGGTGGGGGTATTGCCAAATAAAGTTTTGGACCTGTGTCTATCATCATAGCAAATCTAAAATAGAGTTCTTTTAAAATTTTCAATATTAAATATTTCTAAGTCTATGACCTTGGCCTTGAGGTCATGAGCATGGGCGTGGAATTATTGCTGAATAAAACTTTGGACCTATATCTATCGTCATATTAAATATGAACCCAATCCATCATAACAGATCAGGTTCTACCTTGCACAAATACCTTAATCTAGGCCTTTAGCATTAAATATTTCTAAGTCTGTGACCTTGTCTTTGAGGTTATGGCATGGTGGGGGTATTGTTGAATAAAACTTTGGACCTATATCTGTCATCATACAAAGTATAAACCAATTCCATCAAATGGTTTGGAAAATATGAGTTTTAAAATGTTAAGGCTCTACCTGTTAACAAAAATCTTATCCTGAGGTTACAGGATCAAATGCGTACGTACGTACGTACGTACACACACGTACAGACGGACGTACATACATACGCACGAAGGAAAACCGAAAAACAATTTGCCCCCGCCATCGGCATGATGCCGGGGGCATATAGCTTGCCCGCTCCGAAGGTGTAGTCATTCACATATACACCGCGAATGGCTTTTTTCATTGAGCACAGTTACACAACAAACTCGGTGAGTTCAAAGTAACAAGTATATGGATGCTCGTTTGAAGCACCAACATCCTTTGTTTGAGACCAAAATTAAGGATTAAGGAAAATAAGGTATTCCAACGTAAACCCCCTTTGTATTTAAAGTGGGGTTTACAACACCCCCATGGCCTAATAGGTAAGAGCGCTGACTCTTAATCATTAAGTCACTCACCGCTGTGGTTCGAGCCTACTCGGGTCACCTGTGAGATGCCCAGTTATGCAACTGAAGGTCAGGTAGTGATTCTCTGGGTACTACTGTTTTTGCCCACTTCTGAGTAACTATATCAAGTCGAAATAAGCGAAAATATTTTGAATTGGTCGTAATACCGGAACAAAAAGTGGAGTTTACAAGACCGTCCATAACTGAGGCGATTAATAACCATTATGCAGGGAATATCGGGTTCTACAAATATCTACAGTACTGTTCGTATTTCTGCTCAAAGACACAGGCTGTGGTAAAATCCACTTTAATTAAAAAAAGTTGTGTTTACCAGGTATTTGCTCATTTCTGCTCAAATATAGTCTGTTTGGGTTCGTAAATTAAACTAAAAAACTGTCACAAATTTTCGCTAGATCTCGGACCCAATATATGTATGATAGATATATGTCATTTTCAGAGCCTTAAAGGGATTGATATGCTCAAAGTAAACCTCACGAATTTTCGCCTGAAAAAAAATGTAATTCATCCCATGCAAGCCTATATAATGTTGAGCCCCTTAAACCCCAATTTTATGTAGTGAAACTTGGGATTACAGGGGTATACATTATTTATCTTATTTGTGCTCAAAACACAGATTATGGGTACTCGTTGAACTGTCTTGGCAATGATGATGATGATGATTTCATGTTTAACGACGCGTCAACCCTCTTTGTGGGTCATAAGCGTCAAACGGTTAATGGTTAAACGGCATGAACAATTATGATGATATTAAAAGTAAAAAGTCAGAATGACGATGTATAAAAATCTGAAACAGTTAAATCTTATGAAAACTTGAGTCCAACTTCTTTTAAGAATAAAATAATATTATCAACAGATACATCTCGAAACAGTTGTTGCAAAGTGTCAGCTTTGAAACATAAAATACGTGAGGGTGAAAAGTCAACACAGTCAATTAAGATATGTTTCACAGTGAATGGCTGATCACAACCTACACAAGAAGACTGATCATCACCATTAAAAATATAAGAATGAGTAACTCTAGTATGGCCGATGCGCAGTCGTGTTAATACTACGACCTCTTTTCTGGAAAACTGTGGAGGAGAGCATTTTGTACTAACGACAGGTTTAATGGCATGGAGTTTGTTATTTATTGCACGGTCCCATTCGCCTTGCCATTCCGACAAGATGTATCTGTTGATAAATGGTTTAAAATTATTAAAGGGAATTTTAAAAACAGTTGGATCACGATTGAGCGATTCCTTTGCTTTCTTGTCAGCATATTCATTGCCGACAATGCCAATATGGCTCGGAAGCCAACAAAACAAGATTTGGTGTGTTTTAGAAATTTCATGATGTTTTTCGATCAATTTTTGAATTTGAGGATTTTTAGATGATGAATGGTCTAAAGCCTTAAGCACAGAAAGTGAATCAGAAAATATAATTGCTTTTTGAATTATTGAAAAACTGATAAAATCTAAAGCTAGGTCTATTGCTTTGGCTTCAGCTGTAAAAATAGATGAACCATCTGGAAGGCGCATGGTTTTGTGCGTATCTTTAGAAACAAACGCACAACCAACTTTATCTCCTTCTTTGGAACCATCAGTATAGACTTGCTGGTATTCATTGTAACGTGACTGCAGTACCTGGAAGTTTTGTTTGAGAAGTATCGGATTTGATTCGGATTTTTTGCCATCATGCAAGTCGAACAGAATAGAAGGTTGTTTAATACTCCAAGATGGAACTTCGGCGGTTTCGTGTTTTTGAATATTTTTAAGGTCGATGCCTGAATTTTCTAGCAGTGGTAAAATTCGTAATCCAAAAGGTTTGATTGCTGTGGGTTTAGTTTCATACTTATCTATAAATTGAGGTGGAAATGAAATTTTGGATGCCGGGTTAGATGGATTAGCAGCAATTCTAATAGCATACTGAAGAGAAAGTTTCTCTCTGCGCGAAGTTAAAGATGGTTCACCTGCTTCTACATAAAGGCTTAATACGGGAGAAGTACGAAAGACTCCCATAGCCAGACGAAGGCCTTGGTGATGGATAGTATCCAATGATTTTAAATAGGACTTTCTGGCAGAACCATAAACAACAGACCCATAATCTAATTTAGATCTTATTAAAGACCGGTAAAGATGTAATAAAGTATACCGATCTTCTCCCCAACTTGTATGGGCTAAAACTTTCAAAAGATTCAAAGCTTTTAAGCATTTCGCTTTAAGATATTTAATATGGGGAATAAAAGATAACTTTTGATCAAATATGACCCCAATAAATTTGGCTTCTTCAACAACAGGAATATGTGATCCGTATAAAAACAAGGAAGGATGTTCGTGTTTCTTCCGTAGTTTACAAAAATGAACACACTGCGTTTTCGACTTGGAGAACTTGAAACCATTTTTATCAGTCCATTCTTCTATTCGTTTTAAATTTTGTTGCAACTTTCGTTCAATTGTTTTCATATTTTTTGAACGGTAACATATACAGAAATCGTCAACATACAAGGAACAATCAGTTTTGTCGTCCAAACATTGTACAATATTGTTTATTTTGATGTTAAATAGCGTAGTTGAAAGAATACTACCCTGTGGGACACCCTGTTCTTGATCATAGAAATCTGACAGGGTAGACCCCACACGCACCTGAAACATGCGCTCCCCTAAAAAGCTTTCAATAAAACTGGGAAGTTTTCCTCTTAAGCCAATGTTATGGAGATCTTTCAATATACCATAACGCCATGTTGTATCATATGCTTTCTCCAAGTCGAAAAAGACAGCTACTACGTGTTCTTTGTTAATAAAAGCATCTCGTATAAATGTTTCTAGTCTTATTAAATTGTCATTGGTACTGCGTTCCGAACGAAAACCCGATTGATATTCTGAAATGAGGTTGTTGGACTCTAAGTACCAGACTAATCTCTTGTTTATCATTCTCTCCAATGTTTTACACAAACAACTTGTCAAAGCTATCGGACGATAATTTGTAGGTTCTGCATGATCTTTCCCTGGTTTCGGAATTGGTACAACTGTAGCTACACGCCAGCTCTCAGGACAGACCCCCGTTTCCCAAATATTATTAAAGATATCTAAAAGTGTTGTAAGAGAACTTTTTGGCAGATGCTTAAGCATCTGATAATGAATTTCATCGGGGCCGGTTGCCGTATCATGTGATTTTTCAATGGCTTCAACTAGTTCGGATAAGTTGAAAGGTGTGTTGTATTCTTCGTGATTAAGGGATTTGAAGTTAAGTTTTCTTTTCTCCTGGTCCTTTTTGAAATTTCTAAAAGTGTCAGAATAATTACGCGATGATGAATTATTCAAGAAAGTGCTCCCAAGAGTATCTGAAATATCTTTTTTTGTTGAAGCTATTGTGTCAAATTCAGTATTTAAATGTGTAAAACTAGAGGACTTTGTTTTTCCTGAAATTTTTCGTACCATACCCCAAACCTTTTTAATGGGGGTTTTGTAGTTCAATTTGGAGACATATTCTCTCCATGACTTTCGTTTTGAAGCTCGGATTGTTCGCCGAGCTTTAGCTCTAAAAACTTTTACGTCGTTTAGCTTTTCTGAAGTGGGACTTTTGCAGAACTTATTTAGAGCCTGTTTACGCTTTTTAATAGCTTCTTTACAGTCATTATTAAACCAAGGCTTGCTTTTCTTAGTATTTGTGGAGGTCTTTGGAATGCATTGTTCTGATATATTAATAAGTGTATCTGTGAAATCAGAAACAATGTCAGATGATTCATTTAAGTGATCAACTGTTAACTCTTCTTCACATAAATTATGGAATAATTCCCAGTCGGCTTTATTCATTTTCCACTTCTGGTTACAGTCTTCATCTGGTTCGTTTACGCTCTCAATTATAACAGGGAAGTGATCACTTCCGCACTGATCATCATGAACAGACCAGTCATAGTCCAAGAAGAGAGATGGGTGACACAAAGAGAGATCTAAAGAAGACAAATGACCTGTCGCAGGGTGAAGGTAAGTATAAATTCATCAAGCAAAGATCGCTCTTTGCAATAAAATCTTCGACAAGTGCTCCTCTGTTATTGATATCTTTACAGCCCCATAGAATATTGTGACCATTGAAGTCGCCAACTAAAAGATATGGCGATGGAAGTTGACTCAGCAATGAGTCAAGATGTTCGGGCTTTAAAGAAAATGTGGGTGGGATATATAGAGAGCAAATTGTAGTTTCTTTATCCAGAGAAACCGATACTGCTACAGCTTGTAGGTCTGTTTTTAATTTGATCTCTCTTTGTGGTAAACATGATTTAACAAAAATTGAGCTGCCACCAGATGGTTTGTTACCATCAGAATAGATATAGATGTATGTATTGAAACCCCTGACATCTATGTTGTCATCAGTTTTTAAAAAAGTTTCTTGCAAACAAAACACCGATGGGGTTAGTAGCGAAATAAGTAATAAGAGTTCATTATAATTCGATTTAAGACCTCGACAATTCCATTGTATTATTTTGTGTTTTAAATCCATTTTATGGAGAGATATTCAAAAGACTAGAAACTATTATGGAGGTTCAATTGGTGATATAGATCTGCTACCACCAGCTCGTGGTGTGGCTGACCTCGATCTGTTATTGCCACTTGGTGATGATGGAGTTTCAGCGAACTCCATATCACTGTCACTCAAAGATCCGAATCTGTTCTGAAATTTTATATTGTCTCTTTCCATTTTCCGTTGTCTGTCTGTTTGTCTTTGAGACAAGTGATGTTTTTTGATCGGATCTTCCGATCCCTTATTAGTTCGACCTGAGTCGGGTTTTTCTTTTACATTCGGCGCTGGCTTCGGTACGGTCGCTGTCGACCGATCCGAAGCAACCTGGATTGCGCCATTTGATAAAGTGATTGAACTTTGTGGTGCTGGAGTGGGTTTACTCCATGCACCAGATTTTTTCAGTTCAGCTATGTATGATTCAGCAGTCTGTGTTGCGGAGCTGGTACATTTTACACCAGCACCCTTTGTGATGCTGGCGAAACTGGTGGTTGGTGTTATGTATCGCTCTTCGACAATTTTCCGCGCTTCTGGGAATGTTATCCCCCTTTGGTATTTGACGGTGAGTATTTCTTTTTCTTTTTTCCACGCCGGGCAGTCTCGGGAGAAAACAGCATGTTTGCCATCACAATTTACGCATTTGGGTTCATTTTTGCAGTTGAGATGATTATCAACATGCTTTTCTTCACCACAATTAGGACAGAGTTTTTTTTCTCTGACATCTGCTTTCGTGATGGCCAAAAGCCTGACAAGAGTAACATCTAAGAGGGTTTGGGATGTATACCTCTACGTTAATGGAAAGATATGCTACTTTGATTTTCTTGGGTAGAATTGGTGTATTAAAAGTCAACACATAAGTTGCTGTTGGTTTTAGTACACCATTTCTACGGACTTTGATGTTACGAACACCAATTACTCCTTGTTCCTTCAGGTTATCAATGATCTCTTCGTCTGAACAAGGACGCAGTTCTGGACTGCGAATCACTCCTTTAGATGAGTAAAGTGTATTGTGAAGAGATATTTTTACTGAAAGATCAAAGAGCTTTTTGGTGGCGAGCAGACTTACAACTTGCTGTTTTCTCTCGAGTTCCAAGAGAAGGTCACCTGATTTGAGTGATTTAATACTCTTTGGGTGTCCGGCTATGGCGACAATACTTTTCTCGATAACAAAGGGAGAAAGGCTTGACACAGTTCGTGTATCGTCAAGCGACGTGACGACCAAGAAACGCGGAACATTGTCAAAGTTTGGTTCAGCAGACTGCTGACTCGATTGTTGACTTGACTGCTGACTGGATTTTTGACTGCGTTCACCCGATTCGGATGAATCCTCGTCTTTTTTACGTTTAGGTGCGTTGCGGTTAGGTGCGTGGTTGCGGTTATGTTTGTTTTTAGGAGCCATAAGAAAAAAATCCTAGTTTCGTCCCAAGTGCTCTCCGCCCTCCACGGAGCCCTACAAGGGAACACCATAATGGAGTGGTTATCCAACTCGCAGGTGTTAGAAATACACGTGAGATATACTCGTATAAACAAAATGCCTACACGATTGATCCGTTAAGCCACAGCCTTCTAGAGATAAAAAGACAGAAAAGGGTAAGGTAAATGGGCATATGGTTGGTATCAGGAAAGATACAAAAAGAGTTGAAGAGAAAGCAAAGCGGTATCTCTAGGGCTCGGCGTGACCAGCCGATTGACCGTGCCGGACCGCACGGCCACCCGTCTACACCGAAAAGCCAGGCCAAAGAGGCGTGTTGGGTACCTGAAGCACCGCCACCTCAGGTAACCCTCAACCTCCAGGATCCCTTCTTCCGGCTTACAGGACGCCACCCACGGCAAACGGGTGGTACTTCCTTTAGCTCTTCCCAGTGGGCACAAAGACCACAGCGGCAATGTGCCCAGTGGGAATTGAGCCCCCAGGGCCACGGCAAGGCAGGAAGTCTATTACCTGGGGGACTGTCTTGGCAAGGCGATTCTAAAGAGTACCCACAATGTGTGTTTTAGCACACATAGGTAAACTATTCTGAGAACTTTATATCTGGAAGTTTTCAGTTTTGGTGTTAAAATCTCAATATATTTGAATAGGCGTGTTTTGAAGACCAAAGCTTTCGTCATGTTTTCAAGTCCATATAATGAACACTCTTGTAAAGTAGAAGTAAAACAAAGATCAGGAATCGATACAATTAACTTACTCCATCCATCAAAGACACCAAAGGGAAAGAAACACAAACATGAAGCGACCAGACCATAATGGAAACCTAAACAAAGGAAGGCCATATGGACAGTTACTTTCCCAGAAAATGGCCAAATGACCATCTAAAATAAAAAGACACAAGTGATACACACAGTAAGTAACAAACAACAACATAAATAAACCGCCACAGAAGAAACGCCTTGGAACGGTCAGTGGAAAGAATTCCACTGGGGGGGGGGGGGGGGGCTTAAATCGATTTTACATGGCCATAATCCTCGCCCTTACCTCTGTCGCGGTATACACTAATTTTGTTTAGTCCGCATGAAGGCTTCCTAACTCATCAGTGTAACATCTCCGAGAACATACAAATAAAAAAATTACAGAGGTGAAACAAGGTTGAGGTCTCGACAGCATACAACAACAGAATAGCTGGAGCAAAAGAAAACCAACAGTTATACTCCGAGGGGCCCGACCAAAGACGTTAACCCACTTTATATAGGAAAAGGTCTGTTTTAAATGGGTAGAAGCCTCCGTGGTGCAGTGGTTACGCTACTCGCCTTGTAAACCAGGGATCGCAGGATCGATCCCGGGCTTCTCCAGACTTTCGGATGAGTCTTTAAACCGAGGTCCCGTCTCCGTATGACCTTAGCTGTTGGTGGGACGTAAAACTAAAACTCACTCACTTTTAAATAGGTAGGTATCATGAGTTTCCGTTTTGTTCTAAAATTCTAGAGAGTGGGTAGTCGTTAGAACCGCCTCAACGAGGCGGTACATGTACATGTACAAACGCGCACCTAAAGTCTATATATAGAAAAAAATTATAATGAAACAAATCATACAAGTGATACGAAATATAAAATTACAGGATACGAACGTCGTATGGTTTGCATCGGTATTCACAACACAGTCCAACACAGTCTCGTTTCGATTTTCTTTTCAGATTTTTATTAGACATCTAATATTGGTCGGTTATGCAGTTCCATGCAGATTGCACCCACCAGTCGGGGCTTGGAAAAATAGATTGGGCTGCATGATGATTCCACGCAGAGCTCTGCGGCCCCCGCCCATCGGGGCTTGAAGAAATATGGTGTTAAATATGTTCCACCATACGAAAGAATCATACAGTCCCGCCCACTGGGGCTTGAAGAAATAAATGGGCTGCATGATGCTTTCACGCAGAGCTGAATCCGACCCGCACACGTGTACTGGTAAACCGCTTAGAGGATCTAAGCCTACCCAGGCAAAGCGGTGCGCACGAATCGGACCGTCCATGCTTATAACCCTATTGGTTTCATTGGGCTACAGGGCTTGAGATGTCATTTCATCTCAATGTCGGGTAATAGTCCCACAAAATTGAAAGCAACGTCTCCAAAATGACCCTTACAGTGTTGACGGGGACGTTTAACCTCAAATCAAACAAACAAATCCACGCAGAGCTCAAACCGACCGCCCATAAACACTGGTAAACCGCTTAGAAGGTCTAAGCCTGCCCAGGCAAAGTGGTGCGGGTCGGACCGTCCATGCATATAAACCCTATTTGTTTCATTGGGCGGCAGGGATGAGATGTCATTCCATCTCAATGTTGGGTAAATGTCCCTCAGAATTGAATCCAAAGTCTCTTAAATGTTTTAAATAGTGTTGACGGGGATGTTAAACCTCAAATCAAATAAACAAAGCGATAACGTCTTCGAAATGGCCACTTTTACCGTAATATGACCCATCTAACCTGCAAATGTGCTATAAAGTGATGATCTCAGATTAGCAATCGAACGTACATGTATGTTTGTGATGCTACAAAAATATTCCCGATCAGACTCCACCACGTTTTGTTCAGTACATATTCTCCACGTTTATAAGCAATAGGCAAACTATGAGAATAAAGTTCTATTTTCTTCTTCTTCTTCTTCTTCTTCTTCTTCTTCTTCTTCTTCTTCTTCTTCTTCTTCTTCTTCTTCTTCTCTTCACCCGCTTTTTGAGTCAACTGGATGGCCGGATTCCCCGCGTTAAGGCTCGAAAAGGGATCCTAAGCTTGAACCCATTTCGTTGAACCCTTAAATAGCTGTACTTTATGCAAACAGAGTAGATTTCATACTTCGATGACGACTTATGGGAATTGTTTCCTCCCTGGGCTTAAATGTACAGTGTTTCTAGCTGAACATTTGTCGCAGAGAGAGGGAAAGAGAGAGAGAGAGAGAGAACGTTAACAAGTTTTATATATAAAAAAAACTGAGTAAAATGTGGGATGTACGAGGGAATACATTTTCTTTTCCTATCAACCGTAAATCTTAAGTATTCAATGTGGCGGTTTATACGAGAACCCACAACCTTTGTTAGAGTAAAGGGAAAGTATCACAATATTTCGTTTGAGAGAGAGAGGGAGGGAGAGAGAGAGAGAGAGAGAGAGAGAGAGAGAGAGAGAGAGAGAGAGAGAGAGAGAGAGAGAGAGAGAGAGAGAGACAGACAGACAGAGAGAGAGACAGACAGACAGAGAGAGAGAGAGAGATCATGTAAATACGATCATATAATGAACATCGCTATATACCTAACATAAGTTTTTGGCAACTGTTTTTTTTTTTTTTTCAATTTCTGCTCTGAGACGGGCATACCGAACTTATTTTAACGCAGTCTACAAGGGAACTAAATCCATAAAATCCATAAAATAAGCATAATCTTTTATTGCCAGTTATTTCCCCGTTGACCGCTGACCATCGGGACAAGTGGTCTCGCTTACCTGTATTATTAGAAGCATTCTGATTTACCTGTATATTTCTGAACGAGAATCTCGCCGTTTTGTGAGATTTGAGTGTTTTTGTATTGAGAACAAATGTGTACTAGATTTTGAGTCATACACTTAGGATAACATATTTATGCGAAATCAGCCCCCGCCCATAGGGGACGTTAAACCTCAAACCAAACAAACAAACAAAATCTATGCGAAATATTGCTATCGATCATGGCTAAAGGAATAGCATTTATCAGATGCTAATTTGTTAAATATATTATATTGCTCAAAACGTAGATTGCGGATGATACAATGAGGCGGTTCTAACGAGTACCCACAAACTTATTTTTGAGCAGAAATATGAAGAAACAAAATTTATACCCCTGCAATTTAATGCAATTATTTAATTATGTGCAAGACGATTTTATATATCTGGATAGTCCTGTGCTCGCTATCTAAAGGTGAACGTTGTGCTCGATATTTGTGAAATATTCTTAAATTGGTAAGGTCACCAAGCTCAAAAATATCTTTTTAAACAATAACAGGTCCTGTTGTATGAATGTCATTTGACGTGTCACCAGTAACAATTCTGATTCTGATTCTGTTGAGAAATGCAAGTTCACTTTACGGAGGAAGACAATGTAGTTTTTCTCCGGGCACTCCGTTTTTCGCTTACCTTTGATGAACGATCGGCTCTATGTATGTGAAATATTCTTGAAAAGCCGTAAAACCCAATTAAAAGAAATGAGTTTGTTTTTTGTTATTTTAAAAATATATCTTCAGTTCTGCTACAGTGACAGGTATATTAAGCCTGAGAGAGAGAGAGAGAGAGAGAGAGAGAGAGAGAGAGAGAGAGAGAGAGGGAGACAGAGACAGGAAAACGAATGCTGGATATGTATCTTTATTTCATAACATATGCTATTCCATTCAAATACAAAATATGACATTTGAGCCGACTCATGAGAAAATAAACCTTAGGATTGTCCGTTTTATGATTGATTCATGCGCAGCCACTTAATAGGGCCAGAAGCATGGCTCTTTACCTGGCCAACATTACATGACTGCGAACAACAAAGGCTCGGACGAGACTGCGCGTATGCGCAGGCTAGCCTAAGCCTTTGTTTTTCGCTTATGTGATAAGTACCCTTTTCTCATGGGCTGGCTCATTTTAATGACGACAGTTCTTAATATTTGCAGTGATATTCATAAAGGTGTGAAATCAACATGAAATTGATGATCGACGTAATTATATAATACAAGATACTTGAACAGGCGCTGTCATTAAAACCATAAAATTCAACAAATATTAAGCCGGTGCACAGCAAAATCTTCATTTAGACATGTGCGTACAGCGAAGACTCACATCAGCCTACGCATCACGCGCAGTCGGGTCTGAGTCTTCTCTTTCCGCCTGGGACAACCTTTGGGTCCTTTGCTATCCCTCGATCGTCCAGTGAAGACTCTGATCATACTGCGCGGATGTACATGGCTGATATTAATTTCGCTGTCTTGGAGATGCTAGGTCTAATATAACCAAGTCCCAAGAAAGTTGCTATTGTCTGATTAACCCATTTAACTAAGCCTAGAGTCCCATAAATGGATATTGGCAAACAGTTCAGGCCCAGATCAGACAGTCAGAATGCGGAGTCTTATCAGGACCTACACTGTTTGCATGAAACATGGGTATTTCTGATAAAAGAAAAAAAAGCAACCAGACACCCCTAAAAGTGGAAATGGGCATGTTTGAAATATAGAGTAGAACAGTCGACTAGGCATAAATGGGTTAAAATCACTCCGACAAAAAAAATGTAGAGCGTTTAAAATTAGGCAAAACGCATCGTGATCTGACATTTAACCATAATTAACCGAAAAAAAGATGTTTATCAAAGACAACCCCTCCCTACACTGGGATGCGCAATATAAGCGCTTAAGATTGATTTTGATAAAGATTTTAAATTTTATTTTTTCTCCGCGCGGTTTAGCTCATCACGAAAACACGCCTATATAATTTTGACCTCCTTGAACCCCACTTTTATATGGTAAAACTGTGGTTTCCGGGGGTCGATGAGGCGGTTCTCACGAGTGCCCACAATCTATATTTTGAGCAGAAATAAGAAAAATCACAATTTTTCATCATAAAAGTTTCATTTTTTCGGCGATAAAGGTGGCAATGTAATTGTATAGGCGTTTTTGCGTAATGTCCTGACAGTTTATGTATTATGTTCCTGGCTTTGCATCTCATTTCTTACCAAATCTACGAGTTTATCGTGTTTCTTTATTCGGGTAGTCTTGCCAGTCAAAGACTTATATTTTTCTTTCAGTTCATTGACAGACATTGTTTCCAAAGGCTTTTCATTTTCTTTTAACTCTGCTTCAAAATTTTCGTTCACAGTTTTTACTTCAATTTCTATTCGTCTCATTTTCATTGCATGATTAGCCTTTTTTGTTTCCGCCCAAAATCTATCATTCACTTTACTATAACACCGTTTTTGTCTGTCACAGTTTGACTCTATCAAAAGTTCTAGCCTTTTTACGCGCTTTTAACTCATCTATGGTAGGGTCATGTTTATTGCTTCTTTTCTGGTGAATAAATTTTATTTCATCATTTATCTTCTCTACTCCCTGTCCACTGAAGTCCGCAAGGCTACCGTACTTTTTGATAAAGCTCGGCACGTGGTACAGTAAAGCATGCATATACGGCGTAACTCGACCGAAACCCAAGCGTCCTTTTTTCTCAAGTGTATAGAAAATATACCTCTTATTATATTAGGATACTATACCTTTGTAATTTAGTCTATATTTCATGTCCATAAATGACATTTATTAAATGATAATTTGAGCCAGCCAATGCGTAAAGGGTACTTTTCACATAGGCGCAAAAATAAGAAAAAAAAGTGTACTGCCTTACTACCCATTTCCATAATTTACCCAAATCCACCTGAAAAAAACCCAAATCCACTTAAATTTTACCCAAATCAACTTGCAATCAATAGAGAAACATGTGTTTTAGGTGTTTTATAGTGCCTGTATCTCAAAATGGATAGTTTAGAGCCAATAAACAAGCAGACGGCAATAATTTGGTGACAGGAAAACTTTTGTCACCGGTTACTAAATACCGCACATACCTAAATCAACGAAAACCGCCGGACATTCAAAAGTCCTTCTCTTTCATACGACAAATATCACAATTTTATAGGAATATCCAAATTTCATATCTATAAATTCTTCAAATTTGTCCATAAAATATACTTTGGAGGAGGCCTTTCGTTAATTTCAGTATGTGCGGTATTTACTGTTAGGTCAATAAAACTTTTAATCTCACCAATTGTATTCTACTTATTTTGGCTCTAAACTATCCATTCCAGGATATAAGCACTATAGAACATCTAAAACGTGTTTCAATTATTGATTTCAGGTGGATTTGGGTGTTTAAGTGGGTTTGGGTGGATTTGGGTAAATCGTTCCGCCTGCTCTAAAATATAGATTTTGGGTATTCGTTAGAACCGCCTCGATGAGGCGGTTCTAAAGAGTACCCACAATCTATATTTTGGTATTCGTTAGAACCGCCTCGATGAGGCGGTTCTAAAGAGTACCCACAATCTATATTTTGAGCAGAAATAAGAAAAAATATCACAAATTTTCATGTTAAAATTTTCATGGTTTCGGCGATAAAGGTGACAATGTATTTGTATAGGCGTGTTTTCATAATGAATATCATAATATTTAATTATCTGCAAATTTCTATTATGACAATTGCTGATATTTTTTTTTATTTCTGCTCAAAAAGATAGATTGTGGGTGCTCGTTAAAATCGCCCCGATGAGACGGTTCTAACGAGCAACCACAATTTATGTTTTTGAGCAGAAAAAATAAAATAAAATAATGTATACTCCCGTTAAGCCCGATTTTCACTATATAAAGTAGGGTTTACCAGGGTATACACTTCACGGAGTTAACGTAATGTGCAACTAAGAGCCTGAAATAAATATTGTGGGTAGCAGAAAATAATAATAATAATAATAAGAAGAAGAAGAAGAAGAAGAAGAAGAAGAAGAAGAAGAAGAATAAATATTATAATAACAAGAGTAATGAAATGTAGTGGTTAATAACTCAGGCGCTGCTCTTCTGGTGATTATCCTTTCCACAGAATACGTGTCTGGTAATACGCGAATACTTAAACTTTGCACACGCGTTTTTCTCAAAATGACTTTAGGTAATTGGTTTCCTTCATGCAAAATTGTATAATTCTTGACCGTTAAGTTACAACGACTAGGTTTTGACAAAGCCATGATGAAAACATGAATAATTTGCTATATATTAATGTAGGACCCTTATAGTCTGCGGTCATCTTTTAAGTATTATGGCCTCAAAACAGACGGAGAGGTGCTAACAAACAGATACTTACTCAATTAAAGATTATTTCGAAATGCCAATTAAGACATTCATCATGTCAATTAAAAAGGTTCCACTGTAGTGATCAAAAGATGTCATGTTTTTCAAACATTATGGATTTAGTAACAAATTACTTGTCTTTGGCTGATTAGAAGAAAAAAAAATCTATTATTTACTGAATATTAAAAGACAAATAAAACGGCATAATACTACAAACAAAAATAATAATAATACATTGTCGACTAATTACTTTAAAACGAATATTTCCAAAAAATACCAAACGCCAATTTTCTGTCAGTAAATGATCATTTGTTTGTTTAAACATTAATTTCAAGCTATTGTGAATAGTAACTGTGTGGACTTAGGCAATTTTCGACCGAAAAGTTCAATAGTGCAACTCGGTTCTCACGCAATTTTACTAGCACGGGGAAGCAAAAAGATAAAATGTCAGAATAGTCTAACTTATATCTTTGTAAAGTTTGGAAAATTCACTATCTGGATCCAACAGAATTTTAAACTTTACAAAATTAATTTAAGAATAAATCTAGTCCAAAATCGGTTAGATACATGATTTTGCTATTTTTAATGACACCATTAAGGGAAATACAGGGCTGTAACTAAATACAATAGGGAAGCAAGAAGATCTTTTCCAAATCAGACAAAA
Organism: Lucinisca nassula; assembly: GCA_963580285.1. Taxonomy (NCBI): domain Eukaryota; kingdom Metazoa; phylum Mollusca; class Bivalvia; order Lucinida; family Lucinidae; genus Lucinisca; species Lucinisca nassula. The sequence goes on from OY757014.1 coordinate 94,792,665, forward strand.
AATATATCAATAGAAAGCTCTTGGATTGTTCTACAAAAATATAACAAAACTTCAATTCTACATTTAAATATAATAAAGTTATAAAGGTTTAAATGAAGTTTTCCCTATAGAGCTAATGCAAATCGGTAATCATTTCATACAGGTAGCATGACTGTCAGCATGTGTCACGGAAAACCAATAATTATCGGCAATCTCCGGTGAATGTTACATAAAGTCCCACATGGGGTGTTTGGGCGAGGCAAAGGTGTCAAGTATCTTTTACCACTGGGGCGTCCAACTTATATTGACCTACAGTTGGGCAGGCCTGCTATCCTTGCAGTAGGTAAGAGTAGAGGAGGCTGTTACATCTTCCGTTTCTACACACCAATTCATTTTCCTTTTTTTTTCTTCTGGCCTTCACTTTCAGCTTCTCTACTGTCTCTTCTATCTCTATTCTCCATTTCTCTGGGAGATGACACAAAATGGCCCACAAGGATTGACGTGTCGTTAAACCCAAACACAACCTATGATTCAAACTGCTATATGGCATATGTTGTGGGTACCCGTTACACTCTCCCGAATAAGGCGGTTCTAACGGACTGCCAAAATCTATGTCAGGAGTACAAATAAAAAACAAGAAGTAGTATTCACAATGAGGGTTCTGGAACAACCCCTCACCCCACACTTTGGGGCCACCCACCCCCCGGGTCGGCCCCACCGAGTGGGGATGCCGAGGACAATTTTTTTTTCATCCCCGCAATACTGTGGGCCCATCCCTACCCCCCGGGTCGGCCCCACCGATAGGGGATGCAATAGAATAAAATATTTGTTTGCCTGCCATATCGCATGGCCAACAGGTGACAAGCCTGCGCTCGCCAACAGCCCCACCGGGCGGGGTGTTTGTATTAGAGAAATATAGTACTTAAAACATACAGCACAAAAATGAACAAGTGTCCATGGATTCCTGTGGGGAAGAGAGAACCCTGCAACTATAATTGCCGCGGAAAATTCTGTGGGCGACACAATAGTGTCAGTAAGAGGGTAGGAAGAACAGAACCACTACTATGCACAAACTGTGGAGTGTCGGTGAAAACACACCATCTAATTTGTATGCAATGTGGTGTTAAATCAGTTTACCATAAATTACATAAAACGGAATAGAAGGACTCAAAAAGAGTTTAGGCGACTATCTGCCATTTCTAATATGGTTAAAAAAGAGTTGAGATGGTTATATTCTAATTTATTTCCTATTAGAGAATTGTTAATATATAGGTTAAGTCCAACAAAAATGCTGAAATATTTTCTTCTGTATTCCTATTAGAGAATTGTTAGTATATAGGTAAAGTCAAAGAAAAATGCGGAAAGATTTTCTAATGTATTTCCTATTAGAGAATTGTTAGTATATAGGTAAAGTCAAAGAAAAATGCTGAAATATTTTCTACTGTATTTCCTATTAGAGAATTGTTAGTATATAGGTAAAGTTAAAGATACAGTAACATGGCTACTATGTATGAATACATAGAGCAGTTACTGGCAGAAATACCTGATAATAATTCGACTCTCCATCATGTGGTTCAAAACATCTTGGATGAGCCTATCCCAGACTCTGTCAAAGGGCGCCTGTTAAAACCCTAACAGCCTGAAAAATATCGACCTACCTCACCACCACGCAAAAAGAAGGCCGCCAAATGAAAAGCAATCGAAGAGGAATTTGACCCTATCCCCCGCAAGAAAGTCCTGAGATCCGCCAAGGAATATCAGGATGGGATCCTGGATTTGTTTACATCTGCAGAGCAACAGCTAATCTTCAGGCAGACCCCATGGGTTATTGGCGACTTCTTGAGGGGCTGGCAGATGAACGTGCCTGCCAATTATCCTCATAGTGCAGACCCCAGGACTTTCCTCGAGGCTGTAGTGCCCCAAATCAGTAGCAAGCTCGAGGAAGAGATCAAGGCGCTGGGTGGTGTGAAGTTCCAGTTGGCTCTCAAGATTCAGCTTCGGAAGGACAACCCAGACGGTAGTGAGGAGTACACAACCCCTGTGCTTTGCCACAAACAGGAGTCTCTTCTCCAGGCCAGCGAATTCGATAAAACCTTCCCACAGATCCAGGAAACACTCGAAAAGTGGAAGCAGAGAGGGTCTGGCTGGGTTGTAGATCAGGTAGAGACCCTTTGGCTGGACATTGCCAGATATAAGCCTCTTCGGGGTAGGTCCTACATTCCACTCCCAGCAGAATTAAGATATAAGAAGGCACTGGTAAACATAAAGAACAAGGACCAAGACTGCTTTCGATGGACGCTCCGAGCGGCTCTGGCAAATCTGCCACCACCACATAACCCACAGAGACCAAGTTGGTATCCTACTAATGATGGTCTGGACTTTGAAGGGATTGATAATCCCTCACCCATCTCACAGATACCAAAATTTGAGCGGCGGAACAACCTAGCCATCAATGTCTTTGGCTGGGACAAGGGTATCATCATATACCGCCTCAGCAACAGCCACAAGAAATTCCCAGGATCAACCTATTGCTGATCAAAAAGGCCGGTAAATTCCACTTCACCTGGATCAAGCACTTCAGCCGCCTCTTATTTGACCAGAGCAAGCACAGTAATAAGAAGGACTTCTGTGAGCGATCTCTCCATGGATACACGAGAAAAGGTCTGCTGAAGGCCCACAAGCTTGAGTGCGAAGGCATCGGCCAGACGGCTGTCCGGGTGGAGATGCCAGGGGAGGGTAAGGACAAGCTCACCTTCCAGAACCACCACAAGCAGCAACCAACCCCGTTCGTCATCTATGCAGACTTTGAGGCTCTCACCACCAAGATCGAGGGCCCCGAACGCGATCCTACAAAAAGTAACACCCCACGAACACAACAACATGAGGCTTGCAGCTACTGCTATATCGTGGTGCGGTGTGATGGAACGACAAAGCCGCCTGTCGAGTATCGCGGCCCAAATGCATCAGAGGACTTCTTAAAATCACCCATGGAGGAGGAGCGCAAGATTAAGAGCGTGCTAGCCAACCCTAAAAACATAAGGATGACATGAAAGGACTATCAGGCCCATAACAGTGCCGCGAATTGCTATACATGTATATGCGAAAAACCGCTAAACGGTGACTCTGTCCGCGGCCACTGCCATATCACGGGTAAATATCAAGGGGCAGCTCACAACGCCTGCAACCTTAAGCTGAGGCTAAGCCAAAAGACCTTATTTATTCCCGTGGTGTTCCACAACCTCAGAGGGTACGACTCCCACCTGCTCATGCAGGCCATCTCGAGGGTCGAAGGCAGAGTCTCCTGCATCCCCAATAACACAGAAAAATACATCTTCTCTCTCGGGCAGCTCCGTTTCATCGCTAGCGCCCAGTTCCTGCTCGCTTCCCTCGACAAACTAGTGGCGTCAAACCAGCCAGAGTCTTTCAAGATCACACCCCAATACGTACCAAACCGTCAGAGGCTCCAGCTCTTGACCCGGAAGGGCGTCTATCCCTACGAGTATATGGACTCCTGGGACCGTTTCGCCGAGACCAAGCTCCCTCCGAAAGAGGTAAGCTTACCGACGAGCACATCTGCGACGACGACTACGCCCACGCGCATAGAGTATGGGAGGTCTGTGGGTGTAAGACCCTGGGGGACTACCACGACCTCTACAATCGCACAGATGTTCTCCTGCTGGCAGATGTATTTGAGGAATTCCGAAAGACATCCCTGACGCAGTACGGTTTAGACCAAGCGCACTACTACACCAGCCCGGGGCTTTCGTGGGACGCCCTCCTAAAAAGACAGGAGTGGAGCTCGAGCTGCTTACAGACTACGACCAACACCTGTTTGTCGAGAAGGGGATGCGCGCTGGTATCTCGATGGTATTAAAACGATATGCCAGGGCCAACAATCCTCAGGTCGAGGATTATGACCCAGCAAAAACCAATAGCTATATTTTATATCTCGATGCGAACAATCTCTATGGATGGGCTATGAGCCAGGCCCTCCCCATCAGAGACTTCAAGTGGGTCGATGTATCAGGACTCGCAGAAACCATTGCAGAACTACCCGCAGACAATGAAGAGGGCTATATCCTAGAGGTAGATATGGCATATCCAGCAGAGCTGCACAAGGCACACAATGCCTACCCGCTAGCACCAGAGCGTCTAGTGGTCAAGAAGGAGTGGATGTCGGAGTACCAGCGCGAACTTCTCGATGGAGCTTTAGGGGGAACACCTACAGAGGTTGAGAAATTGGTACCCAACCTTTGCAACAAAGACCGTTACGTGCTCCACTATCGGATCTCCAGCTATACATGTCTCTGGGTATGCGTCTGACCAAGATTCATCGTGCCCTCCGGTTCCAGCAGAGCCCCTGGATGGAGCCCTACATCCGGATGAATACTGAGCTCGGGAAGAAGGCCACCAGTGACTTTGAGAAGGATCTCTACAAGCTCATGAACAATTCGGTCTTCGGCAAGACGATGGAGAACCGCCGCAGGCGTGTCGACGTCAAGCTGGTCCGCGCCAACGAGGAAGATAAACTCAGGCGTCTCATCGCCAGCCCAGCCTTTGCCAGAGCCAACATCTTCGACTATGATCTTGCAGCAGTCCAGATGCAAAAGAGCCGTCTAGTGCTCAATCGCCCGATTTACGTAGGTATGAACATTCTTAACCTTTCAAAAACCCTGATGTACGATTTCTATTACAAACGGCTCCAGAGGCAGTACGAAGACCGCTGCCAGCTCCTCTACATGGACACCGACAGCCTTGTAACGTAGTGACGTTATTAGTACCTCGATATGACAGAAATAGTGTTTATTAGTATGTAAAGTCTGATGTTACTGAAATGGTGTTGAAAGGGCCATAAGATTGAGAGAGAGAAAGAGTTTCATTGTAACAAGTAATTGTTCTAGCTATAAAACAGCATCATTTTATTTAAGTTAAAATACTTCTCTATCAAACTGCAATGACCTTTAATTTAGATGTAATTTACATGCATGTTTATGTTGGCGCTGTAGCAAAACCATATTGATATTTAATATAAATTCTCTAAGTGCACATCTGCACATCGCATGTTACATGAACTTTAGAAAGTACTTCCAGAACCTTATATAACATGATGAAACTGCATTTTAAATGTTAAGTTATTGGTGCATTCGTCAAAATAGTGACATATAATTTATAGTTAGAAGCGAAATTGGCAATGGAGATGATAACAAACGTGATGAAATGTGAAAGAGTGGTTGCATCAGATTTTTGTGAGGATTATAAATACTGGGGCTTCTGACCAGGTCTTCAGATGTCTTTTTGATTGCATACAGTAAAGTCTGCTTGGGAGTTGTGCACTCTTTGAGGTGCCTGCCCAATAAAGTTAAAAACCTGAAATGACTCTTAGTTGTTTTTGTCACTGTTAAAAACCTATACGATCACGACTACAAGTTTTGTGACTCTGTTACATAACTTGTTTTTTGGTGCCGTGTCGACGGATTAAAAGAAAAGGAACCTTAGGACAAATCAAAATGGCGGACAACAAGGAAGAAACCAAGGTAGGTGTTGTTTTTCTTTACCTTATTTTGGTTTGCTTAATGGTCACTTATTTACCAATGAATAAGTTTTAAAAAAACAGACATTTCTTTAATTAAATTAATTAACTAAAATGGATCAAAATCAAGATCAAAACCCTCAACTACCTCAACAGCCTTTAGACCCTGCTGTTCGGGCCTTTGATATTTTACGTTTGGAAATTGCAAACGTTTCACAAGCTTTAACAACACAAGGTGTTGCTGGTAACGTTTTAAAGTTTAACGGAGAAGCAAAATTATACAGGGAATGGATCAAGTCAATTGAAAAATATTGTATTTTGGCCGATCTTCCTGATGAAAGAAAGAAATTAATAGCATATCAATCTAGCTCAGGCGCTGTTAGCGGTTTTATTCAAAGATATATGGCAGCCAATCCATTAAACACTTGGGCAAATTTAAAAGAACAGTTAGCAGTCAGGTTTTCTGACGTAACTGACAGACAAATGGCCTTGTCATTGTTAAGGTCAGTAAAACAAAAACAAGGGGAGAATATTCAGTTATTTGCGGAGAGGATATTGTCTCTTGCAGAAGAGGCGTATCAGAATCAAGGGGGTGATGCAATTGAACGCCAATTGATAGATATATTTGTAGATGGCTTAACTCAAGATAATCTAAAAATGAAAATACTTAGGGATCAGCCGGATTCGTTGCAAGGTGCCATTGCCATTGCTAAGAATGAGCATAATCTAAGATCTCGAGTTCAAATGTCACACGGGGGTAATCAAAGAAAAGATACACCAATGGAAGTTGACCACACAAGAGGTCAGAAGTTTAATTATCAAAATAAAAGTAGATTCACACGTAGGGTAAACAGTACTCACACAGATAGACCAATCAGATGCTGGAATTGCGGGCAGCAAGGTCACATCAGTAGAGACTGTAAAAATGAACAGCCTAGTAGACCACCAATGGGTCATGGTAGGCCTAGATCACAAAATAACAATAAGCAGGAAAACTAGGTCGCTCTTTGCATACAGAGGTCTGTGCAAAGAGTTTAACAAACAACATACATAGAGATAAACCTCAACAAACTTTCAAAATTAGTGTTTCAGGCAGTCCAAATTCTTGTTTGGTAAAAATGGGTAAACAAAGGTTTAGAACTCTTGTTGACACTGGAGCAGAATGTTCTTTAATGCACCGTAGAATTTATGACCAGTTAAAGAATAAGCCGAAGTTGCTTAACAAAAAGGTTTGCTTGCAATCAGCAAATGGTTCCAAATTAAAATGTGACGGTTGCATTACTGTACAGATTTGTATCGGTGGTACCGAAATGTCACAAGACTTCTATGTGATTAGAGATTTAAATAGAAACTTGATACTTGGTTTGGACTGGCTTAAACAAAATGATGTTAGAATTTATTTCGATTTGAAATGTATCAGAATCAATGGAAAGCACTATGTAAATTTAGAAGAAGACATTCACATAGCTTCAACTGTTAGGATGAAAAAGACATGCTTAATTAAACCTCAAACAGCAATGCTTTGCTATGGTAAGGTTAGAGAAAATCCTGACTTACCTGTAGGAGAATCTTATGAAGTATCACAAATTGATAAAGGTTTCTTAGTTAATCAACCAGGTTTACAAATTATTAACACTGTTTCGACTTTGGCAAAAGATAGGTCATTACCACTGTTAATTGTAAACAATACAAACAAATTTATTAAAATTTATAGACATGGTTTGTTAGCAAAAATCTCAGGTATTCAAAACAATATTACACATGTAGATTCAGTTATTCAAAATAACACCTGTGAAAATAAATTAGACTTAAAAGACCTTGATGTACCTGAAAAATATAGACCTAAAATTGAGAAATTGATTCTTAAAAATCAAGACTTATTTGCGAACAAAGATTCTGAATTAGGAAAAACAGACACTGTTAAGATGCAAATTGATGTTGGTGAAAATCAGCCAATCAAAATGAAACCTTATAGAACTCCAATCAAAAATAGGGAGGTGATAGATAAAGCAATTAATGAAATGTTAGATGCTGACGTCATTAAAAGGTCAAGATCTCCATGGTCGTTTCCTGTTGTCATTGTTGATAAAAAGATGGTAGTAAGAGGTTTTGTGTTGACTTTAGGAAATTGAATAAGATTACAAAGAAAAATTCTTTTCCTTTACCTTTGATTGATGATATCTTAGCCTTGCTTGGTAGAGCTAAATACTTCACTTCTTTAGATTTGAAAAGCGGATATTGGCAGGTTGCCATGGATGGCAAAGATAAAGAGAAAACAGCTTTTGCTTGTCACAAAGGGTTATTTGAATTTAATGTCATGCCCTTTGGCCTTTCGAATGCTCCTGCTGTATTTCAAGAACTGATGTCTGTTGTCTTACAAGGTTGTAATGACTTTGCAACAGCTTACTTAGATGACATCTTGATATTTAGTTCAACTTTAGAAGAACACTTGAAACATCTTAGTCTTATCTTTGAGAAACTTCGTCTTCATAATTTGAAGTTGAAACTTAAGAAATGTGGTTTTCTTAAATTAGAAACAAATTATCTAGGGTTTGTAATTAGTGAAGAAGGTATTAAACCTGATGAAAAGAAAGTTACTGCTATCAGATCTTTACCTGAACCAACTTGTGTGAAAGAAGTTCGATCATTTATTGGCATGTGTTCATATTATAGGAGGTTCATTCCAAACTTCTCACAGATTGCTGAGCCAATCATTGCCTTGACAAGAAAATACGCTCACTTTAAATGGTCAGATACACATCAGAAAGCTTTTGATTTTCTGAAAGATAGTTTAACAGCCGTTCCTCTTTTGGTTTATCCCGATTCGAATAAACCATACATACTTTATACAGACGCAAGTGATTCTTGTATTGGTGCATGCCTTACGCAGGAATGTGAGGGTGACGAGAAACCAATTTATTACTTGTCTCATAAGCTTAGTAAATCTCAATGCAAATGGGCAGTAGTTGAAAAAGAAGCTTTTGGTATTCACTACGCACTTCAGAAATTAGATTATTACTTGCATAATGCACAGTTTATAGTCAAAACGGATCATAAACCATTGAAATATTTACTAGAGTCCCCTATGCAAAACAAGAAAATACAATTATGGGCTTTAAGTATGTCAGGTTACAACTGTACAATAGAATATATAGCTGGTAGTACAAATACATGCGCTGACCTACTTTCTAGACATCCAGACAATGTAAACAAAACTTCGGATAATCAGTTGTGTGATGAAATTGAAGATGAGAAAATGCTTGATGTCAATGATAACTTGTATGAGGTAAATGTCATTGATTCAAATCAATTTGCCCCAAAGACTTTTGCTAGTTGTGACTTACCAAATGACACTTCTTTTGAGAAATGTGATCTTTCAAGTGTTTACAAAAGAAGGTTTCGACATGAAAGTTGAACAACTTAGGGATGATGATATTTCAGTTATTAGATCAATGATCTTAAATGGTCAAGAGAGTAAAGATGTTCAAAAACATTATCTGTTAGTAGATGGTTTAGTGTACTATTTGTCAAACATTAATGATGATCCATGTATGAGATTATACATTCCAAAACATATCAGACAATTTGTTGTAACTCAGTACCATGATAACAATGGACATATGGGTGTTCAGAAAACTTTTGATTCTATTCGTCAAAAGTATTATTGGCCAAATTTGTTTAAGGAGATTCACAAGTATGTATCAGATTGTATTAGTTGTAGAACACGCTCTATGCAGAAAGCAAAACAGCCTTTGCAAGAAACTGACATTCCACCATACCCTATGGCAAAACTCAGTCTTGATCTTTCTGGACCTTATCCAACAACTATGTCGGGTAACAAATACATAGTTGCTTTTGTCGATTGGTATAGTGGTTGGCCTGAAGCTTTCGCAGTGAAAGACAAAACTGCTGAAACAATAACTTACTTGATTCTTGAAGAGATCTTTCCTCGTTACGGTTGCCCTCTTCAGATTGTAACAGATAACGGTACAGAAAATGTAAACAAAATGGTTAGGGAAACTTTGGAAAGGTTGAAGGTTGACCATATCTTAACAAGTATATATCATCCGCAGAGTAATGCAAAAGTAGAACGATTTCATAGAACATTACATGACATCTTGGCTAAAAAAGTAGCAGATGATCAACAGAGCTGGGATTTGCATTTAGGACAAACTTTAGCAGCATTAAGGTTTAACGTAAATGAATCCACTCAGTTTACACCTTTTTATTTGTTATATAATAGAGATGTAGTCTTACCGGTAGATAACATCCTAAAACCTAGAAGAAAGTATGTAGGTGAAGATTATCATGAAATTGTACTACAAGAGCAACATAAAGCTTTTGTACATGTAAGGAATCATCTTAAGAAAGCAAAGAAAAGACAAGCTAAATATGCTGATAAGGGTGCTAAACCAATAGACTTTAAAGTAGGTGATCCAGTGTATTATCAAAATAAACAAAGAAAAGGTAAATTAGGTCAAAAATGGAAACCATACTTTAGGATTATTGAAAAGACAGGCCCAGTATCATATGTAATTAAAAATCAGTTAGATGGATCAACAAGTAGAGTTTATGCTGGAGATTTAATGTTAGCAAATGTAGAGAATTGGCAAATTTCCAAAGATGAGAATGCAAGAAAATTAAGAGATGCAGCATATGTAATACCACCTGAAGCCTCTGAGTCAGAAATAGAATCTGATTCTGATTCAGAAAGCAATATACCTTTAGCAAAATTAGTTGATAGGTATAGACAAGAGAGGGAAACCTCTGAAGATGAAGAAGATATTCCTTTAATGGAACTAAGCAAAAGGTTAAGAAATAGGAAGTTAAGAAAAAATAAAAATGAGGACACTGAAGTCAAAGATATGGAATGTAGTGATAGCTCAAATGATGATTCTAATTCCTTGCCTTTTGTTGCAAATAATGATTCTGACTGTGAAATGGATGTGAATGTAATCCATTCACGCAGGCAACTGTCTAAAAGTAAAGCCAGTGAGACAGCATTGCCACAGCAAAAGAGACGAAAGTCGTCTAAATATAAAGCTGAGAGCTTAAAACATTTAGTGAGGTTAATGTCTGTGTTATAAAATGACCTCGTGTACTTGAAAATGAGGTACATGTAAATAATAATACCTCGTGTATAGTTGTTAGGAGTCATATTAGTGATGCCCATTTACTATTTTAATTTCAGATGAATCTGATGTTCATTATATTTATCCTAGGGTCTATCTCAGTTAGCCATGTGTGCGGACTCTTTACATCCGAAAATGTAGTTTTTCAGAAGACAAAAGAAGTCTTCATTAATGATGCACACTGGTCTGTTACTTTTGTCCATGATCTAAGACCATTCGAAAAATTGATCACTCAAATTAAACAAGATTTAATACGTACAGATGAGATTGTAAAAGCAATTACTGACTTTTACAAAAGATCAAACTTGACAGGCTACGTAGAAACATTTGAAAGTCTACATGTTGAAATCGATCTTTTGTCAGATACATACCATTCCGTATATGACAGCTTTGATGAATATCAATCACTTTCGGTAGGTCATCATGAGATAAAAAGATCATTGTTACCTGTGATAGGACAGTTAATGAGTACTTTATTTGGCACTGTATCGGAAAATGACCTTCTAAACATCGATAGAAATATAAAGGCTTTGGCAAGTAACCAAGAACAAATTATACATGACTTAGATGTAAGTTTATCTGTATTAAACTTGACTAGAATGCAAGTTACTGAAAATAGGAGATCAATTATGGATTTAATCATAGTTATTCAGAAACTTAATAGCAAGATAAGAAAACTAAAACAAACCTTTGAACGAAAGTTCATTAGATTAGAACAGTTCATCCATACATATTTGCAGTTCCAGATGATACTTGATGAAATAAGACTAACAACTCAAGACGCTATATTTTATCTTGAAAGTCTTAAATCTGAGCTTAATATGTTATCAATGCATCATTTGTCAACAGATACTATATCGCCTAAAGATCTTAAGAAACTCTTAATTGAAGTTGAAACAAAACTTCCCAATAACTTCGAGTTAGTAAGAAATCCACGTAATAACATATGGTATTTTTATAAGACACTTACATGTATAACTTATCTTGAGGACAATGAAATCAGAATTGTTCTTAAAATTCCTTTAATTAATACAAAAGAAGAATATGAAGTATATAAAATATACAACTTACCATTACCTTTAACATCAAGTAATCAAACAAACATATTAATTAAATATAGGCTAGAAACTGAAACACTGATGATCTCAAAAGATAAATCAAAATTTACACTTCTGTCTGAGAATACGTTTCATATGTGTAACAGTAACCATTTTCAATTTTGCAGTCCAGAGACAGCATTCTATCAGACAAATATTAACAAGTTTTGTGTTATTGCTTTGTTCATGAAAAATGTACATGACATTAAAGCGTTCTGTAAACAAATAATCATATTAAATGAAATATTGCCAACTACGAAGTATTTGTCAGGTGGGGTTTGGATTGTTATCAGTAATAAACCTTTGACATTTACGCTAAACTGCCAGTCATATGAACCTAATGTTGGTGACATTCAAATCACACCACCATTTGGTATCGTACGATTAAACAATACATGTAAAGCATCTAATAAGTACATGCAGTTGCCTGAATACTTTGGCAAGCATAGCTACTTTGAAAGGTCAGATCCACTACATGTACTCCTGAAACTACATGACATTTTGAAATTTTCAATCTGGAATGATTCCAAAACTGAATTTGTTAGATCTAAACCAATAAGTTTGCCTTCTCATTTGTTAGACTTAAAAGAAATCCCAATGCAAAGTTTCCTTCGTGAAACGCGAGCATATAAACCAGTAGTTTTAGATGAAAAACGTAGTGATTCAAATTGGACAATTGTCACAGTGGTTCCAATTGCATCTGTTTTTGTAATTATTATAATTGTCTGGTTAGTCATTAGAAAACGTAAAATTCGTTTGACTCAGATAATTGGTAAACGAATGGCTAATGAGCGTGACCTTGAGAGGGTAAATATAAAACAGACACCGACCAACGGTGAAAATATTGAGATGTCTGCACTCATGAAAGAGGACAGTGTCCATAACACTGTTGAAGGTCTACCCAATCCCTTCAAGCGGACAGATGCTAATGCGGCATGGGCACAGAAATAAAAATCTACTAGTAGTATAGTGATCGTAGGAGATTGACATTGAGTTTTATGTCAAGAGACATTATATTATTGAAGATTATGTCGACGTTCATTATGTATATACTATCATCATATATGTTGTGCCTTGTATGGTCCTGAAGATCATGCTTGGACGAAGATTAATTGTGACATTAAATATGTGACTTTAATTATAAGTGATTATAAAGCCCTTGGTATAACCCTTAAGGTCATGCCTAGGTGAAGATACATGAGTGACAGATATACTTTGTTTTATTACAGCCTGATGACATTAAAGTGTTAAAATGTCATTATGAGAACTGCAAGAAACAGAACGATACCCCATACCCAACGTATATGGTAGTTAATCAGTACCATACACCTACACCAGTGGAGGACCAACAACATGTTATAAACGCTAAATTCAGAACTCCGATGATGTCTATTCCACAATCGCCTGATGTCATCGACTTACAATTGGATTTACAACCGCCCAGGGAGAAACAGAAAACAGAACAAAGACTTTAATTCTGTGTTTTATTAGCGACGCTAATATACAGAGTAACAAAACATTAACTAAAAACATTTTCACTTTATACAATATTCATTTGACTCTTATAACATCTTAAACTTCTTAGGTAATGAGTTCTATCTCAAGATAACATAACTATAATATTAATCCTAATCATTTACCTTGATTAGTTTTTATTAATCAGTAATCCTGATTACATGTTGCTAATAGTGATCCCGGTCACAAGTATTCAAAAAGTATATACATCCTAGTCACATGTATGTTTATATGTCTTGGTCACATGATGGGTTAATCCTGGTTATGTATCCAGGTCATGTAACTATTTAATATGTATCTTGAGCTTATGCCATGATCCTGGTTACAATTGAGAATTAACTTTAATACTGGTCACAATTATGAATTGACTTTGATTATGAATCGTTGTTGTTTAATGATATGTTACTGTTTAAATATGTTGACGCATATTTATGCTTTATTATTGAAGAAGACATGGTCAGAATATATGTTAATAGAGTAAATTAATCAAGTTTAAGTTTGTCTTTATTGATTGATTTACTTAAACAAAGGGAGGTGTGTAACGTAGTGACGTTATTAGTACCTCGATATGACAGAAATAGTGTTTATTAGTATGTAAAGTCTGATGTTACTGAAATGGTGTTGAAAGGGCCATAAGATTGAGAGAGAGAAAGAGTTTCATTGTAACAAGTAATTGTTCTAGCTATAAAACAGCATCATTTTATTTAAGTTAAAATACTTCTCTATCAAACTGCAATGACCTTTAATTTAGATGTAATTTACATGCATGTTTATGTTGGCGCTGTAGCAAAACCATATTGATATTTAATATAAATTCTCTAAGTGCACATCTGCACATCGCATGTTACATGAACTTTAGAAAGTACTTCCAGAACCTTATATAACATGATGAAACTGCATTTTAAATGTTAAGTTATTGGTGCATTCGTCAAAATAGTGACATATAATTTATAGTTAGAAGCGAAATTGGCAATGGAGATGATAACAAACGTGATGAAATGTGAAAGAGTGGTTGCATCAGATTTTTGTGAGGATTATAAATACTGGGGCTTCTGACCAGGTCTTCAGATGTCTTTTTGATTGCATACAGTAAAGTCTGCTTGGGAGTTGTGCACTCTTTGAGGTGCCTGCCCAATAAAGTTAAAAACCTGAAATGACTCTTAGTTGTTTTTGTCACTGTTAAAAAACTATACGATCATGACTACAAGTTTTGTGACTCTGTTACAGCCTGCTCCTGAAAATAAAGACAGAGGATGTCTACGAGGACATGGCCAAGCACCAGGATATCTACGACACGTCCGACTACCCTGCACAGCACAGAGAACAAGAAGGTTTTCGGAAAGATGAAGGACGAGTGCGCCGGGCAGTCAATCGCCGAATATGTGGGCCTGCGGCCTAAGATGCACTCCATCCTCTAGGCATCTGGAAAGAACATCAAGAAGACCAAGGGTGTGAGAAAAGCAACTGTCAAGAAGCGCATCAGGCACGAGCAGTTCAAAGAGGCTCTCTTTGAGAAGCAAACCTTCCGCCATGGCATGGATGTTCTTAGATCGGAGCGTCACAGTATCTACGGGCAGCATCTCAACAAGGTGTTTCTGTGGCCCTTCGATTCCAAGCGTTGGATCGCAGAAAACGGAGTTGACACACAAGCTTATGGTTACAAAGATGATTACATCACACAACAAGAGATGGACGCGTTCGTTGAGGAACTGGGGTGGTCCATCTAGAGAACTCTGAAATCATAGGATAAACGATGGCTCCCAAGAGAGTTCTAACCCAGGAGGAGATCCAGGAAATCAAGGCCCTGCGAGGTAAGGCGCCTGTGAGTAGTGTGAAGAAGCAGTTCGGCGTCGGCGCTGCGAGGGTTCAGATGCTCTGGGCAGAGGAGGAGGAGGAGACACCCAATGCCGCAACAGAGAAGGCAGAAAGAGAGGAGAGCGTCGTCGACGATCTACGATTGTTGCTACGCGATAGCATCGGCCAAGCAAAATCCGCAAATGGGCTGACCATCAACGAATTCTATGAACTCCTAAAGAAAAGCCTGAGTCGGTTTGAAACCACCACAGAGAAGGTGTCGATTTCGTTGACGGAGATAATTGCCTCTCTGAAGCGGCGCGAGGCGGCGAGCGGAGGCAATGTGATCTCCGAGAATATTGGAAAATCCATCGGAACCTTCTATACCCTGCTGTACGACAACCCAAAGTCGCTCGAATCTCTCACAGAGCAGGCCGCAGATGTGTTGGTGGGTGTGTCTTCCGCTATAGACGGATATGAGGTCGAGCCGCCGAACCCCTCGATAGTAGAGAAACTGGTGGATATGGCTGAAAGATGGGTATACTTGTCTCTCTCCATAACAATTGTCTGTGGGGTACGCTAACCCAGACCCCACCCCCGCCCAGAACCTGCAGGCGAAAGTTCCGAGACCAAGGACCACTGAAGTAGGACGTAAACCAAACGGATAAATTGTCATCCCGGTGGATGGATTCGAGCTCAGCGCTTGAGAAGCCCATCCGGAGGAAGCTGAGTGCCCGGTGGCACAACAAGGAATTCTTCGCGCACAAAACCGCGCTGAGGTCCATCCTGCAAGTGATACACCACGGGCTCGTTGGGCTTGGTCACTGTGCGCCCGAGCCGATGCACATCCAGGGACCATATGGGATCAGTCGCTCGCCGGCGCCCCCCTTCAAGTTCACCAGGCTGGTACAAATAACGAACGCCGACGCCGGAAGGATTATTGTCTCCTCGAGACCACCAGGACGACCAGAAACTACAGAGGAGGGCTTTTGTGCCACCGATCGCGCCCTTATGGCCTCAGAGGGCTTTTTGCCGGTCAGTCGGGTGATCTCACCATTCAAGGCTGTCACCCACTCTGTAGACCGCTGACCAGAAGTGAGTCGCATCTCTTGAGCGTATTGGTGTCCGAAGAGCCGCTCTGCGAGGGTCCGGTTCCAGCGTTCTACGATCCCTTGGTCCCGATGGATGTCAACCCGACCGCGCCGAACCCGGACAGAGTGGTTTGCCATCAGCTGGCTGACAGAGCCCATGAACTCACGACCGGGGTCGACCTGGAGCAATTTGGGCCACCTTAACGGGCCTCGCCTGTAGATGCGAGACAAAGCTTCAGCAACCTCTTTGGCTTCTTTAGTGGCCAGAGGCTCAGCTTCTTTGAAGCGTGAGGCTACATCAACCACGGTAAGGGCGTATTTGTACGTGAGCTTGCGAACACGGTCGTGTGGTAGAAAGAGCAGGTCAGCTTGATGGAACTCGTTCGGTTTGCTGATGTCGAATTTGGGCCTTGGAACGTGCTGCGGGGCGGCGAGGTAGATCTGCCAGATGGCCTGCTTCTTCAACCAAGCTCGGGCCACATCTTCTGAGGTCTTAGCCGCAGAAGCCAGCTTCCTTATGGCCTCAAGACCCCTCCAGTAACACTTAGGCTGTAATAAATATCCGCAAGGCGCCGATCCATGTATTTATTGTTGCACTAAGTCTCTAACGGAAACAACTGCTTGTCTAGGCTGCCTGCACTCTTTTAAGCTCGCCAGCAAGAAATATTCAGGTGCCACTGTGACCAGATTTGTCCAACTCTTCCAACAGCTTGGTACGGGCCGTCATTAACGCCTCGTCTCTCGCACGTTGAAACAACTTCTGTTTTTCCTCCTCCGACAAACCAACAGTATGCTTCTGGCGCTGACGAATTTCTTCTTTCATCTGATCGAACTTGACGATTTCACACAGAATCAGGCGAAATTCCGTTTCAGATATATCATCGTCGTTCAGCGCGAGAGAAATGGGGTCGGCAATTGAGTTTGCCTTCGACTCAGCCAAGATACGAATCTCGTCGTGTTTTTGGCTTATGTTTGGAATTTTCGTCCAATACATTTCCCGCCAACGCCCAGCAACCCACACACAATCACCCCAGCTCCAAGGCCAATGGCGACCGGCGTCGCGATGATAGTTGACAAGAACCCGACGCCAGAAGCAGCCAGCCCTACACTAGTCGCAGTAAGCGCGCTATCAATCCCATCAACAACATTAACCCCGCGTCTGTATTTCTTGTACAGCGAGGCTTTGAAGTCTCGTTCTTTTTCGAGACGGAATTTGACCTCGGCCACGTGCTGAAGGCGGTGTTTGTCTCCGGTTTCAAGTCCTGGGTAGAGGCCCATCGTGTACTCCCCCCCGAGCTGGGTAAGTTTAAATAGACTACTGGCTAATAATGACTATAGCTTGGTCTGGTGTGTGCGCACCGGGCGTAAATCGCAGCCTTTTGAGAGACACCGGACCTATAAAAATATTATGTAGGTCTAAATGACGGTAATCAACTTGGTTCGAGGCGTTTCTTGTACTTGTATATAAATTCCAACTTCTTTATTAGCATTTGCTTGACTCCACTTGAGCTTGAAGCCGGGTAACACATCAACAAAGTCGTCGGGTCTATCTCCGAGAATTAGATCAAGGATGATCGATGATGTTGGCAAGTTAATACCAATGATTCCCGCTGGGGTAATTCGAAGACTATTTTCAGGATTCCCTGCCGGTTGTTGCTCGTCTTCAGCACGTTATCTTCGGAAACGACAATGTTCTTCGTCCCGAGGATATACGAGCACAGTCGAGTGCCACTATTAACTACCTTCCTAACTTTGTGCTGCTTTCCAGTCACAACGTACGGAGACGAGATTTGTGTGTCAATTAGCCACCCTGTTTATTGAACTGGGTCCGCAAAAGCAACCCACTTGCTCCCAGTGAAGGCCAGCGTATGAACCCGCTTTGGAACGGCATGTGAGGTATCTACGTCGCTGAGATCACCGAATTTCAATGTCCCCGGTTGAGCGACCTCTTTTCTTTTGTAGACTCCCTCAGAGAGCTGGAAGGCGTACAATCGATCTTCTTTCCCGTCCTTATCGAACCCCTCAGTGTCACCAAGATCAGCCAAAGCCACCCCATGGCATTTTCTGACCCCACCGGGGCCGCTTGCGTCAACCATTCCTTATATGTAGGGTTGCACTCATATACTCAAATGGTAACATCTCCCCGTTGGTATCTCTAAGTGAGATAGTTAGCTGTGAAACAGGCCCTGACGACAACCTTTTGTACTGTAAGACAGGAAATGATTCCGTTCTACCAGCTCCACACTTTTCGTTCTCGACAGGGACAGATCTAAACAGTGTAGAGGGACGACCTTTATGCAGATTGTCTGAAGTACTTAATTCAGCAAGATGAAAGTAGACCTCATGATGGACGGCCAGCTTGTGTGGCTTCTTTGCAGTGAACGTCTTGGTGCGGCCTCCTTCCAAGTAATGGCCATTGTTATTGATCAGCGCCACGGGAGGGGGTTTGAAAGTATTGTCGGAAAAGCCTAAGATATTAGCAAATTCGGGATACATTGTTATAACTTCTCCGGCTTTACCGTTAATTGCAGTAGACCAGAGGGTTCATCTAGAGTGAGTTCGGCGCCCAACCGTTGAAACACCTTTTCGTTCAACTCACAGACGTTATAATACCCGTCAGGTATTATTTTTTCAGTCTTGTTATTTGAGACCTTATTGTTCCTTTTCGCCGTGCTTATGTTGTACCCCCAGTGATAATACGTCAACTCGTAGAGAGCAATCTCTCGCTGACCCGCAGACATGGTCCTGGCAAGATTGATTGGCACATCGTTTTGAACGTCAGTGAGTGATATGTACATGATAATCACCAAAATGGGTATGGATACAAAGGCGTTTACGTTTAATAGCTTGGCAAAATATCAGGCAGGCGGCCATTTCAAATATAAAGAGTCAGCAGCAGGGGACCCAACCTAGTCATAATGGTCGACGATAAGGGAAGTCACTTCCTTGCCAAGTACCCGAACATCTTCGATTAGCAAAATCATCCGCTTACACGCAAACAAAAGCTTATCGCGGTGTGGGACAACACCTGGCAGCATTATCAAAACCCTCCGCTTACCGGGGACGTCACTAAGGCAAACAAGGCGTGGGACAACTGGCAGCACGCCCCCTTCAGCTGGCGGCAGTGCCAGCTGACTTTGCGGTTTGGTGCGCAACCGCGGATGTGGTGTTTCATTCCAGGACCATCTCCAAGCGGAGGAGTCCCATCTTGCAAGCCTGTATTGCTTTCATGTCTATTATACGACGAGGCGTCTGCTTGAGGAGCTGAAAGTCGCCCTCCCTGGGGACGAGTCCTATTTATGTAATGATAATCAATATGACTCCATGGACTACAAGCGGCTTTGCGAGGAGTTCGCCGTTTCGCCTTCTACAGATTGGAGGCAAAAGCTTGACTATGGGTGTCAAGGCCTCGGATCTTTTAGTACCTTCATGACCCCTTCGGGGAAATACCGCAGTGATCACAGCTCCGATGGCCCCTTCTTTCACCCGAAGGATGCCATACGCCATAATGCGGATATTTAAAAGGCGTGGACGATGTGCATTCTCGATAAATCAGATGGCTTCACGCAAGCGGGTGTCGTGCGCCTCAACGACTCGATTCGGCCTTTTTTGGGGCAATCCTGGGAGCGCAAGCAAACCCGTTCCAACATTCTCAAAGTCGGGACGGGGTTCGACGCCCAAAGGCAGTTTACGGCGAATCTCGAAGACGCCATCGCCTCACCCGTCGACATCCCCAGCAGCATCGATCGCTATCAAAAGACGTTGCAATATGCATCCACACCATTGAATTACGTCTGCAGGAGAGCGCTCTACTTGATGCCGAGCGACATGGCACTCCATCCAGGCAATGTCCAAGGTTATAATAACCAAATCCAAATAGCGGCGTCAAACGCTGCCATCGGCCACAACCCAGAAATAAACAAGGCGGCACTGATTCAACTTGCCTCTAAAGTCGATAGGACATTCCAGGGGAAAACTGCCGCACCAGCCGGGACCGATCCGCGAGTACTCGCAGGGCCACCGCCTGAAGGGTCGCCTACGTCTGCCGCGGTTGCTCCGGACCGGAAATCCGGTCTCGACCATGAAGAAGAAAAAACAGCTCTCATAGTCTCAGGGATCGGGGTTGGCTTAGTGGCGCTTTGGTTGGTTGAGCGGTCGTGATAACCAGTCCCGTGCAGCCAAGAGAAGAAGGGCCCCCACGCCGATGACCAAGGCCCACAAATAATCTGCAAGCCACGAAGCGGCCTTCCCTAGCGTGCTCAAGAGCCAGAGACAATGGACCCGGTGATTACGGGCAGGGCAGCCGCGGCCTTGCCGGCCAAATAGGCCAGGGCACGCCCGAGGGACTGTAGGTGTTTTTTTTACCCGCTCCTTGACCCCGCCCTTACCGGGTGGCTTTGGAGCCGGAGCCGATACACTCCCGCCGCCGCCGGTTAGCGCAAGCACTAGGGTCGAAATTGCAATCCCAATCGCTGTAAGGATGCTCACGATCGTTATCCCCTGTTCGCGGACGAGTGTCCGTATTCGCTCAGCCAGCATCTTGTCTTCATGAAGAAGCCACCTGAATGTCTCACGGATTCTGTTAATCTGGGACCAGATAGCTACTCTGTTCGAAGAGAGGGCTTCGAGCCTCGACTGTCTTTCGATTTCGATGTCAGAGAGCTCGCTCTCAAGTTTTCTGATTCGGTCTTGAATCTCCTGCTGCATCTCGTGGTCGTCCGTTTCCGTCAGTTTCCACCGCTCCCTGGCCAAGCGTTTTTCAACTTGGGATTTTCCCTCGTCGACATTTGACAGTTTCGCCAGGTTGTTCGCCAACTCATCTCGGGTTCGAGTCATAGCCTTTTCAAGCCCAGTGAGCTCTCTTTTGACCTGGGTGACCCACGCGGTGTCGATAGGCTGATCATCAATAATTATTGTCTTCAATACGGTCAAAACGTCTTCTGCGCTGCGGCGCGCGCTATCGGCTATGCCGGGGAGGTCCTGAAGTTCGATATTTTCAAGGTTCGCGTCGCTCGGGATGGCTTTATCTGCCTGCTGGAGGGCTTTCACAGCGGAGCTTCTTAGACGCTGCGTATTCGATGTGAATTCGGGGAACCCCAGTGAACTTCGCAGTGCATGTTTGCCGCCTCCTCCGTATCTTGTGGCCAGTGTTGATAGGGCCAGAAACCGGAATTGTCCCCTCGTCGCAGTGATAGGGATCTTTTTGTCGCCTGGGGTCCAGTAGAGTGTTTTGCCGTCGGCATCAATCCCAAACTGGCTGTAATCGATCCTGCCGTCAGGGCGCAACCCATAGACACGGTTCACTTCTTTGTAGAAAGTGTCAACCAGGTGCTTTTTCTGAGCCTCAAGTTCTTCCTGTTTCAACTCGCCCTGCAGATTCTGCGAATTGTCCCCGGATGTGTTTAGATCTTGCTGGACGGGCAGTGGTGGCTCCATAGGTGGGGGGGGGGGGTCGGGGAGGTCGAAATCATAATCATCATCATCGTCTATTCCAGGCCCGTCTTGGTCGAACGTTGGGTTTTAGAAATCATAGTCAGCCATAATGTAAACTTACATTTAAAGATATCGCACAATTTTAATAAGAAACGTCATTATGGCTTCAAGCCAATTCGGACGCAAGCTTGATCCTTATAGGCGCCTCCGCGAGCCCCTGGGCGTAAAAGTCGAGCGCCGAAGCTTCGTCATTTCCCACAACCCGAGCACAATTGACCAGAACCAACAGCTGCTTGTCCGGTTTCCCAACCTTGGAACAAACGATGCGATTGTCCCCGGGACCGCGAGGTTGGCGTTCACGATCACGCTGCACAGCGATGATGCCAACAGGACTGTCGTTCAAAGCCTTGGCCGCGCGATGGTGAAAAAGACGGCCGTCAAGATCTCGGGGAACGAGGTCCTCAGCATCGACGACAGTGACATCTACCACTGTTACAACGATCCCTGGAAGACGGCCTCAGAGAGGAAAAATGACCACTATCAAGGCATTGATACGTCTGATAACCGAAACACAACGCAGATTCGAATCAATGCTGGAGATAAAAATGTGTCTTTTGCGGTTGACAAAGCCATCGCCGATACTTTCGGCAACCGCTTCTTCATTCCGCTCGCTTTCGGGCTGTTGGAAAGCCACATGTCATTTAACCAGAGCGCGCTGGGAGACCGCCTCGAGTATGAACTCACCTTTAACGACTACAGCAGCGTGGTGCATGCCACGGGCGATAATAACGCCTCTTACAGCATTGAGAACACCAGTCTCGAGTATGACATGATCACCCTGCCAGAGCTGGCCCGCATGATCAGCAACCAGTGCAAAGGCCGCCTCGCGATCCTGTACGACCGAGCACTGCGGCACCGAAAAATCAGCAAAGACAAGAGCGACACCCTCTGGAATATCAATCTCCACGTGCCTGCCCGCAGCATGAAGGGCATCCTGATGCTATTCGAGGACGCGGCCGCGCGAAAGCCCTTCTCTCGCAACACTGAGGCCTTCTATAATCCGAAAATAACCAAAGTGGAGATCACTATCGAGGGGGGGTCCCCAACCAGTTATTCAGTCAGGGAATGCGTGCCTACCAGATGTAGGACGAGGCGAAGAAGTTATTTGCATCGTCGCCCGGCAGTAAGCGTCACCCTGAAGTGGCAACGTTGGCGAAAGACCTGGCCCTGGCAAACGTCTCCCTGGGGGAATTTCTGACAAGCAAATACTCCCTGTGGCTTGACCTCAGGACAACCGACGACAACCGGATTCATGGCAGTGGCCGCCGCATAGAGAATGCCAGCTAAGGCTTGACAATCCAGATCACAAAAACAGCAGATGGGGCTAGCGCATTGAACATCTATCTCTACGTCATCATGGGTGCACAGCTTAACATCGAAGATGGCCGGTTTGTCTCAGCGGTCTATTAATGTTCCTGAGGAACGATTAATAAACCGCGCACGGCCCATTCGGCGACAATATGCGTGCAAACGGGATGCGGAAAAACCGTTTTTATCCACGATCTCCTCAAAGGCCCCTACCGGGAGCTCTTTCGACACATCGTGGTTTCCTGCCCCACCATAAAGTATAATAAAACATACCAGCGCCCCTGGATCTGGACCGACCCTGAGGTATACGTTCTAGACCCCGGCGAGTGCCTTCACGATTACCTGCGAGCGTTTTACCAGGTGTTTATGGGCGAGCCAAGCCAAGCAGTATGGACTAGTGGTCCATGGGAAGGTCCTCACCGCAGAACAGATCGACGCTCTGGACAATAGCGAAATCGAAAAGCTTTACGCCCGCTATGAAACAAGGCTTGGGGCAGCGATAACGGAGACGCTGGGGTCTACAGCGCTACAGCTTTATGCGGGGCTGGCATCTATGTTTCTCCCGATTCCGGCCGAAAACCAACCTAGTATTATTGCTGACCTCGATGGCGACCCGTTTGTCGGACACGCACTTAGTAGTGCTACCTGCGAGCTCTACCATCGCTATGACATATACTTGGCGCCGCTAACTTCCGCGCTTACTACAGTGAAGCACTGTCGATTTGGACATCAATGCCCTATTACCGTCTATGATATAAACGATGTCGGAGAACGAGCAGATTGTTGCGGAGAACCAAGAGCCTGCACAGTGTCCGGCAGACAGAGTTACGACCCCCAAGCCTTTGCGAAGCAACACGGTTAAGGGTTCGAAAAAAAAGTGGCGGCTGGGCGTGCTGGAGCTGCTGCCAGAAAGGCCATATAGGAACGGCTGCTCGAACAGTTTCGGACGGCCAAAGACTCATTTCGACCACCAGAAAGCGCAGCTGATGTCAGTATTCCTCCAAAGGAAACGGTCTCAAAGGAACCGTCACGCAGTGGTGCAGCTCACAACCATGGACTAACCGATTGGACCCCATGGATCATTTGGGCTTGTCTTACGGGTGGTGCACTCATGTTTCTTCTGCGCTTGCGCGCCACACAGATGGTACAAACGCCACAAGTGGCACCCTCCCCCCTTGACTCATCGACAGCGTCGATGCCCAAGTGGCTTGTTGTTTCGCAGCAACCACAATTAAAGACAAGCCCAGACCCATTCTATATGGAGTGAAGCCCGTTGCGTAGCAATAATGACAACCCCGGCAGTTGATGGTAAAATGCTTGTCAACGCGCTCTACCACAGCGGAGTCGTCTGTGGCATCGCTGTGGGTTACGCCCGGCTTGGCAAGATGGTGATGGGGGTAGCCCCCCGAAACTAGACTTTATACCCCGCGATGTGGGCATGGCCATAGTTGACGTCGCTCTCGCCATGGCAACCAAAGACATGCTAATTAAACAGGGGCTGATATCATGAAATAATGGCGAGTATTGCTATGCTCGTTGGCGGTGCCCTGTTGAACGCTCTGGCGTTCTCGGGATCGAACTACTTCTTCTCCAGTTTAAAGAGCTCTGGTGTCGACGAAGAGCGCAAGCGTCACGATAAAGCCGTCGAAGAATTGCAAGCTGCACAGGCAGAATGGTCTCGAAAACGGACCGAGCGTATTGATTTCATCACTGAGGAACTCCGCCGCCAGGGGCACGCCGTTCGAACTTTCAAAGACGTCGATGACGCGATGCGCCTGTATGCGCAGGTCGCAGGGAAAAATGTCAGCCTTGCTGACCTGGGCCCCGAGCCCCAGCTCTCCGACTTTTACCAACCGAGCGACGACCAGAAAGACCGTGAGATTGCCTTCATCATCTTGAGAATGGGTGTTACTGGCTTCGCGGTATATAAACTGGCCTCATCCCGATCAAAAGTTTTGTCTTTAGGACGAAATGAGCACAGCAGAGTGGTTAGTACGGAATGGGCACCGTCAATTGGCTGATCAGTGTGAAATGTGTTACAACCGACTATGTAGGACCAAAGCTGGCTGGTTACATCTGATCCGGTGTCTTTAGGACGAAATGGGTACTTGTTGGTACCGAATGGGTAAACAGGCTGATCAATATCTTTAGGATGAAATGGGTACTGGTTAGGACCGAATGGGCACAACTGGCTAGTCAGTGTCTTTAGGATGAAATAGGTACAACTAACTAGTTAGAATCGAATAGGTCTCACTCGCTTGTAAGCGATCAAACTATTATGAAACGAATCGTCTGTTGTATTCGATATAACATTGACAAAACCTTTTTACCTTGACAAAACTTTTGTGTCTTGACTAAAATAAAAATATCTGGTCCATAGTAAATAACATTGACAATAAAATAAAATTTCCGTCAAAGTTGTTTACACTGACAGCGAAAATATACTGCTCTACAAAATGAATGTATTGATTTTACAATAACAAAAAGGAACTAATTCTTTCCTTTAAGAATAGTGTGTTTGTGTGTGAATCCGGGTTTAACGTTGATTTCAACAAATGTCAGTCATATCACGACGGTGCCTGGTTGCTCCTTTAAGGATAGACCCCTGTTTCTTGATAATCCTTATATTTAAGTATTTCTAAATTATTCGCTATAAAACCCCCTCGTGGACTGTTGGCGTTGTAAATCATTTTACACCAGGGGATTCCCCCGCGATACGGCGGGCAATCAAATGTTTTATTCTATTGCATCCCCTCTCGGTGGGGCCGACCCGGGGGCTGGGGGTGGGCCCCACAGTATTGCGGGGATAAAAAAAAATTTGTCCTCGGCATCCCCACTCGGTGGGGCCGACCCGGGGGATGGGTGGCCCCACATTGTGGGGTGGGGGTTGTTCCAGAACCCTCATTGTGAATACTACTCAAGAGGCCCGTGGGCCACTATGGTCACCAGAGCTCGGTGGGGGGGGGGGGGGCATTGCCCACTGGCAGAAATGTGTTTTTATTAAACACTGAAGCCCTGCGCCCAAGGAAGCTACAGGTAAAATGTGTACCCGATCAGCACAGTGGCTTCAGAGGTCTGATGTCGCCAGAATGTATTGTTGCGGAACAACGGATGACACTTGACAATTTCCCATCTGAGGCAACCAATAGGCCTAAAAGAACATTATTTAAGGAACATTTCTATGAAAGTTTGACAAAATATCTTGAAAGGAATAAATGTCATTTTTCAATTGACCCCATTATAAGCTATATAGCAAACAAACTAAAGAGCCAAATTCCATAAACCAGAGCTAAGATGGGCACTGCCTTATGGCAGCCATTTATTTTAAGATGATATGATTTTACGCTACCAATTATAAAGTCTCCCAAACAAACCCCATTCCAAAATGAGCACCAATGTTGACTCTGAATCTGAAATATTAGGTATTTTATAAAATAGAGGGGTGGGGCATGGACCCAATGGAGCCCTAGTTGGTATTACCAAATGCGTCTTATCAAAAGGAACAGCGACATATATGGTTTAGCGGTCGGGATATGTATAGTTCCTGAGATGTAAGGCCTTTTAAGCTGTGGAGGGATATGGGCATGGCGGATACCAGAAAGCCCATAATTGTTGTCACTGAATGTGCCTTATCATAAGGACCAAGAATAAACATTGTTAAAGGGTGGCGATCTGAACGGTTTCTGAGGTGTGAGGCCCTTTTCAGAAGAGGATGGGAGAGAAATGGCCCCTATGAACCCCCAAGGTGTGATTGAATGTGTCTAACAATAATGAAACAGAATTATATGATTATGACGTTGGGATTTGAATGGTGTCTGAGATATATGGCCTTTTATGAATTGGAGGGGCGGGGCATGACCCCAGCATATTGCCCCAGCACAAAGGGACCCCATGCTGCATGGTCTTATCATAAGGAGCATCAATATATAAGGATACGGGGTGGGGATCTGAACGGTTTCTGAGATATATGGCTTATAATGAAATAAAGCGGTGGGGCATGGCCCGTGGCACCCCGGGGGACCCCATGCTGGTGTCACTGATTGGTATTATATTAAGGAACATGAATATATATGGTTTAGGGGTGGGGCTTTGAACAATTTCTGAGTTATATGTCCTTTTGTGAAGTCGAGGGGTGCAGCATGGCCCCGCCGCGCCCTGGGTGACTACCAGGTTGGTGTCTCTGATTGTGTCTAATCAAAAGGAACAAGAATATATGTGGTCTAGGGGTGGGGATCTGTAAGGTGACCCCTAGGTTGGTGTCTCTGAATGTGTCTTATCAAAAGGAACAAGAACATATATGGTCTAAGGGTGGGGATCTGTTATGTTTCTGGGATATTGGGTCTTAGCTTTTATGAAGTGGAGAGGGGTTGGGCATGGCCCCGGCACATCCCAGGGAACGGACAGGTGGTGTCATTTAATGCAACTTACCATAAGGAACAGGAAAGTAAGTATTCTAGGATATCTGGTCTTTTATTAAGTTGAGGGAGCGGAGCATGGCTCCAGCACATCCTGGGGGACCCCTAGGTTGGTGTCACTTAAAGCAACTTATCATAAGAAACAAGAATATATATTGTTAAGGGCTTGGGATGTGTAAGTTTTCTGTTATAATGGGCCTTTTATGAAAGTGTGTGGGTGGGGAATGTCCTGGTGTCACTGAGTGCATCTTATCATAAGGAACAAGAATATGTATTGATTAGGGGTGAAAATATGAATGGCCCCCATTTCAATTTTCCCCCATTATAAGTCTACGGGAACTAAGAGTTGCCATAGCAACCAAACTAAAAAGCCGAATTTCGTAAAACACACACACGCACACACATGCACACACACACACGCACACACAAACTTTCAATCTCCCAGCCCAAGGATGCTACAGATTAAATTTGGGCTGAATCGGCTCAGTGGCTAACGAGGGAATGTCATTTGAAAGTGTTGACGTCAGACGACTTACGACGTCAGACGACAGACGACGGACAACTTCCAACCAAAAGATAAAATTATTATTGGTAATAACTTTTAAACCATATGAGTTCGAAACTTTATATTGAACATGTGACCTTGATCTTGACCTAAAATCAACTTCGAAGAAAAAATGACCATGCCCTGGGACATATTCGTGTTTCACAAACACATCTTGTTCCTCTTAGAATCTTCGGGTTTTTTTCGCCGGTAAAGTTTACAATGTATTTGTATAGGCGTGTTTTCGTAAGGCGGATGAGTCTTTAAACTGAGGTCCCGTCTCCGTATGACCTTAGCTGTTGGTGGGACCTAAAACGCACGCACGCACGCACGCACACACACATTGATTCAACGATGTGTGTTTGAGCTTCATTCCATGCAGCTATTTGTGTGCATGTACTTGCAGTAACAACTTACACATATAACTGAATTATAATTGGGTCCCGCCCATAGGGGCTTAGAGAAAAAGATACGGTTTGCAGCTGAAACCGGCCTCTCATGAGCACTGATCAACCACTTGAAAGACTTAATTAAGCTGTCCAGGCAAAGTGGTAAGATTCGAACTGTCTATGTATTTCAATTGGGTCATGGGACTTCAGGTGTCATTTCATCTTGATAACCTAAATCGGAAGTGACGTCTCCGAAATTACCTAAATAGTGTTGACATGCAGGGGCATTAAACCTCAATTCAAATGAGCAAACAACTGAATTATTATGTTTGCTACTGGAAGCAAAGAAAACCATTTAAAAAGTTAAGGAGGCCCCCGCCCATCGGGCTCGAAGAAATAGAAGGGCTGCACCATGTTTCCACGCAGAGCTGCAACCGACTGCACACGAGTACTGGTAAACCGCTTAGAGAATATAAGCCTGCTCAGGCAAAGCGGTGCGTGTCGGACGGTCCATGCATATAAACCCTATTGGTTTCATCGGGCGACAGGGCTTGATATGTCATTTCATCTCAACGTCGGGTAAAAGTCCCACGAAATTGGAAGCCACGTCTCCAAAATGACCTTTACAGTGTTGATGGGGAGGTTAAACCTCAAATCAAACAGACACATTTCAAAAGTTTAGGCATATTTTAATAGCCAATGTGAGTGAACGGCAAAAAAAAAATGGGTTGAAAACTTGTAGTTACCGCAAACAACCTATAAAATCGAAAATAGCGTTATAGCGAGCCAAATGCGAGCAAGGAATGCACCAATAAAAATCACTTCCGGATTCCTATTTTGTGTTTTAATTCTCATAAATTCTTTATTTCAGTACTAGTTCCAGTGGAACCTACCCACCCTTGGGCTCGCTAACATTATTTTCGGCTTGAAGAAATAGATGGGTTGCATAATGCTTCCATGCTGAGCTGAAACCGACCACACACGAGTACTGGTAAACTACTTGGAGGATCTAAGCCTTCCAAGGCAAAGCGGTGCGGGTCTGACTGTCCATGCTTATAAACTTTATTGGTTTCTTTGGGCGGCAGGGCTTGAGATGTCATTTTATCTCAGTGTCGTGTAAAAATTCCCACAAAATTGGAAGCAACATCTCCAAAATGACCTAAACAGTGTTGACGGGGATGTTAAACCTCAAATCAAACAAAGCTGTATGATGTAACCGCACGTTCCTGCGGTCGATTGACTCTGAAAGTAGGACTGAACAATTTGAACAATATGTTTGTTTGAATTGAGATTTAACGTCTCCGTTAACACTCTATAGGTCATTTTGGAGACATTGCTTACAATTTTGTAGGGGTTTTACCCGATAGTCAGATGAAATGACATCTCAAACCCTGCCGCCCAATTTAAACCAAAAGGGTTTATATGCATGAACAAGCCAACTCGAGCCACTTTTCCTGGGCAGGCTTAGAATCTCTAATCAGTTTCCTAGGCTTGAACAATGTCGCAGTACACAAGTCCAGTTTTGTTTTGTTTGAGTTGAGGTTTTACGTCCCCGTTATCACTATTAAGGTCATTTTGGAGACGTTGCTTTTGATTTTGTGGGACTTTTACCCGACATTGAGATGAAATGACATCTCATGCCCTACCGCCCATAGAAATCGCTAGAGTTTAAAGGGCGGTCCGACTCGCATCACGTTTCCTGGGCAGGCTAAGACCTTAGCTGTTTACCAGTACTCAAGTTCGATCGGTTTCAGCTCTGCGCAGAAGCCACGTGCACCCCAATCTATTTCTCCAGGCCCCGATGGGCGGGGGCACACACAAGTCCAGTACCGATTTTCAAGTTACACATCACTCCGTACATTCTTTCACCAGAAACGGACAACTTCCCTTCTTGAATCAGAGGAAGGGAGAGAATGACTGTAGAAGAGATTTCATGATCAATCTCCATGAAAGCCGAATGCTGCTAACCCAGGCAGGTATCGAACCCAGCCACCAGAACCTGATCACCAGCCAGACGCGCATCCGACTGAGCTACCGAGTCCGGCACCTGCTGGGGTTTACAAGGATATACATTATTTCTCTTATTTCTGTCTTTGGTTGTGGGTACTCGTCAGAACCGACACAATGAGACGGTTCTTATGGGCATCCACAACATATATGTTTGCAGTATATTAAAAAAAATATCACGGGTTTTCATCAGAAAAGTGGCCATTTTAGAGATGTGAAAAATGCACTATGTCGCACAGATGTGTTATCGTAATGAGCAGGTAAATGTGCAATGGAAATTGCACGACCCGCAGAAAAAGCAACCGACTGAAGTCGGTTGATTTCTAAGAGTGCCCTAAAATCACCGTGTCATTCTGTCATTCCGTCAATCGGTCAATCGGTCATTCGGTCATTCTGTCAGTCTGTCAGTCTGTCCGTCCGTAACCCGTTTGTGAAAATTGGTGATAGTGACTTAACCGCTTGGAATATTTAAACAATTTTTGGCATACTGATAGATATCAATGAGATCTAACCAATGAACTTGCATAATATTACATTCCATTTAGTATAGCCTCGCCGAGGCGAAAAATGTGAAAATTTTCGAACTGCTTCTCCTCGGAAACCGTTGGGCCGATTGAAGTCAAATTTCATATGGAGCCTCTATGGGATGGGGAAACCAAAATTTGCTCATGGGGTCCAGGTCACATGACCAAAATGGCCGCCAAGCCATATATGGTCTGTCTGTCTGTCCGTCCGTAACCCGTTTGTGAAAATTGGTGATAGTGACTTAGCTGCTTGGAATATTTAAACAATTTTTGGCATACTGATAGATATCAATGAGATCTAACCAATGAACTTGCGAAATATTACATTCCATTTAGTATAGCCTCGCCGAGGCGAAAATGTGAAAATTTTCGAACGGCTTCTCCTCGGAAAACGTTGGGCCGATTGAAGTCAAATTTCATATGGAGCCTCTATGGGATGGGGGAAACCAAAATTTGCTCATGGGGTCCAGGTCACATGACCAAAATGGCCGCCAAGCCATATATGGTAAAAACCCTTCAAAAGTAGTCTTCTCCAGAACCACTGGGCAGATTTCCACGAAACTTGATAAATAGCATCTGGGACGTAGGCCCATCATAAATTGCTAAAATGGTGACCCTGGGTTGACCTTGACCTCTTTTGTGCCTAGGTCAAACTTTGACACATATGCTTTTGTATTGGAAAAGTGAGAATGCATTTTATCCTGCAAACGATTCAGAATACAGTACTAAAGTATAAGATATATTTTTGCTCCTTACGATAAGGCGCATTTATTGGGGGAACCGTTTTAGGTCCAGGTCACATGACCAAAATGGCCGCCATACCCATATATGGTAACACTCATAAAGCTAAAAGCATCCGGCGGGTCGTGCACTTCAGCTGAAGCACTGGTTACCTTACAAACTTTCAGTCCGAATTGTTAAACCCTCTATGTCCTTGGACCAAGTGCTAGAAAATCGGTTCTGAGACCATGTAATAAAACTGAGGAACCATGGTGTGATAATTAGCTATTATTGCCTTACAGAATCTGGCATTGGTAACCTTGTGACCTGATGCAAGCCATCCTTATCATGACACATTATTATATATAGACTCATGTTACATGCAGATTTTATATTAAAGGCATTTTGTTTTTGGATTGTTATGGCCCAGTCAACACTTAGTCTTATTGAGCCGGTCAATTTTCTTCGGCACATTCTTTCAGCAGAAACTGAAAACTGCCCTTCAAAGGCAGTTCAGACATTAATGGATATGTTAAACTGTATTTAAAAGTATTGTAACAATCAGTGTTGCATGAATAAAACGAAGTGAAGACTTTAGAAGCTCTGAACAGTGTCTTCTGCAAACAAGTAATGTGCGTACTTGTTAGACACACCACAGTGTGACAGTTCGAACGAGCACCTACAATCTATGTTTGTACTAGAATTAAACGGTGCTGGCCCAGATCAGATCCCGCAGAACACCGCGTCTGATTAGGGCCTGTACTATTTGCTCACAGAATTTTCAATCAAAAAGAGAAAAAATAGGCCTGACACCCCTTATATGACAAATGGATTGGTTTAACATATAGCAATAGAAGAGTCCACTAGTATACAACTGGTGTGTGAATTGACTGAAGTAAGCCAGTGGTGGAGCGACAGGCACGCTCTCGTTTTCATGTTTATACCGTAAATTAGAGATAAGTGCTCAACTTTACGCCCTGAGAAGCAGTTACGTGCGTATGGTCAACCGTGCATCCGATCGTCCATCCGCATACTTTCTGGACTCTACAGTAAGTGCATATCCACCCATTTCCACCAATCTTCATACATTGATTTGCATCTATGAGGCCTCGGATGAGTTTGATTATCGTCAAAGTCTGATGCGTATCATGGGAGTCTACAAATAATATTGAAATTATCCGTTTCCGGACTGTACAGTCTATGTTTCCCAACCGATTTCAGCCAGACTTCATACATGGCTTTGTATCCATGAGACATCAGACGAGTTCGATTATCGTCAGAATTCAAAACGGCGCACTGACTTTTTGACAAATTACTTGCGCACTGTGATATTACCAGGGCAATATGACATAAACGTTACAAATTCGTAAGGTCCCACGTCTGCAGTGCGGGGATCGGTGATCACGCTGCCACTATTATCCTTGTTGGTCGCTGGATATGACCACGGTTTGTGTGACCAATTCCCGTTTTTATCCTGTCTATACCAATAAAAGTCGCGCCCCTCCCAGATAAACAAGGCCACAAGGCACTCTTCAGTTTCTGGGAATTTTCCTGGTCCTGGAATTGCCAATTTCTTCAGTCCATCGCGAACCGCTGCATCGCACACCGCCGCTTCAGTTAAACTGCTATAGATCTGACCAGATCCTCTTTCTGGCTGGGCTAATGTACCAGTCTTTGTGTTTGTTGCATAATTATAACAGTTGTTATTGATTCTTACATTTACGTCATTGTTCCAACTGTCGGGGTCATATTCTGGACAGTTACAGGGCTTAGGTGTAGTTGAAGGCGTAACTGACGCTGTAGGTAGTGATGTCGGCGACGTGGGTTGTGATGTCGGCGGAGAAGATGACGGTGAGTAAGACGAGGATGTTGGAAGATATGTTGTGGAAGATGATTCAGTCGGCGACGTCGGTTGAGAAGATTGCACTGTTGACTGGTGGGAAGTTGGCGACGTCGGGGCTGTAGAAGATGATACTGTTGGTAGAGAAGTTGACGACGTCGATGGTGAAGAAGATGACGCGGCGTCATTTGGGTAAATAACCCATGAGGGGTCTTCTGCCCCTGAGTATACACTCAGTTACACTTCCAACTGGTTCGGTTCATTTGCTGTAGAGAAAAAGAAGGTGTGTTACTGGGGAATCCGCCGAAAGCAAAGACATAAATTGTGCTTTTGATAAAACATATTTTGGTAGAAACTGTCTAAGAAATCTCGAAGATAAATGCAATGTAAGAAAGAAATAGCACAAATTTACGTCTAAACTATATTTAACCCCCCCCCCCTCCCCCTCAACGTAACGTAAACAAAATAAGGCCCATTTTGTCATATCAAAAGCTCAAAATCCATGTTCAAACAGCATTTGAATTTCACGATTTGAACATAGTTTTTGTTGTTTGGGCATGGATTTCGGTCCATTTGACAATCGCTTCAAACAGCCATACGCATAGGTGCTTGTTAAATAATATTCTTTTAATTGAAGATTGTTTACTTTCCATCAGTAATGTATACTATTTGGGCCCCGTCAAGCGATTTTGGTACTTATCGCCTATGCGAGCAACGAAGGTTCAGGCGCATCCGCGCAGTCTCGCCAGAACCTTTGCTGCTCGCTAATACAAGCAGTGAATCAAGAGAAACCTTCAGACAGAAAGCCATATCCCTGGCCCCTCTGAATTGCTGGGCATGCGAAGTTAAACTTTGTCATGACGGAATGCTCGAAGACACAAATTCGCTTGGCGGGGCTCATTTTATGTAGCACATACGGATGGAATAGTTCCAGATTACAATTATTTACCAGTTTTTTTTTTTTTTTTTTTTGATTTGTGGTTTGACGTCTCCGTCAACACTGTAAAAGTCATTTTGGAGACGTTGCTTCCAATTTTGTGGGACTTTTACCCGACATTGAGATGAAATGACATCTCAAGCCCTGTCGCCCAATGAAACCAAAAGGGTTTATAAGCATGGACGGGCCGACTCGTACCGCTTTGCCTGGGCAGGCTCAGATCATCTAAGCGGTTTACCAGTACTCGTGTGCGGGTAGGTTTCAGCTCTGCGTGGACGCATCATGCAGCCCATGTATTTCTTCAAGCCCCGATGGGTGGGGGCCGTACAATTATTTACCAGACGTTTCAGGATGGATGACAAGATACAAAATAGACTGAGTAGTAGGGCGAAAAGATCCTGTGACCGTCCTTGGTTATTTGCAAACAGAATGCTCCAGTTTGGAGACTTTGATAAATTAATGGCAAAATAAGGGTAGAGGAAACGCAGACAAAGTGCGAAGCAGAGCAGAAGCTTCGTGGTTGGCTATTAACCCTTTTTGTACCAAATGGAATCTTCCTCCTTATGTATAGCAGGGGTTCCAATACCACGAGTTTATCCTAATGTATAAAACGTTAAACAATTTAGCTCCAGAATATCTGTCAGAGCGGCTCGTGAAGGTATCCGAAATTCATGATCGTAATCTACGATCTGTTGAGAATGACCTGCTTAAAGTCCCTTTCTCGAGAACTAGGTATTACGACAATGCATTTTCTGTAGCCGGTCCAAAGATGTGGAACTCGCTTTCTTGCACACCAGACAAGGAAATCCGTGGGACAGATAGATACCCTGGGATAGAAATTTATGTTCTGACCCTGGTGTTCCGACCCCAGATCGAATATAATCGCGTGTTTGATAAATGCACTGGTAGATTACAACCTCATGCGCCGCGTCGTCATGCGTGACGTCACTAAACATTCCTGTTGTGTCATCACAAAATGGCGGACGTCGGTAACCGAAGTGACAGCAGCATTAAAAATTCGCAATATAAATGGAAGGTATGCAAGAAAAAGAATCCTATATGGGTGTGAGGGGTGGATAGAAAAATACGTACCTCGGGATCACTGTCCGGCATCAGTCGGCAAGCCTCGTGATGCCGGACAGTGACCCTCGGGACGGATTTTTCCATCCACCCCTCACACCCATATAAGATTTTTATATTCCATCGATATACGACAATCACAATTCCTGTGCAGCTTTAAATTAAAGATTACAGTAAGTCTAACCTTAATACAATTAATTCATAATTTATACATAGCATTGTGTTCTGGTGGATGTCTCCATCTATATAAATCAAACAAGATGTCGACATGTGTGTATGCATGGTCCGTCGGTAGTGGATCGATCTGTTCTGCTTCCGCTGCCGATGCATGGTATACTGTACCTTGTTGCTTTGTTCCTGGTCTGCTGCCGGACTGCGACCTATGCCGACTACGTGCCTCGACGCAATTTATGCCTGGTGTCGGTGGGCATGCTGTTTGGACATTGGTTTCCGCCACATGCCCCCTGACCCGTAGTGGCATTCTTATCCGGGGTAAATAGCCGGTATAGTGTCTCGGGCGCTGTATATGATTAGTTGTCCTTGTGATGTACCATGACAGGTTATATGAATTGGTAAAAGAGCAAAAAAAAAATAATAAAAAAAAAATCGGCCAGCAACGAAACTGGGAAATCAAGAAAAGAACAGATAAATCATTTATCTTCACAGTTCAATTTGAAGTTGAAATTTTATCAAAGTCAAAGATTTATTTTTATTATTATTATTTATTATTTTATTATTATTATTATTTTTTTTTTTTTCAAACTTTCTATCTCCTAGTTTTTAGTATAACAATTTATATGTGCATTTCATTTACAGTTTTAAGAAAATATTAAATTACAGAGGTCTTACTCTAACTGTGAATCACATTTGCATTTTAATGAGTGTGTTAATCTCATAAATATTCTGTCATTTACAGTCTAGATCTGCTGCACTATTTTAAGTTCAATTCAAACATATTGTATATACGAGGACGGTTCAAATATGAATGCAACTAAGCACATAAAAATGATTCCGTGATAGTTTTCGATGAAAAATTTATTTTCTCCCCTCAAAGTATTCCCCTTTAACAGATATAGAAACTTTTAAGTCTTCTGATCCAATCATTGAATGCATTTTGGTAGTCGTTTCGAGGTATACTATGAAGGCACTGGAATATTGCAGAACCGAGGTGTTTGCCCTGTTCAAATTTTCGACCAGAAAGGTATTTTTTCAGCCGCGGGAACAGAAAAAAGTCACACGGAGCAAGGTCAGGGGAATACGGGGGGTGAGGGAGTTCAACAACCTTTTCCTGCTTCAGATAGTCTTGCACAATGAACGCCTTGTGCGATGACGCATTGTCATGTAGCAATCTGACATTGGCCAAACCAGTTACGGGTCTTCGTTCTTTGGAAAATTTCTTCAATTTTCGAAGAAGTATATTCTTGTAAAACTTCGCATAAATTACAGATTTGCCTTTAGGCACAGCAACCTGAATAGCAGGGCCCTGATTTGAAAAGAATATGGCATACATTACCTTCTTGACGCTCATGGTCCGCTTTGCAATGCATGGTCTTTTGCAATACTTTGTTGCCCATATTTTGTTCTGAATCTTTCGTTTTGGCTCAAAAAAGTGAACCCATGTCTCGTCACCTGTGACGACATTAGCGAAAGACCGTGCATTGTAATTTGGAAACTTTTTAAGCAGCTTCTTGTCGCACTGAACGCGTGTCTTTTTCTGCTCATCTGTCAACAGATGGGGAATCCATCTAGCACAGATCTTTCTCATTTTCAAATCCCGTTTCAGAATTGTATGAACTGCTCCTAATGAGATGCCAACCATACTAGCTATTTGCCTAGTGGTGTATCGTGCATCGGTAGTAACTATTTCTTTCACCCTAGCAACCATCTTGGCAGATGTTGCTCTTTTCGGCCGACGATCATGTGGTGCATCTTCTGTTGAGCCTGGCCCACAGCTGAATTTCTTACACCAACGAAAAACTGTCGGAAAAGACATTTCATTATGCCCATAAACCGAACATATTTCATCAAAAATGTCTTTGCACCGTATACCAAGAATACAACGATTCTTAATATAGGACCGTATTACAACGGCGTACTCTGACCTTCTTCCAACCATGTTTTGTATTAGTATACAAGAGTAGACAGTGTCTATCGAACGATATACATGGCTAAAGTCAACGGATGTTAACAGGTTTGGTATCAATGTATTGGTAAAATGTTTTTCTACGCTGTGATATTTATTTCCAGGTAATTTTCGCATTAGTGCATGAGAAACGTTCTACTTGCATTCATATTTGAACAGTCCTCGTACTTATATATGTGTTCATATAAATTTTTATGTGTTTTTACAGGAGGCCAATGTGTCAGATTAGTATGTTTTTTTACTAAATATATAATCCTCTATAAATAAAGACATTATTATTATTATTATTATTATTATTATTATTATTATTCGTTTCTAAATTTAGGGGTGTCAGGTTGTGTTTTCATCAAAATTCATTTTGAAAATGACTGAACTTTAAGCAAACAGTGGAGGCTCTGATCAGACATCGCGTTCTGGGCTTGCACTGTTTGCCAAGGTACCTCTTTAGGGGTTTCTGGTACTGCATGGAATAATAAATGGCAGAGTCGCGACACAGTGTGACTATACACGATTGTGCCACGATTCTGCTGCGTACACGCTGTCACTACGCTTCCGTTGAGTTTTGAGCCCATGGCAATTTCACTACAGAAATTTTCAGCAGAGTCAAAAACATGGCAGTGAAGTGGCGATCATATAAGAATCTTACATGGGTGTGAGGGGTGGATGGAAAAATCCGTCCCGAGGGTCTCTGTCCGGCATCACGAGGCTTGCCGAGTGATGCCGGACAGTGATCCTCGGGACGGATTTTTCTTTGCACCCCTCGCACCCATATAGGATACTTTTTCTTGCATACCTTCCATTTCTTAGCGGGGATTTTTAATGCTGCAATCACTTCGGTTACCGACATCCGCAATATTGTGATGACACCACAAAGGTTTTTAGTGACGCCACGTAACGTGCTGTGACGACAATCTGAACGACGGCGCATATGTGGTCATACTCAACCAGTGCATTTATCACACACGCGAGAATATTCGATTTTGGGTAAGAACACCAGGGTTAGAATTTAATTTCTATCCCAAGCTAAAACAATGGATTTCCTTGTCTGGTGTGCAAGAATATAAGAATCTTATATGGGTGTGAGGGATGGTTGTCAAATCCTTCCCAAATTGTAGGAAATGCTCTTCGCCGGCTAAATTACATATATATTTCTTTGAAGAGTAGCCTTTCCTGAAGGTGTATGCATTCCCTTTAAATAAGGAAATATAAAAAGGGCATACCTGCTTCCGTGATAACAGCAGAGCTGGAAAAAGAAGAAAAAAAAAACAGCAATTATTATACAGTATAAGTTTAAAATCAAAAGGAATGAGAGTACTGGTGGGTCGATTGTCTCTGAGTGTAGGTTGAGAAAGTAGTCCTGAACTGAAAATCGAACTGTTCGTTTAACCCGTAAATTACAGTATTTTAAGCAAGCACAGTAGCCCTGATCAGACAGTTATGTGGCGTCTGATTAGGTATACACTGTTTACCAATGCCCAAGTGCACGAGCACGGTCCAGAATTTACTTTTTATGCAGTGCTATGGCGTCTTAAGGAGGCGACTATCGACGCTATAAACTAGATTTAGTTCAGGGTCGGCGGCAGTCATATGGCCAGTGATAGTCACGCGGACAATAGCAAGCTTTATAACGTAGACAGTGGGTACTTGTTAAAGCGCTTCATTCGGTACAATTTTTGTCTGAAAAAACAATATGGCAGCATTTACCGTCAAAGTTTTCCAACTTATTTACTTGACACTTGTTAACCCTTTTTGTACCAAATAGAATCTTGCTCCTTATATACAGCAGGAGTTAATTTCAGAGGTGTCACATGTGTTATTTTCAAAATTGATTTGGAAAATGGCTTAACTTTTCGCAAACAGTGTAGGTCCTGATCTGGGCCTGCACTGTTTGCCAGGGCACCCGTTTAGGGGTTTCTGGTACTGAATGGATTAATGTGTTCTGTATACACGTATATTCAACCAGCACAACAGATTCATCTTTCTGAATTTACAATATTTCATTGATAATGCTTAAACAAATTTAAGTTCTTAGCAGAAGCGCAAAACGTTTTTGTTTACGTTATGTACAATCGACTCTATCTAACAGTTTTATGAATGGAATGTTCCGTAAGTCGTCACGTGATAGCGTGGCCTAGATTAAGATATTGTTAGAGTTTTCCTTTCATTACGTGAGCAACCTGGCATTCTTATATTATTTCATTTGACCCTTAAATGCCACTATTTAAGCAAACAGTGTAGTCCCTGTGCAACCGGCTGAGCAGATTCCACCTTCCCCAGCGTCTGACCTAGGTATTCGGTGTTTGCCAAACCCAGTACACGATTCCTGTCCAGACTCTATAAATAACTCTGACCTGCATAAAACATCGATAGAAATAGTGAGATGTTTTCTATTAATAACCGTAATATTGGTTTTCAAAAATCAGCGATGGTCACGTGGACAACAGCATGATTTCGGATTTTGCCATTTAGTAAATTAGGGTCGATTGTTTACAATCGATTGAACTGAAAAGTGTTTGCAAATATATTTGATATTTCTTGTTTCAGCTTTATGGACCTTTCAAGATTATTTCACGCCGATCTATGATCATAGGTGGACGAAAACCGGAGTACCCGGATAAAAAAACACCTGACCCGGTTACATAACAAGGTGTCTCACGTGAGCCAAGTGGGGCTTGAACCACTGGGGTGAGAGATTCAGCGCTGTTATCCACTAGGCCAGGGCGGTCCGTTATTTTTTAAGTATATTCCATGGCAAGTAATATTTGACTTTCAAAACACTGAAGGCCTTATCTGGCATTTGTTGCGAATCGAACCCACACACAGGTATGTATGTATCCATCATGCAATTTTACTGAATTATCTCCCCTTTCCCTCCATTTGAAAAAAAGACGTTTTTGGTCACTAATTATAATTCCACTTACAATACAGCCTTCAAGCTTCACATAGGTGTTCCTTGAGACTAGGTCTACGACTTTTTGACCTGTGATTTTGACCTTTGAACTTTGACCTATATTTCGTAAATGTAACCAAAAAGTTTAATCTTGGTTATATTTCCACAACTATTTGCCCTAGCCTCATGAGACTTGACGCAGATCTGTATGGTTTCAATAGCTACGTACTTATCAAGTTCCTCAACTCTATCATGCCATTTGACGGATTAATCTCCCTTTGTGACGTACGAAAACACGCCTGTTTCAAGAAAACGTTTTGGTCTCTCATTTTAATGCCACAGGCAATACAGCTTTCAATGGGTACATGTGTGTTACTTGGGGCCAGGCATTTTCATTGATATAAAACTTTTTTTATCTGTGACCCTGACCTGTGAACTTTAACCTATTTGTTTATAGCATTACGATTGCATACCCGTGCGAAGTAGTGCATTTTTTTCAGATCTCTAAAATGCCTTCTTTTCTGACGAAAATCTGTGATATGTTTCTTATTTGTACTGCAAACATAGGTTTTGGGTGCTCGTTAGAGCCGCCTCATTGAGGCGGTTCTAACGAGTACCCACAACCTATGTCTTGGAGCAAAAATAAGAAAAATAATGTATACCCCCGTAAACCCCAGTTTTCTCCATATAAAGTGGGGTTTAGGGGGGATGTTCATTTCACGGACTTGTTCACGTGATGATAAAACTAAACTCTTTAACCTTGGCCATATTTCCAAAAGCATTTGGCCCAGCCTCCTTAAAATTAACACACATCTGTATCATCAAAAGACCTACATTCTAAGTTCCATAACTCTGTCATGCAATATGACTGGTTTGTCTCCCTTTGTGACATACGAAAAACAAAAAAAGACAAGCATGACATCCGTTTGCGGTGCTCTTGTTTTTACTTCCAACTTGTTTTGCACATATTTGAGATTAATATACTTATTCCAAGGCAAAACACTGGCAACTTTCTGTGCATGTATCAAGCTGAAACCTTTTTGATCAGTCAACCAATTTTGGCCATCTAATTTTAAATTATTTAATATAATTTAATGAAAATTTATTATTTAATTCCGGTTTTGGGGCGAATTTTAATCAAATTTGGAACAGTTTGCACCGCCCCCCCCCCCCCCCCCCCCCCCCAAAAAAAGAAAAAAAAAAAGAAAAAAGAAAAGAAAATCGATTTTGTCAGGGAATATTTTGGAAATTTGTTTCTCTTAGTCAGGATACCTCATGGGTTTTGAAAATAGTGAAAACCCTTCTGAAGGAATTTGTTTGAGGTAAGGGGTCATTTCTGGCTAAAATGATTAGCCTAATATACAAAAGAAGACAATTACATAGGTATGAATACAACATGCAGGTCTGCATGGAGGCTTCCTACCTTAACAGTGAGCCAGGACTACTTACTGGTATAACGCTGCAAGCAGCGATACTATCGCAGCACAAAACAACATTGTAAATCTGAAAAATAAGAACATTACGTAAACACGCCTATAAAAATACTTTGCCACCTTTATCGCCGAAAAAATGAAAATTTTATTACGAAAAATTGTGATATTTTTCTTATTTCTGCTCAAAACATAGCTTGCGGGGACTCGATAGAACCGCCTCGACGACCCCCTTGAACCCCACTTTTATATAGAAATAAGAAAAATAATGTATACCCCCTTAAACCCCAGTTTTACTATATAAAAGTGGGGTTCAAGGGGGTCAAAATTATATAGGCGTGTTTTCGTGATGGAAATTATTGTGTAGTGAGAAAACGATTACCCAGGAAACGGCTTAATCAAGAACAACAGACATGTTGGACGGAAAATGTAAAATAAATAAATATATTACATGCATAACAGAGAAATACTATGATTTCTACAAGGCATAAACTTGGTATTTTCCATTTTGCTAGGAAGAAATATTTCCTCTTAGCCGGGGAAATAAATCTCTTTAGCTGGAACTACTTTATGTACAAGATACAAGACACCGTTTTTGCAGTTAAATCGTTATATTCAAACGCGGGAAAGTTTAGTCACGGCGACGTCATTGCAATGACGTCTTGGAAGATATCAACAGACGTTCAGAATGCGTGACGTTTGAGTCGGATGCAACCCTGAAACAAAAGAAAATATGGACATGACCATTGAATTGGATGTACGTTTTGCCTTATTTAATCTCATATTTTAGTTGTTTTAGTTGTTTTATCACTGAAACACTTTGTTTCTTCTATTTTTGTTCAAAATTTAGAAAGCGCTTTCAAAATGGCGCCCATCCAGATTTTTCTTCCACCATGTTTCTGTAACACTACGCTGATTGAACCGTCGTTAACTTGTGCTGTAAACAGTCGACTGAACGGGAATTCAGATCCAAAATTCAAGATCCAAACTGTCCTCAAAGTCTATGGAAGTACATGTAATATAAAGATTATTCATTTCTCCTGTTTAAATATGGGATTTATAAACCTCGTGAGGTAAAACAATCCGTTAAAGAAACTCGTGCTTCGCACTCGTTTCTTTATCGGATTGTTTTACCTCCCTCGGTTTATAAATCCAATATTTCAAATAGGAGAATGAATAATCTCTATAAATAAATAAAAAAATTTGGAAACATGAAAAGAAAGAACATACACATACAGTACTTAAAGTCAAGGAACAAGCTCACCACTAAAACACGCCT
Organism: Lucinisca nassula; assembly: GCA_963580285.1. Lineage (NCBI taxonomy): Eukaryota > Metazoa > Mollusca > Bivalvia > Lucinida > Lucinidae > Lucinisca > Lucinisca nassula. Next base: position 94,835,802 of record OY757014.1, read on the forward strand.
ATATAATTTTGACCTACTTGAACACCACTTTTATATAGTAAAACAGTGGTTTACAGGTGTAAACCTTATTTTTCTTATTTCTGCTCTAAAATATAGAACTGCCTCGATAGAGCAGAAATAAGTCGGCCCATTTATCATAGAGTTACGTCCCTTTGATTGCTGAAAAAGCCAAGTTTTGACCTTGTAATCACGGTAGCCCCTTCAGTTTTGATCGGATCTTTCTGAAACTTATATGTAAGGTGGCTGTGGATTAAACCTTGGATGAATTCGAAAACCAGCCAAGTCAGCCCATTTGTCATAGAGTTACGTCCCTTTGATTGCTGAAAATGCCTATTTTTGACATTGTCATCACCGTAGCCCCTTCAGGTTTGGTTGTATCTTTCTGAAACTTATATGTAAGGTGGCTGGGGATAAAAACTCGGATGAGTTCGAATACCGGCCAAGTCGGCCCTTTTATCATAGAGTTAAGTCCCTTTGATTGCTGAAAATGCCGATTTTAGGCATTGTCATCACGGTAGCCCCTTCAGTTTTGATCGGATCTTTCTGAAACTTATACGTAAGGTGGCTAGGGATAAAACCTCGGGTGAGTTCGAAAACCGGCCAAGTCGGCCCATTTATCATAGAGTTACATCCCTTTGATTGCTGAAAATGCCGATTTTTGACCTTGTCATCACGGTAGCCCCTTCAGTTTTGATCGGATCTTTCTGAAACTTATATGTAAGGTTGCTGGGGAAAAAAAACTCGGATGAGATCGAATACCGGCCAAGTCGGCCCATTTATCATAGAGTTACATCCCTTTGATTGCTGAAAATGCCGATTTTTGACCTTGTCATCACCGTAGCCCCTTCAGTTTTGATCGGATCTTTCCAAAACTTATATGTAAGGTGGCTGGGGATAAAATCCCGGATGAGTTCGAAAACTGGGCAAGTTCGCTCATTTAACGTAGTGTTACTTCCCTTTGATTGCTGAAAATGCCGATTTTCGACCTTGTCATCACCGCCGCCCCTTCAGTTTTGATTGGATCTTTCTGAAACTTATATGTGAGGTGGCTGGGGATTACACCTTGAATGTTTTCAAAAACCGGCCAAGTCGGCCCATTTGTCATAGAGTTATGTCCCTTTGATTGCTGAAAATGCCGATTTTTTACCTTGTCATCACCGTAGCCCCTTCAGTTTTGGTTGCCGGATCTTTCTGAAATATATATGTAAGGTGGCTGGGGATAAAAACTCGGATGAGTTCGAAAACCGGCCAAGTCGGCCCGATTATCATAGAGTTACGTCCCTTTGATTGCTGAAAATGCCAATTAGTAGCTCACCTGGGCCGAAGGCTCCAGGGGAGCTTATAGTATAGTGGGTCCTTCGTCGTCCGTCCACACTTTTGAGCAGTTATATCTCTGCAGCCTGCAGGCTGATCCCAATCATTTGTCATCTGTAGCATGCCTCTGGTGGGGCATTGATGACATAAACTTTTTTGTCGAAATCGCTCAAAAACTTTGTTTGCTATGGCAACCACAAGGTCCCATAGACTTACAATGGGAAAATGCTTGTCATCACCGCAGCCCCTTCAGTTTTGATCGGATCTTTCTGAAACTTATATCTAAGGTGGCTGGGGATAAAACCTCGGATGAGTTTGAAAACCGGCCAAGTCGGCCAATTTATCATAGAGTTATGTCCCTATTATGGGTGAAAATGTCGATTTTTGACATTGTCTTCACCGTAGGCCCTTCAGTTTTGATCGGATCTTTCTTAAACTTATATGTAAGGTGGCTGGGGATAAAACCTCGAATGAGTTCGAATACCGGCCAAGTTGGTCCATTTATCGTAGAGTAACATCCCTTTGAATGCTGAAAATGCAAAATTTTGACCTTGTCATCACCGTAGCCCCTTCAGTATTGATCGGATTTTTCTGAAACTTATATGTAAGGTAACTGGGGATGAAACCTCGGAAAAGTTGGAATACCGGCCAAGTCGGCACATTTGTCATACAGTTACGTGCCTTTGATTCCTGAAAATGCCTATTTTTGACCTGGTCATCACTGCTGCCCATTCAGGTTTTGATCGGATCTTCATGAAACTTACAAACAAGTAAGTCAGGCAGAAAAGCTCGGAGGAGTTTGAAAGCTCATGAGGTTTGCCTATTTACACAGAGTAACATCCCTTTGTTTGGAGCAGTGAATTGCTTATTTTTGAATTTGTTATCACCATAGCCTCTTCAGTTTATATCGGATCTTCTTAGCAAGTCAGGAATAAAAGCTTGAATGAGTTTGAAAACCGGTGAGGTCAGCCAATTTATCATAGGGTTACATTCTACTTGAGTTGCAGAAAATGCTTACCCTGTCATCACCATGTCCTCCCAGAAATCCTTCAGTAGAGGTTGGCACCTCCTGAAACTTTGAATCTGTTAGCTCAGGTGAGCGATACAGGACCAGCTTGGTCTTCTTGTTTGTATTTCTTTTTGTCTAATAAGAATTTCATAAAAAAAATCATTTATATGTACAGGTTTCAGTGTGACTACAATTCATATTTAGTAAATACAAAAATATGGACTTCATGTCCTAATCTCACCTTAAAAACTTTGATGTAAATGGGATAAATTCCAAAAAAAATATAACAGAATTTCATAAGCATTGAATTCATATGTAAAAAGATAATGTGACTACGTGATCACTTTAAGTAAATACAAAAAAGCACACTTCTTGACCAAATCGTCAGGTTAGCGCAATAGGGTTGTAACTAGCATTTTTTGCAAAAATCACTTTTTTGCATATTTTGATTCATTTTCCATTTATACATTACCTGCAAAAAGGTGAAACTTGAAGACTACAAATTTAGCACAAAAAATTAATATTTGCCATATGGTTGTATCTTGAAGGTAGGGGTTTGCTCATCGCAAAACGGTTGTATCTTGAGTTACAACCCTGTTGCGCTTAGTCCTCTGCATGTTGTAATAATGTACTCTTGGCGCAATAGGGTTGTAACTTGAGTTGCACTTATATAATGCAATAAATAGCAAGGGTTGTAACTCAGGATGTTTTGGAAGCTGAGACCTTCTGCTTTCAGACACTGGTTGATGCCACCTTGTCACTCACTCTTGGGCATTTCGAGAAATTCAAGATGACATCCAAGATGGCTGCCAAATTAAAAAACAAATGACAAGTTCTTATTGAAACAAATGTTTGGACAATTTTGAAAGCTGAGGTCTTCAACTTTTGAAAATTTTATTTACTCAGCATTTTAAGTATCATAAAAGTAATATCAACAATAATAATAATGATATTAATGTTTCCACAAATATTAGGCTAAACCAACAACACCCCCACACTATAGGGATATATTATGTGGTATGATGTTCGGAAAGTAAATGTCCATTGGTATCAGTTACGATTATCCATCATCTGGCCATTGGGGTGTGTTAGGCAGTTAAGGTCACTTTAGTAACGTAATCATTGATATTAGTAAGAAATATGGTCAGCTACAGATTTATGTCCGCATATATATTTTAACTCTTGCTACATTCATAAAATAACATGGACATTGACCTGAACTGCTATGTATTCTCTATAGTGGCAGAAAAATCACTTATGTTAAGTAAGAACTTGTTATTTATGTTACAAATTTTGTTTCTAGTGGTAAATTTTCAAATATTGGTTTGCAATGAATAAACAATATTTGTTCCAAGATGAAAGAATCATAGTTTAGCTTCTTCTTGTTAATCAATATTTTTAGGAGGTTTTGGTTTTTCGGACCTTTCAAGATTATTTCACACAAATCGATCCGATCGTTATTCAGATGTGGGCAAAACCCGGAGTACCCAGAGAAAAACCACCTGACCTACCATTGCAAAACTTGGCGTCTCACATGTGTGGCTCAAACCCACAGCCGTGAGAGACCTAATGATTAAGGGTCAGTGCTCTTATCCACTAGGCTGTTACGAGATGGAATAGGAAACCTCCCTGGTGCTTATGCACATCTAAATTATTTTAGTAGCTATATGGTAGGGCGGTGCGAGTGAAATATTTAGGTGAAATATGGTACGCAAACTGTGCTGCTCCATGAACAAGTCATGCGCATATCATACAATGTATGCATGAGTGGTTTATAGAGAGCTGTTTTTACAATACAGGGGGCCGCTATAAGGCCGAGTCCTATAGAATTTGCCTAAAAATCGCCAACCGCCAAATTGTGCCATATATGATTTTTATTCCCGTCACGTGTTTTGTGGGTGTTCGTTTTGACAGGAGTCATGTCATTGATTATAGGGTCGTTTCATCAATTTTTCCTATGGGAAATATACTATTTGAACGCAAATCCATTATCTACTCGATTTTTGCTATCTGGCTTTGTTTGTGGCCGGTATCTCCACCTCGCCACGAATTGAGCAAGGTAATATGAGTAGGCATGATTTTCTGGTAGTATTCATAGATATATAAACCCTGAGAAAAACGAACACTTTAGCAGCAGGTCAAGTTGTAACGTATACCTACAACATCGTGTCGGGAAATAGAAAGTATATTGAAAGGTATGTTAAATCTATGTTTAGTATTATTTTTGTATGAACATGCTTGTAGGTTTTGGAGGGGTTTACTTCTAGTGTACCCCAACTTTCTGAAGCCTATTCTGAATTCACTGTTGTGGCCTGTAGTGATTAGGCTACTAGCTTTGCCAGCTAGACGTCGCAGGATTGATCCCAGGCTTCTCCAGTAGTAGAATGAGTCTTTCTAAGTGAGGTCCTGTCTCATGCTGACCCTAGATGTTGGTGAGACGTAAAGGTTGGACACCCGCTCATTCTAGATTCATTTAGGCTTTTAGACCCCTTTTGTAGAATGTAATTAATAAACGCCGGGTCACTTGTTTGATCCATGACTTTTGACTAGCTGTGGTTAGAAAACCGTGGTTCCGTCCCAATATGATATTAGGTGTAGAGGGGACGTAAACTTAAGACGGGTTTAACCATATCTTCATCATCAGGGCAAACTCTTACAAGAGCCTGATGGGTTATCCGTGATGATGAACCGTAATGAATTTTATTTTACAAGCATGTTCACGTTGATTAGAAATAATTTTGTTCAAGAAGAATTACGAGTTCATTTTGTAATGATGCCGTTTTTGTCTGATAACTCAGTTTGTGCATGTATGTACATATAAAGGACGTGATGATGATAAGTGGGAGTATTTGGTCGCCACACGTCATAACGGCCTGAGCGGCGGGGATGACGTCAGCTGCGTCATCGGCGTCGCGAGGACGGTTGTGACGGGGCGCCTACCAAATACAGAGAGAATTTACGGCAAACAGTGTTGGCCCTTATGAGACACTAACAAATGTTGTGGATTATAGATGAAAATCTTCTGTTGTAGTTTCTATCTGTCATTAATGTATTGAATTTGTGAATAGCTATATTTGTGAGCCGTGTCGCGGAGAAGGATATGTAATAGAGATTGTTATGTTTCCTGTAATTGGCAGCTGACCAGGTAGCGCAAAGGCGTGGTCTGTTCAATTGCCTCTTACTTGTGATAATGTAGTGAGCACAAATTTGATGAGTATTATGCTCAGTAGTAGTGAGCATTAATTGATTCCTGTAGTGCTCAGTAAGGAAACATGAACTTTGAGTATTATTGTGTCAAGCGCTGGGTGCTGATAATTTGATGCACAGTCAAGTTGAGTTCTGCTGTACGGTTTTTTGTCGCATGCACTAATCAGCCTGTATGTCTGGTCGGCGCATGCGCAATAACGGTATATGCATGAACATATTCTTACTTCTCCGGGAGGGGGATCATGATATAGCATGTATGTTTTGTGACTCGTATCTTAGTCCAGTTATCGTAATTTGCAGGCACAACAATGTGTGACCTGCTGCTCCCTGCTTCATAGCAGCAGGTACTGGTACGACGCTAGGCGTTAGGGTCCAGCAAGGGCGGACAGACCGCCGTAATCAGCGTAGACCAGAATCAGAATCTGTGTTCATTGTCAACAAATGTGAGACCATAAAAGAGGTCAACTAACCTGCAGGATATTCGGACGATCGCTAAACCTGTGATCGGCAAACTTGTGATCGGCAACTATGTCGATAGACAAGTGTGCGGTTTGCACTAGTTCGCGAGAGGAAGTTTCACGCGAGAGGGGGATTCACCCTAAGTTATAAACTGGCCAGTCGCGTCTTGTGTTGTTTCTTTTTTTGTTTTTGTTGTTTTTTTTTTTTTTTTGTTTTTTTTTTTTTTTTTGCTTCTGTAGGTATTCACGTCACCCGTTCCGAGCACAGAACATTGTTTTGCCTTCGGAGCGGACGTCGTGAGTTGGCTACAGAAGCAACAAATTGTGATGTTTTGTGTTTGTAAGTGTTGTATGTAGATACTGTAAATAATTCATGTCATTCATCTAACATCTTTCTTGTGCCTTACCCCACAGCTGCCCGTACACCTGTCAGAGATCACGCTCGGTTGTCTTGTCAGCATGGGGGTTTGCGGGACGCCGTAAACCCACATGTAACATTTGGTGTCAGAAGTGGGATTTGATCTCTGGCTGGTGTTCCCGGCTGTGGAACAGCACATTGATACTCTGAATCATCAACTTTAAAAAAAAAAAAAAGAGAAGAAAATGCATTGACAGCCACATTTAGAAATTAACTTTAATCTTCCTTCCTGCGTTGATGAAGTGCGAAACCCATGTATTCAACTGAATGGATACTGACAAGTCGATAATTTCTGAGCAGGAAGGCAAGGCAAACCCCACTTTTTCTTGGTAACGAAAAATTTAAGTAGACCCCACTTAATTGTGTTACCTGACATTCTAATAAGTTAAACTGGAGTTACTAATTGATCTTACCCACACATGGTTCTGACGTAGTGACGTTAACAAATCTGACGTTGATATAACGGTAGCGTTAATATTTACGCAGTGGCTTGAGGTTAGGTATGACGTAATAGAAACATTAATGGTGACTTGTTGTGATCGGAGTTTTGTAATATGATGAAACTTCGGATTGTAGCATTTTACTGTAAACGTCGTCAGTTTATGTCGTCATATTAGACTACCAGTGCGCAACGTCATACTTTGCTGAAAGCATTTGACATTTCAAATCGCGTGTGCTTTAATAACTAACGTTTTAGTTAGATTAACGCGTATAACACATATCTTAACGTTTTAGTTAAGCCCATTCAATCATCACTGATCATAACTGATCAGTTTATAGTGGTTTTGATAGTAACGTGAGATTTACGTTATCAATAATGGAGCGTTTAATGCAAATGGGAAAGGACTTAGGTTATGAGGGGAAGGAGTTACAAGGTTTTGTTAAAGAGCAGCAAGATATTGAGCGGGCAGAAAGGCAAGAGCAAAGGGATTTAGAAAGGTTAAGGTCTGAAGAAAAGGAAAAGGAAAGGGCAGAAAAAGAAAAGGAAAGGGAGGAAAAGGAAAGGGTACATGAACTAGCTAAGTTAAAGGAAAAGGAAAAGGAAAAGGAAAGGGCACATGAACTAGCTATGTTGAATGTTAATAAGGAACTTGAAATGGCACGCATTAAGACTGAAAGGGAGACAAAAGAGATTAGTGAGGCCCATTTAGAACAAATAAAACATGGGTTTGAGCTACAACACCACGAATTAAGGAATCAGTTAGAAATGCAGAGAGCGAAGCTCGAGCTAGAATTGGAAAAGCAAAAAGCTGAGAAGGTGGCTCATGCCCAGGATCCTAAGTTACCTTATTTTGAAGAGGGTAAAGATAAAATGGATAGTTATTTATCTAGGTTTGAGAAATATGCTACGGCTAATAAATGGGATAAGAGTGTTTGGGCCGCGTATTTAAGTGCATTGCTCAAAGGGCGCGCACTTGATGTATATGACCGGTTGTCAAATGAGGATGCGGCGGATTATGAAAAGTTAAAGGACGCTTTATTAAAGAATTTTGACATGACAGAGCGCGGATTTAGGAAGCAGTTTCGTTATAGTAGGCCCGAGAAATCAGAAACGTTCATACAGTTCAGTAGTAGACTGAGAAGTTATTTAGAAAAATGGCTTAATATGGCAAAGATAGAAAAATCTTTTCCGGCTGTCTGTGATTTCATGGCAAGGGATCAGTTCCTGGAGTCATGTAATAGAGAACTGTATGTACATCTGAAACCAAAACAGTTTGGTAATTTAGATGAAATGGCTAGGGAGGCAGATTTGTTTGCAGAAGCGCACGGGGGCGTATATAGTTGCATTAATAAGGGGCAACGCGATAATAGAGGCGCAGCGCAGGGTAAACAGGACAAAGTTGACTCGAACAAACCGAGTGGTAGACCGGATATCAAGTGTAGCATATGCGGTAAGGGGCATTTAACAATTAAATGTTTTAAGAACCCCGACAGGAAAAAATTGTATAGCGCAGAGGTAGGAGCAACTGGAGTTGGGGATAGCGGTGTTAAGGAAAATTTTAACACGCGCGTAGAGACTCAAGGTTCTCAGGTTAAGAATGAGAATACGCAGAATGTAGGTCGTGGTTATACACGTGGTCGTGGTAATTTTAGAGGGTCTTTTCGCGGACGCGGTAAAAATAATAGCACACCACGTGGCGCAGCACACCAAGTTAGTTTTTGTCAGACGGAAGTAACTAGGAAAGGTGATGAGATTGGAAGTATTTTTGAAAATAAGGTTGGTGATCCTTTGATTTCGGATAGGGAGGAGTGTAGTAAGGAAACTAGGGAAGGTGTCTGTTACTTCTTAAAGGCAAGGTTACCGACGGCACAAGGATTGGTTAATATTAAAAAGGTGGTTGTATTAAGAGATACTGGGTGTACAGGCTGTGTCGTTCGGAGAAGTTTGGTTTCGGATAGTCAGTTAATAGGGAAGAAATCAAATGTTACGTTGATTGATGAATCCACACAAAGGTATCCTTTGGCAATGATTGACATTGATTGTCCTTTTTTCACTGGGAAAACTGAAGCTTTGTGTATGGATGATACGTTGTACGATTTGGTTATCGGTAACATTGATGGATCAAAACTTCCTGATATGTCTCATTTCTCAGCCGCGGCTGTAACTATGTCTCAAACTAGGCAGGATGAGAAGCCTTACAGAAAACTTAAGGTTCCCGATCAGATCATTAACGATGACAAGGAGGCTTTCAAGCAAGCTAAGGTTGATGATCCAACTTTGGAAAACATCAGGAAAAGGGTTGTATCTGGGAACAAGACTGTGAGTCGTGGTTTAAACCGAGGTGAAACTAGGTTTATTGAGAAAAAAGGTTTGGCATATAGGGAGTTCACCAAGGGTAACAAAGTCTCTTTCCAACTTGTGGTCCCTCAAAGTTTCCGAGGAACGGTGTTGAAACTGGCTCATGAAACGCTTATGTCTGGACATATGGGTATTAGGAAGACATTGGATAGAGTTGTAACTGAGTTTTACTGGCCCGGTATTTGCGGTGATGTCGCTAGATTTTGTAAATCTTGTGATATTTGTCAGAGAACTATTCAGAAAGGTCGGGTCACTAAAGTACCTCTAGGAAAAATGCCATTGATTGATACGCCATTTAAGAGGGTGGCAGTGGACATAGTTGGTCCAATTGAGCCTCGATCTGATAGGAAATCTCGGTATATTTTAACCATGATAGATTATGCGACAAGGTATCCAGAGGCGATAGCTTTACCGAGTATTGAGACGGAACGTGTCGCGGAAGCGCTTATTGAAAACTTTAGTAGGGTTGGCATTCCTGATGAAATGTTGACTGATTGTGGATCACAGTTTACTGCTGAGGTAATGAAGGAAGTCAGCAGACTTCTTTCGCTTCAACAGTTAACGTGTAGTCCGAGACACCCAATTTGCAACGGACTGATAGAGCGTTTCCACGCTACGTTAAAGCAGATGTTACGTCGCATGTGTGCTGAACGTCCAAAAGATTGGGATAAATATCTTCCAGCTTTATTATTTGCGGTAAGGGAAGTCCCACAAGAGTCTTTAGGATACTCCCCTTTTGAGTTGTTATATGGACGTAACGTCAGAGGTCCAATGGCAATATTAAGAGAATTATGGGCTGAAGAGGTACGCGATGAGCAAGTTCTTTCGACGTATCAATACGTTATTGAGCTTAGGGAACGGTTAGAGCAGACATGCAAATTAGCGCGTGATAATTTAAAGAAGGTTCAGATTAAGCAGAAAGCTTATTATGATAAAGGCGCGAGGTCGCGTAAATTTGACGTCGGCGATAAAGTGCTGTTGTTACTACCGACAGACAGTAATAAATTATTGCTTCAATGGAAAGGTCCTTATGAAGTGGTTGAGGTAGTGAACAGAATGGATTATAAGATTGACGTCAATGGAAATGTTAACACATATCACGCTAATATACTGAAACAGTATGTTGAGCGTCAGACTGTGACGTCTCATTGTCTGATCTCTAAACCTATTATGTCGACAGACAGTCATGACAGAAATGACGTCGACGAGTCTTCATTTGAAGACAGCAGTTTTGAAACTGCAGAGCAACCGGAAAGTGACGGCGACGTTAGCGTCCCACACACACTAACGTCAGAGGAGAGTGAGGAGACAGAAGGGCTGAGAGAACAGCGCCTTGCAGGACTGACATGTCAGACAGACCAAATTATATGTACCACATTTATGTCAGAACCTGTGAAATCAATGAAATCTGTTAAGCCAGCAAGGCCACCTCCAGTGAGATTAAAACGATATCCGTTTTCTAACAAACAACAGAGTGTCAGGGGAACAGGAAAATTCTGGGGCAAACCACCATAGCTTAATAGCAATTTTACTTAAGAAAATTTGGGGGCAGACTACCTTAGTAGGTAATTCTTCGCACGGTTGTTGTGTAAATAGCTGTCTTGTTTAGATAGGTTCATCCTATTCCATCTCTGTACACAAAGAAAAAACATTTCTGATTGTTTTTTCTCCAAAAGGGGAAACCTTTGTTACGAGATGGAATAGGAAACCTCTCTGGTGCTTATGCACATCTAAATTATTTTAGTAGATATTTGGTAGGGCGGTGCGAGTGAAATAGTTTAGGTGAAATATGGTACGCAAACTGTGCTGCTCCATGAACAAGTCATGCGCATATCATACGATGTCTGCATGAGTGGTTTATAGAGAGCTGTTTTTACAATACAGGGGGCCGCTATAAGGCCGAGTCCTATAGAATTTGCCTAAAAATCGCCAACCGCCAAATTGTGCCATATATGATTTTTATTCCCGTCACGTGTTGTGTGGGTGTTCGTTTTGACAGGAGTCATGTCATTGATTATAGGGTCGTTTCATCAATTTTTCCTATGGGAAATATACTATTTGAACGCAAATCCATTATCTACTCGATTTTTGCTATCTGGCTTTGTTTGTGGCCGGTATCTCCACCTCGCCACGAATTGAGCAAGGTAATATGAGTAGGCATGATTTTCTGGTAGTATTCATAGATATATAAACCCTGAGAAAAACGAACACTTTAGCAGCAGGTCAAGTTGTAACGTATACCTACAACATCGTGTCGGGAAATAGAAAGTATATTGAAAGGTATGTTAAATCTATGTTTAGTATTATTTTTGTATGAACATGCTTGTAGGTTTTGGAGGGGTTTACTTCTAGTATACCCCAACTTTCTGAAGCCTATTCTGAATTCACTGTTGTGGCCTGTAGTGATTAGGCTACTAGCTTTGCCAGCTAGACATCGCAGGATTGATCCCAGGCTTCTCCAGTAGTAGAATGAGTCTTTCTAAGTGAGGTCCTGTCTCATGCTGACCCTAGATGTTGGTGAGACGTAAAGTTTGGACACCCGCTCATTCTAGATTCATTTAGGCTTTTAGACCCCTTTTGTAGAATGTAATTAATAAACGTCGGGTCACTTGTTTGATCCATGACTTTTGACTAGCTGTGTTTAGAAAACCGTGGTTCCGTCCCAATATGATATTAGGTGTAGAGGGGACGTAAACTTAAGACGGGTTTAACCATATCTTCATCATCAGGGCAAACTCTTACAAGAGCCTGTTGGGTTAGCCGTGATGATAAACCGTAATGAATTTTATTTTACAAGCATGTTCACGTTGATTAGAAATAATTTTGTTCAAGAAGAATTACGAGTTCATTTTGTAATGATGCCGTTTTTGTCTGATAACTCAGTTTGTGCATGTATGTACATATAAAGAACGTGATGATGATAAGTGGGAGTATTTGGTCGCCACACGTCATAACGGCCTGAGCGGCGGGGATGACGTCAGCTGCGTCATCGGCGTCGCGAGGACGGTTGTGACGGGGCGCCTACCAAATACAGAGAGAATTTACGGCAAACAGTGTTGGCCCTTATGAGACACTAACAAATGTTGTGGATTATAGATGAAAATCTTCTGTTGTAGTTTCTATCTGTCATTAATGTATTGAATTTGTGAATAGCTATATTTGTGAGCCGTGTCGCGGAGAAGGATATGAAATAGAGATTGTTATGTTTCCTGTAATTGGCAGCTGACCAGGTAGCGCAAAGGCGTGGTCTGTTCAATTGCCTCTTACTTGTGATAATGTAGTGAGCACAAATTTGATGAGTATTATGCTCAGTAGTAGTGAGCATTAATTGATTCCTGTAGTGCTCAGTAAGGAAACATGAACTTTGAGTATTATTGTGTCAAGCGCTGGGTGCTGATAATTTGATGCACAGTCAAGTTGAGTTCTGCTGTACGGTTATTTGTCGCATGCACTAATCAGCCTGTATGTCTGGTCGGCGCATGCGCAATAACGGTATATGCATGAACATATTCTTACTTCTCCGGGAGGGGGATCATGATATAGCATGTATGTTTTGTGACTCGTGTCTTAGTCCAGTTATCGTAATTTGCAGGCACAACAATGTGTGACCTGCTGCTCCCTGCTTCATAGCAGCAGGTACTGGTACGACGCTAGGCGTTAGGGTCCAGCAAGGGCGGACAGACCGCCGTAATCAGCGTAGACCAGAATCAGAATCAGTGTTCATTGTCAACAAATGTGAGACCATAAAAGAGGTCAACTAACCTGCAGGATATTCGGACGATCGCTAAACCTGTGATCGGCAAACTTGTGATCGGCAACTATGTCGATAGACAAGTGTGCGGTTTGCACTAGTTCGCGAGAGGAAGTTTCACGCGAGAGGGGGATTCACCCTAAGTTATAAACTGGCCAGTCGCGTCTTGTGTTGTTTCTTTTTTTTTTTTTTTTTTTTTTTTTTTGCTTCTGTAGGTATTCACGTCACCCGTTCCGAGCACAGAACATTGTTTTGCCTTCGGAGCGGACGTCGTGAGTTGGCTACAGAAGCAACAAATTGTGATGTTTTGTGTTTGTAAGTGTTGTATGTAGATACTGTAAATAATTCATGTCATTCATCTAACATCTTTCTTGTGCCTTACCCCACAGCTGCCCGTACACCTGTCAGAGATCACGCTCGGTTGTCTTGTCAGCATGGGGGTTTGCGGGACGCCGTAAACCCACATGTAACATAGGCCGCAGAGGTCCAAGTAAATCAATATAACTGTCACAAGTGTATTGAATATAATATCTTTCAGTTCTTAAATATATGGCATGCCCAATGTGTTATTTACCTGAATGAGTAGTGAGTATATATTTATAGATTGAACATATCAGATGCCAGGCAAAAAGAGCATAAAATGTAAAGTAGAAGTAAAACAAAGATCAGGAATTGATACAATTAACTTACTCCACCCATCAAAGACACCAAAGGGAAAGAAACACAAACATTAAGCGACCAGACCATAATGGAAACTCAAACAAAGGAAGGCCATAAGGACAGTTACTTTCCCACAAAATGGCCATATGGCCATCCAAAATCACATGCCATTGTCTGTAATGTTAAAAAGAGTGAAATACTAAAGCATTGTGTGGCATTGTGTTGACTGTTTAAGAGAGATAACAGGTTTTGACAGCGTACCTGAAGTGAAGACACTGTTATTTACGTTACCTTATAGATTTTACTGATTAGGCGAGTTTTCTGAACTCTGTGCTCATGACAGTTAACCATTTTACAATGAAAAATATCAAAGCAGAAGATGATCAGGAGTTGACCTTATGCATAAAATTAACCTCTCTAACCTGTGCGGATGTAAAATTTTTTTTCATGGTGCCCCAATACATGCATGTTATCAACCACCCAACATACCACATCTAGATACTATAAGAAGACTACCCAAGTGCATTTCAGAATAAGGGAACACTGTAAAGATATCAAAACTATGTCTGCTTGTTAGTTTAAATTACATTAATACTTGAAATAAAATTATCTTTGCTGCAAAACTGCACTTTAGAGACCCAGTTAGAATGACAAAGACCAATTTCTGGAGTGCCCTTATGTATGTTTTCAGTCAGAACAACAGATGGAAATATCTAAAGAGACAGCAATTGAGTTTAGAAAATTATATGACTTAGTATGAAAAGGTCACTTCGGTATGGCCGCGATCAAAGATGGCAGCCATCTCAAGTCATCTAAAGAAAATTATACAGAGGTACCCACAATAACAGATGAAACATGAACCAATGGCACAAAGCCAATTAACTTAAAAGACACTGTAATAGAACGTCTGACTTTGGAAGTTTGGACGGTCAATAGTGAAACTATTAGAGGCTTGTACTCCGGAGTTGATGAGATGTAATCTCTCGCCCTTCAGTGCAGTATCAAACATAATATTAATAACAAACCTTGTTAAATTTCAAACATTAATAACATAATAACATTTCTGTGAAGCATGCTTAAGCAGTCGGTAAATATTTAAACTAGCAATTGGCATTAAAATATAAAATTAAAAATGATGTTGTGCTTTTTATTGTGGTCTACAAACTTTTATCCTTCCATGTGAGTAAATTTGCTGCTGGCAAATTATGGCGATATATTTTTATGCATTGTTTTATATTAGGCAATGTTTTATATTTACATTACACTTATCTATAATGTGGATATAGTTAAAATTAGATTTGAATACAGATGATGCAGTCATGGGCGTATGATTCTATGTCAGTTCCCAAAGCAGCATCAGAATATCTCTGAACATGTATAGAAAGCAATCTTAAGTCTTATTCAGTCATATATGTTATATTTGCGCAGAATTAGGGGTGAAGTTAAAATATGCCGTTTGAAAAGACATATTTTAAATCTAAGATGAATCATCATTATACTTTTTTCAACACAATGTTACAATTCTCTGAGAATGTAAAAGTTTAATTCATGTAATGAAAGTAGAAGCGTAACACAATTGACTATTGTGAATACTATGGTAAAATGAGGTTTTAATACTTTTTCAACAAAAAGAGTTGAGTGTTTCGGTCTACATACCAATTTCTATTCAAATGAGTCAAATTTTGGAAAAGTAACATTAACAAAATGCATTATGTACCGGATAACATCAAAAACGAAGACATGGACAGTGCTGAGTTTCACTTGTTATATACGTTATTTTTTGGTAAATTGACATCTTAATTCCTAAAATCAGCATTACAGTAAGTATTTCAACATAAAACCATGAACAATGAATATTTAACAAATTCATGATCGATGACCATGAATATATTAAAAATTTGAAAATGTTGAGGACAATTAACATTAGTGTTGCCTTTTTGTATATTTTCCTGTATGGAGGTTACTTTGTTAAATATAGCATAACTCACAAAACTTTCAATATAGAACTTTAATAAACAGCAGTTTTGAATAGCTTGAATGTGTGTCTTTTAATACATATAACAGTCAGACAAAAATGTCCAGTGGCAAACAGACCAGTTAAACAACTGATGGTGAATGAAGATTTTGTGAGGCACTTAATATTTTGTAACTTAAACAACACCACGGGATGTTAAAATATAAAACACTCAGGAGGAAAAATCTTAAAATTGTCTAAAATGAAAAAATATTTGATGTCTTATGTGGGTTTGCAGTTAAAACTGTATTAAGTACATAGTTTGAATTTTTTCTATTCTTTCGGCCATCATGGACGCCATCTTAATTCTTGGAAATGCCCAAGGGTAACAAGATGGCACCAAGCAGATTCTAAATGTAGAAGGTCTCTGCTTTCAAAATATATCAAAACATTTTGCATACACTGCAAATCCGGGTTCAGTGAAAATCATGCGGGACTAGATTTGAAGATGAATTGTCTGAAAATATCATTCTGATCTGTGGCATGATACGCTAACCGTAATGATCCTATAGGCCTTAGCAAACAGAGCACACCCAGATCAGACTGATCATGAAAGAGCAGTCTGATCAGGGTCTACACTGTTTGACATTCAGTCTGCCCCTTTTCTACTCCATGTTGGTTTGTTTTGTTTGATTTGAGGTTTAACGTTCCCGTCAACACTGTAAAGGTCATTTTGGAGATGTTGCTTTCAATTTTGTGGGACTTTTACCCGACATTGAGATGAAATGACATCCCAAGCCCTGTCGCCCAATGAACCCAATAGGGTTTATTAGCATGGACGGTCCGCCTCGCACCGCGGTTCCTTGACAGGCTTAAATCCTCTAAGCGGTTTACCAGTACTAGTGTGCGGGCTGGATTCAGCTCTGCGTGGAAGCATCATGCAGCAAATATATCTCTTCAAGCCCCTATGGGCGGGGGCTTAAACTCACACTTTGTTGGACTGTATAAGAAATTTGTTATATCAAGTTCTCAAGGGGTCTGAATTTTTAGGATTTTATGGTACACTATTCTTGTCTTACTTGTTTTCTTTTTTACATGAAATGTTATTGAAATTAAAAAATTGTGTTATACCATAAATGTTTACCAGTTAACAAAAAAAGATCCATACTAGTCAAGCAGTCTGATGAGGATCAGTGTACTCTATTTGCACTATTCGAAGTATGTAATTTTACCCCTGATTTAGTTGTTAGGTTGTTATGTACACTATTTAGGAAAAGTTCTTTTCCATAGTTTTATGTTGCATTTATTCTGATCAATACAATCTGTATGTTGGGAAACTATGCAGTAATAGCTTTTTTGCTTCATCTACAACTTGGAGTGAGCTGCAAGATCTGGTCTTCTCAGACAGTAAGGTACTCAAGTGAGATTTGGGTTGTCATTGAAGTCCTTCAGATTTCTTTCTGTTTGTTGTGCATACAGCAGACTTTTTAATTAATGCTTAATTATTCAAACAACAAAGGCACTGTTAAGATTGTGCATCATACTGCAGTTTTTTCTCCGCCTTTGATTTTTAAATATTTACCGTAATGATCATAATTTTTCAGACAGGCAGATGTCTTCAATCAGTGCAGACCCATAACAAATTGCTCCTTTTCATTCTGTTCTGGGTATTCATTGTTTGCCATTCAATGTAAACAGTGTATGAAAGAAAGACTCAAAGATACAACTGTTTTCCAATGACAATTGTGTGATATTTTTTATCATTTTATAGTGCAAAACAGTTTTAACTCGAGTTACAACTGTTTTGCGCTGAGTCACCTTGAACATTTATGCAACATTTCAGAGGGCAAAAGGTTGTATCTCAAATATTTACAAATATCTCTTTTAAAAATTAAAATAAGTTAAAAATTATTAATTCTACTTTAGTTAATTGACTTTATACCCAACATATCCAAATTTCATAACATAACAATGACTTGGGAAAAAATAAGACAGTTTTTTGTCGTTCCTGAAAAATTCTGAAAAATGAAGTTACAACCCTATTGCGCTGACCTGACGAAATATCATCTGATTCTGAGAGAATATCACTCAGCTGATAATTACAACATACAATTTCAGGGAAGTAAACGTGTTAATAAATATTTGAACTCCTTATGAACAGCCCAGCTAGCGTGCAACGGGAGGCCAACGTCTGGCCGACAGCGATACGACGTTGCCACGTCGTGTCCCTGTCGGCTGGACGTTGGCACATTTGGAAGGCTTCATTCTTCGGACAAACTATTTGCTTTGTATGATAATCTCATTGGCTAATACACGCTTATTGCAACATTAAAAATGTAAGAACCAACTTCAGAAACTCAGAGTGATGTTTGTAAGATGACGCCTATAAATAAACACTAATAAAGAAATTGATTAAGTAATTTTAAGATACTCTTTAAGGTATTTCGATATATGTTGAAATACAAACGTGTAATTAGGCAGGTGGAAGATCACCAGAAGCCAAAAGTCATGAATAATTCCACTTTACTTGAAAGCTAAAACTTCCATGGAAATTTCCATGTTAACTATGAATATGTGCCTAGGGTTTTGACTTTATAGTAAATAAAACATGATCTTGAACGGTGGAATAGACTGTTAATACAGTCGAACTTCAATGGCTCGAACACCTTTGGGACCTCGAAAATCTGTTCGAGACAGGGGTAGTTCGAGCCACTGAGGTTACTGTCAGGAGGCATAACGAGATACTTTTAGACAACTTTTGGGTGTTCTATAATGAATATGTATGCTGTGTGTACTCATTAGAATCGCCTCATGGAGGCGATTCTAATGAGTACAAACAGCATACATTTGCAAGATAAAAGACTAAAATATCCTTAATTATCCCCCACTGTTTCTTATGTAGAGGATTTCGCTAGGGGCTCAAGAATGGGTTCGACACATCCATGGTAAACGAGCCATCGGTGTTCGAGCAATCGAAGTTCTACTGTAATTTGTTTAACCCTTACATTCCTGTACGGTAAGCAAAACGTGTAAGTCTTTACAGGACGCCGTGTTTTGCCATACGTCCACGTACTGTAAGAAAATATTGTAGACCCTGATCAGATGCCGCGTTCTGTGGTATCTAATCTGTTGATCTGCCAAACAAAATACATGATTCCAGTGCAGATTCTTACGCAATAATCCATTACTATAAATAACGTTACGTGGGTTCTTCTGTCGCGGTTTATTGGGTCGATCGACCCATATGGGCTTGAATCATGAAAAAAAATGAAAAAAAAAAAAAATGAAAAAAAAATTTTTTTTTTGGTACTATATTAGAGACAAGGGGGGAAACTTCGGCTCCATTTTTTTTGGGGGGGGGGGGGGGTTACCTCATTTTACCCAGTGTATCTTTTTCGCAAATGCAGTTTTCCACCTGCTTATTACGAAATATACAAGTTAAATATGTCCACTTTGCAACAATAATCCACCTCTGTCTGTCACTTGCAGGAAACATGTTTTTCTCGCATGGATTAACTCAGCAAAGCAAAATTCGGCATAAACGTGTGACAAAAATTTTCAGGTTTTCTTCGATCACAAGCGAACTAGTGTTACGGAGGAAACCTTTTTTTGCTTTCAACTGATGTCTTTCATTAAAATGAACCTCTCTTGATCAATTTGAATCCAAAATGATGTATTTGCAGCTCTAAATTTAGATTTTACTACTAGTACTTTTACATCGCTTTATGTAAAAGATCAAGAAAACAATCGTCGCGAAGCTTGGTTTTTCTGCTGATTCCGGGCTACTCTATCGATGAACTAACGACCGGAACGACCGGTGCTGTTTAATTTTTATACCGTTCGAAGTAGTGACAAATGAACATTATCGCTATTTTTATTCCATTTTCAACTAAACCCCAAGAGGGGACACAGACCATACATACTGCATATACTCCAGTTTTGAAGGCTGAAAGAGTACACAGTCACCATGTAATTACGGTAGGGTTCTTTAACCTGCACAGGGAATGGTTCTCCCTGCACAGGGGGTCTCCAGTTAACGTCCAGATTCGATGGACGATGCACTTTATGATATTCATACCTGCAAAATTTATGATGCCAATGAAACGTGTTCTGACGCCGAAATTTTGTCACCGCTGCTGGGGATCGAACCTGGGACCTTTAGCATTTGAGGCACTGAGCTAGGTGGGTGACTAAATTTAGGAAAGCAGGTATTAAACTCCGTTCATAAAATCTGAATCATCGATATTTTCGTTTCTTCCTTTTAATACTCATTTTAGCCCATACATCACTATGGGAAAGTTTTAGACCTGACCCTCCGCCGACTTCTCCAGCAAGCCGCATGCCTCTGCGACTGTCAAGAAAGGCTGTGATTATTTGGAGAAAATTGCAAAATAAAGAAATGAGACCACAGACTAAGTCCATTTGACGATGATTGTCAGGTGAAATAATAAATATTCAAATACACGTGACACACTATATAAACAGATATGCAATTACGACACACTTTACATTCGAATGGCTAGATTGAGGCTCACTAGGAACAGGGTCATTCTTCTTTATACGTTTTCTTAGTCCTTTCGGCCTCTCGTCTATAGGCCATTCATTTTAAATTTCGATTGGAAGACAAGTCCAGACGCGACCTCTAGTGGATTTGAGAAACGAACGTTTGTCCCCGTCATTCGGGTGAAATGACCAGGATGGCCGCTACGTCCATGTATGGTAAAACACTTTGAAACTCATCTTGTCTGTCAGCGGTATTGGCACTTGGTACGCCGCATAAAAGGTTGTGACTCCGCATAATTCGTTTTCAAATGAAGATCCTAGACTAATCTAAAACCTGTTTACACAGAGACTACGTTGGCGGTTGGATCGGTGTGGTATGGATGGATGGATGGATGAGGATGATAAAAAAGGATGAGGATGGCTGGATGCTGTATGTATGTATGTATGTATGTATGTATGTATACGTACAGTTAAGTATAGACCTGAGTTTTATGCATGCCACATCGTCTGATGATGATCAATTGGTTGCTCGAAAGATGCGTTTCATCAATAGCGTTTTTATTTTTTGATGGTTTTGAAAATTACTTGGCAGAAATATTATCCGTTATGCGACGATGTTTCGCGCGCAAGGCCATGGACGGTTCCTTCAAGGTAGGGATCGTTGTTAGAGGTGAAAGGTAAAAAGGGGGTTGTTTTCGTGTTCGTGCAAAACATTTCTTATGCCTGGATCGATTTCGAAATAACGTCAATGATAATCATTATGAAAGTACGTGTCACACGCATGGCCCAGGTCGGTACCTCCAAAATCATGGTCATACTTAGAAGTCAAAGGTCAAAAATGTTTTTTTTATCGTGTCCGATCAATAACGTTTTATTATTATTTTTAAAATTACGTGGTAGAAATATAAAACCATCAGAAGACGATGTGTCGCGCGCAAGACTTATGTCGGTATCCTCGGTCAAAGTCATACTTAAGAGGTCAAATGTCAAAAAAGGCGTTTTCCGTGTCGGGTTAGTAACCTTTTTTGTTAACCATCCTCAGAAGATTTGTGGCTTGCTAGGCCAAGGTGGATGCCACCAAGGCCTAGGTCTTTAGAGATCAAATATCAAAAAGGGTCTTTTTTAGTCCTGTCATAACTTTTCTATTCCTGCATGGATTTTATTCACGTGGCCAAAAAGTTTATCATCTGATGATGATGTGTCATGCATAAAACTTACGTCCGTAGCTCAAAGGTGAGGTCAAAATATGTTCCTCACACAGACTATACATAACACTCATTTCTGTTTCCAATGTCATATGACGGGAGCATCCGTGTTCTATTGACGCAATTCTAGTTTCTTTCTTCTTTTTCTCTATTCCATCTTTCCGTCTTTTGATGGTACTTTTCTCGGGAGACGGCTTGAAGTGGACGGCTGCTTCGAGGCTCGGCCGTTGCCCACCGGTTGTTGTCAGAGTGGGGGTGGGATGCGATCTCACTAAGTACTTGTATCTGGCCGGCCCGACGAGACCTTAACTTTGAATACAAGGCATAACATAAACAGTGGTAGCATTTCACTGTCGTAACAAAGAGAGAGATGCATCATGAGACGAATATAAAAGGTTCGCAAAAATGCTTTTCGTGTGCAATCTATTCCAAGGCCGAAAAAGACATTGTAAATGATTATCACCTCTTTGAATCTGAGTGTATGTGTATACATATGTATCTTGATAGAATTGCTGCAGCTCACACGCCAGTCTGTGGCAGCCCTATAAGTTTAAACTATAAAATGCGATGTACTGTCAACAGTGGTCAAAAAGAATTATACCGATATCAGACGTGGTGTCACAGCTAATGATTTTCCATGAAGAGATCGTGCAAATAAACCATATACGCCCTTGTAATTAACATGAGTAGTAACCACTTCTATATATGGTTTAAATGGGTGTGCCAAACCTGTCAAAATGTCTTAGTCTGCGAAAGGAAATTTAGATTTTGCAATTTTCTCCAAATAATCACAGCCTTTCCTGGCTGTTACAGAGGCATACGACTTGCAGGAGAAATCGGCGGAGGGTCAGGTCTAAAACTTTCCCATAGTGATGTATGGGCTAAAATGAGCACTAACAGCAAGAAACGAAAAAATCGATGATTCAGATTTTCTGAACGGAGTTTAGCCGTAGTTATCTCCTTACCGGACTCAGAAAAAGTGAAATGTATTTTTTGTTGAAATCGTGGACGTTTTGTGTTATTTTCAAAACAGTTTCACTCATGCTTGTGTAGACAGAAATAAAAAAAAAACAAAAAAAAAAAAAAAAAACAAACAAACAAAAAAAAAAAAAAACAGCCAGCTTGTTAAAAATGCCACCAATACGTAAATGTTCAAAATGATGCAGCATTGAAACAATTTGTTCCCTATTGCAACATATTGCTTTTTATGTTTTGAAATTTTGATCCTGGGTCGCTAAAAGCCAGTAAATGACAATAAGCACTACTTAGGTTGGGCCCATACGGTCCTTTTCCAAAAGGGATTTAAGGGGACATAACCCCTACAGTGCAGCACACACATGCTCGCTCATCCGCGAGTTTCTGAAGTGGACGCTTCTATTTATGAATTCGGCCAAATCCATTGATGTAGGGACTTGGGTAAAAAAAAAAAAAAAAAAAACACTGCTCAATTCTTCTTCTCAGCAAGTTTGTATTAATCTGAATGGGCATCACAATTCACCACAACACGGCAAACAAAATAGGTCAGAATAAGCTAGAGCATATCAACCTTGATTTTTTTTTGGGGGGTGGGGGTGGGGGAGGGGGGGGGGGTGATGGAGCGGGGATCATTTTTACGGTCATTTCGAGTTTATTTCACTCGTATCGAGCCGATTGCTAATCACATGTGGTCGAAGACCGTAGTATCCGGTAAAAAAAAAAAAACAAAAAAAAAAACACCAGGCCTTCCGTTGCAGAACTCTCGAATGCCTTAAAATAGATGACTTTTATGAAAGGTTTGATTGTGAAGTGCTTTGATCTGTTGAAAAAGTACTTGTATTAGCCTAGAGTGTATTGGAAAGTAAGTGAGAAATGGGGCCGTTTCAATATATAGGACATTTAATTTTGGTGCTGTTGAGTAAAGCGGTATTCCAATCTTAGTGTTTCTCGACCAGACTATTTAAAGGTTATAAAACGTTTTTCATGCTCAATTCAGTGGAGCGTTAAATTTGTAATGCTCGCTATTTTAGCTCACCTGAGCACGAAGTGCTCATGGTGAGCTATTGTGATCAGTCAATGTCCGTCGTCCGTCGTGCGTCGTGCGTCGTGCATCGTGCGTCGTGTGTCGTGCGGCGTCAACAATTTGCTTTAAATGCTAACTCCTCCTTAACCCTTGAGCCAATTTCAATAAAACTTTACAGGAATATTGCTTAGGTGACCCCCTACAAAAATAGCTAAAATCGTTCCACTCCGCTGAACAAGATGGCCTCCAGAGCTAAAAATAGAAAAATCTTTAAACGACAACTCCTCCTGTACCTTAAGGCGAATTTCATTTAAACTTTATAGGAGTGTTGCTTAGGTGACCCTCTTCCAAAATAGCTAAAATGGTTCCGCTCCGGTGAACAAAATGGCTGCCAGAGCTAAAAATAGAAAATTCTTTAAACGACAACTCCTCCTGTACCCTTGGGCCAAATTAATTCAAACTTCATAGGAATGTTGCTTAGGTGACCCTCTACTAAAATAGCTAAAATGGTATTGCTCTGATGAGCAAAATGGCCGCCATAGCTTAAAATAGAAAAACATCGTAAATTTGCGTCAAACACAAACTCCTCCTCAACCCTTGGGCCAATTTGATTCAAACTTCACAGGAATGTTGCCCAAATGACTCCCTACCAAAATAGCTAAAATCGTTGTGCTCTGACAAACAAGATGGCCGCCAGAGCTAAAAATAGAAAAAATCTTTAAACGGCAATGCCTCCTGTATCCTTGGGTCAGTTTTATTCAAACTTCATAGGAATGTTGCTTTGGTGACCATCTACCAAAATAGCTGAAAAGATTCTGCTCTGATGAGCAAAATGGCCGCCATAGCAAAAAATAGAAAAACATCGTAAATTTGCTTCAAACACAAACTTCTCCTTAACCCTTGGGCCAATTTGATTCAAACTTCACAGGAATGTTATGTAGGTGACTCCCTAAAGAAATAGCTAAAATTATTCCGCTCTGGCTAACAAGATGGCCACCAGAGCTAAAAATAGAAAAATTCTTCAAACGACTACTCCTCCTTTACCATTGGGCCAATTTCATTCAAACTTCATAGGAATGTTGCTTAGATGACCCACTACCAAAATAGCTAAAACGTTTTCGCTCTGATGAGCAAAATGGCCACCATAGCTAAAAACAGAAAAACTTTGTAAATTTACGTCAAAACGCGAACTCCTCCTCAACCCTTGGGCCAATTTGATTCAAACTTCACAGGAATGTTAGTTAGGTGACTCCCTACCAAAATAGCTTAAATCGTTCAACGCAGTAAACAAGATGGCCCCCAGAGCTAAAAATAGAAAAAATCTTCAAACGACATTTCCTCCTTACCCCTTGGGTCAGTTTGATTCAAACTTCACAGGAATATTATGTCGTTGACTCCATACCAAAATAGCTAAAATTGTTCCGCTCTGACTAAAAAGATGGCCACCATGGCTAAAAATGGTAACCGGTCATTTCGTACCCAAGTCATTTCGTACCCTAGTCATTTCGTACCATTTTGGTCATTTCGTACCTGCTTTTTGGTCATTTCGTACCCACTAACAACCATTTCGTACCCAAGTCATTTCGTAACCGTTTTTGTCATTTCGTACCGGGTACGAATTGACCAAACTGGGTACGAAATGACTTTAGCATCAAGTCATTTGGAAATATCGTACCTGGTACATACTGTGTTGTTTTGGAGGGTTGGGCGGGGCTAATAATAGTTCGTCTTGTCATTACTGACAATGACCAATCTTAATCATAGTTGAGAAATGCTTCTGGCTGCTGCTTCGCCGCTCGCCCATCGCCACAGGACTTTATGAGTTTCTGGCATATGTGTGCCTGCAGTGACTGTGTGTATATGATTATGATGGCGCTGTGAATTGGATTGTAGTGCGGGAGCGGCGCGCAGAGTCAACCTCCCTCTCTCGTCACGACCTAACTGGATCCTGAGGCAAGGAAGTGTCGAGAGATCTGGAGCTAAGCCCGGATGCAGTGGATGACCATGACTCGTCCAGTGCCTTGTCATGCTCTTCATGCTCCTACACACGCTGCTGCATCGCAATTTGGATAGTTGAATCAGATATTTCTTCCGCCCCAGCTGCCGAAGCAGACTTTACATAGCTGGAACAGGCCGATCCAGATTAAACAGTTTTTTTGCTTGGAGTTGCTTCTTCTAGATTGATTGCCGGCCAGGGCTTGAGAGCTCCATCTACTCCTTGCAGCCGCAGAGCAACCACCATGAGTTCCATGCCTTCCATGTGCACAGCCGGAATGACCAAACACCAAGACAGGGTTTCGTTGGACGACCACAGCTGTGCACAAAGTAACGGGAGGCCAGTCTGCCCAATCTGTCCAATAAGGGGAGAAAATATTCAATTAAAAAAGTTAGTCCCCTGCCACTGGCTAGGTTTTGTTTAGGGACCTAAAATCCCTAGGTGGATTGCCAACCAAGGCTACGGATACCACCTACCCACGCTAGCTTTGTTTAGAGAACTAGCAACCCCTTAATGGGTTGCCCCTCACCCCCTCCCTGTCCCAAGGTGTCATAGGATGGACTGGCTTACATGTTACCAGTAGCAGCAATGAACCGGACATGACACAGAGACCGGGCGTGGCAAGTGTAAATACATGTACATGTATATAGTTAATAGGGAACTTGCTATCGCAAAAACCATTCAATATATTTTTGATTTTATAAACAGCATTTTCTGGACCATTATGGATAGATGGACAGACGGGCGCATTACAGCGGCTCAAGAATTTCTGCAATTAAATGTTTTTCTTATCAATATTTCGCGTCTTTAATTATGATAATTAAACTGCTAATTTGCCATACAATAGGACGACAATTTTCAAAGCCTTTTTTTTATTTTGGCGGTCGGATGGATAGATGGATGGATGGATGGATGGGTGGATCGAGAGCGATCAATGCATGGATCTTAGGCATGGATGAGTACAGATCAGGAAAGAAGACCACATCACCGCTTTCTGAAGTCTTGTCCAATGGTGTACGCTCCGACGAACTCAAATGGGGATGTTGTCGGGTAGTTGTTTTCTATTTAGCAATGGTAGTGATATGCATCTGTTAACTTAACGAGTCAATGTGATGATCACATGCAAACCTCACTTAATGCAAACCTCACTTAAAATACAGAAAAGTGGAATTTCCGAAAAGTATACTTTGTGTTTTATTGCGGTCAAAACATATGTTGCGGGAACTCTTTGTTATAGTCTCCAACGAGGACTCAAAACCTATGATTGAATTACTATGGGTGTACATTGTGTTCAGTGTTGATTGTGGAAACTCTGTGGAACAGTCTCAAACGGTACTCATAAACTACGTTTGCCAGTAGTAGGCATTAACAGAAGGCATAATGATGCAGGGTGACTTTTTTTATTTTTGAATACTCACATACTCGCACTGGCATAAACTAAAGATGTTTGTATTGGAGTTTGACGGCCCAGTCAACATTAGTTTAAGTCATTTTGAGCCAGTCAGTTATCTATCCGCACATTGCCTGGGCTGGCTTATACGTAAACAGTGCACATTCTTTCGCAAGAAACTAACAACTACCCTTCTTGAATCAACGGAAGGGAGAGAATGACCGTAGAAAAGATTTCACTATCAATCTCCACGAAAGAATGTTGCCGACCCCGGCAGGTATAGAACAGCGTCCTCCTGATCACCAGTCAGACACGCATCCGACTGAGCTACCGAGGCCAGCTACAACTCCGGTGACTTGTAAAATACATTGTATGATATTGTATAAATCTGTTTGGATTGTTACACCGTGTCAGTACGTTCAATATTATGTTAAATTTTGTTAAAATAAAAAAAATAAGTAAAACAAATATCTTCTTCTTAACTAGAGCCCCCTTTTACTCTAAGCCAAGCCATTACGCACCAAAGTCACCTGTTACTTGTAAAATCAGCTTTAAAACAATTCAGCACACCAAAGTCAATTCGTACCTGTTTTTGATGAACTTGGTACGAAATGACCAAATTCGAGTCACATAAAAAAAATAAAAGTGGGTACGAAATGACCAAAGTGGGTACGAATTGACCAAAATGGGTACGAAATGACCAAAATGAAAAATAAAACGGGTACGAAATGACCAAAATGGTACGAAATGACTTGGGTACGAAATGACTAGGATACGAAATGACTGGTTGGGTAACCGGTCATTTCGTACCCAAGTCATTTCGTACCCTGGTCATTTCGTACCCAAGTCATTTCGTACCATTTTGGTCATTTCGTACCCGTTTTATTTTTCATTTTGGTCATTTCGTACCCATTTTGGTCAATTCGTACCCACTTTGGTCATTTCGTACCCACTTTTATTTTTTTTCTGTGACTCGAATTTGGTCATTTCGTACCAAGTTCATCAAAAACAGGTACGAATTGACTTTGGTGTGCTGAATTGTTTTAAAGCTGATTTTACAAGTAACAGGTGACTTTGGTGCGTAATGGCTTGGCTTAGAGTAAAAGGGGGCTCTAGTTAAAAAGAAGATATTTGTTTTACTTATTTTTTTATTTTAACAAAATTTAACATAATATTGAACGTACTGACACGGTGTAACAATCCAAACAGATTTATACAATATCATACAATGTATTTTACAAGTCACCGGAGTTGTAGCTGGCCTCGGTAGCTCAGTCGGATGCGTGTCTGACTGGCGATCAGGAGGACGCTGTTCTATACCTGCCGGGGTCGGCAACATTCTTTCGTGGAGATTGATAGTGAAATCTTTTCTACGGTCATTCTCTCCCTTCCGTTGATTCAAGAAGGGTAGGTGTTAGTTTCTTGCGAAAGAATGTGCACTGTTTACGTATAAGCCAGCCCAGGCAATGTGCGGATAGATAACTGACTGGCTCAAAATGACTTAAACTAATGTTGACTGGGCCGTCAAACTCCAATACAAACATCTTTAGTTTATGCCAGTGCGAGTATGTGAGTATTCAAAAATAAAAAAGTCACCCTGCATCATTATGCCTTCTGTTAATGCCTACTACTGGCAAACGTAGTTCATGAGTACCGTTTGAGACTGTTCCACAGAGTTTCCACAATCAACACTGAACACAATGTACACCCATAGTAATTCAATCATAGGTTTTGAGTCCTCGTTGGAGACTATAACAAAGAGTTCCCGCAACATATGTTTTGACCGCAATAAAACACAAAGTATACTTTTCGGAAATTCCACTTTTCTGTATTTTAAGTGAGGTTTACATAAAGTGAGGTTTGCATGTGATCATCACATTGACTCGTTAAGTTAACAGATGCATATCACTACCATTGCTAAATAGAAAACAACTATCCGACAACATCCCCATTTGAGTTCGTCGGAGCGTACACCATTGGACAAGACTTCAGAAAGCGGTGATGTGGTCTTCTTTGCTGATCTGTACTCATCCATGCCTAAGATCCATGCATTGATCGCTCTCGATCCATCCATCCATCCATCCATCCATCTATCCATCCGACCGCCAAAATAAAAAAAAGGCTTTGAAAATTGTCGTCCTATTGTATGGCAAATTAGCAGTTTAATTATCATAATTAAAGACGCGAAATATTGATAAGAAAAACATTTAATTGCAGAAATTCTTGAGCCGCTGTAATGCGCCCGTCTGTCCATCTATCCATAATGGTCCAGAAAATGCTGTTTATAAAATCAAAAATATATTGAATGGTTTTTGCGATAGCAAGTTCCCTATTAACTATATACATGTACATGTATTTACACTTGCCACGCCCGGTCTCTGTGTCATGTCCGGTTCATTGCTGCTACTGGTAACATGTAAGCCAGTCCATCCTATGACACCTTGGGACAGGGAGGGGGTGAGGGGCAACCCATTAAGGGGTTGCTAGTTCTCTAAACAAAGCTAGCGTGGGTAGGTGGTATCCGTAGCCTTGGTTGGCAATCCACCTAGGGATTTTAGGTCCCTAAACAAAACCTAGCCAGTGGCAGGGGACTAACTTTTTTAATTGAATATTTTCTCCCCTTATTGGACAGATTGGGCAGAAAGGACAGCCCTTTTATAGAACATATTTAACTTCACTACAAATGGTGTGTGGGAATGTTTGGCGGTGGTAAAACGTCTCCCTGCCCTACATCATAGTGTAGAATATATTGTCCTTTGGGATCATTGATTCCATTGTGGAATTTTGAAAATATCTTAGGGTCACTGATGAGGCCTAATTGGCCGAAACTAGCTATTCTGGCCCAGAAAACATGTGCACACCATATTTTTTCAGTTCTGTGGTGTATTCCTTGCTTCCAAAGGCTAACCCTTTTATAGAACATATTAAAGGGGATCACAATTCTATAGGCATGATCTCGTGATGGAAATACAACTTTAAGGACCTTATGGTTGCTACTCTGTTGACTCTGTCCAACTGAAAAAGGGGTATACTCTAAAAGGGGAAGAATTTGCTCCTCAAGGGGTTTACTCTAAAAGGGAAGAATTTGCTCACCAGGAGCAAATTATTTCCTTTAAGAGTATACCGCTTAGACATATCCAAAGAGAAACTACTTTTGCAGGAGTAGCAGTCATTTTCGCAAATTTTACGTCTTGCAATGCCATTATGGAGTAAGTCCATGGGCCATGGAAACGAAAAACAACAGAACATAACTACTACTACTCACACAGTGTGGCTGGCTGCGGTAGCTCAGTCGGATGCAGTCTGACTGGCGATAAGGAAGACTCGGGTTCGATACCTACCGGGGTCGGCAACATTCTTTCGTGGAGATTGATTATGAAATCTTTTCTATGGTCCTTCTCTCCCTTCCGCTGATTCAGGAAGGGCAGGGGTCAGTTTTTGGCGACAGAATGTGCACTGAACTGGTAAACCGCTTACGGATAAGCCTGCTCAGGAAAAGCGTGGATAGGTACACTGATAGGCCCAAACATGACCCAAAT
Source organism: Lucinisca nassula (assembly GCA_963580285.1). Taxonomy (NCBI): domain Eukaryota; kingdom Metazoa; phylum Mollusca; class Bivalvia; order Lucinida; family Lucinidae; genus Lucinisca; species Lucinisca nassula. Next base: position 94,866,005 of record OY757014.1, read on the forward strand.
CAGTGTTGACTGGGCCGTTAAATACAAATAAACAAAACTTGCAAAGTTTACTTAACACAGATAGGAACAGATTTATATATTCTGAACATCTTTCGGTACGCTGATAGCTCTAATAATACGTATATGTAAATGAAGGGGTTAGTGCAAGAAGGTACCTAAGTCCATTTTTGGAAAAATCTGAGATATTGTTATTTTCAGATATATCATACCAAGACCTACAATATGATATATAGTTTGATATGCTTTATTTCTTTATTGGCATTAAAAATGACAGTTACATTGAATCTTTGGAAGGGTCCTAAGTCCAAGGTCGTATCTTTGGTGCAAGAAGGGGCCTAAGTCCATTTTTACCACAAACAACTTCCGAGTTATCGGTGTATGTGTTGTTCATTTGTTTCAGCTCTTTGTTTTAAGAAACTTATGAAGAGTCTACAAAAGATAAAATATACATATTCAATAAAATGTAATAGGTTTCTGCTCTAAATAGAGAAAACTATGTCCTTTAAACAATGGACTTAGGCCCCTTCTTGCATAAACAACCATGGACTTAGGCCCCTTCTTGCATAAACACATTATTGAAATTAATGAATATCTGCAATATACTTCGGACTATTTATGCGATCTTTACACCATTTCATATCATAGAATATATCAACAGAACTATTTATTTGAAATAAGAAACACAAAATATGAAATTTTCGCAAAATACTTTGTTTTTCGCGTTTTTCTCAAAATAATGAAAATGTGACTTAGGTACCTTCTTGCACTAACCCCTTCAAATGTTGGACAGACACAGAACGTTATTTTTCCTCATTTATAAAGGTCGCTGGGTGTAACGGGCCTCCGTGGCCTAGTGGATAAGAGTGCTGATTAATCATTAGGTCTCTCAACGGTGTAGGTTTGAGCATGGCTCAGGCCACATAATGAGAAGTTCTGCAACGGAAGGTCAGGAGGTTTTTCATCGGGTACTCCAGTTTTCGCTCACCTCCGATTAACGATCGGCTTGATGCGAGAGAAATAATCTTGAAAAGATCGTAAAACCAAACATAAAAAATATCGCTGGGTGTAAAAACATGTTTTTGCTACTAGAATTAACGTCAGTGCCAAGGTCGAAGGTTCTAACTCTTCCAAATATATAAAATATTTAGGGAGCGAAACAAAGTCATAACGTTGATGGGTCGTTGTTTATTGTTCTTGAGCCCAGCACAGATAGCAATAGTTTCTGTTCAAAAACTTCATGAATACTAAGTGACCTGCCACCAGTAACAGACTTTGTTAAAAGACTTTTTTGCGCGTTCGATGGGAGCTATTGTATCTGATAAGCCGAGAGTGGTGTTCTTTATTTCCACTCAATACTTGACGTTTTACTAATCAGTTTCTTTTACAATTAAATTGTGATCCAGAAAGATATACAAAAGGATTGCTTTCAGGTTTTTGCGGAGGTACCGCTCAAAGAAACTGCCGAGGTTTAAGATACAGTCTGATTTGCAGCACTTTGTCTGGGCAGGCTTAGATCTTCCTAGGCGGTTCAGCAATACTTCAAAGTTCGGTCGGTTTCAGCTCATGCAGTCCAATATACTGCCCAAAGGTCTGATCGGCCCCCGTCCATCGGGGATTAAAGAAATAGATTGGGCTGCATGATGCTTCCACGCAGAGCTGAAACCGGTCGCACATGAGTAGTGTTAAATCGCCTAGAAAGTCTAAGCCTGCCCAGGAAAATTGGCTCGAGTCGGACCGTTCATGCATTTCAACCATTTAGTTTCATTGGGCAACAGGGCTTGAGAAGGAGTTTTATCTGCCCGTTTTATCTCAGTACTGAGTAAAAGTCCCACAAATGATTGGAAGAAATGTCTCAAAAAAGACTCATGCAGTGTTAACAGGGACGTTAACAACAAAGAAATAGAAAACCAAGGCCCTATAGAAGGCCTGATGACTTAGGAAAAATCTTTTTATGTGCCCGTTTGAAAAACAACAACAACAACGAAAAAAAAAAAACATCGTATTAAGTTATGGGGTTGGTGTCCGTCCGTCTGTTCGTAAACTTTTTTTTCGTTTCCGTATAACTCCTACTATACGGTTTTCATCCGATCAAGCCTAAAATGTGTATGTAGTAAGGCTAAGATGTGAATATGTGCCTTAAGTTTCGAGAATTACTGTCCACCAAATATATTCAGAGTTATGACCCTTTGAAAAATTCGGTTTACATTTTCGTTTGGTTAAGTTTTGTGCTATACATGTGTAAACCATATTTAAGTTACATTTAGTTTATACTTGCCATGGCGTTAAACGATTTACCACAGAATACTCATCACTACCTATCCCTCCTGATACCAAGGTCACAGACTTCGAAATTTTATATACACGTTTTGTATTAAAGTTTATTATTTTTATTCAAAAAATGCATTAAGTGGGATAATGATATCAGCTGGCTCAAATCAGAATGTAGACTGACAAGACCAAACCTATTGGATGCTTTTTGAAAGCAGCCAACTTGTTTTTGTTATGGTTTGTCTTTGGGTGTTTGTGTCGCTTATATTATTTTATTTTGGATAGCCTATTGGCCATTTTGTGGGAAAGCAACTGTCCTTGTGGCTTTCCGCTGTTGATGTTTCCATTGGGGTCTGTTGTTTCATGTTTGTGTTTCTTTCCCTTTGGTGTCTCTGATGGGAACTGTGGGTAAATTGTATTGATTCCTGATCATTGCCTCCACTTTTATTTTGTATCGCAAGGCAGTACAGTGTGCTATTACCTATATCCTGTGACATTCTCCCCCTCCACATTGAAATTCGTCCTCGAATTTCTGGGAGTCCGAGAATCACGTTAAATGGTTATCAAGGAGTTCTAATGCACAAGTGAAATGACACTTCTTCTGAAATGGCACTTCATTATAGTACTGGTATAATAATTCATAACTGAAATGTTCGTACTTAAAAAAAGTAAGAACCATTTTCACAAAGACAAATGCCTCAAAAATAGCAGAATTTCATTAACAATGATTTCATATGTTAACCCTTATCTTGCTGTTCACGACAACCCCTATCTTTGCAAACAGTTTAGATCCCGATCAGATGGCTTCTGATCAGGATCTACAATGTTTGACATTCAGTTTATGAATTTGTAGGAATAAATTATATTAAGTAATTTGATTGGTTGGTAGACAGAAATGGGTGTGGCTTAAATGAATATTCAGCAAGATAAGGGTTAAAAGATATCAATGTGACTACTTGATCACTTTTAGTAAATACAAAAATGCACACTTCTTGTCCAAATCTCATCTGAATATCACTCAGCTGATAATTACAAGAACTCTTAATATTAAGAACAATTACTACATTAAAATGCCCATATAGTTAAAGTGAAATAAATTCAGATTGAGCCACAATAATAAGACGCAGTCCAGCCAAACAATTAAAAGCCACCCAATACCTACAAAAAAGGGTGTGAAAAATCACAAAAGACGAGTACAGTAACATTACAAATGGAAAACAAGCTCAGCAATGTATTGTACAAGTAAAAAAAAAGATTCAAAATACAATATTTGATGAACAGCTGTATTTATTTATTTATTCCAAATATCAGTCATCATACATATGTACATAATACAGACATATATATATGGCTCGGATTGGGCGTAGGCTTGGCCTATATTTGCCCTCTCCGTGGGTACCACATTCGACAGAGAGTAATATAGAGTACATCAATACAGTACAGTGATAGATATATAGACATTATGCTTCCATAATACATAATTCAAATGGTTTTCAAAAGTTAGAAGGAAAGATAGAAGCAGCAGAAAGAATGTACTGTGGTAAGTACTTGTGCAGTGGAGAAGTTTGAAAGAGACATATGGTTTTGGAAACAAGATAAAGCTTTAATTGACGGCATTCACTTGACTCCAGAAAGTGAAAAAAGAAGGAGAAAATAGAAGTGAGGGCAGAGTCTGCATTGATTTATAGATTTTTAATTTGCAGGCATGACTCTCCCACCCATATCCAGCATCAGCTTGTTGCAGCACAACACTGGAAGTCCGGAAGGAAGAGACATGCATACACATGTAGCTCTTTCTCACGCTAGCATGATATGTCCACATGAGATTCACGGTCAGGAGTCAAAGTCAGTGCACAAAAGTATAAATGTACGAACATGTAACAATAATATAAATGTATGAACATACATGTTAATGAACAAACAGATATACATAAAATAATAGAGATATACAACGTCGGTACAACGTCGAGTCATGTGTATCTCCATGTAGTTGACAAAGCGCAAATAGCTCTTGAGCGAGTTCAGTTGACCCATCAGGACCAAGGATAGATCAAAACATGCTTGCAGGAGTAGGGTAATTTAACTCGAGTGCAGCCCATAGAGTTGAGACAGCAATAATCACAAACATGGTAGGCAATGGGGGATAATTGTGCTGAAACGCAATCAAGAATTCTAATACTTCAGGCTATTGGAAAAGAGTACGGGCAATTGTTGGAATACTCACAGCCAACTTAAAAACATGTTATTTACTATATCCCTTTATCTATCTATCCATGTTGTTTATACTTTCGATTTACTAGAGGTATCGTTGACATAAATTTGGCTCACGAGACTAGTATGGTTAACTGTGGTTGATAAGCCGAACTCGCTCTGTGGCATATTCCCCCCACTATGGACTGGTTACCAGCACAAAGAGCTACTTTGGTGTCAGTCGGTATGTCAAGAAATTTATAGACCGGGAAACATACTGTTTCTGACCACATGCACAGGAAGAAGTTACCGTTAGGATTTACACGAGGTAATAAGTTATACATGCATTTACCGTAAGATAATTGTGTCCACAGGTAGGAAAAAGTCATCAAGCATAGTATGTCATTCATGTCTTATCAAGTCCATTAGTTACGCTGGTTTATTTGCTGATTGAGGTCATTCAGCTATAGTAATACAAGTTTTACTTTTCTAAAATATCATATGGACACGATCTAGGGCTGGCTAATTGGAGCAGCCCAAGCTGAAAAGGTAATCGATTATCAGTACTGTCATCGTGATCGGCTATCAATTAGTATTCACAGGCCTGAGCAAACATTGCAGACCCAGATGAGACACCGCAGAATGTGGCATCTCATCAGGGTTTGCACTGTTTGCCACTCATACAGCTGTTTTAGGCACAACCTTTGGAAACAAATTGTACTTATAAAATAATTGTTTACAAGCCAATCAGTAATGATAACCATTTTTGTGGAGTTATCTGCCTGAGCAAACATTGCAGACCCAGATGAGGCATCGTAAAATGTGGCGGCTCATCAGGATCTGCACTGTTTGCCACTCATACAGCTGTTTTAGGCACAACCTTTGGAAATAAATTGTACTTATCAAATAATCGTTTACAAGCTAATCAGTTATTGCAACCATTTTTGTGGAATTTATCGATCAGTTATCCTATTAATCGTGTCGGCCTTACTCACATAGGAATCTTGATGTGCCCCTGATGTACTGGTCGACACAGGAGATAAGAATGCAATTATCTTCGTAAGTTAAATCAGGATTGCCAGCTACAAGGCTGTCAGCTGTAATAGATATGATGCTGTAAATTGTTGGGTGACACATTAAAGAGTTTATTAGGTTTGTTCGGGCACATTCATATTTAGGGCACCTAAAGAGGAAGTGGTCCAGAGATTCTTGACAGTTGCAGTTAGGGCATGTGGGACTATCAGTTAGATGATCATTAAATAGGTCTAGATTAAGTTGACTTTTATTGTTCCTTAATTGGCAAATAACTATATTCATTTTCCGATCACCAAAAGAGTAATGTTTGGGAGGGGAAGGTATTCTTTTTCGAATAGTTTGTTTGAAAGTATACAGTGATGTACAGTTGTTTAATTCATCATCCAGATTATTCCAGAGGTCGGTTGTTGATAAAAAAAATGAGTTCTTGAATGCAGAGGTTCTGGGTGTTGGATATTTAAGATTTCTGTTTCTTAGCGAATATTCAGTTTGGTGTGCATTATAGTTATCTAAAATATTGTTTATATATAGTGGTGTCTCATAATTTAATATTTTATAAAAGTGGATTAATTTACTATTTTTTCTTCTTTCAGAAAGTGGAATCCATCCTAGTTCTTTGTAGGCAGAAATAAGAAAAAATAATGTATACCCTTTTAACCCCATTTTTACTATAAAAGATGGGTGTAAGTGGGGAATTATATAAGCGTGTTTCCTTAACGAGAAGAAGACATTACGAAATCACGACTATACAAATACAATGTAACCTTTATCGCCGAAAAAAATGAAAATTTTAAGATAAACAAATTGTGATAATTTTCTTATTTCTGCTTAAAATATAGATTGTGGGTACTCGTTAGAACCGCCTCGGTGAGGCGGTTCTAACGTGGAACCACACTCTATGTTTTAGGCAGAAATAAGAAAAAATAATGTATACCCTGTTAACCCCATTTTTACTATAAAAGATGGGTGTAAGGGGGGAATTATATAAGCGTGTTTCATTGACGAAAAGAAGACACTTTTAAGACAACTTGCAAATTATGTACCCGAAAATATCCAGAAACTATTCTATACAAGTTACATCCTTCCTCCAGCCAACAGGGGCTTGATGAAATATATGGTCTGCATGATGCTTCCACGCAGAACTGAATCCGGCCCGCTCACTAGTACTGGTAAACCGCTTAGAGGATCTAAGCCTGTGCAGGAACCGCGGTGCGAGGCGGACCGTCCATGCTTATAAACCCTATCCTTCCTCTCATTGACTATGGCTCTATTTTGTTTGGTTTATTTGATTTGAGGTTTAACAGTCCCAACAACACTGTAAAGGTCATTTTGGAGTGGTGCTTCCAATTTTGTGGGACTTTAACCCGACATTGAGATGAAATGACATCTCAAGCCCTGTCGCCCAATGAAACCAATAGGGTTTATTAGCATGGACGGTCCGCCTCGCACCGCAGTTCCTGGACAGGCTTAGATCCTCTAAGCGGTTTACCAGTACTAGTGTGCAGGACGGATTCAGCTCTGCGTGGATGCATCGTGCAGCCCATATATTTCTTCAAGCCCCTATGGGCGGGGGTGGTACTATGGTTCTAACGCCTGGGCATCAACATCTAACTCAAATATTGAACGACTAAATAAACTCCAAAACGCGCAGTTCGGATAATTTTGAAAGCAAGTATTGAAAATCTAAACAGATTGCAGGTAGGTCATTTTTGACAGCATAAAATGCGGTTTATGCACTTTGTCAGAACCTATATTCGTTTTGTTTTTACGTTCTTTCAGTAGATACGCACGACAAGTTGGCTGCCGATTTTTAGTATCGAAATGAACAAATTTGAAAGTAGTTCTATTGTGAACGTGACTGCTTATTTACGGACAATATGAACTTGACTACGGGCAATATGGAAAAATATTGACCGGTAACTTCTGTAGAAAGTAAACGGGGACATTTTCTGGGTATATAATAATATAAGTTTTATGCGCCCCTGATAATAACTTTTTACAATATTGTTATAATAATGCAAAGTGACAATGCAAAATGATTTGAGCGGAGGTGTACTTTTCACCAGGGTGCTAAACACAATCAAGTTTTCTCTGGTAATGTATAATCGGCAACGACCTAGGTAGCACTCTCAGTGATCAGACAGTATGCCGTCGTGCACTATCAGAGAGATCTTCGGTAAGCACTGCTTTTAGCAAAACAGGATAAGTGTAAACAAGACTTGTTAAGCAATAGTACACGAAGCTGTCTATCCAGGTATAGGTGCATATATGTCCTTTTTAAATCGTCTTGACTTAATCGTATGAAATTTGTACTTTTTAAGGATTATTCTTAGACTCTCAACAAAGACTAACATGATTTTCTTTTAATCAAGCTTGGAAATTTATTAATAATTTATATTAACTTTTAACCATTGATTATAAGAATGACTCAAGACATCATTTCCATAACCTGTTTTGTTATTTCATTTATTTAAACAGATAAGCACATCTGTATGTTTTATATAGCCGTCTAATACTTTGTATTTCTGTGATAAAAGGTAAGGCAACAGGACACTTCGGCCCCAAAACCACCTCGGCCCCTAGACACTTCGGCCCCTAGACACCTCGGCCCCAAAACCACATCGGCCCCACAAAAAATTGAAACCCTAGACGGGTCGGCCCCTGGACACCTCGGCCCCTAGACACGTCGGCCCAATATACCTAGACACTTCGGCCCCACTTTGCTTCTCACGGGGCTTCCACTTAAATAGGAGATCGGGTTGGATGCCCGGTGAGGTTTTTGTTTTATTTTATTGCTGATTTGACTATTTTGATAGGGAGCCACGAATATTTGAACCTATATTATATAGATTTATTATATATTATATTGTTACTAAATAGAAAATCTATATGTCCATTTAAGTAGAATGGAAGATACATTTGGAAACTCCCCTCTTTTATTTCAATATATAATTCTAATTGCATTGCGCATTCTTTAAAGATTAATATAATGACATGCTCATTTTTTTTTTTTTTTTTTTTTGCTTTTCTGCTTTTTTGATCATATTTCACACCGCTTGGAAATCTGGATGGATCGGTGGATGGATGGATGGATTGGTGGATAGCCGGACGGACGTCTTTTCGGACATTTTTACGAGACGTACATTCTAGGGTTCCCCATGTTAACTATATGGAGTCTTTAACCCCACAATGTAGATTTGTACAGCCACTAACCCCACAATACCACAATTTTAACCCCACTACACAAAACTTTACGGAATAAACCTCATAGGTATCAGCTGGACAGGTTTTAAACCCCACTTTGTATCTGGCATCTGTATGAGCATGGCTCGGGTCACATGTGAGACGCCAAGTTCTTCAACGGTAGGTCAGGTGTTTTTTCTCCGGGTACTCCGGTTTTCGCCCACCTCTGCCTCCGATTAACGATCGGCTCGATATGAGTGAAATAATTTTGATAGGGCCGTAACCCCCCTCCCCCCCCCCCCCCCCCCAAAAAAAAAAAGAAAAAATCTTTCCTCGGTGTCGTCAATCATGTTGATGATGGGGGATACTCTTATTTTTTGTTAACATATTTATTTATTTATTTTTTAATTATTTATTTATTTATCCGCCCTCGGTAGCTAAGTCGGATGCGCGCCTGAATGGTGATCAGGAGGACGCGGGTTCGATACATACCGGGGTCGACAACATTCTTTCGTGGAGATTGATTATGAAATATTTTCTACGGTCATTCTCTCCCTTCTTATTTCCTAACAACTTAATAGAAGATTCCGTGAAAGCAAAATTATGTAACGACGCATTCTGATCAGTCCTGTTCATTGAGACGGTTCTAACCAGTACACATAACCTGTATCTTGGAGCAGAAATAAGAATTACGAAAACACGCATATATAAATGCATTGTAAACTTTACCGCAGAAAAAAGAACATTATAAGAGAACAAAAATGTGATATAAATGTCCTTACCATAACAGATTTCAAAAGTGGGGGTGTCTTTGGGGCCGAGATGTCTAGGGGCCGAGGTGACAGTGGGGCCGAGGTGTCTAGGGCCGAGGTGACTAGGGCCGAGGTGTCTAGGGCCGACTTGGTTTTGGGCCGACCTGTCTAGGGGCCGAGGTGGTAGTGGGGCCGAAGTGTCTGGAAATCAAAGGTAACAACTTATTGAATGTAGATTTGTTTTGTTTGATTTGAGGTTTAACGTCCCCGTTAACACTGTATAGGTCATTTTGGAGACGTGGCTTCCAATTTTGTGGGACTTTTACCCGACATTGAGAATTGAATGTAGATATGTATATATTGATGTGCCGTTAGGCTGTAGCTATATCCACATACAACAACAACAAGATCCCCGACAAGATCTACGGAAAATCACGACAAGAACCGAGATTTAGTCAGCTGACAATCTTCAGCACGAGGGACACGGAGAGCTGACCACGCTACTATCGCCACTTACCGTTCTGCAGCCTACCAGTGTGCTTCGAGGTTACTCAGCGCCGGGGCTGTGGGATTGGTAAGTACAATTTTATATCAATGGCGCTGCGACAAATGAATTGGCGCGGGTGAGTGAAGCACGTTCAATTTACATAAGGTAAGAATTTATTTATAGCCGCATATGCTCGTATTTCCTTCGACGGAACTGGCTCGTTCCGTGGCTCGTTCCGTCGAGGAAAATACGACCATGTCAATCCCATGCCATCTGTTTCTAAAATTGATTTAATCTTCCGAAATATGTTCTAAAATGTAAAAATAATTATTTAAATGACCATTTCAAACCTAATTTTTTAATATATTTAGGGAAATATTTCTTTATTTTCTTCTTTCGTCCATGCACCATTTCGGCTATCTTTCGGCTATTTTAGTTTGTCATATTTTGTTTACTATTGAAAACGAAAGTAGTGTCGGAAATAATTTTTTGTACGTTTACAGAAAATTTCAAGGTAATTTAGTGATTTATGGCCCTTGCTTTCACGTTTTGAACGTATAATTTTGTCATTTCCTGTAACGATAATTTTCTACGTTCCGGATGGCTTTTTCAGACTGAAACCTGCATTTAGCTTTTCTTGTGTTTATTTGTCGTCGAATACTATCGCCGATGTTGTCGTTTATTTCTATCAACGATTTATTTTTCAGTTGTCGACAACGCTTTTTCTCAACAGAGCGCCAATTTTTGATCTTGGTTAATATTCAAGCGCCAATTTTTTATCTTGGTTTATATTCAAGCGCCAATTTTTTATCTTGGTTATAAAAGCGCCAATTTTCATCTTGGTTATTAAAGCGCCAATTTTCATCTTGGTTATTCAAGCGCCAAATTTCATCTTGGTTACTCAAGCGCCAATTTAGATCTTGGTTTTTAAAGTATGTTTTATATTTTTCTCTATATCTATTCTCTTACATTTCATAGCCATTTTCCTACCTTGCAGTTTTCTTCAGCTCATTTTGCCTTGAATATAGCTTTTCATTATAAAAGGGGGAGAGATTATATGTGTATTGTTTGAGCTAGAACTGAGGGTTTGTGAAATATTTGCAGTTCTGTTAATTTGAAGGGATATCTATACATAGCTGCATGACATTGCTAAACTTGGTGTAATTCTTGTTATATAGTTTGACTGTCTTTATATACATGTAACTGGTAGCGTTTAGCTTATGCTATCTTTTCAGTTTACCCCGTGATTTGCGTCGGTCACGCAACACTGTCCTAAGTATTTATCAAAATGAGCTTCTTGGCAAAATTAATGGCTATGTGCTTTATCTTTAGTTTGCTGTAGAATGATGCATCTTTTCTGTGAATTGTAGAAAATGCATATTGGTTTCTTTTCTAAAACTAAGATTTAAGATCTTGCTTGGCTTTATTCGAACCTCTCTTGCTGAACTTAGTACGTACAGTTAATTTTGCAATGTCAACAAATTTGTGTAAGCCCTTGCATTTGTAGCTTTAATCCCGAACATTCGAGGCTTATCATTTTTCTGTGGAACTGTTTCATGGCTCTGTTAGGACTTAGGGTACAGTAACTTAGTAGTCATTCTATGGCACACCTATGTATTTTGGGCATTGGCTTTGTTTGTTTATTTGGAAGCAGTGTTCTGTATATGTGTATATGGAGGCTGGTAGAAGTTGTATGTTGACCAGCTGATATGTCCGCATGTGGAGAATACTGCAGGTATTGTTAAAATATGCACTGTACTGGTTAACTGCTCAGGTCTGAGCTTGCCCAGGAAAAGTGCTGTTAGGTTGACTGGCTGGCTCGACATTACCTTAATATTGCCTGGACCTTAAATTCTCAAGTTATGTCTGTTTTATTGCTTCGTGTCTTTGACAGGGGTACCTATGAAACATTTGACTAGTCCCTAGGACTGTCAAGTGTTCTGTAGGTGCTCCGCCCAACAGTACATAAAGTGCTGGCTATCTTTTCATTCTAATACATTTCTGTGTGTTACATGCTACCTTGTAGAAATCTGAATAAATCTGTTTATACACTGTGCACTGTGATATGTTCAGGGCATGTACTAAACGACACTCTGTAGATTTATACATTCTATCATTGTATGTCAAGGTTCAGTTTTTGAACCCCTCCACTGCATACTTGTTCTGTCAACATTTCTGAGGAGCTCCTTCTCAGAATTTGATATGAGAGCGGGAATGGAGTATGACACCTGGATTACTTGTTTAAACCATGCTGCGTTGTCCAGGCTTGTCCTCATTGGCTACTCCATTCTGTCATCCTTTTTTGACTTCCATGTAAAATTTCGTTCAGTAGTAAACAAAAATAAAAAAAGTTGCTCTCTATCTTATTATTTGTACATAAACTGTCAGATCTGGAGAGCTCGGTGATTAGTTTTACTCTAAATTTGAACATGATATGGAAATAAGATTTAGGCATGTTTTGTCGCAAGGGTCCTGTTTCCATTTTAAAAAAATATATTCATAATGTAACAATTTATTTCCAGCAGAATCTAAAGGCCGTAAGTATAATTAATATATTTGTTATTAGTTATAAATTATTCCAGGCTTTACTTTAAATGTGTATGCTAAAATTATCTTGTATGTCCACTTTTGTCATGTGCCTCTTGTAAACAAAGCATGTACTACAGTTCATATTTTATTGTAACAGTTTCTACCACATATTAATCTTTGCCTTGTCTTTTGAGTATTTGTTTTATCATGCTGGTGTGTGCATTGTACCAGAGTGATTTTTATCATGCATGCGCAGCAGTACATGTGTGATATATTTTTTGAGTATTTTTGTCAGGCTGGTGTATATGGTACACCAGAGTGATATTTTGTCATGCATGTGCTGGAAGGGTACATTTGTGATATTTATTTTATTACTTGCCATCTTTGTCGGAGAGAACGCCTCGACGCTTTGCTCGGCGAGTCAGACTGCGAGCTGGCGAGTGCTTTGTCATGCTGGCGTATATATTGCGCCAGAGTGATATTGTGTCATGCATGTGCACGGAGTACATGTGTGATATTTATAATGCCTGTGTGATGTTTTGTCATGCATGTGCATAGAGTACATGTGTGATGTTTATATAATGCCAGTGTGATGTTTTGTCATGCATGTGCATAGAGTACATGTGTGATGTTTATATAATGCCAGTGTGATATTTTGTCATGCATACATGTGCATAAGGTGCATGTGTGATATTTGTAATGCCAGTTTGATATTTATTCATGCATGTGCATGGGTAGTTCATGTGTGATTTTTGCAATATATGAAATAGTTGTTAATTGTGGTAGATTCTGTTCTGTTTGTTTTATATTAATATTTGAACATACTATACACTTGGCAGCAATATTTATTATATGGAACAAGCAAGCTAAAACTTCAGTATTTCCAAATTACACATATAGACACATATAGATAAAAATTCAGATGCTTGTTCTCTGTTTATGTAAAGCATACACATTGCAGTGATTCTTGGATATTGTTCTTTTATTAGTTTTAATTATATTTTTGTGTTATTTCTATTTAGCAGTGATATTTGGTCATTATACTGTTAAAATTCTTTATTTGTAATTGCTAGTCGTATATCTAAAATCAACCGAGACTCCAGTGCTTACATTGCTTTATGTTGTCCCTTCAGGTGCAGCACTTTGTAGTCCCTTGTTACTGACAACTTGTGTGCAGTGGCTATGTACCGTTCTGTAAATTACTATCGACTCAAAATTGGTTTCTCTGTGCATTTATATAACTAGATTGTCTCACACTGCTTATTCAGTAAATCATTCACCATCCTTAAGTAATTCAGGCCATTTACAGGAATCCATTTGATAAATGTTTATTACCTTCAATCAAGCTATTCATGGTGGTCAGCTACTCTAAAACCTTTGATAAATTCATTAACCATTTATATTAAAAGTAAAGCAACCTCTAGCTTATTAAAAAAAAATTTATTAATAGATCTTGTTTGTTACACTTGCTAATTTCTAAATTCTATGTTCTCTATTGAGCCTCCTTTTTCATAAAAGGAGGCGTAGTAAAAACCATTTCGATTCCTTTAAAATTTTAACAATAATCTCATGTGCATTTAGCTTTCTTTAGCCACCTCTAGGTTTTACATAAAAGGAGGCGAGTGATGTGCCGTTAGGCTGTAGCTATATGCACATACAACAACAACAAGATCCCCGACAAGATCTACGGAGAATCACGACAAGAACCGAGATTTAGTCAGCTGACAATCTTCAGCACGAGGGACACGGAGAGCTGACCACGCTACTATCGCCACTTACCGTTCTGCAGCCTACCAGTGTGCTTCGAGGTTACTCAGCGCCTGGGCTGTGGGATTGGTAAGTACAATTTTATATCAATATGTTTTGCATGCTGTATGCTGTTTTATTTGTTATAGAGGGCCACATGGTAGACTGGCAGTTTTGCCAAATGTGTAACCCTCTAGAAAAATTTTATAAATAAATAAATAAATAAAAAACATCATAACGTGAACAAGTCCGTGAAATGAACACCCCACTAAACCCCGTTTTATAAAGAGAAAACTTGGGTTTCCGGAGGGTATACATTATTTTCCTAATTCTCTCAATTACATAGGTTGTGGGTACTCGTTAGAACAGCCTCAGTGAGGCGATTCTAACGAACACCAACAAACTTTGTTCGGAGTATGATTTTCATCAGAAAAGTAGTCATTTTTGAGATGTGAAAAAATGCACTATGCCGCACGGGTGTATTATTGTAATGTTATTATTATTATTATTTTCTTATTATTATTATTAAGAAGAAGGAGAAGAAAAATGTCCATGCTTTTCATGATTATGATCGTATCAACTATATTTGATTTGATTTTTGGTTTTGTTGAAATATGATGTCAAATATATAGAGGATCTTACATGAGTACTACGAGTAACGAGTTGCGGAAAAGGGATAAAATGCGAGGCTTCGCCAAGTATTTTATCCCGTTGCCTCAACGAGTGCAATGAATTTAATAATACATGGGCACGAATGCAAGAATGGAATTCTAAAACGCATTTTACATGTATTCACGATTTGTTAACAAAACTATCAATAGTCCGCCATTTGTACTCGACGACGTTAACGTAACGTTACAGGACGTATCTAACTAATTTGCTCATTTAATCCACCAGTGGATTACCGATTTTTTTTCTATCGCAAGCAACCATTCTAGTACCATAATCACACTAGTAAAGGCAAGCGCACAGGGTAAGGAACAAACGCACAGGATAAGGATTTTTTTCCGCTCAGGATAAGGAAGAAAATGGCGGAATCGGCATCACATATGCATGTTTGTTGTTGTTCTAGAGCTCGTGTTATGGTTACTAATCAATACGGCTGCTCACATTAGCTTCACGGAATTCACAAATTTATCTTCGATGGTCCGAATTCGACTGTTACAGCCAGTCAAACGGAGAACCGGTCATAGTGGAGCTACTCAACCACGAAATATCATTATTTTACATGAAACGCTCTTCTGGGAAGATGGCATGCACTTTTTTGTTGGTTGCAGACATACACATGATAAATCGGACTGTTGCAAATACGATTTAAGGAAAATTGGAAATTGGAAGGCCCACAGTGAGAAATCCTAGTTCCATTTTCAACACAACGCCCACGGGCAAGGAAATGGGTACAACGCATATGATAAGACACAAAATTTTCCGGGGAAAATGGTAGTTGTATGGTCGTAGCTCTTAGTAAATTTCCATTTCAGATTAGGTTTTCCGATATTAATAATTAGTCTATGAATTAAAAATCACTCTTTTTCAGAGTCATAGACTAATTGTTATTTTCCCTGCGGAAATATAATTTAGAAGAATTAATAATTAGTCCTACATAGTTTAAAGCACCAAGTGTGACTTTAGGAAACGTTCAAAGTTTGTGTGCCTTGTCTTGGTATGCGCATTGCTCTGGTTCTAGCAATATAATCATCCCCTATGGGGGATAGATGGATTGGGTTCATCGCGATCATGAATTAGAGAAATGATATATATGTCCATGCAGTATTTCTGGTAGAAAAGTGTATGCTTGTTCAAGGTAGATAACCTCGCCAAATTCGCGAGAAATACCTATTGCATGGTCATTAAAAGGCCTGATATGATTTGGCTCCTTTTTGGTCCCCCACTCAAATCCTCTTCAGTGTGCATCGTTTTACTTGCTAACAGGCTTAGTTAATTAATGGAAACATACAGAAACAAATTGTTTCGTCTTCATATACATTCAGAATAACTTGACTTTTGATGTGTCTGTATTGAGTTAATAAATTATGAGGAAAATAGTAAGAGAAGTGTGATAAAAGTATATCCCTTCGAAAGAAAAAGACAAAAGAAGCACCTGATTATATAGGTTTCACCACATGTTAACATATCAAAACTTTATCGGTATACAAAATACAAAGTATTTACAAGCATGGCTTGGCTGGTATATTTTGAAAGCCACAATGCTGGCAAAATTTTCAATTGCGGTCAAAATCAGCTCTGGGCAAGGGTAAAGTCATGTTAAAAAACATACCTCACTAGTGAATGACCAATTTTATTGATTTTTTTTTTTTTTTTTTTTTTTTTGTGAAGTTGTATCTTTCCATTAAACTTAATTTGGCTATCACCATAAAACATTTATGAAACAAATATTCAGTGGAGGGAGGGGGGGGGAGTGCAGATATAATGGGAAATCTTACCAGGCCTTTTGTACGCAGTTCGTTGTCGGATAAAAGGCAAATATTAAAGTATGTACATGTATTGGTAACTGAATTTTCTGCCGGCCTCGGTAGCTCAGTCGGATGCGCGTCTGACTGGTGATCAGGAGGACGCGGGTTCGATACGTGCCGGGGTCGGCAACATTCTGTCGCGGAGATTGATCATTAAACCTTTTCTATGGCTATTCTCTACCTTCTGCTGATTCAAAAAGGGTGGTTGTCAATTTCTTGCACACTAGACAAGGAAATCCGTGATTTTACCCTGGGATAGAAATTTATGTTCTAACCCTGGTGTTCCGACCCCAAATCGAATATAATTGCGTGAGTGATAAATGCACTGGTTGATTACAACCTCATGCGCGGCGTCGTCATGCGTGACGTCACTAAACATTCCTGTTGTGTCATCACAAAATGGCGGACGTCGGTAACCGAAGTGACAGCAGCATTAAAACTTCGCAATAGAAATGGAAGGTATGCAAGAAAAAGAATCCAATATGGGTGTGAGGGGTGGATAGAAAAATCCGTCCCTCGCAATCACTGTCCGGCATCACTCGGCAAGCCTCGTGATGCCGGACAGTGTCCCTCGGGACGGATTTTTCCATCCACCCCTCACACCCATATAAGATTCTTATATTCTTGCGAAAGAAACAGCACTGTACTGGCTAACCGCTTACGTATTCGCTTGCCCAGATAAAAAAATGTGGATAGGTAAACTGACCAACTCAGGTCAGATTACCTAAACGTAAGCTGCTAACCAGGGGCCAGTTGTTCAAAACTAACGACGTCGTTAGTTAACGTATCGTTAAAACTTTGGTCATTAAATATGGCAAATATGCTAATATTTTTGCGGAAAAAATGTGAGCAGCTTTTGCGGATGCAAAAGCTGCTCACATTTTTTTCAGCAAAAATGCCAAAATTTTCGATATTGTACTTGCTAGAACAGTTAACAATATGACCCCTAACGAGCTCGTTAAGCTAACGATGCTTTGAACAACTGGGCCCAGAATGGTGCACATTCTTGATCAATCTCCACGAAAGAATGTTGCCGACCCAGGTAGGTATCGAACCCACGTCCAGTCAGACGCGCACCTGACTGAGCTACCGAGGCCGGCGTAGAGAGAAAGGGGAGACAAAAAATAAAATAAAACAACATACTCAGATACCTTCAATTCATTTAATGTACGGTCAAACTAAATTGTGTCTATTCATTCAAGCATGTGTGTGCAGAGTGATCTTGATCCACACTGTTTGCAAACATTATTCAAAACATTGTTGTGGGTACAGGGTAAACTGTTGCCTCATCAGAGGCGATTATAACGTGCAGCCACACTGTATACTACTGACAAGAAACAAGGAAGTATAAACCAAATTATCTTTGGAAAACATCCTAACAAGGGTTTGTTGTACAAACTCCTAAACATATGTTGTGGGTCCATGTCAAGAGTTAATGAAAAATATCACAATGTATACACAAACAAATAAAACCAAGTGTGAAAAGGGTAATTAAGAAAGCAAGGAAACATGACCAGTCAACAAATCAGTCAGCCAGTTAACCAAGTGCTAATTGATCTTGTCTTCCAACAAGTTAAAACAAAATCATTAAATTTATCTATTTTTATATGCCCCCCCCCCCCCCCCCCGGAGAATCTTTGATTCGTGGGGCATACAGAATTTGCCCTGTCTGTCTGTATGTTTGTTTGTTTGTCTGTCTGCCGTGTCTGTTTGTTTGTTTATCTGTCTGTCCGTCACAAAAACTTTAACCTTGATCATAACTTCAAAGGTATTTGACCTAGCCCCATGAAACTTCACACTTATTCACCCTCACAAGGGCTACATTCTAACCAAGGGCCATAATTCTGTTGTCATTTTTGGCTGAATTATCTCCCCTTAAAATTTTGCAAAAACTCAGAAATCGGCTCCCACGGGGGGGGGGGGGGCGGCATTGGTCGCCTATAGTGGCAGCTCTTGTTTTTGTATAGTTATCAACTATTATGTCTTTGCTACTTACGATTTTGTCCAGTCATAAACATTCTAATTGATTTTGATTAAAAATTTTCTTTAAAATGTTCCTTCCACAAGCATTACTGAAAACAAACCCAAAACAATAAATTGTCAATTTGAACTGGACATTATATTAACCTGGCCAAATTGTCCTATCCAATATTTGTTGCTGGCCAAATTGTCCTAGGCCGAATTGTCCTAGGTCAAGTTGTCCCGGCCACATCATCCTAGTTTCATAGTGGGTTCGGGGTGGGTGGGTGGGGTGTTATATTGCTAGAACCAGAGCAATGCACATGTCAATGTGCAAGACAAGGCACACAAACATTGAAGGTTTCCTAAAGGTCACAACTGGTGCTTTAAACTGTGTAGGACTAATTATTTATATCGGAAAACCTAATCTGAGATGGAAATCATTACGCAAACACGCCTATACAAATACATTGCCACCTTTATCGCCGAAAAAAATGAACATTTTATGATGAAAAAATGTGATATTTTTCTTATTTCTGCTCAAAATATAGATTGTGTGCACTCGTTAGAACCGCCTCATCGGTTCTAACGAGTACCCACAATCTATATTTTAGAGCAGAAATAAGAAAAATAAGGTATACCCTCCCCCCCCCCCCCGGAAACCCAAGTTTTACTATTTAAAAGCGGGGTTCAAGGGGGTCAAAATCATATAGGCGTTTTCGTGATGTTTACTAGTTCTACGACCATACAACTAGTGACACGTATTTTGTCGAGCAGTTATTGAATTATTTTGTAAAGAAGAATTCGATGGAATTCCGTGGTATAGGCGTATTTACTAGTGACTATCTATCTATCTATCTATCTATCTATCTATCTATCTATCTATCTATCTATCTATCTATCTTCTGATACTGCATCGGTCACATTTGACCATTACCGCAGGTGTATATTACATACACTCCAGGTTTTGCAGGATGAAAGCCTACACAGTAATCATGTAATTACGGTAGGGATCTTTAACCTGCACATGGGATGGTTCTCCCTGCACAGGGGGCCTCCAGTTAACGTCCCGATCCGAAGGACGGTGCACTTTATGACATTCATCCCTGCAAATGATGCCAATGGAGCGTGTTCGGACACCGAAATTTTATCGCCGCTGCCGGGGATCGAACCCGGGACCTCTAGCATCAGAGGCAAGTGCACTAACCACTGAGCTATCACGCTCCCTAAGCTATCACGCTCCCTGAGCTATCACGCTATGACTAGTTGCTTCAATAACTACTGGACAATATATTGTATCGAGAATTTTGAGCAAAATAGTGGAATATGGCAGTAACATTAGTTATTGTGATGAGCCGACCGGGTGGCGTGATTCAGGAAACCGGTTTTCGCTACTTGCCGACGACGACGACGAAGATAATTGGACTCGAGTTGGGCGGAAAAAAAGACAAAGGAGGTCCATCGGAGGTACCTATCAGGCGTCTACTGTTATAGAGACGCAATTTAAGGTGACTAAAGAACAATTAAAGGGTTTCGACACGGAGGAAAAGTTGAACACACTTTTTGAACTTTTGACAAGTACGGGGAATGTACACGGTCGGTTAACCAACGTTGAGTGTCAGGTAAATGAAATCCAGACCCAAACTAATTATAATACAGACAGAATAAAACTGTTAGAGTACAAAAGCATTGACGGTAAAGCCCGAGACAGACGTCACAATCTGTTATTTCGAGGTATCCCAGAAAAAGATAGCGACGAGGACTGTGACGCCCTTGTGCGAAAATTCTTAAATGAGCAGCTAAATCTAGACAGTTCCTCAATGTATATACAAAGGGTCCATAGACTAGGGCAGTTTCGTAGGCACAGACATCGGCAGAGAGGTACTCTTAACGAACAAGGCCCTAGGCCTATAATAGCCTGCTTTAGGGACTACAATGATGTCGAGCTTATCATTAATAATAGCTACAAACTGAGATCTACAAAGTTTGGCATCAGCAGAGACTACCCAAAAGAGATAGTTACAGCCAGGTCGCAATTGTGGCCCCGTTATAAGCGAGAGAAAGAGGCCAACTCCCTATCTCGAGTCTCCATAGGTTTTCCTGCAAAGTTAATAGTAAACGGCCGGGTAATCGAAGATAAATTCCCAGACTGGTTCAGTGTTCTCCGCGGTTCAAGGCATAACACTTCTGTCCAAATTCAACAGGATAAAACTGTTAACTCGATTCCTGAAAATCCTTTGGAATCTCAACGACCACCGGTTGTATACCGTGACCGTTCAGAATCAACCCCGGCCTCTCCAGGTCGAATTCTCGAAGCGAGTAGCGATACAGACGAGGAAGCCTGGACACCTCGATGAAAATGGACGCAAATGAGGGTGTCATAGAAGCCGAGGACGTGACAAAAACACACTAG
Source organism: Lucinisca nassula (assembly GCA_963580285.1). Classification (NCBI taxonomy): domain Eukaryota; kingdom Metazoa; phylum Mollusca; class Bivalvia; order Lucinida; family Lucinidae; genus Lucinisca; species Lucinisca nassula. The sequence continues at coordinate 94,887,041 of OY757014.1, forward strand.
CTGGACAATCAGTTTCAGAACCGCCAAGTGCTAAAGGTCTCGATAGAAATCCATACGATGAGGCCATGGACAGAGTGTCACAAATGGGTCCAATGGTAATGCAACAGCCTTCTACAAGCAGTGTCGCTCCTAAAGTACCTGATGAGACTATTGTCATAAATACCGAGACTAAAGCACCGGGTACCGGTAACCCAGCCACTGTCGGTGATTGCTAGGTACGGTGGGGATCTGTGAATTCTAGGGAAACAAACGATCCTGAAACTACTTTAGAGACAAATAACTCTGATTATGTTAGAAACGAATTTAAAACACAAGTTCCTGTTGCCCCATCTAATCTCAATGCCCCATCCAAATACTTAAACTCGATGCGCATCGGTAGTCTGAATGTGTGCGGATTAAAGCGCAGAATGAACTATCCAGAATTCATCGAAACTGTTCGAAGTTTTGACATCCTATGTTTGTCTGAAACTAAGTCAACGCATACTGACGTTATTTCCTGTGATGAATACACTTTATTTAAAGACACATTTTTTTCCTTATATAAAAGGGGTGGCCTGTCTAATGATCTCCAATAAACGTTTCCTTCGGACCATAGTGCACATCAAAGGCTTATCTTATCAAAGTGATTATGAGGTGATTATGAGCAGATTGATATATTTAATAGGGGGCTCAATAAGGGTATTTGAGTGATAGTATAATTTACCGAGATTGTTTCAAACACAATGTTGTTTAAAATTTTTTATTTTAAAATAAAATAAAGAAAAACACTGATATCCATTGTTTCCTTTACTCAATGTGCAAATAATTAAACAAGCAAGGTAAATGAATTAACCTCAAAATTTAATCATCAACTTACCTTTATTTATATTTATTTTATTTTTTTTTATTTATTTATTTTGGTTTAAAGTATGTGACACACAAATCATAAAATGTCTAAAACATTAGCATTTTATAGTTTAAGTCAAGATTTATATTTCTTATTTTTAGTGCAAACATAGGTTGTGGGTGCTAGTTAGAACCGCCTCATTGAGGAGGCAGTTCAAACGAGTACCACCAACCTATGACTCAATGAGACAATTCTAACGAGCACCCACAACCTATGACTTGGAACAGAAATAAAGAAAATAATGTATACCCCCTCAAACCCCCATTTTCTCTATAGAAACTGGGGTTTAGAGGATGTTCATGTAACACACTTGGTCACATGATGACCACATTGCGCAAAACTGTGAGCCCCAGTTTTCTCTATATATGCTGGGGTTTTCAGACACTATTTTCACATTAAAATGGCCTCCAAATGTTAGCTGGAAGTATCTTATTTATCCATTAATTTTTTTCCATGGGTACTCGTCAGAACCGCTTCGCCGAGTTGGTGCTAATGAGTACCCACAATATATGTTTAGAGCAGCAATATTAAAGTTATCAGGAATTTATCTGAAAAAAAAAAAAACATTTTGGTGGAAAAAAATGACCAATATATTTGAATTGGCATTTTCTGTAATGATTATAAAAAATGGCTCCTAAATATAAAATCTGAAAAAAGTGCTGTTGTTTCTTCCATGCAAATCAAAATAAGGACTTAGTGTAAATAGATGTCATTTGTCAAAGTCATATCCCTAGGTAATTTATTACCCTCTCTTGGTCCCCTACCTGTATGACAGCCAGAATACCCCAAGTGTATTTTATCTCAATGCTGGATTCTTTAATAAACAGTCATTAGGGTGTTATGTAATCGAAAAATGTGTCTTTAATCAGCACAGAAAACAAAAATATGTTCGTACATCGGGCGGAGTTGGTTTATTGGTTAGAGACACCCTTCTTAAATTTGTCTCTTTCAAAGAATCAAAGTCAGAATATCTATCTTGGCTATGAATTTCTAAACAATATCTCCGTACAGACGAAGATATGCTAATTGCATCAATATACATTCCACCACAGAATTCTAAATTTTATAATGATGATGAAATGGAAATCTGTGAACAGGAAATAACGTCGGCATGTAGCAGTTTTAGCTACATTTATTTGCTCGGAGACTGGAACGCACAAACAGGTGAACTCTCGGACTTCACCACTATTGATACAATTCTTGCAGATTTTTTTCCAATTTGACCAAGATACATTTGATTTTTATAACCAAAAATGTGTTTTGGAAAACTATGATATTCAACTACACAGAATTTCGAAAGATAAGAAAAAGAATAATCACGGTTTTAAATTAGTTGACATTTGTAAAAATAACTAGAAAAAGTGTCCATAGGACACGGATGCCCCCGCCAAATGCCATTCATAAAAAATATTACAAATGTACTTCAAATCAATCATAAATTATATTAATATCATAAATGTAGGTGGTAGAGTGATGACAAAGTTTTTCTAAAAATAGCCACAGTGACCTAGACCTTGAAAGTTGAAATAGCTAGAGATATTGTCATAAGGAACATTTGTGTGAAGTTATACTGAAATCGGTGAAGAAATGTAAGCGCTAGAGCCATGACAAAGTTTATCTAAAAATAGCCACAGTGACCTTGACCTTTGAAGTCAAACTCGCTCAAGGTATTGTCATAAGGAACATCTGTGTGAAGTTATATTGAAATCAGTGAAGAAATGTAGTCGCTAGAGCGATGACAAAGTTTTTCTAAAAATAGCCATTGTGACCTTGACCTTGAAAGTCGAAATGGCTTGAGATATTGTCATAAGGAACATCTGTGTGAAGCTATATTGAAATCAGTTAAGAAATGTAGGCGCTAGAGCGATGACAAAGTTTTTCTAAAAATAGCCACAGTGACCTTGACCTTGAAAGTGGAACTCGCTAGTGATATTGTCATAAGGAACATTTGTGTGAAGTTATGTTGAGATCGGTGAAGAAATATAGGCGCTAGAGTGATGACAATTTTTTTCTAAAAATAGATACAGTGACCTTGATCTTGAAATCAAAATCGCACGAGATATTGTCATAAGGAACATTTGTGTGAAGTTATATTGAAATCAGTTAAGAAATGTAGGCGCTAGAGGGATGACAAAGTTTTTCTAAAAATATCCACAGTGACCTTGACCTTGAGGTCATGACCTTGAAAGTCTAACTGGCTCGAGATATTGTCATAAGAAACATTTGTGTGAAGTTATATTGAAATCAGTGAAGAAATGTAGGCGCTAGAGCGATGACAAGGTTTTTCTAAAAAAAGCCAGAGTGACCTTGACCTTGAGGTCATGACCTTGAAAGTCTAACACCTCGAGATTTTTTATAAGGAAAATTTGTGTGAAGTTATAATGAAATTTGTGAAGAAATGTAGGCGCTAGAGCGATGACAAAGTTTTTCTAAAAATAGCCACAGTGACCTTGACCTTGAGGTCATGACATTGAAAGTCTAACTCGCTCGAGATTTTTATAAGGAACATTTGTGTGAAGTTATAATGAAATTGGTGAAGAAATGTAGGCGCTAGAGCGATGACAAAGTTTTTCTAAAAATAGCCACAGTGACCTTGACCTTGAGGTCATGACATTGAAAGTCTAACTCGCTCGAGATTTTTTATAAGGAACATTTGTGTGAAGTTATAATGAAATTGGTGAAGAAATGTAGGCGCTAGAGCGATGACAAAGTTTTTCTAAAAATAGCCACAGTGACCTTGACCTTGAGGTCATGACCTTGAAAGTCGAACTCGCTCGAGATTTTTTATAAGGAACATTTGTGTGAAGTTATGCTATATCCCCCCTCACAACTATGTTGTGCGAGGGGATAAAAATATTACACATGTACTTCAAATCAATCATAAAATATATGCATCAAGGGCAGATAATCCAAAAACCAAAAATGCAAGAGTTGTCTTCCTTGTTCATGACACATCGTCTCAGTGTGATGAATGCACCTGTGAAGTTTCATGAATATATTCCATACGGTTTAGGAGTTATGGCCCGGACACGGTTTACTATTTGGTACTAAGTCAAGGGGCAGATAATTCAAAAACCAAAAATGCAAGAGTTGTCTACCTTATTCATGACACATCGTCTCAGTGTGATGAATGCACCTGGTAAGTTTCATAAATATATTCCATACGGTTTAGGAGTTATGGCCCGGACACGGTTTACTATATGGTACTAAGTCAAGGGCAGATAATTCAAAAACCAAAAATGCAAGAGTTGTCTTCCTTGTTCATGACACATCGTCTAAGTGTGTTGAATGCACCTGTGAAGTTTCATGAATATATTCCATACGGTTTAGGAGTTATGGCCCGGACACGGTTTACTATATGGTACTAAGTCAAGGGAAGGTAATTCAAAAACCAAAACTGCAAGAGTTGTCTTCCTTATTCATGACACATCGTCTCAGTGTGATGAATGCACCTGTGAAGTTTCATAAATATATTCCATACGGTTTAGGAGTTATGGCCCGGACACGGTTTATTATATGGTACTTAGTCCAGGGCAGATAATTCAAAAACCAAAAATGCAAGAGTTGTCTTCCTTGTTCATGACACATCGTCTAAGTGTAATGAATGCACCTGTGAAGTTTCATGAATATATTCCATACGGTTTAGGAGTTATGGCCCGGACAAGACATACCATTTGACTATATATGGATGTAAGTCATTGGCAGATAATTCAAAAACTAAACAAGCAGGAGTTGTCTTCCTTGTTCATGACACATCGTCTCAGTGTGATGAATACACCTGTGAAGTTTCATGAATATATTCCATACGGTTTAGGAGTTGTGGCCCGGACACGGTTTACTATATGGTACTAAGTCAAGGGCAGATAATTCAAAAACCAAAAAAGCAAGAGTTGTCTTCCTTGTTCATGACACATCGTCTCAGTGTGATGAATGCAACTGTGAAGTTTCATGAATATATTCCATACGGTTTAGGAGTTATGGCCCGGACACCGGACGAACGAACGGACGGACGGACGGACAGGGGTAAATCTTAATGCCCTTCCGGTATTCTCCGAATACGCGGGGGCATAATAATTGAACACTGTTAAACGGTAGATATGGTAAAGACAAAAATGTGGGCGAGTTTACTCTTCGGGATACTTCCGTCATCGATTACGCCATTACTTCCGGTAAAGGAATCGAATTTCTGATGGAGTTCTATATCACAGAGGTCGATCGATTATTTTCAGATGGCAACTCCCTGCTGCATCTTGAAATAAAAACTCAAGCCCATTATCTTAAAACTTCGGACACAAAAACGCAAAACGTCCCGCTAAGCAATATAAAAGAATCGGAATTCGATTGCTTCGTCAGAAATATCGATTTCCATGAGGTCGAATGCGTTATAAACATGCTCGAAAATGCCTCTCACGGGTGCACTAGGCAGGATATCAACACAGTTGTGGACAAAATCACAAATATATTCCATTAAAGTGCGGAGGCGGTTAAATCAGGTAGGAAGCCGTACAGAAGTAAACTGTTTAAAATGCCTACTGACAACCCTGGTTTGGCCCCAAATGCAGATTAGCTCGAAAAAATTACCATCTGGCCAAACGAATAAATAGACGTCATCGTTCAAATGACTCAAAACTTTCACTTATCGACATGAGTCGTCAATATAAAAAAAAAACAATAAATTTTCATATCAAAAAGTATAAAACAGCATAACAAAATAAATTAAGAAAAATGCAAAAACACGATCCCAAAGGCTACTGGAAGTTTTTAAATTCTCTAAAAGTCAAACAAAAGTGCGATACCCCAACATCGGAAGAGTTTTATAATAAAGTTTTATATTTAAAGATATATATAACCCTAACTTTGAAGCAGACAGTTCTCAGGTTAATTTAGACTCTGGGATTTCTGATGAAGATTTAAATAGGCCTTTCACAGAGGAAGAGATTTCAAAATGTTTTAGTAATTTGAAAAACGCCAAAGCACCAGGACATGATAGCATTTTAAACGAATTTATAAAAATAACCAGAAAGACAATGACCCCAATATATGTTGCCCTGTTCAATATTATTTTACAGACCGGTTTCATCCCAGAAAGTTGGTCAGTTGGCAAAATAAGGCCGATTTTCAAAAATAAAAGGCGATCCCCCAGACCCCAACAATTATCGTCCGATTACCATATTGAGTTGTTTAAACAAGCTATTTACATCAGTTCTGAATGAGAGACTCACCACTTTTATCGAAGAAAATGAACTATTAAGTGAAAATCAAGCCGGTTTTAGACAGCCATATTCAACAAATGATCACATATTCTCGTTGTATGCTATTCTAGAAATGCTAAGGTCTGAAAAGAAAAAGATCTTTTGTTCGTTCATCGATTTCTCAAAAGCTTACGATTCTGTCTGGCGATCCGGTTTATGGGGTAAACTGCTTCACTATAACGTAAACGGAAACTTTCTTCGGGTACTGCATAATACCTATGAAAATGTTAAATCCTTTGTTTCGGAAAATAACCAGGACTCTGACCTTCTCATCAGCAACTGTGGGTTAAGACAAGGGGATAATGTTTCCCCGATTCTTTTCTCTATGTATTTGAACGATCTGGAGGGCCATTTTATGAGGGATAATGTAGAGGGATTGGTTACTAATGTTGATTCCAACGATATGGTCATATACTTAAGATTATTCGCCCTTTTATATGCAGATGATACTATCATTATCTCAGACAGCGCGGAAAACTTTCAAAAATGTTTATATTCATTTTGGGCGTATTGTGAACAATGGAAAATGACCGTGAATGAGACCAAACCCAAAGTTATTGTTTTTAGCGCACGCAAAAGTGAAAAATTTAAATTTAAATTCGGTGACTCCGAACTAGAAATTGTAGACAGTTACAAGTACATTGGCACCTTCTTCTCGAAATCTGGCTCATTTCTAAGCGCAAAGAAGCATATTGTCGAACAGGCTAAAAAAGCTATGTATCATCTAAACATGAGAATCCGTAACCTTGACTTGCCCATTGACCTGCAGTTAAAATTGTTTGACTGTACAGTTTCACCTATCCTTACATATTCGGCCGAGATTTGGGGATTCGAAGACCTTAAACTGATAGAAACCATACATAACCAAATTTTACGTTCTATCCTCCATGCACGAAAAAGTACACCTCGCTACATGTTATACGGTGAACTGGGTAGATACCCACTTGAAATAATTATTAAATCAAAAATGGTGGCTTTTTGGAGCAAACTCCTCACAAACAAGCAATCGAAAATTTCGTACATACTATATAGAAAACTTATTGATACACCCACAATAAAATCAAAATGGGTTCTCAAAATCAAACAAATTCTTGATGAATGTGGATTATCTGAATACTGGTCTAACCAAATAGCTAATACACATCTTTCTAAGCTAATCGAACAGACACAAAAAGATCATTTCCTACAAAAGTGGAATGCAGACCTCCAAGGTTCTTCAAAAGGCAGGACATACTCTTTGTTCAAGGATAATATCCAACCTGAGGACTACTTTCAAAAACTAAGCCCTAAATTTTGCAGGAGTTTAATCAAGTTCAGGACAGCGAACCACAGATTCCCTTGTGAAACCCTGAGGTGGAGCAATTTTGATCTGCAAGAGAGACAATGCACTCTGTGTAATACCAATGACATCGGAGATGAAATGCACTATCTCCTACTTTGCCCCTTCTTCTCCGAAAACAGAAAAATACTCATCAAACGTTATTACTGTACAAGGCCTAATATAATTAAGTTTAAACAACTGTTAAATACGCAGAATTTACGAGAATTACGAAACTTGTGCACGTTTATAGACATCTTAATGAAAACGGTAATTACTTAATGTGCTAACCTCTGCCTCGGGTCTAAACTACGTTGAACAGCCGTAAACGAGCCAGGGATTGCTAGTGACCGTAGGCAAGTGATACGTAAATATGTGTATGTGTATACAGCGTTGCAGCTGCGTTGAATTAACATCGACATATTATTGACATTGATCCGACGTTGGCAACTAATATCGCGCGCCCGCACCAGGTTTAACTAACAGTTCAATGTTTCAACGTTGATCCGACATTAACCCGCTATGATCGCGCCCGCGCCATGTTTAAATAAATCAAATACTTCAAAACTCAGCTTACAATCAACGTCGATAGATCGTTGACGCTGATCTGACGTTAGAAGCCTCCGCGGTGTAGTGGTTATGCTACACGCCTTGTAAACCAGGGGTCACAAATCGATCCCGGGCTTCTCCGGATGAGTCTTTAAACCGAGGTCCCGTCTCTGTATGACCTTAGCCGTTGGTGAGTCGTTAAAGTCAAACACTCACTCGCTTGATCTGACGTTTGTTTGCGATGACAGCAAACTAATATTGTGCCCGCGCCATGTTTAAACCAGCAGTTAATTGCTTCAATACTCACCTTACATGTGCTCGCGTCAATAACCATGTATTCCCCTTTTCGCGATCAAGTCTCCTACTTTAATCCTCGCTTCTCCACTCTTCTTTTACCTTACACAGTCCATATTTTACAGTGACACACTAACCCGCATGACCTGTTTTCACATTTAACACGTGTATCGGTTTGACGTGATATTGACAGGGGTAAACAAAAATATCTATCCCCATTCATGCTATCAAAATCGATCGTTCTATCAGAAATGCGCTTTTCCAAAACACATGAATAGTATGTACCAGTTGTTCAAAACCAACAGCCTCGTTAGTTAACGTATTGTTAAAATCTTGATCGTTAGATGCGGCAGGTGTGCCGATGTTTTTGCTGAATTGGTATGTGCGGCTTTTCAAATGAAAGGGCTGCTCGCTTTTTTTTTTTTTGGCCGCTGGCGGTCTTGTTTGGCTGGTGATGTTTTGAACAGCTCGGCACAGAACTTTAATTTTAATTTGATGGACGACAAGTGTAACTGGCGTACAACGTTGAAGCAACGTTGGTTCCACACCTATGTGTTGAGTCAGCTTTGGCTGGACGCTGTGCGCCTGCTGAGACAGTTAAAATTTTAAAGGTTCGGTATTTAAGTATTTGATTTGAGGTTTATCGTCCATAACAACACTGTATAGGTCTTTTTGGAGACCTTGCTACCAATCTTGTGGGGCTTTTGTCCGACATTGGGATGAAATGACATCTCAGGTTCAGTCGCCCAATGAAGCCAATGAGGTTTATGGGCATGGACGGTCCGACTCGCATCGCTTTGCCTGGGTGGGCTTGGATCCTCTGGGCTGTTTGCCAGCGCTCGTGTGTGGTCGGTTTCGGCTCTGCGTGGAAGTGTCATGCGGCCCATCCGTTTCTTCGGGCCCCGATGGGCGGGGACCGATTTACAGATCTAGACGAGAACATGTAAGACATGTGATGTCCCGTACAACCATATGTATTGTAATGTATGTCTTTTCCCTTTCGTTCTCTCCATTTGTTCTCTGTACACGACTTTCTCTCTCTCTCTGAAACCTTTATTCCCCCTACCCCACCTATCCCCACTCCCCAGGTATCAATTTCTTAATACTCTTTGTTACCCCTTGCCAGTATACGTGCACATGCTCATTTATATTTCTATTGTATATTAACTCTATGTCATGTATTGACCTGAGTTGAAAGAAATAAAGTTGAAAGTAAAAAAAAAAAAAAACTACCATTTCCCCGGAAAATTTTGTTTCTTGTCATATGCGTTGTACCCATTTCCTTGCCCGTGGGCGTTGTATTGAAAATGGAACTAGGATTTCTCACTGTGGGCCTTCCAATTTCCAATGTTCCTTAAATCGTATTTACAACAGTCTGATTTATCATGTGTATGTCTACAACCAACAAAAAAAAGTGCATGCCATCTTCCCAGAAGAGCATTTCATGTAAAATAATGAGATTTTGTGGTAGAGTAGCTCCACTGTGTCCGGTTCTCTGTTTGACTGGCTGTAACTGTCGAATTCGGACCATCGAAGATTTTGTGAATAATATGCATCTTCCGTGAAGCTAATGTGAGCAGCCGTATTGATTAGTAACCATAACACGAGATCTAGAACAACAACAAACCTGCACATGTGATGCCGATTCCGCAATTTTCTTCCTTATCCTGAGCGGAAAAAATTCCTTATCCTGTGGGTTTGTTCCTTACCCTGCGCGCTTCCTCCTCAGGCTTTCCTAGTTTGAATGCTCCGTTGGAATAATTGTGCAATGCTACTGCGGTTGCGTCTTAACCTCAAGAATAATTTCCAAAGCTTAAATAAACTATCTATTTGCAGATTTTCATACAGAATGTTAAGCTCCAAGAAGTTTCTATTCGACCGACCATGTTGTTTCTCACGTCTCTGTGGCGCACGTCACGTTATGCTACGTAAATGTAAATGCGCTTCAATGTCGTTTTACAAGCCACGCTGTCTGCATTTTTAGGTGGGTAGGGAGGGGGTGGGAGGTGAAATTTGCTAGAGTATTGCAAAACCCCTTAATGTTTTGGACTACGGTATAAACTAAATACATGATAAGTGCCTTTAAAAATATAATGTTATTAATAAAATAATTTCATATTGGCCAAGTTACAGGTCCTCGGTCAGCTGTATTGGCCTCGGAGGTCCGAGGTCTGCTGTATTGGCATGAGGCCGAAGGCCGAGGCCAATACAGCTGACCGAGGACCTGTAACTTGGCCAAAACGAAATTACTTGATTAATGACAATTTTATTAATTGACGCAATTAAAAAAAAACATGATTGATGATTTTTGACCTCTCTCAATATTGGTTGACTTGGTGTAATACAGGATAGTCAATTAATAATAAAATATAATCGGTGCGCCTGGACAGTTTTATTGGGGCTCGCTTTAGCTCCTATAAAATTTTCTAAGTTCTAGTTCTACATGTATGCGAATGGATTAAGGGCTATCTATATATTTTTCTATTATTTGCTACTCGCTAAAAACTTAACATTATTAAAACACATCTATCTATTCAATGTGGTTGTATGACGTCATATAAACGTAAATGGAATATAAAGCGCATAAATTTTGGCATAAGGTCATGTAAGCACAGCGAAGACACAGATCAGCCGGTGCATCCTGCTGGCCCAAATGCTTATTCATGCAAACAGAGCATTACGGTACATCACGAAAACAAACCTATACAAATTCATTGTAAACTTTGCCGCAAAAAGAAAAAACAAACAAACAAAAAAATCTTTTCAATGAAAAATTGTGATATTTTACTTATTTCTGCTCAAAATGTAGATTATGGGTACTCATTAGAGCTGCTTCATCAAGGCAGTCCTAGCGAGTACCCACACCTTATATTTTGGAGCAGAAATAAGAAAAATAAGGCTTACATCTGTAAACATCAGTTTTACTACATAAAAGTGGGGTTTAACACACTGGTAAAGGCAAGCGCGCAGGGTAAGGAACAAACACACCGGATAAGGAAATTTTTCCGCTCAGGGTAAAAAAGAAAATGGCGGAATGGGTATCACATGTGCAGGTTTGTTGTTGTTCTAGATCTCGTGTTATGGTTACTTATCAATACGGCTGCTCACATTAGCTTCACGGAAGACACATATTATTTACAAATTTATCTTCGATGGTCCGAATTCGACAGTTACAGCCAGTCAAACGGAGAACCGGACACAGTGGAGCTACTCCACCGCGAAATCTCATTATTTTACATGAAACGCTCTTCTGGGAAGATGGCATGCACTTTTTGTTGTATGTAGACATGCACATGATAAATTGGACTGTTGCAAATACGATTTAAGGAAAATTTGAAATTAGAAGGCCCACAGTGAGAAATCCTAGTTCAATTTTCAATACAACGCCCACGGGCAAGGAAATGGGTACAACGCATATGATAAGACACAAAATTTTCCGGCGAAAATGGTTCTTGGATGGTCGTAGCACTAGGAAATTTCCATCTCAGATTAGGTTTTCCGATATTAATAATTAGTCCTACATAGTTTAAAGCACCAATTGTGACCTTTAGGAAACGTTCAAAGTTATGTGCATTGTCTTGGCATGTGCATTGCTCTGGTTCATCCCCTATGAGGGGACAGATGGATTTGGTTCATCGCGATCATGAATTAGAGAAATGATATTTATGTCCATGCAGTATTTGTGGTAGAAACAGAACTTGGCGAAACCATGCAATAGGTATGTCTCACGAATTTGGCGAAGTTATCTATCTTATTTTCAGCCAAAAGAACAAACATACAATTTTCTACCACAAATACTGCATTGACATAAATATCATTTCTCTTATTCATGATCGCGATATGAATATGACTGATATGTTGTCTTACGTTTCGAGTTATTCCATCTAACTCCGTCTTTTGAGAACTATAACATGTAAGTATTTGATTTGTTTGTTTGTTGGTTTGTATTGGGATTTAACGACCCAGTCAACACTATTTAGGTCATTTTTGAGCCTGTCAGTTTATCCACACTTTGCCTGGGCAAGCTTATACTTAAGCGGTTTACCAGTACACGGGACATTCTTTCGCTATAGAAGCTGACAACTGCCCTTTTTGAATCAGTGGAAGGGATGATGATGATGATTTCGTGTTTAACGACGCGTCAACCCTCTTTGTGGGTCATAAGCTCAGTGGAAGGGAGAGAATGACCGTAGAAAAGATTTCATGATCAATCTCCACGAAAGAATGGTTGCCGACCCCGGCAGGTATCGTACCCGCGTCCTCCTGATCACCAGTCAGACGCGCATCCGACTGAGCTACCGAGGCATAACAAGGAACAGCTTGTGGGACGTAATAATTCGTCAGTCATTAATGACAATGACCAATCTTAATCACATGCGAGAAATGTAACTAAGATAGCCGAAGCTGCAGACAGAGCAAGAGAGGTCAGAGGAGAAAGCTATATTGCTGTTTGTGATGCCTTCGCTCTGACTTTGCGCTGTGCAGCTTCGCTGATTCTTTTTGCCTCATATTCATTTGCACCCCTTCTGATGAGACCCCGCCACTTTGCTGTTTCATCGATTCGTTTGGAATGTTGAAGTCCTCAAGGGATGCTTTGAGGGTCGGTGTCCCTGTATCGCTTATTCTGACCACCATGTCCATTTCTAGTTTTCTTTGGCAAACGTTCCTCTGAAATCATGTGGGACGTACAATGAACAAGAATTACAACACTTATTTGCTTCAGCTTCTAATTACCAAAAATGAAAACAGCGGCCAAGGTTTGAATGAGTTGGATCGAGTGGCGTGATGCAACGTGGCTCTCTTCGCCTAGCTCCGGGTTGGGTGACTTTGCGTCGATTGTTAATCAGTAACTTTTGGTAAATCGACCCAATGTAACTAAACCTACGATTCAGAAGCTTACCTGCGAATGTCCGCGTGATTATCACTGACCAATAAAGAAAAGGCTGGGTAATTTGCAAAGAAGATATGGGTAATTTAAGGTTCAGAGGAGGCAAATCCTGCAAAAGTATTTTTGTCTCCCATGTCAATAGGGGTCAACTCTTAAAGGAAAGAATTTGCTCCCGATGAGCAAATTCTTTCCTTTAAGAGTTGATCCCCTTTTCAGTGGACAGAAAAGCGAAAAGGAGTATTGAAAGTTGCCTTCCTTTGAAAAATGGCGGAAGCTTCTGCTAGCTATTCCCATTCCCCTTAAAGTAAAGAACTTAATAATAAGGTATGGGCAATTTAAAGTAAAGAACTTGCTTCCTACCCTTATCATCAGGAAAACATGCCTATATAATTTTGACCTCCTTGAACCCCACTTTTATATAGTAAAACTGGCTTTTACAGGGGTAAACCTTATTTTTCTTATTTCTGCTCCAAAATACAAATTGTGGGTACTCGTTAGAACCGCCTCGACGAGGCGGTTCTAACGATTACCCACAATCTATATTTTGAGCAGAAATAAGGAAAATATCACAATATCCAAAAATTTTCATTTTTTCGGCGATAAGGGTTACTCTGTATTTGTATAGGCGTGTTTTCGTAATGTTCTAATGCACTTGCGTATGTTTGTTTGACTTGAGGTTTCGTCTCCGTCAACACTTTTTAAGTCATTTTGGAGACGTTGCTTCCAGTTTTGTGGAACTTAATTTCCTCGACATTGAGATAGCTCTGCCGCCCAATGAAAACAATTTAGGGTTTAAACAAATTCAGGGTTTATAATTTTGTTTTTGATTTGAGGTTTAACGTCTCCGGCAACACTGAATATGGCATTTTGGAGACGTTGCTCCCAATTTTGTGAGACTCTTACCCGACATTGAGATGACATGACATCTCAAGCCCTGTGGCCCAATGAAAGGGGTTATAAGCATGGACGGTCGGACTAGCACCGCTTTGCCTGGGCAGGCTTAGATCCTCTAAGTGGTATACCAGTACTCGTGCGCGGTCGGTTTCAGCTCTGCGTGGAGGCATCATGCAGCCATCTATGTCTCCAAGCCCCGATGGGTGGGGGCCGATTAAGGTTTATACGCATAGAGGGTCCGACACGCACCATATTGCCTGATTAGAAAAGTATTTTTGTCTCCCATGTCAATAGGGGTCAAAATTAGCAAATTCTTTCCTTTAAGAGTGGACCACCATTTCAGTGGAACAGCGAAAAGGAAGTCTCGAAAGGTGTCTTCCTTTGAAAAAAGGCGGAAGCTTCTGCTAGATGTTCCAATTCCCCTTAAAGTAAAGAACTTGCTAATAAGGTGTAAAGAACTTGCTTCCTCTTGGAGAGAGCAAGCCCTTATTCTAATGCACTTGCGTATGTTTGTTTGTTTGACTTGAGGTTTAACGTCTCCGTCAACACCATTTAGGTCATTTTGGGAACGTTGCTACCAGTTTTGTGGGACTTAATTTACCCGACATTGAGATGAAATGGAATCTCAAGCCCTGCCGCCCAATGAAACCAATTTAGGGTTTATACGCATAGCGGGTCCGACACGCACCATACTTTGCCTGGGCAGGCTTAGGCCTCCTAAGCGGTTTACCAGTACTCATGTGCAGTCGGTTTGGTTGGTTTTAGCTCTGCGTGGAAGCATAATGCAGCCCAATCTATTTCTTCAAGCCCAGACGGGCGGGAGCCGCACTTGCGTATGTAATACGACGTTGGACTATCTGCGACAGTTCTACGATATAATCATCCCCTAGCAATATAATCATCCCCTATGAGGGGATAGATGGATTTGGTTCATCGCGATCATGAATTATAGAAATGATATTTATGTCCATGCAGGATTTGTGGTAGAAACAGAACTTGGCGAAACCATGCAATAGGTATGTCTCACGGATTTGGCGAAGTTATTTATCTTTTTTTCAGCCAAAAGAACAAACATACAATTTTCTACCACAAATACTGCATGGACATAAATATCATTTCTCTAATTCATGATCGCGATGAACCAAATTCATCTATCCCCTCATAGGGGATGATTATATTGCTAGAACCAGAGCAATGCACATGCCAAGACAATGCACATAACTTTGAACGTTTCCTAAAGGTCACAATTGGTGCTTTAAACTATGTAGGACTAATTATTAATATCGGAAAACCTAATCTGTGATGGAAATTTCCTAGTGCTACGACCATACAAGAACCATTTTCGCCGGAAAATTTTGTGTCTTATCATATGCGTTGTACCCATTTCCTTGCCCGTGGGCGTTGTATTGAAAATTGAACTAGGATTTCTCACTGTGGGCCTTCTAATTTCAAATTTTCCTTAAATCGTATTTGCAACAGTCCGATTTATCATATGCGTGTCTACAACCAACAAAAAAGTGCACGCCATCTTCCCAGAAGAGCGTTTCATGTAAAATAATGAGATTTCGCGGTGGAGTAGCTCCACTGTGTCCGGTTCTCCGTTTGACTGGCTGTAACTGTCGAATTCGGACCATCGAAGATAAATTTGTAAATAATATGTGTCTTCCGTGAAGCTAATGTGAGCAGCCGTATTGATTAGTAACCATAACACGAGATCTAGAACAACAACAAACCTGCACATGTGATACCCATTCCGCCATTTTCTTTTTTACCCTGAGCGGAAAAATTTCCTTATCCGGTGTGTTTGTTCCTTACCCTGCGCGCTTGCCTTTACCAGTGTGTTTAATGGGGTCACAGTTATATATGCGTGTTTCGTGATGACATATTCGTGTGACATAACACATTCTTTCACAACATCAAAACGGTTATTTTGCAGATGAAAACTTGTGATATATAGTTTCTCCCTTTTTTCTCATTTCTACCTTAAACACAGGATAACGACCCCGCCGATTGGGACTTGACGAATAGATGGGTTGCACGATGCTTCCATGCAGACCTAAACCCGACCGCACAGGAGTACTGCATGGATCTAATTCTGCCCAGGCTAAGCGAGTCCGTGCTTATAAATACTGTTGGCTTCATTGGGCGACAGGGCTTGAGATGTCATTTCATCTCAGTATCGGGTAAAAGTCCCATAAAATTGGAAGCAACGTCTCCGCAATGACATATACAGTGCTGACGGGGACGTTAAACCTCAAATCAACCAAAGAAACAAACAAACAATAAACACAGGATGTTGGTGCTCGTTAGAACCAGTTCTAACGGGTAGAAACAGCTTATGACTTGGAGCAAAAATAAGAAAAATGATGTATATCCCTATAAACCCCAGATTACGAGGACTGTTCAAATATGAATGCAAGTAGAACGTTTTCTCATGCACTTATGCGAAAATCACCTGGAAATAAATATCACAGCGTAGAAAAACATTTTACCTATACATTGATACCAAACCTGTTAAAATCCGTGCACTTTAGCCATGTATATCGTTCGATAAACACTGTCTACTCTTGTATACTAATACAAAACATGGTTGGAAGAAGGTCAGAGTATGCCGTTGAAATACGGTCCTATATTAAGAATCCTTGTATTCTTGGTATACGGTGCAAAGACATTTTTGATGAAATATGTTCGGTTTATGGGCATAATGAAGTGTCTTTTCCGACAGTTTTTCGTTGGTATAAGAAATTCAGCTGTGGGCTAGGCTCAATTAAGAAATGAAATTTATTTTTCTGCAGTTCATGGAAGTATAAAAAATGAACTGGGGTTCATTTACTTTGCACGCGACCCACTGTCGTTCATACTTTCATGAAAAGCAGAAAAATTAAGTTTATTTTTTATATTTACGTTATTTGCCCCTCATCAATGGGCGAAAAAATGCTTATAGGGCAAACTTTTAAAGCTGAAAAACATTTACACGCTGTTTTTCTACAAAGAGCGGAGCAGCGTTGACGTCATCAACGCCCGTAGAGAACAAGTGTTTAGAATGATGTCACTTAATGTCACTGAAAATCATGTGATTCGATGCGTTCATGGGCGTATGAACGCAATTGTTTTCTATAGGTTCACATTAGATTTTACACTGGAAATGTAAATACATGAAGATGTACCACATGATCGTCGGCCGAAAAGAGCAACATCTGCCAAGATGGTTGCTAGAGTGAAAGAAAAAGTTGCTACCGATGCACGATACACCACTAGGCAAATAGCTAGTATGGTTGGCATCTCATTAGGAGCAACTCATACAATTCTGAAACGGGATTTGAAAATGAGAAAGATATGTGCTAGATTGATTCCCCATCTGTTGACAGATGCGCAGAAAAAAGACACGCGTTCAGTGCGCCAAGAAGTTGCTTAAAAAGTTTCCAAATTACAATACACGGTCTTTCGCTAATGTCGTCACAGGTGACGAGACATGGGTTCACTTTTTTGAGCCAAAACGAAAGTTTCAGAACAAAATATGGGCAACAAAGTATTGCAAAAGTCCATGCATTGCAAAGCGGACCATGAGCGTCAAGAAGGTAATGTATGCCATATTCTTTTCAAATAAGGGCCCTGCTATTCAGGTTGCTGTGCCTAAAGGCAAATCTGTAAATGCGAAGTTTTACAAGAATAAAGTTCTTCGAAAATTGAAGAAATATTTCAAAGAACGAAGACCCGCAACTGGTTTGGCCAATGTCAGATTACTACATGACAATGCGTCATCGCACAAGGCGTTCATTGTGCAAGACTCTCTGAAGCAGGAAAAGGTTGTGAACTCCCTCACCCCCCGTATTCCTCTGACCTTGCCCCGTGTGACTTTTTTTTTTTTTGTTCCCGCGGCTGAAAAAATACCTTTCTGGTCGAAAATTTGTACAGCGCAAACACCTCGGTTCTGCAATATTCCAGTCCCTTCATAGTATACCTCGAAAAGACTACCAAAATGCATTCAATGATTGGATCAGAAGACTGAAAGTTTGTATATCTGTTAAAGGGGAATACTTTGAGGGGACATAATAATTTTTTCATCGAAATCTATCACGGAATCATTTTTATGTGCTTAGTTGCATTCATATTTGAACAGTCCTTGTATATCTATAAAGTTGGGTTTATGGGTTCTAACGAGACTTGTTATCGTAATGGAACGCTGGGAGGAGTTGCAAAAGGCGAGCGATCGTATGCAACGGTGCGTTTCCAAAAAGCGCTTCGTAACAGTGTTTGGATCTGCCTCGCTCTCTCATAGCAACCAGATGAAACAAAATGACAGCGCCCGACCTACCCGATCTTTTCAGTCTCCGTTTAAAACAATTTTATGATTTTGTTTTTCTCTATTTGAACGAGGTTCATTGTGCAGAAATGACAACACTGCAAAAACAAAACCAAACACCGAAGCAAGCAATTAATATTTTTGTCCGAGAATTTTCCCCGTTTGAAAATCGTTCCGTTTTGGCAGACATTTTAGAAAGCGCCTCAATCAAGCGGAGGACAAATCGTTACAAAGCGCTACGATAAAGCGCTCCCCTGTATTCGGTACAGACCAGCCAACAAAAAAAAAAACAACATTTTTTTAGTTGTATTGTTTCGCGGGGGCACGGACTGACGAGAAATCGGCCATTTGCGCCGGAAAACGAGAAAAATAAAACAAGAAATTTAACAGAAATGTAAAGCTGTTTTATATACATATCTGTGGATTTCGGCTCATTATTAATTTTCTTGTTGTTTGTTTATTTGTTTGATTTTTTAAAGAAGGCAAATGGTGGCCATTATTAAATTGTTATGAAATATATATATATATATATTTTTTTCATGTCCAGTAATTTATTTCTCGGTTGTTTGAAAGCCCCGCCCATAGGGGCTTGAAGAAATATATGGGCTGCATGATGCTTCCACGAACAGCTGAATCCGGCCCGCACACTAGTACTGGTAAACCGCTTAGAGGATCTAAGCCTGTCCAGGAACCGCGGTGCGAGGCGGGTCCATGCTAATAAACCCTATTGGTTTCATTGGGCGACAGGGCTTGAGATGTCATTTCATCTCAATGTCGGGCAAAAGTTCCACAAAATTGGAAGCAACGTCTCCAAAATGACCTTTACAGTGTTGACGGGCACATTAAATCTCAAATCAAACAAACAAAATTTGTCGGTTGTATGATTTCTTTAACCCATTTAGTACCAGAAACCCCAAAACGTGTACCCTATCAAACAGTGCAGGTCCAGATCAGACGCCGCAGAACGCGGCGTCTGATCAAGGCCTACATTGTTTGCAAAAAGTTCGGCCATTTTTCTAATCAAATTTGAAGAAAACCCAACCTGACACCCCTGAATTTTGAAATGGCCTCCTGCTATATATAAAGAGGAAGATTCCATTTGGTACAAAAAGGGTTAAAATTGTCACAACAACCTACGATTATACGATAACACACTGATTAAAATTTTTTGAAGGTATTTAAACGGACAATTAGATTAAAACGGAACAATGTTGTCAAATTGAAATATAAATAAGCTATATTTGTTTAAAAATTATTTTCCATTAAAGCGCCTGCTAATTCCAATCAAAGGCTCGAGAAGCCTTTAAGTCTGTGAATTACAGGGTGTCTGATCTGGATCTACACTATTTGCCAGTGTTCAACATTTGTTTGTGAAGAATCACCACTATAGCACTTAACATTATTATCTGGTTTTCGTCTAAGATGTCTCTCTGACAAAACAGTCGCAGGAATGATTCTGGACTATTACATGGGGGGTTTCTGCTTCTTACATACATGCACATCGATAGAAAACGCTTTCTTTTACAGCTAAAACACTGAGGTTTTCCTGATGGTGCTTTATTATCTGCTGCAAACATCGATTGTAGGTGCTCATTAGAACTACGTCAATGAAGAGGCTCTAATGAGTTCCCACAATCATTGTTTTAGAAAAGAAAAAAGAAGAGTAAAGTATGCCCTGCACACCCTATTTTTCTCTGAAAAAAGGGTGGGTATATGGGGGTGTCATTACGGTAACTTGTTTGTTTGTTTATTTGTTTGATTGATTTGAGGTTTAACGTCCCCGTCAACACCGTAAAGGTTATTTTGGAGACGTTGCTTCCAATTTTATGGGACTTTTACCCGACATTGAGATGAAATGACATCTCAAGCCCTGCCACTTGACATTTCGATAACTCGCCCGTGCGAAGTAGTGCATTTTTTCAGATCTCCAAATTGGCTACTTTTCTGAGAAAAATCCGTGATATTTTTCTCATTTATACTGCAAACATAGGTTTTGGGTGCTCGTTAGAACTGTCTCATTGAGGCGGTTCTAACGAGTACCTATAACCTATGTCTTGGAGCAGAAATAAAAAAAATAAGGTATACCCCCGTAAACCCCTGTTTTCTCCATATAAAGTGGGGTTTAGGGGATTGTTCGCATAATGTTAATTACATAGGCTTGTTGACCTTATGGGTCTTGAAATGTTTGCTCTCTTTTAAACCACAAGAATGATGCTGGATTACATGTTTATATAGTGCAATTATGAGCTGCCATGTTTAATCAGATTATCGAGCCATTTATACTAATAAAGACTGCAGAGTTCAGCAGACATAGCACAGCTGTGTTGATAACAGAAACTGTTTCATGACCTACCATCTTTAACCCTTCTCTTGCTGAATATATTCATTTTAGCCACACCCATCTCTGACCTTGAACCAATCAGATTACTTGATTTTAATTTATTCATGTAAATTCATAAACTGAATGTCAAAAAGTGTAGATCCTGATCAGATGGCTTTTTCAGAAGCTATCGGATCTAGATTCACACTGTTTGCAAAGATAGGGGTTGTCGTGAACAGCAAGATAAGGGTTAATTAGGCAGGAGCAGGATTTCAGTAATCCTGAGTCATCTACCAAAAGCGATAGTTATAATGTTTCTAAAAACCACTCAATAGATGGTGGATGAGAAGGGTCATCGAGCGACGACTACAGTCTGACGACTTCACTACGTGAATTCACAGACTAACAAGTGATTCCGTACAGGTAAGCCGAGAAGGTCAGCGCACAGTAAAAGGCTTAATACTTTGCGCCAAAGGCATAAATGTCAATAATAGTTGCGGATGATTAAAAAAAGCCAGACGGATGGCGTTATTTTCCCCAATAGGTTAAAGGTGCATTATTGAGCTATAGGTAAAAAATGCTTCCAAAAATAAAATACATATAGCCGGTATTTTTCTTTAAAACAATACAAATGTATGCATTTTATGCAAAAATGCGAACAATTATGATGACAGGTAAATGAGTTTGAGAGGGATTCCCTAAGTAGGTTTCGAACACTGGTTAGATCTATTTTTAGTTCGTGACAAAAATAGAATCCTCATATATGACGTTATGCGACGTTCATTTTTGGCCTTGTTTGCTTAGGTCATGCCTGAATCGGATAA
Organism: Lucinisca nassula; assembly: GCA_963580285.1. Lineage (NCBI taxonomy): Eukaryota > Metazoa > Mollusca > Bivalvia > Lucinida > Lucinidae > Lucinisca > Lucinisca nassula. Next base: position 94,908,569 of record OY757014.1, read on the forward strand.
ATATGGCCATAAGTAACGACACTCAGAGACGATACTGTCGCCTTGTATGTGTAAAGTGACAGATTTATTTTTAGAACAGAAATTCCGAATACATGTTCAGAGCGAAGGGTAATAAAGTTTCCTTTTAAAAGGAAGGCTTCCCCAGTTTGTAAAGTTGAAAATCCGCCATTTTTGCTCGCCCTCGAAAGTAAGGGGGAGCTATTGTCATACCCCCGGCGTCCGTCGTCGGCGTAAGCATCGGCGTCCGCATTTGGTTGAAGTTTACCTGCGTACCTCCCTTATAAGGATATATTTTGTCAAATGCATGTGCGTAGCCAACTAAACCGACGCATCTTCTCTTCTACATATCCAAGAGCAGCAAAGGCTCTGGTAAGGCTACGCATACTTGCAGGCTCGCCTGTGTCAGTGCTGGTCGCCTTTGTTAAAAAGACCCATGTCATGCCCATGAAGCCGATGCCACGTCTTGACGTTGCATCGACGTTGTCGGTCTAAATAAGCACGATTTACCTGGTAAGACTTTTACGGAAAACGTTTCAGTGTTAGCCATTGATCGGAGGACAATGTACGTATATAAAAACATATTCACGGACCCGGCGAGGAGCGAAACCGCAACGTCGGTGCGCATCTAACTGTAATGGCTAAAGAAAACGGCATTTATGAACAGCGAAGGCTGAATGTGGCGAGCTGCTCACTCGCACAAGTTTTAAGCTCGTGGAAAATTTGTCAGAAAAGACAGAACCATGTTGAGCTTTTAAATTACTCGTTTGACACGCAATTTGATTTCAGAGATAAAAAAATGACATGTTTTGTAAAATTGACCATGTTGATAGGATATGATGTCTCTTTTTGCCTGAGTTCGAGGCACGATCGAGCCAAGTTCTGCAATGGTTTAAAAGTGTCTTTCTCTTCACCCACCGCTTATAAAGGAACGGTTAATAATGTTCCTAAATAAATGAAGAAAAAATGACATATCACTTTCATAGAGACTACCCTACAACAAGCACACTTGATTGATTTACTTCGGGAAATACAATTCTGAAAAATTGTTTTACACAGTAAGTTATCAGCTAATAAGACTATCTGCCTGCAAAACAATTTTACTGATTTCAGCTGTCAAACTCTCTTCGTAAACTCATCCTGGAAATTCTGAGTGACCAAGAAAAGTTTGAGACTCCGATAGAAATGTGACTCAAGTGACAGAATTAACTTTTGTAATCTATACTATAGGCATTTATTTTATTTTTTTTTTTACAAATCCTTAAGAAAAGAAAAGTATTACATCAACAAGCCCGTGTACTGAATGTTCAACGATGGTCTTGTTTTTAAGGTAACCGGGCACTAGAAGCACCCTGAGGCTACCCCATATGTACTGAACAACCCTATAAACCCAACTTTATATAGAGAAAGTTGGGTGTACATGGGTACACTATTTTCCTTTTTAGGGGGTTCAGAACACCGAGCACCGACAATCTATATTTAGACAAGAAAAAAAAAAAGATTTTTTTTTTCCACATCAAGAAAACACGCCTGCCTAATTTTGACCCCTAGACAGTGGGTAGTCGTAAGAAACGTGTCATCGAGGCAGTTCTAACCAGTACCCACTATCTATGTTTAGAGCAGAAATATATAAAAAAAATAGGACAATTTTCATTTGGGATATATTTGAGTAGGCGTGTTAATGAACAGAAAATGCTAGTTCATGAGATTTTAGCATATAGATGCAGAAGACCATAGGGTTAGTTTCGAGTCACAACAAACACTTATTACGTCGAATACTGCAGTTAAGATAATTTCACCAACCTACCGGGAAATCAAGTATTCCTACTTTTTACATTGACCTTCAATTATTAGAATTAATCCATATATGCCTAGCGGCCCTTTTTGAGACATTGGCAAATAGTGCAGACCCCGATCAGACGCCGCATCTGATCAAGATCTAAACTGTTTGCTCAACGTACATGCATTTTTGTAAAACTTACCGCAAAAAATGACATCTCTATGCTTAGAAATTGACCACTCCAGACTTATAAAGGTGGATTTTTTGGCAACTATGGGTTAATTGAAGGACGAAAGTGAAAGTAGGTAACTTTTTTTTCTCTTGGTTTGACTTCTTAGAAACGCTTTATAAATATATATCTGGAAACGCTTTATAAATAGACATCGACGGGTGCTGCCTACTCCTGTTTACTCCGAACGAGTTTTCACTGCGTATATATGTGGAGAGCAGTCTTATCTGTAGGGCTTTCCTAGTTACGTCATAAGACGGTTAGAAATAAACTGGGGTATCACCAATCAAATCTAAATGGCTTCCAATCGAAATTGGAAGCCAAAAACGAATGAAAACGACCATTTTCACAAAGTTCTGAAGCTGTATTTGGCTCCGAAAGTGTACACATGACAAAGGAGTATGAATTGAGGATACAAACCAGAAAAAAAATGAGACCCGGTAGCTCAACAATGCACCTTTAAGGTTAACCTACAACGTGAAAAATTAGATATAGTCGTACCTGGCTTACTGATTTTTCCATGCTAACTGGCACACTCAAACAAAATAGAAGTGGAGGCAATGATCAGGAATCGATACAATTAACCCACAGCTCCCATCAGAGACAGCAAAGGGACAGAAACACAAACATGAAACAACATTCCCTAATGGAAAAATCAATAGCGAAAGCCTGGCGTTTGTTTGTTTGATTTGAGGTTTAACGTCCCCGTCAACACTGTAAAAGCTCATTTTGGAGACGTTGCTTCCAATTTTGTGGGACTTTTGCCCGACATTGAGATGAAATGACATCTCAAGCCCTGTCGCCCAATGAAACCAATAGGGTTTATAAGCATGGGCGGTCCGCCTCGCACCGCGGTTCCTGGACAGGCTTAGATCCTCTAAGCGGTTTACCAGTACTAGTGTGCGGGCCGGATTCAGCTCTGCGTGGAAGCATCATGCAGCCCATATATTTCTTCAAGCCCCTATGGGCGGGGACCGAAAGCCTGGCGTTCGCCCATCTCAATTTCGGGTAAAAGACCACAAAATTCGAAGCAACGTATCAAAAATGACCTAAGTAGTGTTGACGGGGACGTTAAACCTCAAACAAAACGAACAAAACACACGAACAGTTTTTCATTTTGCTTTACTCAAACTTTTTGTATTAGCTAATACTTGTCAATGAGATGTTGAACCTGTTCTATATCTCAGACTACAACCTATCTTATATCATGCACTATCATCAAGAAAAATCGCAAAGTGAAGTTTTGCGGCGTGTTGTCACTAAGGCGTAATAAAGGTTCCTTTTAAAAGGAAAGGCTTGCCTGGTTTTAAGGGTACTGTTCCTGGTGTATATGTAGCCATATTGCCGCCACATGGATGTACGAGTTGATGTAGATGAAAGTACTGGTGAGGAAGCAAGTTGCACTGTTCTTGTTTATGGGACATAGACTTTTGATGCAGTGTACTCAAAGGCAATATATGGTTTATCTACACATTGGAATGGACAAACCCATGAGGTGTCAATTTTCTATGTGGCACTACCCTGACATTTATTGGAAGAAATATTTCAATGTTAAGGTAACTGAGGCATTGACATGTGACCAAATGATCACATTCTCACTTTTGACCAACTATGATAGTAAGGGATCATTGTGATGACCCTGTTTTATTGAAATTCGCTCAGTAGTATCTGAATAGAAGTTGGAAGAAGACATTGTTAACAGACAGACATGATGAATAATGGACTTATGGAGCACGGACGATATGCGATTTGGCAAGTAGAAATGGACAAACAAAACAAAATAAATGTCCCTAACAGATTTATGAGAGACAATAATGTGGTAGAACACATCATACATACTGTTTGTTTTGCTAGGTTTTACGCCCGTTCAACAATCTTTCAGTCATATACAGGCGGGTAGTTTCCCAACCATCGTTCATGGAAAGTACCAGTACTAGACTCCGATCTTCCGACACAAACTACCAAATGTTCTCACATAAACGATCATGGCCGGTAGCGGGACTCGAACCCATGACCCTCCAGTGATTACAAGTCAGCGACCTTAATCACTGGACCACGGAGGCGGTCTTCCATACATACTGAGTATACATTCATGTTATGTGGCCAGTAAACATGTAATTGTTAGGTGACGACACAAATATACATACAAGGGAGTATAAGACGAAGGAGGAAGAGACATTAAATGTTAACATCTTTTATTAGCAAAGTATAAAAATATTATAAACAAGAGACAACCAAAGTAAACAATGTTACAAATGTTAACAGTTTTATCTGAAAGTCTAAAAAGAAATAAACAGTATAAATTAAATAAGCTATTTAAGGTGAATCTAAATCTTGATAAAAACTGGACTGTCAGTACGCCGTAAACTTTGTTCATTTATTGGTGGCAGTACCTTCAATATAACAAGAGCTGTCAGTGAAACTGACTAGCGCCCCGGCAGCGCTATCAGAGGAGTAGGAAAATGTTGATGTTAAAAAACTATAAAGAACAAGGAAATGAAAGAACATAGCTCAAAGAATCATTTTGAACATGCTAACTCGGTTTTAGAAACCAACCTGGCTTATGCGCACAACACATCCTCTCATGATGATTAACATAACTGTCAAGTAATTCTAAAACCAATCCAGGAATAAGAAAGATATTGATCGGACACGATAAAAAAGACGTTTCTTTTACCTTTCACCTCTAAGAATGACCTTGACCTATGAGGTACGGACCTGGGTCTTGCGCGTGACACACTGTCACATTATGGTTATTATTTCTGCTAAGTAATATTTAAATCCACCCAGGTATAAGAAATTTATAGATTGGACACAATAAAAAAGACGCTTTTTGACCTTTTATCTCTAAGTATGACCTTGACCTTTGAGGTACGGCTGTGGGTCTTGTGCGAGACACTCCGTCACATTATGGTTAACATTTCTGCCAAGTAATATTTAAATCCATCCAGGAATAACAAAAGAATTGATTGGACACGACAAAGACCCTTTTTTAACCTTTAACCTCTAAGTATGACCTTGACCTTTGAGGTACGGACCTGAGTCTTGCGCGCAACACTCCATCACATTATAGTCAACATTTCTGCCAAGTGTATATTTAAATCCATCCAAGAATAAGAAAGTTATGGAGGATAAAAAAATTGTGGACGGACAGACGAACGGACAGAGTGATTACTATAGAGCACCCACACTTTCAACAAAACCCATCGATTTTTGACCTTTCGAATGAATTGTAGACTACTACACAGATGATTTATGAATGTGGTCAGGTAAACTGTATTGACGGTATTGCTGAGTAGACCGTGGCCTAGTGGATAAATTCGCTTCGGTGTTTAGTTAAAATTTCGCACAGAAACGATAGCTTTGTCACTAGACCATCTCTCACTAAATTGGTACCCTGTATTCTATGAAAATATGCGAAAGGAGGGAACCAGAACACCGGAAAAAGCTGACTGTATCTCTGATTTTTGTTTTAAAAAAACACCTGAGGATCCAAAATAACATAGAAAGAGAAGTCTAAAACCGGAACCACTTTTCCAATCTAACTGGCTTGCAGCCGTCGCTGCAAGCCAAAAATAGCTGTGTGTTTGCTGACATACTGAATCAAAGTACTGAAAGTACTAATAGAAGGTGATGGTAGAAAACTGTTAGTTTTTACACTGGGCCATTTCATTTCATTATCTTTTTTATATATATTTTTAAAATAGTCAATGGTTATGTATATGATTATAGTAACGCGAGGAGCAGACAAATGAAATGTCAGAAACAAAACTGAGGATCGAACGGTACGGGTTGTGAATCCCTTCTTGTGCCAATGAGAATAATTCTGGAGACAATTACATACATACGTAGACTCTAGCAAACAAGATAATTTACTCAACACCCTGTACGTGCTAGCAAATGGCTTTCTTACACCAACGGCCCCCGCCCATAGGGGCTTGAAGACATACTGGTAAACCGCTTAGAGGATCTAAGCCTGTCCAGGAACCGCGGTGCGAGGCTAATAAACCCTATTGGTTTCATTGGGCGGCAGGGCTTGAGATGTCATTTCATCTCAATGTCGGGTAAAAGTCCCACAAAATTGGAAGCAACGTCTCCAAAATGACCTTTACAGTGTTGATGGGGACGTTAAACCTCAAAACAAACAAACAAACATTTCTTACACTACTATTCCGGGACACTGGCTGGTTTTTATCTGAGGCTTCGCTCACAAGTTTAAAAGTTTGTTAGTTGCTATGTTTTGTCAAGTGTTTGAAAGACGTCCGTCGACCCAGTGAAACCTGGATTAAACAAGAGTGCAATAATGGCCGTGGAACGCTCACCTGATCCGAATTGTACAGATAAAGTGGTAGGTAATAGGTGGAGTGGATGGTTTGAGCCATTTTTGGTTGAGAGTGACCAAAGGAACATTCCTGTGAAATTATTTCAAAATCAATCTACCTATTTATAGTAAGAGCTCCAAGCTATTGAGATTGAGCATTAGGTGGTCTGAAAGTACCAAAAATTTAAGCCATAACCCTTTTAAGAACAACATATTGGAAGGTAGAAAACAGATGTTTCCCAACTTTTACGTCTTGCAAAAGCTTTGAAATTATGGGATACATTTAGGTACTGTTGCGCTTATTCGAAATTTGCTGAATGGCCATGTTAAATGACAGGATTCGAAATTTAAGATACACTGACAACTCAAAAAAGCATTTATTAACCATAACTGACCACACAATATAAGGTTATGGCAAATTTACCATGCTTTCAATATCTACTGGCATTTTCTGAGTCGAGATATGGTAAAAAGTACCTTATTTTATTGTATATCACTGTGTGACAGAATGCTGTGGAAAACTATGCTTTTTCTCCAATGCAAAATGTCTTTATATTTTATGATTTATGATATATGCACTACAAACATAGTATTTGCAAAGTCAAAAACAATTTTGGCTATTTCTGATGTGCTGAAGCAGCAGTTCAAAGTCATTAACATGGAGAACTCTCTGATGAATCAAATACACACAGTCCCAAATTGCTGCCAGAATATAAACAAGAGGCCCATGGGCCACTATGCTCACCAGAGCTCAGGTGGGCACTACCCAATTACAGCCATGTATTTTAACATATCATTTTAATCTGCCAAGAGAACCACCATATCCAAATGAGCACCCATGTGGATTCAGTATTGAAACATTAGGCCTTTTATGAAGTAGAGGGGTGGGGCATGGACCCAATGGAGCCCTGGTTGGTATCACTAAATGTGTCCTGTCACACTAGGATGGTTTAGCAGTGGGGATCTGTATGGCTGGAGATATAAGGCCTCTTAAACAGTGGAGGGGTTGGAGCATGCCCTGTCGATCCCAGGAAAGCCCAAGATTGTTGTCCCTAAATGTGTCTTATCATAAGGACCAAGTATATATATGGTTTAGGGGTGGGAATCTGAACAGTTTCCGAGATATGAGGCCCTTTTATGAAGTGGAAAGGCCCCTGCGGACACCCCTACAGTAGGTGAGCTAATAATAAGGAACAAGAACATATATGATTATGGGGTGGGGATTTGAATGGTTTCTGAAATATATGGCCTTTTATGAAGTGGAAGGGCAGGGCACATTGCCTCAGCACAGAGACCCCCCAAGTTGGTATGACTGAACGAGTCTTATCATAAGGAACAAGAATATATATGGTTTAGGGGTGGGTAGCTGATCGATTTCTGAGATATATGGCTTTTAATGAAGTCAAGCGGTGGGGCATGGCCCGGGCATGGCCCGGGCATGCTCCAGGGACTCACAAGCTGGAGTCACTGAATGCGTCTTATCATAAAGAAGATGAATATATATGGTTAAGGTGTGGGGCTCGGACCAGTTTCTGAGATATAAGGCCTTTTCTGAAGTGCAGGGGTTTGGGCAAGGCCCTGGGAGACCCCCAGGTTGGTGTCAATGAAAGTGTCTTATCATAAGGAACAAGAATATATATGGTTTAGGGGTGGGGATCTGTAAGGTATCCAAGATATTGTGATATTATAAAATGGAGGGGGTGGGGTATGGCCCCAGAACATCCCTGGGGACCCCCAGGTTGATGTCACTGAATGCGTCTTATCATAATGAACGAGAATATATATAGTTTAGGGGTGGGGATCTGTAAGGTTACTGGGATATTGGGCCTTTTATGAAGTGGAAGGGGGCGGGGCATGGCCCCGGCACATCCCAGGGGACCCCCAGGTTGGTGTCACTGAAACCATCTTATCACAAGGAACAAAAATGTATATGGTTTAGGGACGGGGATCTCAATTGTTTCTGAGATAAATGGCATTTTATGAAGTGGAGTGGCTGGGGCATGTCCCCGGCACATCCCGGGGGACCCCAAGGTTGGTATCACTTAATGCATCTTAGCATAAGGAACAAGAATATATACAGTTTAGGGGTTGGGATCTGAATGGTTTCTGAGATAAATGGCATTTTATGAAATAGAGGGGGCAGGGCATGTCCCCGGCACATCCCGGAGGACCCCCAGGTTGGTGTCACTCAATGCATCTTATAAGGAACAAGAATATATATGGTTTAGGGGTTGGGATCTGTAAGGTTTCTGAGATATAAGGCATTTTATGAAGTGGAGGGGGTGGGGCATGGCCCCGGCACAACCAAGGGCCCCCCAGGTTGACATAAAAGCATATGGCTGAGAGAAGTTTACTCAAGGAACAAGTTTATGTAAGTTTTGTCAAAATATCTGCAATGACTTGGCAGTAAATGCCATTTTTCAGTTTTCCCCATTATAAGTCAATGGAAACTCTAAGTTGCCATAGCAACAAAACTGAAAGGCCAAATTTCATAAAAAAACACACAACCTGTAAAAGGCAAATATGGTGAATATTTTCATAAAGTCTCAGCCTCCTAGAGCATATGGTTTCTGAGGAGATGATTTTTATGCCCCCGCATCATATGATGCCGGGGGCATATAGTTTTTCGGTTTTCCGTACGTGGGTACATGTGTACGTCCGTCTGTACGTGTGTGTGTACGTACGTACGTACGTACGTGATCCTGTAACCTCAGGTTAAAGTTTTTGTAACAGGTAGAGCCTGAACTTTTAGAACTCATATTTTCCTAACCATTTGATGGAACTGGTTCATCTTTGGTATGATGATAGATATAGGTCCAAAGTTTTATTAAGCAATACCCGCACCCATGCCTGTGACCTTAAGGTCAAGGTCACAGACTTAGAAATTTTCAATGTTAAAGACTCGGGTTAAGGTTTTTGTAACAGGTAGACTTGAACATTTTAGAACTCATATTTTCCAAACCATTTGATGGAATTGGTTCATATTTGGTATGATTATAGATATAGGTCCAAAGTTTTATTCAACGATACCATCACCCATGCCCATGGTCTCAAGGTCAAGGTCATGGACTTAGACATTTTCCATGTTAAAGACTCCAGTTAAGGTATTTGTACCTGGTAGAACCTGAACTTTTATGATGGCTTTGGTTCATATGATGATAGATATAGGTACAATGTTTTATTCAGCAATACCCCCACCCATGCCTATGACCTCAAGGTCAAGGTCACAGACTTAGACAATTTTAATGTGAAAGATTTTAAAGAGCTCAAATTTTCCAAACTATATTATGGATTTGGCTTATGTATGCTATGATGATAGATACAGGTCCAAATGTTTATTTGGCATTACCCCCACTCATGCCTATGGCTTCAAGGTCAAGGTCACAGACTTAGAAATTTTTAATTAGATAATTTAAGAGTTGATATTTTCCAAATCGTGCGATTGATTGAGTTGATATTTGGTATGATGTTAGATACCTGTCCATTTTATTCAGCGATACCCCCACCCATGCCCATGAGCTCAAGGTCAAGGTCACAGACTTAAAAAATTTTAATTATCCCCTCGCACAACATAGCTCTAGCGTCTATATTTCTTCGCTGATTTCAATATAACTTCACACAAGTGTTCCTTATGACAATATCTGGAGCGAGTTTGTCTTTCAAGGTCATGAGCTCAAGGTCAAGGTCACTGTGGCTATTTTTAGAAAAACTTTGTCATCTCTCTAGCGCCTACATTTCTTCACCAATTTCAATATAACTTCACACAAATGTTCCTTATGACAATATCTCTAGCGAGTTCCACTTTCAAGGTCAAGGTCACTGTGGCTATTTTTAGAAAAACTTTGTCATCGCTCTAGCGCTTACATTTCTTCACCGATTTCAATATTACTTCACACAAATGTTCCTTATGACAATATCTCGAGCCATTTCGACTTTCAAGGTCAAGGTCACTGTGGCTATTTTTAGAAAAACTTTGTCATCGCTCTAGCGCCTGCATTTCTTCACTGGTTTCAAAATAACTTCACACAAATGTTCCTTATGACAATACCTCGAACGAGTTTGACATTCAAGGTCAAGGTCACTGTGGCTATTTTTAGAAAAACTTTGTCATTGCTCTAGCGCTTACATTTTTTCACCAATTTTAATATTACTTCACACAAATGTTCCTTATGACAATATCTCTAGCAAGTTCCACTTTCAAGGTCAAGGTCACTTTGGCTATTTTTAGAAAAACTTTGTCATCCCTCTAGCGCTTACATTTCTTCACCGATTTCAATATAACTTCACACAAATGTTCCTTATGACAGTATCTCGAGCGAATTCAACTTTCAAGGTCAAGGTCACTGTGGCTATTTTTAGAAAAACTTTTTCATCGCTATAGCTACATTTCTTCACTGATTTCAATATAATTTCACACAAATGTTCCTTATGACAATACCTCGTGCGAGTTCGACTTTCAAGGTCAAGGTCACTGTGGCTATTTTTAGAAAAACTTTGTCAATGCTCTAGCGCTTACATAGTTTCACCAATTTCAATATAACTTCTCACAAATGTTCCTGATGACAAGGTCACACACTTAGAAAACTTTGTTGCAACATGGATTTTCGGGGTGAGGCGGGGCCCTTGGCGGAGGCATCTGTGTCGTCTGGACACATTTCTAGTTTAAGTATTTTTTTTGTGTGTATTTTTTGCATTTTGGTTTCCATGGCAACCAATAAAAATGGGCAGAAGGCCTAAAATCATACGGCAGATAGTAGATTGCCTATGGAACATTTCTATGAAAGTTTTGTCAAAATATCTGCAGAGGCTTGGCAGTAAATGCAATTTTTCAATTTTTCCCCATTATAAGTCTATGGAAACTACAAGTTGCCATAGCAACCAAACTAATTAGCCGATTTTGATAAAAAACACAAACTTTCAATCCCCCAGCCCAAGGATAATACAGATAAAATTTGGGCCTAGTGGCTTCAGAGGAAATGTCGTTTGAAAGTGTTGACGCAGACGACATACGTCATACGACATACGACGACGGACAACTGCCTATCCTATAAGCTCCCCCGGAGCCTTCGGCTCTGGTGAGCTAAAAATGTTCACTGTTTAACATACAATTCACATTCAAATGAAAAGGCCGCACTGGTGTGTATTGAGCTAAACTTTTTGATGAAATCATCATCATCATTGTCATCAATGGCAATATCATCATTTACAGTATTTATTGTCGGTGCCATAATCCAAATATTTAAAATATGAGCATTTAGTATATAAACACCATATGTTTAAACAATCAGTTTCTATCCAGGGCATCAATAACAATATTAATATCATGACCATTTATAGCACCAATATGAGTAATATAATTTAGCAAAAACAACGATTTGGATTATTTAGTTATGGGACACTAATTTCACACCTGGGTCAAAGGTCTGATCCTTTGTTTGGAAATTTCATAGAGGGCTTCCATCCCATGAGATTCAACAGGGAAGGACCAGACAAGACTGTGCTAATGCCAAAGATGCTGATTACACTGTGTGTACACACAGGCTTATCTGCATATTTATCGTTCATACATGAAATTTGCAGGTTTTTTCATGATGAGCTCATTCATTATGGTCTAAAATATATTAACTCTTATCTTGCTTTTCACGACAACCCATATCTTTGGAAACAGTGTAGAAGCCATCTGATCAGGATCTACACTGTTTAACATTCAGTCTATGAATTTGTAGGAATAAATTACATCAAGTAATCTGATTGGTTCAAAGTCAGAGATGGGTGTGGCTAAAATGAATATTCAGCAATAGAAGGGTTAAATGATAAAAGTGTATGAATAGATTGGTGCAAATGTTAAGCAGCTAAACTACACAGTTTGATCTAATCCTGTGTGAAAATATTTCTATGAAGCAGCCATCACTATTGTACCACTTTTGGAGCGGCTATACTTACACATTCTATGCCAAATAGAGAATAGTATTCTCAATTCTCAAACAATCTATTATTTTATTCCTAAAAATTCCAGAAAGGGGTGTGTGCATGGCATATGCTGGTTACAAAAACACATTATAATTATAATGTTTTTCCTGTTAAGCAATATACAAATTGCCTTTGTTAACTTAAAACAAGTTTTTCGTGAAAAGCTTGCCCCAAATATGCTTACCATAGTCCCATTTTGGACCATTTTACTGGTTAAAAATCATCATTGTGTGTATCATATTTATACTTCATTAACACGGGGGTAATACCATTTTCTATACTGTGTTGTCGACCGAGCCGGTACTGTGTAAAGCTGCTGTCGACCGAGAAATACCGTTTTCGACCGAGCAGTACGGATGTCGACAGAGGAGGGTCTTCGATTTTGATGCACTTGGATCGGCGAAAACGTTTTTAAACATTCAAAAACGATGTCGGTGTTTTAAAGAGACAAGCTGTTAATTGTTTGTTCACTTATAGAGAGTCGTGAGTCTGAAAAACTCTATAAAATACCAGTTCTTTCGAAAAAAAATCAGTTTTCACAGAATATCATTAATCTAATGCTTTATGAAAAGTAGGAAAGCAATAAAACACCAAATATATTTAATCTACCATTTACGCTTCAACAACAACGTATGTTTGACATAATTCATGCACTCTGGGAGTTTTTATAGAACTTTGAAAAATGTCGGGATACGGATGTCGATTATTAGAAATACGACCGTCGATGGTATCCTAGTCTGATTGATACGGCTGTCGACGAAATATAAAAACTACAGTTCATGTACTGCTGTTAAAATACATGATTTATTCTATGATTATTACTTAAATCTGCACTATTAGGCAGATTTCACTGGGAGCCATGAAGAAAAATGTATGTTTTGTGCGAACTGGTGTCTTAAAGTCGCAACAATCACCAAGAATAACTCCATCCTTAACTCTCCCATATTTAGTTTACACAACAGGCTACAAGACTGGTCACTGATGTAAACACTTGAACATGTAAATGCCAAATCAGATTGAAATTAAACTGCAAAAAAATGTTGTAAACCTGTGTAAATGCTCTTAAAGAATGATGTCGGAAAGATCACAGGCGCTTGAAGTTTAAATGCTTAAACATTTCAAATTTGTTGGAAAGGGCCATAACGAAATTGAATATTGACTACGTCAATATTAACATTCATGTTTAGGGGTTTTTTTTTTGTTGTTTTACGGACCTTTCAAGATTATTTCACTCATATCGAGCCGATCGTTAATCAGAGGTGGGCGAAAACCGGAGTACCCGGAGAAAAACCACCTGACCTTCCGTTGCAGAATTTGGCGTCTCACATGTGACCCGAGCGAGGCTCGAACCACAGCAGTGAGAGACCTAATGACCAAGAGTCAGCGCTCTTAAGGGGGTCAAAATTATATAGGCGTGTTTTCGTGATGAGCTCCGCAGTGACTGAGGTCAGAGTGCTGTGTAAGAGGGTTATCTTGGAATCATAGGTAATTGGGCTTGGCAAACAGTGAAGGCCCAGACCAGACGCCACAGAATGCGACGTTTGATCAAGATCTACACTATATACTTAAAAATCGGATTTCAATGGTAAATTAAGCAGTTTAAATCACAGTCCAGGACTTTTCCGACCTATGGTCAGCGACAATTGACCCACCAGTACTTTTAGTGCTTTGATTTTGCGTTTGTTATGTGTGCGCAAGTATGGGGCGCCCTTTTACTATTTAATCCGTATTTATAGATACCCATAAATCGAATTATGGATATCCATAATTCGATTTATGGATATCCATAAATCAGCCGAACAATGGATATCCATAATTCGAATTATGGATATCCATAAATAGAATTATGGATATCCATAAGTCGATTTATGGATATCATTAATTCAGATCGATTTATGGATATCCATAATTCGATTTATGGATATCCATAATTCGAATTATGGATATCCATAATTCGATTTATGGGTATCTATAAATACGGATTAAATAGTAAAAGGGCGCCCCATACTTGCGCACGCATAACAAACGCAAAATCAAAGCACTAAAAGTACTGGTGGGTCAATTGTCGCTGACCATTTATGGATATCCATTATTCCTCAAAGGAACCTCTCTACCGTGCAGCCTTTTCAGCCCGTAAGGCTTCCAAAGCAACGGACGCCATACGCCGAACTCCCGCCACGTGTGCAGTTAAATATCGGAACCGGCTGTAAGATTTGAAAATAATTTTTTTATTCCGGTCAACGCATCCGGTCCCTCTGGAATCACTTCTATGAGGACTGCGCACCTAAGGACACTGAAAGTCGGAGTAATCCAAACAGACAATCCGTGCATGCATGCTTTCTGGAGAAAAATGCACTTGGTCGTTATACAGTAAAATTCCTATATTAAGACCACTATTTAACAGTTCCAAAGGTGGTCCATGACCAGAGGACATTGTGTGCAGAATTCACGAAGAAAGAATAACTGCACCCTTCTAAATAAGCCTTTTAAAGCAGAATTAGTCTTATTTTTATGTGGTCTTCATAGCAGAATTCCTACTGAATATAGTATTAAGATATATACATATAGTACACTATGTATGGAGTACCAGGCAGGCAGATTCAGATATACATCCTGGCCCCAGACCATTCGTGCTTGGAGAAATAGATTTAGCTGCATGAGCTGAGAGTACTGGTAAACCGTTTTGAAGGCCTTATAGCCTGTCAAAACAAAGTCGTGCGAGTCAATGGGCAACAGGACACCTATCCACACTTTTTCTTAGCAGGCTTATACGTAAGCAGTTAACCAGTACAGTGCACATTCTTTCGCCAGAAACTGACTACTGCCCTTCTTGAATCAGCGAAAGGGAGAGGATGACAGTAGAAAATATCTCATGATCAATCTCCAGGAAAGAATGTTGCCGACCCTGGTAGGTATCGAACCCGCGTCCTGCTGATTACCAGTCAGACGCGCATCCGACCGAGCTATTGAGGCCGGCTGGATTGAGAAGTCATTTCATCTCAATGAAGGCTTAATGCCCAACATAATTGGATGCAACGTCTCCAAAATGACCTAAATAGTATTGAAGGGGACGTTAAACCTCAAATCAAACAAAACATATCTCTCATACACCATAGACCACCAGTAAGCCCACCCTACATTACCCCAACCACCATCCCGGCTTTTATTACACACTCAAATCGTAAACCTGACGCGAATAGTCGAGTTTTCTTTTTTTGCAAAGGGAGCAGTCATTATTTATTAGGTTTATTTGCTGAGTTGAATTATGGATATCCATAATTCGCTTTATGGATATCCATAAATCAGCCGAATAATGGATATCAATAATTCGAATTAAGGATATCTATAATTCTATTAATGGATATCCATATTTCGATCTAAATCAATGATATCCATAAATCGATTTATGGATATCCATAAATCGATTTATGGATATCCATAATTTGATTTATGGATATCCATAAATCACCCGAATAATGGATATCCATAATTCGATTTATGGATATCAATAAATCGAATAATGGATATCCATTATTCGATTTATTGATATCATTAATTCAGTTCGATTTATAGATATCCATTATTCGAATTATGGATATCCATAATTCGAATTATGGATATCCACAATTCTAATAATGGATATCCATAAATAATTATGGATATCTATAAATACGGGTTAAATAGTAAAACGGCGCCCCGTACGCAAGTGCATATTTAAGTTAAGGAGGTATAAATGGTTAACGCTGAGCAGAAATCGACCGTATATGAGTAGTGGTAAACCGCTTAGTGGGTCTTAGCCTGCCCAGGCAAAGTGGTGCGAGTTGGACCGTCCTTGCATATAAAGACATTTTATCTCAATGCCGGGTAAAAGTCCCACAATATTGAAAGCAGCGTCTCCAAAATGACCCAAATAGTGTTGACGGGAACGTTAAACCTCCCTCAAACAAACACACATAACCAGTCAACTGTACCGACATGCTAAGATAGTTTATCAGTTGTCTATGTTGATATTAGAACAGACTTTTTGTCATTCCTAACGGGGATGACATGTTGGTTTTCACTGGGCAATGTTTTGACATGTCCCGTCCTTAGCTGTATTTGAAACAAAAGTCACCTATCAGCGATAATATGGTTTCTAATATTGTTTGGAATTGTGGGTATACAAATGCTGACGGGTGGTCAATGTCAGTATGATCGTCGTGATTTCCTCACCAGATGCAGTTTTGCAGCCAGTGTCGGACCCTGGATAACACAACGCAGAACTGTTCAAGACCGCTGTATCCTATAACTTGTCTACGCCGGGATGGCTTTCTAAGATTTTTTAAAAAGCTACACTTGTATATTTAAACGAAATTTAGTACTCGGCACAATATGATTTGATAGAGAAGAAGAAGAAAGAAGAAGAAGAAGAAGAAGAAGAAGAAGAAGAAGAAGAAGAAGAAGAAGAAGAAGAAGAAGAAGACAGTATTGGCTTGCCACACACCTGCGTCACTGTCACCACTAACACTTCCAATATGTCTGGGTATGGCTTTGTTGAACCGTAAATTTCTCATTTCGTAATTTTCACACCCAAATTTACACGTGATCAATTTCGAAAAATTTTGATGTCTGAATTTTCTGACGTATAAAGAATTGGTAAGTATTCGTCACACCTGTGAAAAACTAGTGCGACTTTTTCTAGGGTGTGAAGAATTGGTATCAATTCCTCACACATGTGAAGAATTAGTTGACAATGTCTGACGTGTAAAGAAATGGTAATTATTCGTCACACATGTGACCTGTGTTTATGGGGGGTGGAGAATTTGTACCAATTACTATTACACGTGTCTTACATGTAAAGAACTGGTACCGATTCCTCACACATGAGAAGAATCGGTACCAATTTCTCACACAAGAGTATAATTGATACCAATACTTCACACATATGTGAGGAATCGGTACCAAATCCACACAGAAGCCTCCGTGGTTACTCTACTCGCGTTGTAAACTAGGGGTCGCAGGATCGATCCCTGGCTTCTCCGGACTATCGGATGAGTCTTTAAACCGAGGTCCCGTCTCCATATGACCTTAGTTGTTGGAGGAACGTAAAACTCAAACACTCACTCACTCACCAAATCCACACACAGGTGAAGAATCTCAATTAGTTGCCTACCAACTTTCACTGGCTGTAATAGTAGTTTCTGAAAAATAAATTATTTTAATTTTTCCTATAGAAAAGGATAGGTTGTAAAATTTGACCGTGTCTGGAGATAAGTTCGGGGTAATCCTAAGATCATCATTTGATCAAATTCTGATGTGCTGAAGTCCTATCTGTTACATACAAAGTTTCTCGACTGGTCCTAGAGAAGCTTTTCAATGGTTTAACCATATATGGGTGTGATAGCCATCTTGGTCATGTGACCCAGATGCCGCGAACAAACTAGCGTTCCCCCTCCCCAAAGAGGTTCAAACATATTGGCTTTGATTGGCCAATCGGTTTTCAGACATTACGAAAACATGTATGGGACGCCGTTTTACTATTTAATCCGTATTTATAAAAATCCATAAATCAACCGAATAATGGATATCCATAATTCGATTTATGGATATCCATAAATCAGCCGAATAATGGATATCCATAATTCGAATTATGGATATCAATAAATCGAATTATGGATATCCATAATTCGATTAATGGATATCATTAATTCAGATCGACTTATGGATATCCATAATTCGAATTATGGATATCCATTATTCGGCTGATTTATGGATATCCATAAATCGAATTATGGATATCCATTATTCGGCTGATTTATGGATATCTTTAAATACGGATTAAATAGTAAAACGGCGCCCCATACGTGTTATGGATATCCATAATTCAGATCGATTTATGGATATCCATAATTCGAATTATGGATATCCATAAATCACCGCCAAAGCTTTTTGTTTAATGATTTCTCCCTAAAACACGTGAGTGTTTATTGTAAAAATCTTCAAAATCTTCAAGGTCTTCATCATCGCTGGAAGATATTGTGCGGTCAAAGGGACATATCTGCCGTGCAGCCTTTTCAGCCCGTAGGCTTCCAAAGCAACGGACGGCATACGCTGAACGCCCGCCATGTGTGCAGTTAAATATCGGAACCAGCCGTAAGATCTGGAAATTCCGGCCAACGCATCCGGTCCCTCTGGAATCACCTCTATGAGGACTGCGCACCAAATCGGACGTAAGATTATAATGATCAAAACAGGCAATCCGGGCATGCTTTCTGGAGAAAAATGCACATGGTCGTTATATATAGTATTAACATATATCCATATAACACTATATTTGACGGCCCCTGCCCATCGGGGCTGGAAGAAATAGATGGGCTGCATGATGCTTCCACGCAGAGCTGAAACCGACCCGCACACGAGTACTGGTAAACCGCTTAGAGGATCTAAGCCTGCCCAGGCAAAGCGGTACGAGTCGGCCCGTCCATGTTAATAAACCCTATTGGTACATTTTGGCGGCAAGGCTTGAGATGTCATTTCATCGGGTAAAAAACCCACAAAATTGGAAGCAACGTCTCCAAAATGACCTTTACAGAGTTGACGGGGACGTTAAACCTCAAATCAAATCAAACAAACAAATAGTCTACTTGAGATGTTTGGGGTACCAAGCAGATTCAGATATATCTTTTGGCCCCCGCACATTGGGGCTTGGAGAAATAGATTTTGCTGCATGAGCTGAGAGTACTGGTTAATCGTTAAGAAGGTCTAAGTCTGTCCAAACAATGTCGTGCGAGTCAATGGGCGACAGGGATTGAGATGTTTGTTTGTTTGTATTTGAGTTAAACGGCACAGTAAACACTAATTTAGGTCATTTTTGAGCCGGTCAGTTTACCTATTCACACTTTTCCCCGACAGGCTTATACGTAAGCAGTAAACCAGTACAGCGCACATTCTTTCGCCAGAAACTGACAACTGCCCTTCTTGAATCAGCGGAAGGGAGAGAATGACTGTAGAAAATATTTCATGATCAATCTCCACGAAATAATGTTGCCGACCCCGGCAGGTATCGAACCCACTTCCTCCTGATCACCAGTCAGACGCGCAACCGAATTCGAATTATGGATATCCACAAATAATTATGGATATCCATAAATAATTATGGATATCCATAAATACGGAATAAGTAGTAAAACGGCGCCCCATATACACGCCTCTCAATATGAAACTTTTCGCATGAAAATACTGAAGTTTGCTTATTTCTGCTCTAAAAATAGATTGAGGGCACTCGTTAGAATAGCCGCGACGAGGCGGTTCTAACGAATACCCACAATCTGTTTTTGCTGAAAATAGAAAAATAATATATACGCCTGTAAACCCCAGTTTTACTTTATAAAAGTGTTTTTTTTTTTTTTTTTTTTTTGGTTTTACGGCCCTTTCAAGATTATTTCACTCATATCGAGCCGATCGTTAATCAGAGGTGGGCGAAAACCGCAGTACCCGGAGAAAAACCACCTGACCTTCCGTTGCGTCTCACATGTGACCCGAGCGAGGCTCGAACCACAGCATTGAGATACCTAGTGATCAAGAGTCAGCGCTCTTAACCACTAGGCCACGGAGGCCCGTTAAAAGTGGGGTTTACGGGGATCAATATTACATAGGCGTGTTTTCGTGATGGATGAGATGTTTGCAGAATGTGAAAGAACGACGACGGATGCCGGGGCATGAGTATACTCACGTGCTGAGCTTTCGGCTAGGGTGAGCTAAAAACCTAATGACCAATCTCATTGGTGACGGGCCTCCGTGGCCTAGTGGCTAAGAGCGCTGACTCTTGATCATTAGGTCTCTCACCGCTGTGGTTCGAGCCTCGCTCGGGTCACGTGTGAGATGCTAAGTTCTGCAACGGAAGGTCAGGTGGTTTTTCTCCGGGTACTCAGGTTTTCGCCCACAAAATTGAAGAAACGTCTCCAAAATGACCTTTACAGTGTTGACGGGACGTTGAACCTCAAATCAAACAAACAAAACAAAGCAACGATAGTTTATTATCAATCAGCCATTTCAAACAAACAAACAAAGCCTGGCGAAGAATGCAAATGTTATTTTATTGTTTAACTGGGGTTAATTTCCAGTAATTCGTTCCCTTACACTCTCCTTGAATCATCGACATCCGTACCCAGTAACGTCGACAACTGTACCCCGCAAACGTTCACTTCATCGACAGCCGTATCGATGAAACTATAAACAGTTCCACAGATGCATATAAAGACATGTTGACACACAAATAAAAGGTTGTCGCGTATGTTAATGATGTATCTACATCATTTCGTCCTCGATATTCCATGACACTGAATAAGAGCCACGCATTTCCCCGGAAGTACTTATTTTATATATTTTCCCATTTAATTCCGCTCAGCGTCAAAACAGGCTATTAGTCAGACTTCCAAAACACTTGAAACAACAGCAAACTATTTCACAAACGATTTGACACCACGAAAATGGACAGACATACACAAAAATAACACATTTACAGCGAATTTATCGACTACCCTCCTCTGTCGACATCCGTACTGCTCGGTCGAAAACCGTATTTCTCGGTCGACAGCAGCTTTACACAGTACCGGCTCGGTCGACAACACAGGTATAGAAAATGGTATTACTCCCGTGATTAATGAGTTTCCTGCATGAAACAAGTTAACAAATGTAAATTGCACCACTGGTAATGACTATATCTGAAAAGACCTTAATATTTCAACATTGTCCTAATGTTAGTCTTATTACATAACTGGCACATTCGTGAACTTGCGTACCGCATGTTGGCATGATATAAAATATGTTTTGCAAGACTTAAAAAATGGGAAATATTGTGTTTCATACTGCCCAGATATAGTACTAAAATAATATACTAAAGAGAATTTTGGTACCATGGTGGCCACTCAAAATGCATTTTTGTGAGCTTTCGTCACACGGGAGCTTCTACTATTAGTAGAACATCACGTGAACAAGTCCGTGAAATGAAGACCCTCTAAATCCCACTTCATTTAGAGAACAATGGGGTTACGGGGTGGTGGGGGGTATGCATTTTTTATCATATTTCTTCTCAAACACATAGGTTGTGGGTACTCGTTAGAACCGCCTCATTAAGGCGGTTCTAACGAGCACCCACAACCCATGTTAAGATCATTGTTAAGAAAAATATTACGGATTTTCATCAGAAAAGTAGCCATTTTGGGGATGTTAAAATGCACTATTTCGCATGAGTGTGTTATCGTAATGAGGAGTCAGTTTAAAGCTTGTTTATTGTTTCGTTTGGTGGCTTTTATGTTCAGTGGAGCGTAACTATTTTGAGCAACTTCCTATGGAACATTCCTTCCAAATTATTTTCTTTCTGCATGAGGATGAAGTCTTTTCAAAGTTCCCTTCTAAAGAGCTGACTTATATGTTACTATCTGGACATTTTCCGGACATTGAGGGTCATGTCCTAGTGCATGGAGATGAATTTGCTTAGCATCACGTGAACAAGTCCGTAAAATGACCCCCCCCCCCCCCAACCCCACCCCCTTTATATGGAGAAAAATGGGGTTAACGAGGGTATACATTATTTTTCTTATTTCTGCTCCAAAACATAGGTTGTGGGTACTCGTTAGAGCCGCCTTACTGAGGCGGTTCTAATGAGCACCCTCAACCTATGATTTGAACATTTATATAAAGAAATATCAAGGCTTTTCATCAGAAAACTAGCTGTTTTGGAGATGTGAAAATTGCTCTATGCCACACGCGTGAGTTATCGTAATGGTCTAACTTACAATTACTCGCTGTGACAATTGGCGGGGCTGGTGGGGGGGGGGGGGCGTGGGGGCAAGAATTGTCATAAAATGCTAGACATATGAGTCATTGGTTCCCTTTGACAATACAGAGCTAACGTGTATGTCACTATCTGGACATATTGTGGACATTGAGAGCCAGATCCTAGTGCAACAGATGGGAAATGAAGAGGCTCAGTTTTACTAATAATGTCATATGGTGACAAAGGGAGGGTGGTTATGTGTCTGTGGTTCCCTTTGACAATACAGAGCTGACTTGTATGTCACTGTCTAGGCACCTTGTGGACATTGAGAGCCAGGTCCTAGTGCAACAGATGGGAAATGAAGAGGCTCAGTTTTACTAATAATGTCATATGGTGACAAAGGGAGGGTGGTTATGTGTCTGTGGTTCCCTTTGACAATACAGAGATGACTTGTATGTCACTGTCTAGGCACCTTGTGGACATTGAGGGTCAGGTCTTAGTGCAGCAGAAGGAGATGAACCGACTCAGCCTTAACCCTATATAAAACCAGTGGGCTCCGGGCAGGTCCAGTTTTGACCCGATGCATGGGTTTATAATTTGGACAATTTTGGTAGAGGGCAACTAGAGGAAGTTTCATTCTAAATATCAAACACTTGGACCTTCTGGTTTCAGACGAGAAGGTATTTAAATGTTTTTAGTACGTAAGTCTATGTGAAACCATGGCAGTGGGCCCTGAGGCGGGGCCATTTTTGACTCCAGGGCCTTGATTTGAATAATCTTGGTAGAGGTCACCCATGAAACTTCTAGCAAAATATCAAAGACCTGGGCCTTGGGTTTTTTAGAAGAACATTTTAAAGGTTTTCCATATATGGCTATGTAAAACCGGTGGGGCCTGAGGCGGGGCAACCTTTGGCCCCAGGGCTATAATTTACACAGCATAGTAGAGGACAACCACATGAAGCATCATACCAAATATCAAAGACCTGGGCCTTCTGGTTTCAGACAAGAAGCTTTTTAAAGGTTTTCCATATATAAGTCAAAATAAAACTAGTGGGCCCCAGGGCAGGGCCATTTTTGACCCAAGGGATATAATTTGAACAATCTTGGTAGTGGTCTGCTAGATGAATCTTCACCCCAAATATCAAAGACCTGGGCCTTGCGTTTTCAGAGAAGTTTTTTTTTAAGGTTTTCCCTATATATCCCAATGTAAGACCAAAGGGCACCCCGTGGGGGTGCAATTTTGGCACAAGGACTATAATTTGAAAAACTTGATATAGGTCCACAAGACGAAGCTACATACCAAATATCAAATATCTGAGATCTGAGGCTTATGGTTTCAGACAAGAAGATTTTCGAAGATTTTCCCGCGAGATGTCTATGTAAAACCAGTGGGCTACAGGACGGTGGCACTTTTGGTCACAGGGCTATAATTCTAACAATCTTGATAGAGGTCCACTAGGCGCAGCTTCATATCAAATATCAAACACCTCCACCTCCTGGTTTCTGACAAGAAGATTTTCAAAGGGTTTCCCTATATAAGTCAATGTAAAACCAAAGGGTCCCGGGGCGGGGGCATTTTTGGCCCCATGGCTATAATTTGAAGTCGGAAAGTCCATTGGTCTTTCATCATAATATTTTTGTTTGATTTGTTTGAGGTTTAACGCCCTCGTCAACACTGAAAAGGTCATTTTGGAGACGTTGCTTCCAATTTTGTGGGACTTTTACCCGACATTGAGATGAAATGACATCTCAAGCTCTGTCGCCCAATGAAATCAATAGGGTTTATTAGCATGGTCCGCACTGCACCGCGGTTCCTGGACAGGCTTAGATCCTCTAAGCGGTTTACCGGTCCTAGTGTGCGAGCCGGATTCTGCTCTGCGTGGAAGCATCATGCAGCCCATATATTTCTTCAAGCCCCTATGGGCGGGGGCCGTATCACAATGCTAGGTAAGACCGTAACAGTCCAGCGAAATTCGAAGCACGTCTATACAGTTTTAT
The DNA here is from genome assembly GCA_963580285.1 of Lucinisca nassula. Lineage (NCBI taxonomy): Eukaryota > Metazoa > Mollusca > Bivalvia > Lucinida > Lucinidae > Lucinisca > Lucinisca nassula. The sequence continues at coordinate 94,932,621 of OY757014.1, forward strand.
TCATTTGTTTGATTTGAGGTTTAAAGCCCCGTCGACACTTTATAGGTCATTTTGGAGACGTCGCTTCCAATTTTGTCGGACTTTTACCCGACATTGAGATGAAATGGCAACTCAGCCTCTGCCGCACAATGCAACCAGTAGAGTTTATATGTATGGATGGTCCAATTCGCACCACTTTTCCTGGGCAGGCTTAGAATCGGAACCTTTAAGCTGTTTACCAGTACTCATGTTCGGTCGGTTTCAGCTCTGCGCGGAAGCATCATGCAGCCCAATCTGTTTCCTCAAGCCCCGGTGGGCGATGCCGTTATACGGTCTTGACGGGGACATTAAACGTCAAATCAAACAAATCAAATACACCGCAGTAAAAAGGGAACTATTCAGATACAGAAGAAGAGGAAACAAAATCTGATATTTTCTGACCTCAGCTCAAAAAAAAAAAAAAAAAAAAAAAAAAACACCCACCGCCCGGAATAAATATGTATTACCCAGTACTATAAACGTTAAGAGTTTAAGTTATAAAGTCATATTTTCCTGATGGTTCACAGAAATATATCCACGCAACAGTGAATCGGCCCCCGCCCATCGGGGCTTGAAGACATATATTGGCTGCATGATGCTTCCACGCAGAGGTGAACCCGACCCGCACACGAGTACTGGTAAACCGCTTAGAGGATCTAAGCTTGCCCAAGCAAAGCGGTGCGCACGAGTCGGACCGTCCATGCTTATAAACCCTATTGGTTTCATTGGGCAAAAGGGCTGGAGATGTCATTTCATATAAATGTCGAGTAAAAGTTCCACAAAATTGGAAGCAGCGTCTCCAAAATGACCTTTACAGTGTTGCCGGGGACGCTAAAAACCTCAAATCAAACAAATGCAGGTAGGTAACTTCGCTCTATCCAACCCCGCCCATAGGAGCTTGTAGAAATATATGGGCTGCATGATGCTTCCTCGCAGAGCATAATCCGGCCCGCACACTAGTACTGGTAAACCGCTTAGAGGATCTAAGCCTGTCCAGGAACCGCAGTGCGAGGCGGACCGTCCATGCTAATAAACCCTATTGGTTTCATTGGGCGACAGGGCTTGAGATGTCATTTCATCTCAGTGTCGGGTAAAAGTCCCACACAATTGGAAGCAACGTCTCCAAAATGACCTTTACAGTGTTGACGGGGACGTTAAACCTCAAATAAAACAAACAAACAAAACTTCGCCCTATCTGTAGTATAGCAAGTCGTAGTATTCCATTCATACCGTCAACTCATTCATTGAATTATTAATCCGCGATCTAGATTTTGAGCGAATTCAGTTGTCGTACTAGAGTTAACAAGAGTTGACTTGCTCCAAAACGCGCCGTGTAGGAATATTGCGACTGCTAGAGTTAGCTTGGTATGAGAGTTGGAAGCCTTGCCTAGTAACAACGAATACGGTGGAAGGTGGAAAATTGTAAGTTAAATGCAAGCCCGAAATCGATTATTTCCAACTATTTGAAATTTTGGCCACGTGTTGGAAAAATCACGTCCAACTTGAAAACATGTTTATACTTTCGATTTACTCGAAGGCAAACGATGACATTTTCTTGACGTCAGTAGAGTTCTGAATCTGAATCTGGGGGGGGGGGGGGGGGGGGGGGGGGGGGGGGGGGGCTAAAGTCATTGTACAACTTTGTACAAGAGTAAGCCTACTGTCTCCCCTACTTTTCTTGAGTTTACTTTAGTTGGTCAACTGAACTCGCTCAAATCAAACTAGGTCATGACAAAGCTGCGAATCGAGACCAAAGGAGGCAATCACAATCGAGACCATAAGAAGTCAATCACACTGGAGCAACTCGATGACGAATCACTCCTATGCTTCAAGAAAAATAAGCCTCCATATATTTATCAATAGACGAGCATGAAAGGTCATCACCTTCTAATAAGTTTATTTTCATTTCTCAATTAACATACGATTATCCCCCTGTCGTCGTGTTTTTTGTTCTTGCTAGACAGAACTCCCAACTTCCAAAGCAAGCTTGATTGAACTCAAGTTAACTCTAGTAGTGCGGCACGAGCCATAACCCGCGTGGTTTGGTGTAACTATAGTTAACTCTAGAAAGTCAACCGAACTCGCTCTTAATAACTAGGCCAGGTCAGCTGCGAAACGAGACCAATTTCAAATCTAGATCCATTTATGACATTTAACTCTGGAGTTCATTGTTTCTGTATTTTGCATCCACAGTTTTTTGTTCAATCTGCATATTATTTTCACATATCAAATGATACAGGTGCATCTCTTCACTGATTTATGAGGACCTATTTTTCTTGAAACAGAGGAGTGATGCGGTATCAAGGGAATTCTTTAGAGTGTTGCCATAAGAAGGTGAGACCTGAAAGGTCATCACCTAAAAATGTTTGGTCGGAAGGCAGGAGAAACTTTTTTTATTATTATTTTATTTTTTCACCCGAAAAAAAAAAAACAGGGTCGTGCCTATATTTTGTATGTGTTTTTGTTTTTGTACATGTTTTGTGTTAATAAAATTGTCATGTTGAGACTTGCATTGTATATCATAATTCATTTTACATGCTCAAAAATGTCAGCTCTGTATTTTGGAAGGTACTAAATGCCAAAAACTTCAAAAATGTACTTAAAACGCGAAATTACTATGGGAAAATGCAAAGAGGACACTGGGTAGGGTCGAAAATTGAAAATGGTTGGGTCGGTGTACACTGACCTAGTTTTTGGGCCAACATGACTCAGTTTCAAACTTGGCCTAGGTTTCATAGAGATAAATACTCTGACAGAGTTTCATGAAGATCCAATCAGAAATGAATGAGTTATGCTGGTCACAAGCATTTTACCATAGTTAGCAATGGGAACCTTTGGAGAGTGCTGCCATAAATCTAAAAGGGGTCATAACTCCACCTAAAATGATCGGACCTGGCCCGTTTTCGAACCCGTCCCAGATTTTTGTGATCTCTACAATCCAGTGTACACCGCATATGAAGTTTGATTGAAATCAGCCTGCAGGTTGCCGAGATATTGCAGTTTGAAAGTGTGGACGACGACGGACGACGACGGACGACGGAGGCCTGCCATCCTATAAGCTCCCCCGGAGCCCTCGGCTCTGGTGAGCTAAAAAAATCCACGTCCCTTCCCCGGTTCCGTAGTTTTACGTCATTCAATAAGACATCTGGCCCCCGCCCATCGGGGCTTGAAGAAAGTATATGGGCTGCATGATGCTTCCACGCAGAGCTGAAACCGACCTGCACATGAGTACTGGTATACCGCTTAGAGGATCGAAGCCTGGCCAGGCAAAATGGTGCGAGTCGGCCCGTCCATGCTTATAAGCCCTATTGGTTTCATTGGGCGGCAGGGCTTGAGATGTCATTTCATCTCAATGCCGGGTAAAAGTCCCACAAAATTGGAAGCGACGTCTCCAAAATGACCTTTACAGTGTTGACGGGGACGTTAAACCTCAAATCAAACAAACAAATCAATAAGACATCGCTCTACATAAGCAAGTGCATTAGAAGGCACCGGTTGCCACGGTACAACGAAGGCGACTGGGTAAAAACTGATGCCGTCACACCAGTATTTTCGGTAAGAAAGTGATTTATCAGTGCATATCCAGATCACGTGACTTAAAAGCCATCTGACCAGGATCTACACTGTTTGTCCATGATGCTTTGGTTGGATGGTTGATTTAGGTTTAACGTCCCCAGCAACACTGTATAGGTCATTTTGCAGGCGTTGCTTCCAATTGTGTTTGACTTTTACCCGACATTGAGATGTAATGACTTCTCAAGCCCTGTCGCCCAATGAAACCAATAGGGTTTATAAGCATGGACGGTCCGACTCGCACCACTTTGCCTGTGCAGGTTTAGATCCAGTAAGCGGTTTATCAGTAATCAGTTGCAGTCGGATTCAGCTCTGCGTGGAAGCATCATGCAGCCCATCTATTTCTTCAATCCCCGATCGGCGGGGGCCATTGTCCATGATGCAGTTAGTGAATTGAACGAATATAGTATATCAAGCAATTTGATTGGTAGATACGTGTACAGTAGAACTTCGATGGCTCGAACACCGATGGCTCGTTTACCATGGCTGAGTCGAACCCGTTCTTGAGTCCCGAGGGAACTTCTACACATATGAAAAAGTGAGGGTAATTAAGGAAATGTTCTCCTATTCTCTTGTAAATGTATGATGTGTGCACTCATTAGAATCGCCTCTATGAGGCGATTCTAATGTGTACACACAGCATACATTTTTATTATAGAACACCGAAAAGATGTCCCAAAATTAACCCCGTTACGCCTCCTGGCAGTAGCCCTCAGAGGCTCGAACTACCCCTGTCTCGAAGAGATTTTCGTGGTCCCGAAGGTGCTCGAGCCATTGAAGTTCGACTGTAGTCAGAATTGTGTGCGTCTAATTTAATTTATTCGACAGGATAAGGCTATACCCATTTTGTACCAGAAACCCCAACAGGGGTATATGGCACCAGTGCAGGCCCAGATCAGACGCCACAGAACGCGGCTCTGATCAGGGCCTACACTGTTTGCAAAATTTTGGCCAATTTCCATATAGGTTTTGAAGAAAACACAACCTGACACTCCTAAATTTTGAAATGAACTCCTGCTGTATACAACCTGACACTCCTAAATTTTGAAATGAACTCCTGCTGTATATATGAAGGGAGGTTCCATTTGGTACCAAAAGGGTTAAAATCCCATTACTTGTTTACTCTTCGTCTTTGTGCGATTGGCCAGCTATGATATGATTTGATTCTGACACTTTGTTGAATATTCACAAGGTTTTGTTTGTTTGTTTGATTTGATGTTTAAAGTCCCCGTCAATATTGTAAAGGTCATTTTGGAGACGTTGCTTCCAATTTTGTGGGACTTTTACCCGACGTTGAGATGAAATGACATCTCAAGCCCTATCGCCCAATGAAACCAATAGGGTTTATAATCATGGACGGTCCAACTCGCACCAATTTGCCTGGACAGGCTTAGATCCTCTAAGCGGTTTACCAGTACTCGTGTGCGGGTCGGACTTAGCATTGCGTGGAAGCATCGTGCAGCCCATATATTTCTTCAAGGCCCCGATGGGCGGGGCCGATATTAAGTAAGTAAGTTAAGTCTTTATTTAAAGAGGGTTACACATTTAGCAAGAAAGCTAATCTTTCATGAGGCCCTCAATTCACAGGGTAGTTCTGTTTATTTGTTTTGGATTTTATAGAGGATCTTACATGAGTGTTCATGTATTATTGAATTTATTAAACGAGTTGAGGAAAAGGGATAAAATGCGAGGCTTTGCCGAGCATTTTATCCCTTTTCCTCGACGAGTTTAATAAATTCAATAATACATGAGCACGAATGCAAGATTCTATTTATCATATGACATTTAAAGCGCATTTTATTCACGATTGTTTACAAAAATGTCGATATTCCGCCGTTAGTAAACGCGACGTCATTTAAGGACGTCGTACATGTAACGTTACGGGACGTATCAAGCTAATTTGCATATTTAATCCACTAGTGGATTATCGAAAATATTACATGGCGTTATTACACTCTCAGACGCGACGTCATATGATAAAACGGATTTATGTTATATGGAGCCGGTCAGTTTACCTAACAAAACAGAAGTGAAGGCAATGATCAGGAATCACTTCCTGGACAGGCTTATGTACCAGTACAGTGTACATTCCTTCGCTAAAAACGGGCAACCAGCGGAAAGGAAAGAATGACCGTTAAAATTCCATAATCAATCTCCTCGAAAGAATGTTGCCGACCCGGCAGGTATCGAACTCGCGTCCGCCTAGTCGACAACACATCGGTGCGACATAGTACATTTTCCTATTCCATCTCGTAACAGTTCCATTGATTCCATTGTGGAACCTTGAAAATATTGACTGTCAGTGATGAGGCCTAATTGGCCGAAAGTAGCTAGTCTGGCCAAGAAAACGTCATACTCCTTTTTTTCTTTAAGATCTGTTGTGTATGCTTTACTTCCAACGGATAACCCTTTTATAGGACATATATAGATGATCTTACGCGAGTGGTCATTTCCTATGATATTTATGTAACGAGCCTTTGGCGAGTTTCATAAATTTCATATGAAATGACCACAAGTATAAGATTCTTATGCTTATAAACCCTATTGGTTTCACTGGACGACAGGGCTTGAGATGTCATTCCGTCTCAATGTCGGGTAAAGGTCCCACAAAATTAGAAACAACGTCTCCAAAATGATCTATACAGTGTTTACGGGGACGTTAAACCTCAAATCAAACAAACAAACAAAAAATGAATTGTTGACATGAACGTCGCCAATGTGTTAATACACGTGGGGTCATACGATATTTATTACACGACGTTATCCACTGCTTATCAACGACGTCATTTGATAAGTATTGTTCTGAAAACAGGACCTAGTCGTTTAAGGGTAATGGGAACACCTGGCAGATTTATCCGCCATTTTTCAAAGGGAGACAACATTCGGAACTTCCTGTTCGCTTTTCTATAAACTCTGTCCCACGAAAAAAGGGGTCAACTCTTAAAGGAAAGAATTTGCTCCACTGGAGCAAATTCTTTCCTTTAAGAGTTGACCCCTATTGACATTGGAGACAAAACACTTTTGCAGGAGTTGCCTCCCCTGAAGGTATACCCATTTCCCTTAAAGCACCATAAGCAGCGAAAATGTGCAATGAAACTTCGATAACTGGAACACGGATAGTTCGTTTACCACGGCTAATTCGAACTAGTATTGGAGTCCGTTAATAATATTTCCCAAAGCTCCAGACGAATTCCGCTATTAGGACCACCTAACATTAGGCTTAAACCTGCTTTAAACAGCATATTTTGAAGGATACACTTAACTTTTTCTTTGTTTTTCTGCCAACAATGTCCTCTGGCCAGGGACCACCTTTGGGACTGTTCAAAAGGGTTCTTAGTCCAGAAGATGGTCTTAATACAGGAATTATACTGTATACAGGATTTTGTTTGTTTGATTTGAAGTTAAACGTCCCCGTCAACACTGTAAAGGTCATTTTGGAGACGTTGCTTCCAATTTTGTGGGACTTTTACCCGACATTGAGATGAAATGACAGCTCAAGCCCTGCCGCCCAATGAAACCAATATGGTTTATAAGCATGGACGGGCAGACATGCACCGCATTGCATGGGCAGGCGTACATCCACTAAGCGGTTTACCAGTACCCGTGTGCTCTGCGTGGAAGCATCATGCAACCCATCTATTTCTTAAAGCCCCGATGGGCGGGGGCTATCCATATACAGTGAAATTCCGCTATTAAGACCACCTAACATTAGGATTAAACATGCTTTAAAAAGCATATTTTGAAGGATACACTTTTTTTTCTTTGTGTTTTCTGCCTACAATGTCCTCTGGCCAGGGACCACCTTTGGGACTGTTCAAAAGGGGTCTTTAAGACCCCTTTTGAACAGTCGCAAAGGTGGTCTTAATTCAGGAATTTTACTGTATACAGGATAATTCTGCTATTATGACCACCTAAATTACGACTTATTCTCATTTAAAAGGCATATTTATAAGGATTCAGTCATTCCTTCTGTGTGTTTTCTGCACTCAGTGCTTACACACAAAATACCTTTATACTAAAGAAAATTGTAAAGCAATCCTAAAGTGATCTCCCATTTTGCTTCATGTTCTGGCACTATTAGTAAACCTCAGTAACTCGAACTTCCCCTATCTCGAGCTAATTTTCATGATCAAAAAGCTGTTCGAGTTATCGAAGTTCCACTGAAGTAGTTACAGTTAACTATTCCACATCGATCGAACAGGTATCCTTGTCCTAAATAGGGCAAGGATACCTGTTAGATCGACGTGGCCTAAACAGAGTGAGCTCCACACCAAAATCTCATGGACACGGTGAGCCGGTAGTAGGCCGATTCCAATGCCAATAGATTACAAATGTCCAGGCGCAATGCCCGACGCCCCGTTTGGGAAATAGATTGGGCTGCATGCCGTTTAGGGGCAGAGCTGAAACTTACAAAAGTTGAGAACTGGTAAATCGCTTAGAATGTCTAGGCCTGACCAGAAAAAGTGGTGCGAGTCGGACCGCTCTTTAAGCCCTAGATGTTTTTTTTTTGTTTTGTTTTTTTTTTTTTGGCGGTAGGGCTTGAGTTGTCATTATAGGTGAGTGTCGGGTAAATGTCCCTCAAAATCTGCAGCAACCTCTCCATTTGAAATGACCTAAATAGTTTTGAATGGGACGTAAAATCTCAACGCAGACAAACAAACAAAAATATCATTTATTTAGGCATAGACAGGGGAACAGTGTCGCCTTTGACGCGTTATATCAATACAACTTTTAAATTAGTGCCTAAAATGTTGTGCTTTTGTTGCATAAATACAGCAAAATTCCTATTAATGCTAGACACTGGGTGTGGAAAACACAAAGATAGAATATCTGAAACTTTCTCAATAAGCTTTTAACAACAGATTTAGTATTAACTTTTGGTAGTCTTGAAAGCGGAATTTTACTGTAATACCATTACGAAAACACGCCGATACAAATACATTGTATACTTTATCGCCGAAAAAATAACACTAAAATTTTAAGATGAAAAACTGATATTTTTTCTTATTTCTGCGCAAAATATAGATTGTTGGTATTCGTTAGAACCGCCTCGTCGAGGCGGTTCTAATGAGTACCCCACAATGTATATTTTCAGCCGAAATAAGAAAAATAAGGTTTATCCCTGTAAACCCTAGTTTTCCTATATGGGGTCAAAGTTATATATACGTGTTTTCGTGATGGCCCACTTTAGAGATGCTTTAATTGGGTGGTTTCTACGATCTATAGTTTTGAGCCCCCCCCCCCCCCCCTCAAAAAAAAGGAGAGTGAGAGAGAGAAAAATTTTCTTACATTCTTTTCAATGAAATATAGAGACCATCGGAGTCTAACTGTTGGTTTTCTTTTGCTCCAGCATTTCAGTGGTTTCTTGCTGTCGGGTCCTCACCGTTGTTTCATCTCTGTGGTTGTTTGATTATTTGTGTTCACGGAGATGTTGCACTGATGAGTTAGGAGGCCTTCATGCGGACTGAACAAATTATTTGTCTAAATCGCGACGGAAGTAAGGGCGAGGATGGCCACGTAAAATCGATTTAAGCCCCCCAGTGGAATTCGTTTCCGCTGACCGTTCCAAGGCGGTTCTTCTGTCGTGGTTTATGTTTGTAATGGTGTGTCTTTGGCTGTTTGTGTCGTTTATATTATTAAATTTTGGATAACCTATTGGCCATTTTGTGGGAAAGTAACTGTCCTTTTGGCTTTCCGCTGATGGGGTTTCCGCTGGGGTCTGTTGCTTCATGTTTGTGTTTCTTTCCCTTTGGTGTCTCTGATGGGAGCTGTGGGTTGATTGTATCGATTCCTGATCATTGCCCCCACTTCTATTCTCAAAGAAATATATAAAACCCGTTTGCCGGGGCATACAATCCACGTACTTATTTACCGGGGAAATAAGCTCTGAAATAAACAATGAATGTGCGAAGGATGAAGCAATATACAGCTCATTATTAAGATTATTGTAAATCCATTGTTAAAACAACTAAAATGGAGCAGCAAAATTAAGCTTTGTTTTGTTTGTTTGTTTGATTTGGAGTTCAACGTCCCCGTCAACACTGTAAAGGTCATTTTGGAGACGTTGCTTCCAATTTTGTGGGACTTTTACCCGACATTGAGATGAAATGACATCTCAAGCCCTGTCGCCCAATTAAACCAATATGGTTTATAAACATAGACGGTCCGACTCGCAACGCGTTTCCTGGGCAGGCTTAGATCCTCTAAGCAGTTTACCAGTAATAGTGTGCGGTCGGTTTCAGCTCTGCGCGGAAGCATCATGCAGCCCATCTATTTCTTCAGGCCCCGATGGGCAGGGGCCGATATATCCGTTTTTAAAACAGCCAAAATGGCGAAGCAAAATTAAACGTATCTCACAACAAGAAAACCCGCCTTCGCGGTTTTGTTTGAAGTTTTACTTCCCTTTCAACACTATTTTGGAGACATTGCTTCCTATTTTGTGGGAAATTTTACCCGACATTGAGATGAAATGATATCCCAAGCCCTACCAATAGAGTTTATATGCCGGGACAGTCGGACTCGCATCATTTTCACTGGGCAACTTAGACGCTCTAAACGGTTTAACCAAGCACTCATGTGCGGTTGGTTTCAGTTATGCGTGACAGCGTCATGGAGCCCAATCAATTTCACCAAGCCCCGACGGGCGGGGGCCTTCGTGGTTTGCGACCTGGTCAGACCTGATCAGATACAGACGCCTAGCAGGCTCTTTTGAAAATAAAGTTTTGTTGTTTTTTGCTAAAGGTTATTTTAGGTAAAATAAAGGTTTTTTTGACTGCTTTTTTGAAAAAATAACGGAGTGGCTATTGACAAATTTCTGTCAATAGCCAATAAACGTTAAAATGGCTATTGACAAACGTATGTCAATAGCGATTTCACGTTAAAATGGCTATTGACAAACGTTTGTCAATAGCGATTTCACGTTAAAATGTCTATTGACAAACGTTTGTCAATAGTGATTTTACGTGAAATCGCTATTAACAAACGGGGCGAATTGCCACCCCCCTCCGCCCCGCTCATCTGGGCTTGAAGAAATAGACTGGGAAGCATGTTGCTTCTACGTACAGCTGAAACTGACGGCATATGAGTACTGGAGAACCGCTTGGAAGACCAAAGCCTGCCCAGAAAAAGTGGCCCAAGTCAGTTTGTCCAGTGCATATAAGTTCTATAAAAAGGTAATCCTTTGGAAGGAAGGGCTACTGAACAGAGGGACTAAAGAATCGAACTGAAAACTGAAGATTGTACAACTCCGCATTACTTGGCTAGTCATAAAAAAAGATCTTCGTAGTTTTTATGACGTGGCTAAGATATAGATATATTAGTCTCAATCGCGAAATTCTGTATTTGTCCGTTGAGGCTTTGCGTTCCCGTCAACACTATCAAGGTCATTTTTGGAGACATTGCTTCTGATTTTATGGGATAAGCGATTTTTAAGCGACATTGAGATGAATTGACATCACAGGCCCTACCGCCCAAAGCAAGTGCTTGGGCTTAAGGAACATTCCGACTCGTACCAGTTTTCTGGACAGGTTTTTATTTCTATGCGGTTTACCAAGACTCGAGTTCGGTCGGTTTCATGCAACACATTACGAAAACACGCCCATTTAAATACATTGCAAATTTTACCGCAGAAAAATGAAAACTGTCAGATGAAAAATGTGATATTTTTTTGCTTATTTCTGCACAAAACATAGATTTGGGGTAGTGTTAGTGGCCTCGACGGGAGTACCCACAATCTATGTTTTTGAGCAGAAATAAGAAAAAAGCAATGACTATCCCTGTAAACCCCAGTTTTACTACATAAAAGTGGAGTTTATTGTTGGAGGGGGGGGGGGGGGGGTCAAAATGATATAAGCGTGTTAGTGTGATGAGGCAGCCAAATCTATGTCTCCGAGTCCCAATAGGCTTAGGGTACTTAGAAACTCTGTTAACATAAACAGGCGTTTGTCAATAGCGATTTCTCGTAATCTCACTGCTGACAAACGTTTGTCAATCGCCATCTTTACGTGAAATCGCTATTGATAAACTTTAGCCAATAGCCATTTTGACGAGAAATCGCTATTGACACACGTTTGCCAATATTCATTTTAACGTGAAATCGCTATTGACAAACGTTTGTCACTAGCCTCTTCCAAAAAAATAAAGGCTTTTTTTCTCAACCTGTTTCTGTTTTTCTATGCCATAAATACCTACTTTGAATGTCATGACAAATCCACTTCTGTTGTCTTCATAACTACACCATGTGGTGTCTCAGAAGTGATGTTTCATCCTCCAGAGATGGAAGGCGGTATTTATGTGGCTTGATAGCAAAGTATTAAGCCACTTTCCTTGAATATTTTAAGAAATTTGACAACTTAAAGGTTTTACAGGAGGTCATGTAAAATAAAGATTTTTTAAAGACTTTACGTACAGGCTCCCCAAGAGGGTTTTGTTAACAAACCGGTCTGAGACGTCAAATTCTGCAAAGGAAATTCAGATGGGTTTACTCAGGGAGCTCCTGTTTTCACCTCTGATTGACGATCGGCTGGATATGAGTGAAATAATCTTGAAAAGGCCGTAAACTGGAACCAAAAAATCAAAAACGGTCTGCTCGGATTTTTTTTTTTAAATTTGAGGTTTAACGTCCCCGTCAACACTGTGTAGGTCATTTTGGAGACGATGCTTCCAATTTTGTGGGACTTTTACCCGACTTTGAGATGAAATGACATCTCAAGCCCTGCCGCCCGGTGAAACCAATAGGTTTTATAAGTATGGACGGTCCGACACTTGGACCGTTTTGACTGGGCAGGCTTAGATCCTCTAAGCGGTTTACCAGTACTCGTGTGCGGGTCGGTTTCAACTCTCCGTGGAAGCATCATGCAGCCCTCTATTTTGTTCAAGCCCCGTTGGGCGGGGCCTGGTATGCCCGGATACACGGACTAGCAACTGTATGGTGCACCACCCAACCTGTGAAACGAAGGTGCTGATCAGACTGAGGCGGCCCCTGCCCATCGGGGCTTGAAGAAATAGATGGGTTGCATGATGCTTCGACGTAGGGCTAAAACCGACCCACACACGAGTACCGGTAAACTGCTTAGAGGATCTAAGCCTCCCAGGCAAAGCGGTGCGAGTCGGACCGTCCATGTTTATAAACCCTATTGGTTTCATATGGCGGTAGGGCTTGAGATGCCATTTCATCCCTATGTCGGGTAAAAGTCCCACAAAATTGGAAGCAACGTCTCCAAAATTACCTTTACAGTGTTGACCGGGACGTTAAACCTCAAATCAAACAAAATCAGACTGAGGGAATGCGCAGTCTGATCTGTTCTTTTGTTGTTTGCGAATGGCGAATACAGCTTTTCTCACGACATGGCCAACATTAATTATGTGGAATGAAAGGATAGAGTCGCGCAAATACCCAGCGATATGTTTAATATTTACCGAAAATCCAATTTGCAAACTGAAATAATTAACTGGTGGTTACTCCAAAATCTGCTAATTTTGAGAGAATAGCAAAATTAGCCATGTCACGATAGAAACCTGTTTTTGCCATCTGCGAACAGCAAAGCGCCAGATCAGCCTGCGCATTCGCGCAGTCCGATCAGCCCTTTTGCGTTCGCTACTTGGAAAGTATATATAAAATACACGTACAGTAGAATTCCTATATTAAGACCACCTTTGGGACTGTTCAAAAGTGGTCTTAAAGACCACTTTTGAACAGTCCCAAAGGTGGTCCTTGACCAGAGGACACTGTGGGCAGAAAACACAAAGAAAGATGAAGTGCACCTTTAAAAATAAGCATTTTAAAGCAGAATTAATCTTAATTTTAGGTGGTCTTAATAGCGGACTTTTACTGTAGTTCCTATATCTAATGATTCAAAACTCTGACTGGCCAGTGTAACTGAATAGAACCGTTTGTGTCTTACCTGATAGAAACTCCAAAGACATACTTTTTCGGGACGATGCTCACGTTAATGCATATCCGAATGGGCTGCGCCACTAGAAAATGGGCATCGGTTTTTCCACTATGAAAAGACCATCCTGCTCACATTTTAAGTATGGTATGATGCGCTGAAATAAGTCTCACGCGGGTTGCAAAGAATCAGATCAGCTTGCGTAAGTTCGCAGGCTGATCTGAGTCTTTGATACCCGCCCATATTGTTTTGTTTGATTTGAGGTTTAACGTCCTCGTCAACACTCTATACGTTGCTTCCAATTTTGTGAGACTTTTACCCGACATTGAGATGAAATGACATCTCAAACCCGGTCGCCCGATGAAACTACCAGGGTTTATAAGCATGGACGGTCCGACTCGCACCGCTTTGCCTCCTCTAAGCGGTTTATCTGTAATCGTGTGCGGTCGGTTTCAGCTCTGCGTGGAAACATCATTCAGCCCATCTATTTCTTAAAGCCCCGATGGGCGGGGGCGTACCCGCCCATATTGTAAATTACATTTCCCTATGTCGCGGCTCATGCGTAATTAACAGGCCTAGTATTCTGTAAGTTCTGAAAATGGAAACGACCCAAGCTTTTGGTTACTAAAATTTGGTGCTGTCTGTTGTCACAACAAACTTTGAGGCATATAAATTGCAGAGGCACCAAGATTGTCAGTTTACAACAACCAGGAAGAGCACAAGCATAGACTGTACGGAAAGTAAAATGATGCTAAAAATGTTTCTTGTTTTGATCGCCGTTGCTTCGATCATCAATGGTATGTTAATTTGGTTTTCTTTTTTTATATACATATGACCTTTCTTTCTTTTCTTTCTTTCTTTCTTTTCTTTCTTTCTTTCTTTCTTTCTTTTACAACTATCAGCTTCAGCTATGTTTTTTTCCTCAGTTTAACTTATCTTTCCTTGGCAAAATTTCTTTATCATAATTTATACTGCTTTTTACATTTAAAATCAATACCAACCTGAAGTTTATAAAGAAGAAAACTGCACTTAATTTTCATAAGGAAAATGTCAATTTTAGTTCCACAAACGATCGCACTGTCTCACAATTAATGTAATTGAGAGGCTGATGATGACGTCACACACACAGGGTTATCGTTCTTGCTCGAGACACCCAGGCAATTCACCATACTTGCATTATTGGCTGGCTTCGAGCTTGCACATTGTCAATATTGGAAAAACAGGTAACCAGACCCCCCTGACCTTTCAAGGTCAGGAGGGTCTGGTTACCAGTTTTTCCAACACTGACAACCATCAGACTAGGAACCAGCAGATAATGCAAATAAGGTGAATGTACTTTGGACATCGTTCTTGTCTTAATTAATTGTCTTTCAAATATACAGTGATGAACAAAAAAACAAAATGTGCACAAAAACATTGTCTAGTGTTTACAAAACTGCATGGTGTGTAACCTGTCAGTTATTAAATTCGTCAATGTATCGTTTCAACATTACCATAACAAACCCACATACCATCACGAAAGCATGCCTATATAATTCTCACCCCCTTAAACCGCCACTTTATGTAATTAAACTGGGGTTTACAGGGGTAAACCTTATTTTAATTATATCTGTTCTAAAATAAAGATTGTGAGTAACCGTTAGAACCGCCTCGATGAGGCGGTTCTAACGTGTACCCGCAATCTAGATTTTGAGCAGAAATTAGAAAAAAAAAATATCACAATTTTTCATCTAAAACGTCATTTTTGGCGGTAAAATTTACAATGTATTTGTATAGGCGTTTTTTTCGTCATGCACAAAGACGACGTATTTCTTGTGCCTAGAACAAGCGTTTACGGATGATTTGCTTTCTAAATTCTAGTCCAAATATAGATTGTTGGTTTTCATTCGAGCCGTCTCAATGAGGCGGCTGTAACCTTTACCCACAATCTGCGATTTTAAAGATCAATATAGAACAAAATACAGTGAAATTTCTCTTAAAGGGACCAACTTTGGGACTTTTCCAAAAGTGGTCTTTAAGACCACTTTTGAACTGTCCCGAAGGTAGTCTCTGACCAGACGACACTGTGGGCAGAACACAGTGCACCCGTCAAAATAAGCTTTTTAAAGCAGAATTAGTCTTAATTTTAGGTGGTCTTTATAGTGGAATTTTACTGTTTGTACCCCTGTAGACCCGTCTGTTTTCTACATAAATAGTTTAATCCAAAATCATTAGTCCATAGACATAATGGCAAATATCAATGTTCAGATCAACAGACATGGACTCCAGAAGAGTGTAATCAGGCGTCCGCGGATAGTAAACATTACTTGGTAAGCAAGCGTCGCCCACCATGCCCATCGACCCTAACGAAGAAAAGGTGTAAATGCCGAGAAGGGTATACGTCCGAGATTTTGGAAGTCTTCCTATGGCTTTCCATTGGCAAACATATCAGAAATAATTCTGGAAATGGCCACATTGTACGGATCAACAAGATCATGGTGCCTCCCATAGAATTTCTTTAGTGTTGATACCAGTTTGGTTTTTTGATACCCCTGGCATAACAACCTGGTAGTGAGCACCATCCCACGTCCATAAAGTCCTGATACTTGGAACCGGATTAACTGTGAAACGTAAACTCTATATGCTGGTGCAGACGGGATATTACTGCTCAGGAAGGGAAAGTTAACAATGGGATAATTGAAGTCATCTCGTTTATCGTACAGCTTCCCGTTGTCAATATAGAGATAACAATCCAAGTATGAGGAGGAAGTTTCAGTCTCTAAAAGGAGGTTTACGGAGCTGTTCATTACACGGACATGTTAACGTAATGAGTAGGTGCTTACTGAAATCTGTAATTGGTGCGTTTATCTGTTCTCAAATGATTACATTACAATTCAGGAAAAACCCTACCTCTTGCTCGCTTGATTTAAGGTTTAACGTCCCCGTCAACACTGTAAAGGTCATTTTGGAGACGCTGCTTCCAATTTTGTGGGAATTTTACCCGACATTGAGATGAAATGACATCTCAAGCCCTGACGCCCAATGAAACCAATAGGGTTTATAAGAATGGACGGCTCGACTCGCACCGCTTTGCCTGGGCAGGCTTAGATCCTCTAAGCGGTTTACCAGTACTCGTGTGCCGGTCGGTTTCAGCTCTGCGTGGAAGCATCATGCAGCCCATATATTTCTTCAAGCCCCGATGGGCGGGGCCGAAATTCATACCTCTCCGATCGACGGAATGACAGCTACTGAATATTCTACCTCTCCAATCGACGGAATGACAGCTACTGAATATTCTACCTCTCCGATCGACGCAATGACAGCTACTGAATATTCTACCTCTCCGATCGACGCAATGACAGCTACTGAATATTCTACCTCTCCGATCAACGGAATGACAGCTACTGAGTATTCTACCTCTCCAATCAACGGAATGACAGCTACCGAGTATTCTACCTCTCCGATCAACGGAATGACAGCTACTGAGTATTCTACCTCTCCGATCGACGGAATGTCAGCTACTGAGTATTCTACCTCTCCGATCAACGGAATGACAACTACTGAGTATTCTACCTTTCCGATCGACGGAATGACAGCTACTGAATATTATGATTCTAGAAAGTTACTTTGAAACGGGGCTTGCTTAAACCATTATTTATATTTACTATTTTGAAATACATCATGTTTAAAATCTGGTTAAAGAAACATCTATCTTTTCAATCATTTTATTATTCTAAAAACGAACATCTCCGATCAGCGGAACGTCGTTATGAGAAGGTATGTGCGTTACTTTCCCAGTGTTTATTTATTTATTTATTTATTTCAGTAAGCTGTGCCATAACAGTGATAATAAAACCCTACAATATGGCACAGGAGCAAGGTCGAAATGTCACATTGGCATGTGTGGTCACCAACAAAAGCCCGGTGGAGAACGTTCAATGGAAATTTGTGAGTTCAGTTCTAACTTTTCCAAGTCACGCTTACAGACTGTAAGGCCTGAAATAATAATCATTACGAAAACACGCCTGTACTAATACATGATAATCTTTACCACCGAAAATACGAAAATTTTTAGCTGAAAAATTGCGATATTCTTCTTATTTCTGCTCAAAATATAGATTGTGGGTACTCGTTTGAACCGCCTCTTCGAGGCGGTTCTAACTAATACCCACAACCTATATTTTAGAGCAGAAATAAGAAAAATAAGGTTTACCCCTTTAAACCCCAGTTTTACTATATAAAAGTGGGGTTCAAAATTATATAGGCGTGTTTTCGTGATGCGTATTTCTAACCCGACCGACCCTGCTTCAGACCCACCGGCTCTACTATTTTTATCAATAAAAAAAAATAAATTAAAATTAAAACACCGACCCTACCATTTTCAATTTCCGATCCTACCCAGTGTCGTCTTTGCATTTTCCCACAGTAATTTCGCGTTTTAAGTATATTTTAGTAGTTTTTGGCATTTAGTATCTTCCAAAATACACAACTGACTTTTTGAGCATCTGAAATGAATTATGATACACAATGCAAGTCTCGACATGACAATTTTATTAACAAACAACATGTACAAAAACAAAAACACATAAAAAATACAGGCCCGACCCTGTTTTTGTCGAGAGAAAAAATAAAATAATAAAAAAGCGTTTCTCCTCCCTACCGACCAAAATTATTTTCAGCATGTTAGTAGAAACACAGCTATTTTTACGCCTAATAACTACCCTTGTAAACCCCATTTAATAAAGAGAAAAGTGGGGATAATAAGCATATAATTTCCTTTAATTTTCTTCAAAAACATAGATTGTTGGTGCTCGTTAGAACCGCCTCAGTGAGGCGGCTCTAACGAGCACCAACAATCTACATTTGGAGTTAAAATTTAGAAAATATATTTTTTGTATAAAATTACTAGTTTATGAGCTACGAAAGACGCCATAATATCACAGTAGTGTGTTATTCGAATGAAATCAAAATTTGGACGGGAGTCCTAAACAACTTTATTTTTTTTTTATTCCACGCACTGGGGACATATTGCATTTCATTTTGGTTCAACTCAAGGGTGTTCTATGGCCCTGAACATAGCCTATTCTTTCCTTTTCCTTTCTTTGAAGATCGGTCATACCAAATGTGTAACCCAATTTACATACTTACTTTACTCTGTTACTTTAAGAGAAGACCTTAAGGAAAAAGTCTATCATTTAAGGGAAAATCTGAGGAGCAAATTCTTTCCTTAAAGAGTAGACCCTGGGGAGCAAATTCTTTCCTTTAAGAGTAGTAGACCCTGGGGAACAAATTCTTTCCTTTCAGAGTAAATTCTGGGGAGCACATTCTTTCCTTTAAGAGTAGAACCTGAGGCGCAAATTCTTTCCTTTAAGACTTTAAGAGTAGACACTGGGGAGCAAATTCTTTCCATTAAGAGTAGATTTGGGAAAGCAAACTCTTTCCTTTAAGAGTAGATGTTGACCTTTAAGTGTTTACACTGGGGAGCAAATTCTTTCCTTTTAGAGTAGAACAACAGGAGCAAATTCTGTCGTTTAAGCGTATACGCTGGGGAGCAAATTCTTTCCTTTTACAGTAGGTCATAAAAAGCAAATTCTTTCATTTTAGAGCGGACCCTAACGGCCACGCCCATCGGGGCTTGAAGAAATAGATGGGCTGCAGGATGCTTCCACCAAAGCTGAAACCGGCAGCAATGTGTACTAGTAAACCGCTTAGAAGGTCTAAGCCTCCCCAGGCAAAGTGGTGTGAGTCGGACCGTCCATGCTTATAAACCCTATTAGTTTCATTGGGCGACAGAGCTTGAGATGTCATAAAATTGGAAGCAACTACTCCAAAATGACCTTTACAGTGTTGACGGGGACGTTAAGCCTCAAATCAAACAAACCAACAAACGATTTCCCGTTCTGTATATTTTAAGCTGATCATGCTGAAGAAGACATTGACGTTTTTTTGCGAGATATATTTTGCTGCAATGCTTTGTTTGTTTGATTTGAGGTTTAACGTACAACACTGTAAAGGTCATTTTGGAGATGTAGCTTCCAATTTTGTGGGACTTTTATTCGACATTGAGACGAAATGACATCTCAAGCCCTGTCGCCCAATGAAACCAATAGGGTTTATATATATGCATGGACTGGCCGACTCGCACCGCTTTGCCTGGGCAGGCTTAGATCCTCGAAGCGGTTTACGAGTACTCGTGTGCGGGTCGGTTTCAGCTCTTCGTGGAAGCATCATGCAGCCCATATATTTCTTCAAGCCCCGATGGGCGGGGCCGCAGCTGCAATGCGAATATAAGTCCTTATGAGAGGTCTGGCCAGTGAAAACACTGACTTTCCTGCGCGCCTCTGCTGGTGCATACTTTATTGACATTGCACAACATTATCTGTCGGCGCAAGCCTTTCAAGGAGACGAGTAGACCGGGTATATATTCTGTTAAGCACTCCATAAACCAAGCCCTAATGAACAGGGGACTACTTTTAAAGGAAAGAATTTGCTCCGCAGGGAGCAAATTCTTTCCTTTAAGAGCAGACCCATGCACAGACACGTGGAAGACAAAAATGAATTTGAAGGAGCCACTAACATCCGCCCCGCTGAATATGTACTCTGTCCTCTTAATTTTTTTAACCATTTTTACAGAAACGAAATGGCAGCGACACCTTTAACGCACTGACATTTAACCAGAATGTGCTTGGTACGAAGACAAAATACGCCCTTGCCAGTACATACAATCTGACGGTGGTACAGCTGACGTGGGCTGACGAGGGGACGTACAGATGTATAGCTGGGAACACAGACTATGATATGTACCTCACCGTTGTTGGTAAGCATAATACCCTACCTCAGATAGTGCTTAACGATGAATTTGAGCCAGCGCATGACAAAACCTACAATAAGACGGTGCGACCAGCAGAGACTCAAATCAACCTGCGCACCCATCAACTATGACAAGACCTTTTGCTTATATCTCTTTACAGTAGGCACATGCGATCAGCGAAGACTCAGATCAGTCTGCGCGAATGCGCAGGCTGATCTGAGTCTTCGCTGGTCGCTCAAGCCTTCTTGTAGATTTTGTCATGCGCTGGCTCGTGATAATTCTCTAACATGGACTGTTTGTGCTGGTTAGAACCGATTGAGGCGGTTCAATGAGGCGGTTCTAACGAGTACCCACAACCTTTGTCTCGGGGGAGAAATAAAACCCCTGTAAACCCCAGTTTTCTCTATATAAAGTGGGTGTTTATACAGAGGGTGTTTATTTTGAAGACTTGTTAACAAGATGTCTTTGCAGTCGGAATCGGCGATGTTAAGAATTTCATTACGAAAAGACGCCTATACAATTACATTGTGACCTTTATCGCCGAAAAAAAGATAATTTTAAGATGAAAAATCGTGATATTTTTCTTATTTCTGCTCAAAATATAGACTGTGGGTACTCGTTAGAACCGCCTCGATCAGGCGGCTCTATCGTGTACCCACAATCAATATTTTAGAGCCAAAATAAGAAAAAAGAAGGTTTATCCCTGTTAACCCCAGTTTTGGGGTTCAATGGGGTCAAAATCATATGGGCTGGTTTTCGTGATGTGCATACAATAAGCTGTAAAACTTGTATGTCAAAATGTATGTCTAAATCTTAAACAAAAAGTAAACAAAAATATAAAGTAACTAGATCGCGATGTCGATGGTGCACCATCGCAAATACCCGCTTTTTCTATGGACAAAACACTTAACAATGCATCTGTATACTGTATAGAACAATTGAGAACCCTTTCTTGGAAATTTGACCTTTGACCTCACCCCGCGACCCCAAGGGGTCAGGTCAAATTCGGACACCTTCATGCACATTTGCAGTCCCTAAGCAATGCGTGTACCAAGTTTGGTCACCGTAGGCCAAGAAATAAAAGAGCTACATTCACAAGCCTTTTCTTGGAAAGTTGACCTTTGACCTCACCCCGTGACCCAAGTGGTTCAGCCGAGGCCTTCATGCACATCTGCAGTCCCTAAGCAATGTGTGTACCAAGTTTGGTCACCCTAGGCAAAGAAATAAAAAAGTAGCTGCATTCACAAGAAACGTGACAGACGGAAGGACGTCCGGACGGAAACCCGTGACGAAACCAATATATCCGTTTTTTTTTTTTTTTTTTCTTTTCTTTTCTTTTCAAAAAAGCGGGTATGATAACACAATATTATGATCCAGATTTAGACCTTCCACCTGCTATTATCCACGTCTGACTTCTCCAGATTATTCACTTATTGTAAAGACCGTTCTAGTGAGATACAGTACATTTAACCAACCTCCAGTTTAGTTCAAAAATATTTTCTACCAAATTCTCTCCCCTTTTTGCTGATTTAAAAAGGCATTTGTCAGTTTTTGTGCACTGTACTGGTTAACAGCTTATGTATAAGCCTGCCCAGGAAAAAAGAAGTGTTTAGGTAAACTAACCGACTCGATATAACATAAATAGTCTAAACTGGGTCGTTAAACTCCAAAGAAAGAAACAAAAAAAACTCCATTTAATAACCATGCTTTATAGAGTGATTACATGAAAATAAGAAAATCAGTGGCCCTACTTTTCTCTTTAATATAGTGGAGTATATTTTCAGATTCATTACTAAATAGTTTCCTTTTTCTTCTCCAAGATTTGCCATCCAGTGTTTCCATATCTTGGGGTGGCCAAAACAACGCAGGTAGCCTGGTGAATCTGACATGTAAGACAACCAATGGACGCCCACCAGCACCACTGAGGTGGATTATTGATGGTGTTGACTTCACAGACAGAGCCATCAACCAAACAGCTATTGACTCGAGCGGTAAGATTAATTAACCCATTTAGAACCAGAAACCCCAAAAGGGGTACCCTGGCAAACAGTGCAGGCCCAGATCAGACGCCGCAGAACGCGGCGTCTGATCAGGGTCTCCACTGTTTGCTAAAAGTTCAGTCATTTTCCAAATAAATTTTCATGAAAACACAACCTGACACCCCTAAATTTTGAAATGAACTCCTGCTATATACAAGGAGGAAGATTCCATTTGGTGCAAAAAAAGGTTAATTTCAGCGGAACAAACAAAAGCGCAATATTTACAATGTCACTTTATTGTTTAAAGAAGTATATGTGAACAAGTGATGTATTTTTATTTATTTATTTATTTCTTCATTCAAATATCTGGTTTCAATTGTGTAAACCCGAACAGGACATAAACTGCGGAAATGCGTTATCATGCACAATGTATTTTTACCACAGAATGGCACCGCAGAATGGCGCTATGTCGCAGAATGGCGCTATGTACCAAAAATGATTACACGAACCTTGAGATATTTTTATAATATTTTTATTTTGTTTTGTTTGTTTGAATTGGGGTTTAACGTCCCCGTCAACACTATATAGGTCATTTTGAAGACACTGCTTCCAATTTTGTGGGACTTCCCGACATTGAGATGAAATGACATCACAAGCCCTGTCGCCCAATGAAACCCATAGGGTTTATAAGCATGGACGGGCCGACTTGCACGGCTTTGCCTGGGCAGGCTTAGAAGCTCTAAGCGGTTTACGAGGACTCGTGTGCGGTCGATTTCAGCTCTTCGTGGAAGCATCATGCAGCCCATCTATTTCTTTAAGCCCCAATGGGTTGGGGTCGATATTTACTATGTCGCGTTAATGTTTAAAGAAGTACGAGGACTGTTCAAATATGAATGCAAGTAGAACGTTTTCTCATGCACTAATGCGAAAATCACCTGGAAATAAATATCACAGCGTAGAAAAACATTTTACCTATACATTGATACCAAACCTGTTAAAATCCGTTCACTTAAGCAATGTATATCGTTCGATAAACACTGTCTACTCTTGTATACTAATACAAAACATGGTTGGAAGAAGGTCGGAGTACGCCGTTGAAATACGGTCCTATATTAAGAATCGTTGTATTCTTGGTATACGGTGCAAAGACATTTTTGATGAAATATGTTCGGTTTATGGGCATAATGAAATGTCTTTTCCGACAGCTTTTCGTTGGTGTAAGAAATTCAGCTGTGGGCTAGGCTCAACAGAAGATGTACCACATGATCGTCGGCCGAAAAGAGCAACATCTGTCAAGATGGTTGCTAGAGTGAAAGAAATAGTTGCTACCGATGCACGATACACCACTAGGCAAATAACTAGTATGGTTGACATCTCATTAGGAGCAGCTCATACAATTCTAAAACGGGATTTGAAAATGAGAAAGATCTGTGCTAGATGGATTCCCCATCTGTTGACAGATGAGTAGAAAAAGACACGCGTTCAGTGCGCCAGGAAGTTGCTTAAAAAGTTTCCAAATTACAATGCACGGTCTTTCGCTAATGTCGTCACAGGTGACGAGACATGGGTTCACTTTTTTGAGCCAAAACAAAAGATTCAGAACAAAAATGGGCAACAAGAAGGTAACGATGCCATATTCTTTTCAAATCAGGGCCCTGCTATTCAGTTTGCTGTGCCTAAAGGCAAATCTGTAAATGCGAAGTTTTACAAGAATAAAGTTCTTCGAAAATTGAAGAAATATTTCAAAGAACGAAGACCCCGCAACTGGTTTGGCCAATATCAGATTGCTACATGACAATGCTTCATCGCACAAGGCGTTCATTGTGCAAGACTATCTGAAGCAGGAAAAGGTTGTTGAACTCCCTCACCCCCCGTATTCCCCTGACCTTGCCCCGTGGACTTTTTTTGTTCCCGCGGCTGAAAAATACCTTTCTGGTCGAAAATTTGTACAGCGCAAACACCTCGGTTCTGCAATATTCCAGTGCCTTCATAGTATACCTCGAAAAGACTACCAAAATGCATTCAATGATTGGATCAGAAGACTGAAAGTTTGTATATCTGTTAAAGGGGAATACTTTGAGGGGACAAAATAAATTTTTCATCGAAATCTATCACGGAATCATTTTTATGTGCTTAGTTGCATTCATATTTGAACAGTCCTCGTATACGTGAACAAGTGATATATATTTTTTTTATTTTTTTATTTATTTCTTCATTCAAATATCTGTTTTCCGTTGTGTAAAATCGAACAGGACATAAACTGCGGAAATGCGTTATCATGCACATTGTATTTTTACCACAGAATGGCACCGCAGAATGGCGCTATGTAACAAAAAATGACTCATATTACACGAACCTTGAGATATTTTTATAATATTTTTATTTAAGGTGTCGTATGTTATTTCTTGTGAAAACAAAAATGAATGAATAACGTTAGGTATCTGTAATAAAGTGCAAAAGTCTAGGAAGGATTTGTGATTTCTTTTTACTTTAAATGGATCGTGGATTTCTTTTTACTTTAAATGGATCGTGGATTTCTTTTACTTTAATTGGGTCGTGGATTTCTTTTACTTTAATTGGGCCCTGGATTTCTTTTACTTTAATTGGGTCGTGGATTTCTTTTACTTTAATTGGGTAGTAGTAGTTGTTTATTTAAGTCTCGTCATGGTTAACAACATATACATGTACATATAAATATAAATATACATTTCTCAGCAGATAGTTTTAAAAATTAACCATGCCATTCTTTATAGAATTATAAGAGACTATTACAGTACTGAATAAACATATATATATACACTTCTGAAAAGATAAATAAAACATGATAAAATAATTGTATTATTAATGTTCGATGAGGTTTCAGCACAGACTGAATCGAAAGCTATCGTCCATGACAAACATAAGGGCCCCGAGGAATCTTGAGGGTCGATCCCGAGAGACATGAGATAAACCGTCTCACCAAGGATCTGGTACCGGGGTGTCACCTTACTAGCTTCTCTGCGTGACCACCGTGTCTCTCCAGATTCCAACAAAGTGGGCCCAGAGCAGACGATGGAATACAAAAGCGTGAGATGGACGAAATAAAGAACCCTCATCAGAACCTTATATACTATAAACAGTTAAAAGGATACATTGATTAAACACATTTATAATAAAACATATGACATAACCCAATTAAGATTAACAAAGTAAGCTTAATCTTAATTTAAAAGAAACCTGTTCAGAAGCCCAGTCTGTCATCCCAGCGGTATTACAGACCCGGTGTCTCTACCACTGGGGCAACAGAAAACACTCCATCTTCAGGAAACCTCACTAAACGTATTTACACTCGTCATTAAATAATCTGAATGATAAATTTTTAAGATTCGAAAATATCCCAAAATAGACATGGAAAAATAATAAAAATTATGAGTATTACTTATACAATAAAGCCCCTCTTACACTGTCACGACTTTCACCACGATTGTCTACGACTGTCCACGACAAATGGGGACCATGAAAATCGCGGCAAATCGGGGCATACACGGTTCCGATTTCTCTACCCTACGAATACTCACGACATTGCTACGACACTTCTACGAACAGTCACGATTGCTGTACGATAATGGAGCCGATTTACAACGATCCTCCACGATCGACCACGATGTCTTACGATCCTCTAGGATTCTTCTACGTCTGCACCACGATTGCTTCAAGATATCAGACGATCATACGCGATTTCTCACGATCCCTGCAAGACTGCTCTACGACCAAGGCCGAATTGGCACGATGATCAAAGACTCAGTACGATCATGGAGGATTCGATACGATTTACTCACGATTAACCAAGACTTCTCCCGATTCGTCAGGATTTATAACGATCTGGGTATATAAAAGTGTTCGTCGGGATAAATCGTGTTAGCGTCGTCATAAATCGTAGTGCATTCCTGGTGTATCTTGCATTGTCGTGAGTAGTCGTCGTGATATCGTAGTAGATCGTACGACAGTCGCAACGGAATCGTAGAGGCGTCGTAGATGATCTTGTCTCGTCGTAGCTCAATCGTGGTAGAATTCAGTCACGATTGGCCACGATTACCACGACGACGGCTCACGACTGAGCTTCGATTTCTCTACGACCGCTCTACGATTTGAAAAATGATGCCGACTCGTCACGAATGTTTTGAACATGTCCAAAACAGTCGTGGTCACTCCCGAACTATCACGATCAACCACGATTCCTCAAGATCTCTGCCGACTTCCCTACGACGTTGTTCACGATTTACCACGATTTATAAAATCGTGGTGAGTCGTGGCCAAAATCGTGACAGTGTAAGAGCCCATTTGTCGTGGACAGTCGTGGACAATCGTGGTGAAAGTCGTGACAGTGTAAGAGGGGCTTAAAGCTGCACGACGCTGTAAAATCAGCCAGCAGGCTTTGGCACATGGTCTTACCATCGAACAGTTGGAAAACAAAAATATCAATTTCTCCTCGTCTGATAAAATGTTAAAATTCGGACGGACTCCAAGTGCTTTTATGAACAAGATATCTCTTATAGATTCATATGCTTCGCACTTAAGAATGACATGCATCTCGTTTTCTACATGTTCCCTGCAGAATGGACACAGGCGTTCATTAATCGGTAGCCCCTCGTATCGACCCGTTTCTAATCGCAAGGGCGCCACGCCGCTTCGAAATTTTGCAAATGCTGAGCGATGATACGTAGACATTATAATCTGACAATAATATTCAGTTTCAAATGTACGCTTAAACAACTTATACGTGCGTAGTTTGTTGCCTCCGTGACCAGAACGACTATTTTCGCTGTTAATTTGTACTTGCCACCGCTCGACGTACGTATTCATCATACTTTCAGATAAAATTCTGTACATGTACTGGCTACTGACTCTTCGGTCCATATTGGTAAAATCTATACAATTAAAGTTTGAAAAGTGCGTTGATATTCTAAAATACCAATTT
Organism: Lucinisca nassula; assembly: GCA_963580285.1. NCBI lineage: Eukaryota > Metazoa > Mollusca > Bivalvia > Lucinida > Lucinidae > Lucinisca > Lucinisca nassula. Next base: position 94,959,828 of record OY757014.1, read on the forward strand.
TGACATCGCGCACCACTCTTGTCTTTACAAAAGGTAAATATACGTTTATTTATTCGGTGGTCAGGCATATTGCGGAATCGCGCCCATTGGTTACATACGCACTTATACTGTTTAATGAAAGTTGGGGTCCAGCCCATATCTCCAGCAACCGCGGATGATGGTGTATATTTGCCGGTTCCTAAAAAGTACCGCTGTGCTTTTAGCTGCACTGCGTCTATACAGGAAAATTGACGAGTACCCCAAACGGCTGCCCCATATGATATAACTGACCACACCATCGTGTCGAATAGCTTGCTATAGACATGATAGGGCATTCCACCCAAGACCTTACTTTTGGCTATTAACAATCCCAATGCTCTGTTCGCCGATTGTGCAACGACTTTAGCCGTAATATTCCAGTCCAAGTGCTCTTGGATAGTGATACCTAAGTATACATATCTATCAACTAGTTCTATATTCGAGTTCGAACAGCTGAAATTGAAGTCAGTACGAGGTGTAGACATCGGTCTATAATGGACGACATTAGTTTTGGAGTTATTAACTGACATATGATTCTCATCACACCAAGAAGATAACACATTAAGCATTACCTGTAAATCGGTTTCATTTTCTGCTAACAACACTATGGGTCGTGGATTTCTTTTACTTTAAATGGGCCGTGGATTTCTTTTACTTTAATTGGGTCGTGGATTTCTTTTACTTTAAATGGATCGTGGATTTCTTTTACTTTAATTGGGTCGTGGATTTCTTTTACTTTAAATGGGTCGTGGATTTATTTTACTTTAATTGGGCCCTGGATTTCTTTTACTTTAAATGGGTCGTGGATTTCTTTTACTTTAAATGGGTCGTGGATTTCTTTTTCTTTAGATGGGTCGTGGATTTCTTTTACTTTAATTGGGCCGTGGATTTCTTTTACTTTAAATGGATCGTGGATTTCTTTTACTTTAAACTTGGTCGTGGATTTCTTTTACTTTAAATAGGTCGTGGATTTATTTTACTTTAAATGGGTCGTGCATTTCTTTTACTTTAAATGGGCCGTGGATTTCTTTTACTTTAAATGGATCGTGGATTTCTTTTACTTTAAATGGATCGTGGATTTCTTTTACTTTAATTGGGTCGTGGATTTCTTTTAATTTAAATGGGTCGTGGATTTCTTTTACTTTAAATGGGTCGTGGATTTCTTTTACTTTAAATGGGTCGTGGATTTCTTTTACTTTAAAGACGGCCGTGGATTTCTTTTACTTTAATTGTGTCGTGGATTTCTTTTACTTTAATTAGGTCGTGGATTTCTTTTACTTTAATTGTGCCCTGGATTTCTTTTACTTTAAATGGGTCGTGGATTTCTTTAACTTTAAATGGGTCGTGGATTTCTTTTACTTTAGATGGGTCGTGGATTTCTTTTAATTTAATTGGGCCGTGGATTTCTTTTAATTTAAATGGGTCGTGGATTTCTTTTACTTTAAATGGGTCGTGGATTTCTTTTACTTTAAATAGGTCGTGGATTTCTTTTACTTTAAATGGGTCGTGCATTTCTTTTACTTTAAATGGGCCGTGGATTTCTTTTACTTTAATTGGGTCGTGGATTTCTTTTACTTTAAATGGATCGTGGATTTCTTTTACTTTAAATGGATCTCGGATTTCTTTTACTTTAATTGGGTCGTGGATTTCTTTTACTTTAAATGGGTCGTGGATTTCTTTTGCTTTAAATGGGTCGTGGATTTCTTTTACTTTAATTGGGCCGTGGATTTCTTTTAATTTAAATGGGTCGTGGATTTCTTTTCCTTTAAATGGGTCGTGGATTTCTTTTACTTTAAATAGGTCGTGGATTTCTTTTACTTTAAATGGGTCGTGCATTTCTTTTACTTTAAATGGGCCGTGGATTTCTTTTACTTTAAATGGGTCGTGGATTTCTTTTACTTTAAATGGATCGTGGATTTCTTTTACTTTAAATGGATCGTGGATTTCTTTTACTTTAATTGGGTCGTGGATTTCTTTTACTTTAAATGGGTCGTGGATTTCTTTTACTTTAAATGGGTCGTGGATTTCTTTTACTTTAAATGGGTCGTGGATTTCTTTTACTTTAATTTGGCCGTGGATTTCTTTTACTTTAAATGGATCGTGGATTTCTTTTACTTTAAATGGGCCGTGGATTTCTTTTACTTTAAATGGGTCGTGGATTTCTTTTACTTTAAATGGGTCGTGGATTTCTTTTACTTTAAATGGGTCGTGGATTTCTTTTACTTTAATTGGTCAGTGGATTTCTTTTACTTTAAATGGATCGTGGATTTCTCTTACTTTAAATGGGCCGTGGATTTCTTTTAACTTTAAATGGGTCGTGATTCCTTTTACTTTAAATGGGCCGTGGATTTCTTTTACTTTAAACTTGGTCGTGGATTTCTTTTACTTAAAATGGGCCGTCGATTTCTTTTACTTTAAATGGGTCGTGGATTCCTTTTACTTTAAATGGGTCGAGGATTTCTTTTACTTTAAATGGATCGTGGATTTCTTTTACTTTAAATGGGTCGTGGATTTCTTTTACTTTAAATGGGTCGTGGATTTCTTTCACTTTAAATGGGGAGTTAATATAGACTGGTATTATGAACAAAAATAACAATTTTAAATGACACCAATTGAAAAGAAAAATTACTTTTTCACCATCACGAAATCACGCCTATATAAGTTTGACCCCCTTGAACAACACTTTTATATAGTAAAACTGGGGTAATCAGGGGTAAACCTAATTTTTCTTATTTCTGCTCTAAAATATAGGTTGTGGGTACTCGTTAGAACCGCCTCGATGAGGCGGTTCTAACGAGTGCCCACAATCTATATTTGGAGCAATAATAAGTAAAATATACAATTTTTCATCATAAAATCTTCATTTTTTTCCGCGCAAAAATTTACTATGTATTTGTATAGGCGTGTTTTCGTAATGGCTTTATTGAATGTTTGATCCACTATTTCAGGGTATGGTGATAGCACAAGTAATCTCCCTTTGTACCTCGACAACAGAATGAAAGACAAGCTTGCACAATGCTTTGTATCCTATGATGGATGGAACGGCGCTATGAATGCTACGTATGTCATACAACACAGTAAGTATAGCTGGAGTAAAGAAGATAATTAAGGGATAAGTATTCTTAATTTTTTGTCAGAAACGTATTTTGTGGATACTTGTTAGTATCGCCTCAATGCTTAACACGGGTTGGACTGTACATGTACCAAAGGAATCTCACTCTGGTCCTGTCTTAAGTTTTTTCTTTTTCTTTTTGGTTTTGGTTTTATGGCCCTTTCAAGATTATTTCGTTAATCAGAGGTGGACGAAACAAGAGTACCTGGTAAACAAGAGCACCGCAAGCGGGTGCCAATGCTCGGTTGCTTTTACTTTTAGAAAACAAAAATTCTATGTCGAAGAAGGGGCATAACTGTGCCGAAATTATTTTGAGGGTTACCTCACCTATTAGTATGAGTTCCCCTTTTCATAATGAACAACTAGGCAAAAATTCAAGTAAATATGTTCAGTAATGACAGAGATATTACAAAAGTTTTTCTAAGTCGAACCAGAATTAAACTAGCAATATATCACAAAAGTATTGCAGTTATGGCCATCACAAGATTATACTTCAGGAGAGATAACAAAAAAACCAGGGTACTCAGAACTGTGGTTCTTGCGCATGACATGCCTGCTTAAACTCATGCATTTCTGTACAAAGTACCATCAATATGTCTCAAAGGGTGTTGGAGATCACAAGCTGGTCATACTGTTATATTGGAATGGTAGATAACTCAAATATTTAGCACCCAGAATTGTGGTTCTTCTGCATGAAGCGCCATCCCAACTTTGTATACAATTGTGCCAAGTACCATCAATATATCTCAAAGGATATTGGAGTTATGGCCATCAAAAGATTATATTGTCAGGGGAGATAATTAAAAAACCAGGGCACCCAGAGTTGTAGTTCTTGCATGTGACACACCTGCTTAACCTCATGTACAACTGTACCAAGTACCAACAATATATCTCAAAGAGTATTGGAGATGTGGCAATCACAAGGTAGTGATTCTATATTATTGGAAGGGGAGATAACTCAAAACCATGACACCCAGAGTTGTGGTTCTTGTACATGACACACTGTCTCGGCGTTGTGAACAACTGTGCCAGGTATCATCAATATATCTTAAAGGGTATTGGAGTTATGGCCATCACAAGGTAATCACTCTATTTTATTGGAAGGGGAGTTAACTCAAAAACCAAGGCAGCCAGAGTTGTGGTTCTTGTGCATGACACACCGTCTCGGCCTTGTGAACAACTGTCCCAGGTATCATCAATATATCTTAAAGGGTATTGGAGTTATGGCCATCACAAGGTAGTCACTCTATTTTATTGGAAGGGGAGATAACTTAAAAACCATGGCAGCCAGAGTTGTGGTTCTTGTGCATGACACACCGTCTCGGCCTTGTGATTAACTGTGCCAGGTATCATCAATATATCTTAAAGAGTATTGGAGTTATGGCCATCACAAGGTAGTCACTCTATTTTATTGGAAGGGGAGATAACTCAAAAACCATGGCAGCCAGGGTTGTGATTCTTGTGCATGACACGCTGTCTCAGCCTTGTGAACAACTGTGCCAGGTACCATCAATATATCTCAAAGGGTATTGTAGTTATGGCCATCACAAAGTAGTCAGTCTATTTTATTAAAAGGGGAGATAACTAAAAAAGTATGTCATCCAGAGTTCTGGTTCTTGTGCATGACACGCCGTCTCAGCCTTGTGAACAATTGTGCCAAGAACTATCAATGAATCTCGAAGGGTATAGGAGTTATGGCCATCACAAGGTTGCGTCTACGGACGGACGGACGGACGGACGGACGGACGCCAGGCTGATCGCTATATCCCCCGAACCTATTCGGTCGGGGGATAAAAAGGGGCATAACTGTGCAAAAAATATTTTGAGGGTTACCTCACCTATTGGTATAAGTTCCCCTTTTCATAATGAACAACTAGTTCGAGTTTCAAGTAAATATGTTCAGTAATGACAGAGATATTACAAAATGTCCAAGTTTTTGCACGACGACGACGCAGACGACGACACCAGAGCTATGACAATACCTCGTCGTTTTCTTCGAAAACAGCCGAGCTAAAAACCACCATGACCTTCCGTTGCAGAACTAACATGTGACCCGAGTGAGAGATCTAATGATTAAGAGGCAGCACTCTTACCAACTAGGCCACAGAGACCCTCGGGGAATTTAGGAGCGATATCATTTGGGCTTTGGTCAAACTCATTAACAGTATGACGATAACACACCCGTGCGAATTGGTGCATTTTTAAAAGGTCTCAATAATGGCCATTTTTCTGATGAAAATTTGAGATATTTTTCTTATAAATACTGCAAACATAGGTTGTGGGTGCTCGTTAGAACCGCCTCATTGAGGCGGTTCTAACGAGTACCCACAACCTATGTCTTGGAGCAAGAATAAGAAAAATAATGAACACCCCCGTAAAGTCCAGTTTTCTCTATATAAAGTGGGGTTTATGGGGGTCTTCACGTGATAAGGATGGCATTCAGTGTTGATCCTGATGAGATGATTCATAATGACCCACGATACAAAATGCAGTTGCTAAAATTCTTCGATGTAATTTTTTCTTCACTTTTTATTTCAGATGGGACCCCCAGCCACGAAGTTTCTGGGTTACTTGTATCTGGCACACTGTTGATCCTGGCTATATTATTATAGTAGTTATGAATATTCATTATGATAACTCACCCGTACGAAGAAGTGCATTTTTCCCCATCTCCAAAATGGCTACTTTTCTGATGAAAGTCCTTGATATTTTTCATATAAATGTTCAAAACATAGGATGTACCCACAACCTATGTTTAGGAGCAGAAAGAAGAAAAATTATGAATACCACGTAAACCCCAGTTTTCTCTATATAAACTCGGACCCATCAATTAATGATGGGTTCGAGACATAAAGTGGGGTTTAGGGTTTTTTTTTCATTTCACGGACTTGTTCACGTGATGAACAATTTGGTCCATACAGCAAACAATTCATATGAAATGTCAAGCCTTATTTTCTCTGAAAAACTAGAGCTGCCGCCTAACGGGCGCCAATTATACCCCCGCTACCGACAAATTTTTACAAGTATTTGACCTTGAGGAAGGTCAACATAAAGGTCAAGGTCAGGTTTGTGTATATCAATCTTAAGTACTAGTGGCAAGGTGTGTGGTGTGTGAATATTATAGAAATCGGTCAAAGAATAAGGAAGTTATGAGCAATGTTAAAGTTTTTTGTAACGGACCGACGACAGACGATTTGTAACGGACCGACGACAGGAGACGACAAGCTGACTCCTATATACGCCCTTCAAACTTCGTTTGCGGGGGTATAATAAATAAGAAAAATATATGAAAATGCCATCTGCATTAATAAGGATTGGCATAATAAAGCTAGAAAAAATTATCATAAATTTTCGTTTTCAGAGCCGTGAAAAGGATTACATGTGTTATGTCACATGGGTGCCATCCAAATGTATAGGTTTTGTTTGTTTGAATTGGGGTTTAACATCCCCATCAACACTATTTAGGTCATTTTGGAGACCTTGCTTCCAAAAGTGTGCGACTTCTAACGGATATTGAGGTGAAATGACAACTCAAGCCCTGCCACCGAATGAAACCAGAAGGCTTATATGCATTTGACGATCTAACTCACACCGCTTTGCCTGGGCAGGCTTAGTCCTTCGAAGCGGTTTACAAGTACTCTTGTGTGGTCAGATTCAGTTCTGCGTGGAAGCATCATGCAGCCCAATCTATTTCTCCAAGCCACGGTGAGCGGGGGCGACCTAATGTATAGGTGGGCAAAAACTATGGCACACAGATAAACTCACTTTTTATGAAACCCAATCACGGCTTGAACCCATAGGAGTTACTGGCCTTTAGGTCCATGTGCTTATCCACTTATCAATAACTTTTCCAGTTTGAGAATTGCCTCATTCTTATCATGTTAACCCTAATCCTGCTGCATAAATTAATTTAGCCACACCCTTTTCTGACTACCCACCAATCAATTTACTTGATATATTTGTTCAATTCACAAACTGCATGACTACCAGTGTAGATCCTGATATTAGATGGCTTCTTCACCTGATCTGGATCTACACTGTTTACAAAGGTATGGGTTGCCATGAACAGCAGTTTAATGCACCGTATTTGTCCCATTTCTTTACCTACAACTAAGACACTCATCAGACCAATACAGCCCCCGCCCATCGGGGCTTGAAGAAATATATGGGCTGCATGATGCTTCCAGGCAGAGCTGAATCCGGCCCACACACTAGTACTGGTAAACGGCTCAGAGGATCTAAGCCTGCCCAGGAACCCATGCTAATAAACCCTATTGGTTTCATTGGGTGACAGGGCTTGAGTTGTCATTTCATATCAATGTCGGGTAAAAGTCCCACAAAATTGGAAGCAACGTCTCCAAAATGACCTTTTCATCAGACCATGCATTTAAGCTCATGCTGGACAATCATATTTGCCAATAACCTTTTTATGAATGAATGGGTTTATCAGCCTGTTATTCAAAGCTGCTTAATGTATTTCTTAGTGGTCAATTTTAACTATTAAAAGTACAAGAATCGGTTAAAAGAATCTAATTATACATCTATTATTGTTTTGATAAAAAAAAAGTAGCAATAAGTCAACTCTTAACCTTTACCCTGCTGTAGGCGACAAGCCCTATCTTTGCAAACAGTGTAGATCCAGATCAGATGGCTTCTGAAGAAGCCATCTGATCAGGATCTACACAGTTTGACATTCAGTTTATGAATATGTAGAAATAAGCTGCATCAAGTAATCTGATTGGTTCAAAGTCAGAAATGGGTATGGCTTAATTGAATTTTCAGCAGGTTAAAGGTTAAAGGACAGAATTTGCTCCTCGGGAGCAAGTTCTTTCCTTTAAGAGCAGACCCCTTATTTCGTGGGACTGAGTTTATAGAAAACCAAAAGTTGTCTCCGTTTGAAAATTGGCGGAAAATCTGCCAGGCGTGTCCATAGCCCTTAAGTTATTAAATATTTAACAATATGTTAACTAACAACTTCGTTACCTTTCAACAACTTTAAGCCCTGGTGTATACATACCAATTTTTGAAAGGGAGATAACTTGTGAGTGCCTGAGACAAATTTAGCTAATTTTGAAAGCATCACCTTCTTGAAAGAGTATTAATTAACCTTAAAGGTTATTTATCACTGTATTGAAATCATTGAGAACTAAAAGCACATTGCTGCAGGAAATTGAAATCTGAAAACTGGATCAGATTATCATTGTTAGTTTCTGAAATATTGCAATTTTGATTCTGAAATATTTCAAAATGGGAGAACAACTCCAAACTGTCTCATTAATATTCATTAAGTATTTTATGATGTCATAGCTGCAATTATTTGAACTTTTTAACAATCAAAATATCTGGTGTTTTATAATCATCAGAAATAATTTAAGGACCTGTCTATATTGATTTAATTGATCTCAATCAAACTTCAAAAACAATTTCCTCTTATTTCAAATGTAAAGTCTATAAATATTAATTTTAAATAATTTATTTAAATAATTTAAATTTCAGATCACATGTTTGTATGTAGATTAAATGACAGTTAGTGTTAAGTTATGTGTTTAGGGGACATTCAAAAAGAATTTTCATTAACCTAGCTAAAGAAATTATAAGTGAATTGTTAGTTTTAAACAGTTTAAAATTTCATTTAAAACATAAATAAATGTCTTTATTCGGAAATGAAATTTCAAATTTATATCCCAAGTTATTAATAAGATGCAGAGTGATCAGTGGGCATCAAGAAAAATTATATAAAAATATTATAGAAAAAAAATTATGTCAGTTTTAAAGTTGATTTAAAAAGTTAAAATCCACTATGCAGTCACAAAATATTGCATTGTGGGTCTAAAGCAACCTAAATTCAAAGGAGTTTACACTTAGAGGAAACTATGTTGGTATGAGATATAAATGAGCATAACTTTCGAACGAATGGGAATTTTTTCACGTGGTTTTCAGTAAAATGGTCCTCTTTATGCCTCCTCTCAGTGTACTTAATACTAAAAATATGTAAATTTACGTGATAAATGACCATTATATATTCTGATTACTTTTGGGTTGATTGTCAGTAGACCCAAAGTTACAAAGCATAGTAACTTTAGGTTATTGATGTCCATGTGACTATCACTGACTTGTACAAAATCCAGGTAACAGTTATTTATAGCAGTACTATTCTTGTCATCATTACGAAAACACGCCTATACAAATACATTGTAAACTTAACCGCCCAAAAATGAAAGTTTTATGATGAAAAATTGTGATATTTTTCTTATTTCTGCTCAAAACATAGCTTGTGGGTACTCGTTAGAACTGCCTCATTGAGGCGGATCTAGATGAGGCAGTTCTAACGAGTACCCACTATCTATATTTTAGAGCTGAAATAAGAAAAATAAGGTGTAAACCCCCAAAAAACATGTGATAAAATATTGTGACAAAGTCTATGAAAGATCAGGTAGAAATCTGTTTGGTATATAAAAATTCTAATGAAGTTTTAAATAAATTGAAATCCAGCCTTTTTCGTGCTTCTAGTCTGTCAACTTATGATTGTTCCACCCTTTACACTACACTTCCTCATTATCTTATTAAAGAAAAACTTAATGATTTAATTGAATGGACATTTCGTTGGGAGGACTCCCTCTGTCTTGCATGTTTTTTTCGCTTCTGAAGAGCATAAAAATTATACTTTATGGTCATGTCAGAAAGTGTGTGAAGCTCTCGCCTTTCTACTTGACAATATTTACATAAGATTTGGTACTAAGTTAATTAGACAAGTTGTGGGTACTAAATGCGCACCCATTGTGGCTGATCTGTTTTTTGAGAGAGACTTCGTGAAGTCCCTTTCTACTGAAAACCAGTCTGAAATCATTGAAGCTTTTAGCTGGACTTCTAGATATTTGGATGATTTATTGGGTATTGACAATACCTATTTTGATGATTTGATCAGTCAAATTTACCCCCCGGGGCTTCAGTTACATAAACCAAATTCTGCTGACACTGAGGCCCCATTTTTGGATTTAAACTCCAGATTAATGGATTGTATTTAATATTCCAAGAAACTATTGCTTTAGACAGACAAATAGAGAATATTGTATTTAGAATACCAAGAACTAATTGATGTCGAAATTTGTTAGAATCTCCTCGCCAAGGCAATTCTAACATATGTCCACAACATTCATTTAGGAAAAACGCCCTTTTTTAGTTATTCTAATGCACTTGCGTATGTAACGCGACGTCCGATTGGATAACGTCAAAATTTTGTGACAGTATATTCTGCGATATACGGCTGGAAACCCCGAATTCATCATGTAATATGGCCTATTTGGTTTTTTGCAGCTCACATCGCTTGCTGCTTTGGGCAAAATAGTACAACTTTTAACAAAACAGTCAAAAAAGTGCATTAAAATGGGGATAACTGTATTGAAAATTGTCATTTGGGGAGGTAAATCGTCAAGTTTTATGGCAGCAAATTCCATGTTATGGCCCCGCTGATGCATCGCCATAAAACGAAATTTCCGACCATAAAACTACCAATTTACCTCCCCAAATGACAATTTTGAATACCATCAAGAACACCTATATAATTTTGACCCCCTCGAACCCCACTTTTATTTAGTAAAATTGGGGTTTGTAGGGGTAAACCTTATTTTTCTTATTTCTACTCTAAGATATAGATTGTGGGTACTCGTTAGAACCGCCTCATCGAGGCGGTTCTAAAGAGTACCTACAATCTATATTTTGAGCTGAAATAAGAAAAATATCACAATTTCTCATCTAAAATTTTCATTTTTCGGCGATAAAGGTGGCAATGTATTTGTATAGGCGTGTATTCGTAATGCAGTTATCCCCTAATTATACAACACCGTATTTGTATACTTTACAGTGGCAAATCTGTTACTGTGGCAAATGATTAGGGAACAAATAATATCATTTTAACCCATTTCATGAGGGAAACCCCTAAAGGGGTACCTAGGCAAACATTGCCGGCTCAGATCAGATGCCGCAGAATGCGGCGTCTGATCAGGGCCTGCACTATTTGCTAACAGAATTTTCCTTCAAAATTAGAATAAAAATGAAAAAATAGGCCTGACACCCCTTATATGACAAATGGACTTATCCAATAAATAGCAATGGAAGAGTCCACCAGTATACAAGTATACAATGGGATTATGAGGGTACTGTGTGCAAGCCTTTTTCTTTTAGCTTTTTCTGCCAATTTCCATGTTCTTCTCAGTAACATTGCTCAAGCCTGGACTGTGATAGTCATGGTAGATAAATGTAACATACATGTATAATGTATTTTCTTAAATATATTAAAAAACTCAATAGTTTTGCTTTATGTTAATTTCATAAACCCATTCAACCTAGGCAGTGTTTTGTTTGTTTGTTTGATTTGAGGTTTAACGTCCCCGTCAACACTGTAAAGGTCATTTTGGAGACAATGCTTCCAATTTTGTGGGACTTTTACCCTACATTGAGATGAAATGACATCTCAAGCCCTATCGCCAATGAAACCAATAGGGTTTATAAGTATCGGGCCGACTTGCACCGCTTTGCCTGTTTACCAGTACTTGTGTGCGGGTCGGTTTCAGCTCTGCGTGGAAGCATCATGTAGCCCGTATATTTCTTCAAGCCCTGATGGGCAGGGGCCGCCTAGGCAGTGTAGACCAGTATAGATATCATCATACCAATGCAAACCATTAGGATAACACATCCATGTGATTTTGTAGTTTTTTTCAAACCTCAATAAAGGTAATTTTTCTGATGAAAATTTGTGATATTTTTCTTATTTATACTCCAAACATAGGTTTTGGTTGCTTGTTAGAACCGGTGTAACAGTTTATCTTTACCCCCTGGGTAGCTTTACCCCCGGGGGTAAAGATATCCCAGGATATCTTTACCCCCACCCTGCATATCTTTACCCCAAAGGGTAAAGATATCCGGACTGGGATATCTTTACCCCCGGGGGTAAAGCTAAACTGGCCAGGAAATCTTTACCCCCACCCCAACTTTTGGGTATACACTATTTCTTAATGCCCAATTTCTTCTTATATGTAAGTGATGCAAAAAAAAAAAAAACAAGCATAATTAAACCATACAGCTTGCAAGAATAATTTTTTCACATCTTATACCATTGCTCATGGGTGGGGTTGAAGATTTCCTGACTGGGATAGGGTGACCCCCATCCCCGCCCCCCCCCCCCCCACCCCACCCACCCCCCCCCCCCACCCACACACACACACACACAAAAATCAAGACTTTGGAAAACCCAGACAAGCACACTTCTCAACAATGGAAGGTACTAATGATGTCGAATGGTCTATGGTTGACATAACATTACCACAAGCTAGCTTGCATGAATCAGGATTTCACATCTCTACCATTGCTCATGGGTGGGGATAAAGATATCCCGGCCGGGATACCTTCAACCCCGGGGGTAAAGATATCCAAGCCGGGATATCTTTACCCCCGCCTTTCCACTCACCACCACCACCCATTTCACAGCTGACAGGGATAATGCAAGATTATGAAAGATTGTCATAAGGGACATTTTGAATAAGAAAATATACAGAAAAGAAGTGAATAAATAGGCATTTGCCTCTATAATATGGTCATATTTCTTACTAAGGGTAATTCTATTAGTCTGAGTCATGATTGAAACGAAAAATGTTGAAATGAAAAATCGAGTAAACTATCTTGCTTCTCTTACATATAAGAAGAAATTGGGATTTAAGAAAAGAGTTTATACCCAAAAGTTGGGGTGGGGGTAAAGATATCCTGGCCAGTTTAGCTTTACCCCCGGGGGTAAAGATATATCTTTACCCCCGGGGGTAAAGATATCCAGGGTGGGGGTAAAGATATCCCGGGATATCCTTACCCCCGGGGGTAAAGCTACCCCTGAGTAGCTTTACCCCCGGGGGTAAAGCTACCCAGGGGTCAAGATAAACTGGGACACCGGTTCTAACAAGTACCCAAAACCTTTGTCTTGGAGAACAGAAATAAGGAGAATAATGTTTACCACCGTAAACCCTTTTTCTCTATATAAAGTGGGGTTTAGAGGGGTCATGACATCATGTCAACAAGTCCATTATATAGAGAAAACTGGGGGTTTATGGGGGTATACATTGTTTTTCTTATTTCTGCTCCAAGATTTAGGTACTTAGAATCGCCTCAATGATAAAATGCTGGTCAATGCTTGCATTATAGTTGTCATTCCTAGATGCAAGTTTGTACCAATTATCATTAATGAAGCTCTTATAGTTCCTGTCAGAGTAATAAACTTGGCCATGCATTTGGGTAAACTCTAGGGTGATCCAAAATGCTCTAAAAGTCAGTGAACCATGGAATGTATGGATGCTTTTATTGAAATTGCCATCCCAAGATGAAAGCTTGTACCCAGCATCATGAATGAGCCTCTTATAGTTCTTTAAAAATGGACTCTTACATTAGGGTGAATGCAAACATTTACAAAGTCAGTGAACCATGAAAGGTAGGTCAAGATCAAATGTGGATAGTTGCACTGAAGTTGCCATCCCAAGATGAACGTTTTTACCCAGTATCCTGAATGAGCCTCTTAAAGTTCTTCAGAAAGAAATGCGTCTTACATTAGGGTTGAACGCTAGGGTGAACACAAATGTTTACAAAGTCAGTGAACCATGAAATGTAGGTCAAGCTTTAAAAACTTTAAATATGTTCTTGAGAAATGAACTCTTAGATTAGGGTGAATGCTAGGGTGAAGATAATTGTTGATGGACAAACAAACAGAAAACTGGACTCCTATATCGCACAAATGCTTGAAGCAGGCGCGACAGTTTCTTCATGCTGAATGTATTCTAAATAAGTTTGTGTACATTTAAGAAATGAATTTTATTTTCTGTTGTTCACAAAAGTATGAATGCAGTGGGGTTCATGTAAACTTTGCTAGAGACTCACTGTGGTTCTAACTTTCATGAAAAGCAGAAAAATTAAGATTATTTTTAGATTTACATTATATGCCCCTCATCACTAGGCAAAAAATGTGTACAGGGCAAACTTTTAAAGCTTAAAAACATTTACACACTGTTTTTCTACAAAGAGTGGAACAGCTTTGACGTCACCAACACCCATAGAGAACCAGGATTTAGATTGACGTGACTTGACGTCACTGGAAATCATGTGACCTGATGCGTTCATGGAATTTGAACTGCATTGTTTTCTATAGGCTTATATTAGACTTACACTGGAGCTGTAAATTTGAGATTTTGAAGACCCCTTTATTATTACGAAAACACAACGCTGTGGTGTTGTGAATTCTTTCCTTGCTCCAAAAGTGGTTCTGGAGGTTTCACTGACCGTTCTAAGGTGGTTCTTCTGTCGCGGTTTATTTTTGTTATGGTTTGTCTTTGAGTCTGTGTATCACTTATACATGTATTTTTTGTTAGCAATTGGCCATTTTGTGGGAAAGTGACTATCCTTTTGGCTTTCCCCTGTTGGTGTTTCCATTAGGGTCTAGTTATTTCATGTTTGCATTTCTTTCCCTTTGGTGTCTCTGATGGGAGATGTGGGTTAATTGTATTGATTCCTGATCATTGCCTTCACTTCTATTTTGAATATTTTCATTGTGGGTACTTGTTAGAACCAGCTCAATGAGTTAGTTCTGACAAGTACCCACAATCTATGTTTTTCAGTAAACATAAGAAAAATGATGAATACCACTGTAAACCCCATTTTTCCATCAATAAAGTGGGGTTTACAGGTGTGTCAATTTCACCGTGTGAATTTCACAGACTTGTCAATGTGATGGCTTGTCAAGAATAATTTGACATTTCTAAGATGTTAAGGTTGCAAGGATAACCATAAAACAAAACATTTTTTTTATTTTATTTATTTTTTTTTTTAGTATTTTATTACTTCAACAAAAATCATTTTAACCCTTATCTTGCTGAATATTCATTTAAGCCACACCCATTTCTGTATATCAACCAATCAGATTACTTGATGTAATTTATTGCTACAAATTCATAAACTGAATGCCAAACAGTGTAGATCCTGATCAGATGGCTTCTTCAGAAGCCATCTGATCTGGATCTACACTGTTTGCAAAGATAGGGGTTGTTGTGAACAGCAAGATAAGGGTTAAAGTGATAGAACATCAGCAAAGTGCTGTAAGCAGTGGTGTCACATACACTCTGTTATTCACATACCGGTACTATAACTAAGACAGACAAAATGTTTTTGTTGCATTGCTATGCAAAGTAATACATCCCGTGAACAAGTCCGTGGAATAAAGACCCCCTTAAACCCCACTTTATATAGAAAAAACCAGGGTTTAAGGGGGTAAACATTATTTTCCTTATTTCTGCTCCAAGACAATGGTTGTGGGTACTTGTTAGAACCGCCTCAAAGAGGCGGTTCTAACCAGCACCCATAACCTATGTTCTGAGTAAAAATAAGAAAAATATCACAAATTTTCATCAGAAAAGATACCTTTTATGAAGTTTGAAAAAATGCACTATATCACACGGATGTGTTATTATCGTAATGTATGTTGCATTGTAATGCAATGTATTGTGTTGTTATGGGTTTAACGACACATCAACCCTTGTGGGTCTTTTTGTGTCGTTTCCCAGAGAATGGGAGAAAAGAGATAGTAAATGAGATGAAAGTGAGGGACAGGGTAGGAGGACAAAAATTGAAGTGTACAAACAGAAGACATGAATACAAGTGTGAGTGCTTTGTTTGATTTTGTTTGATGTGGGGTTTAACGTCCCTGTCAACACTGTATATGTCATATTGGAGACGTTGCTTCCAATTTTGTGGGACTTTTACCCGACATTGAGATGAAATGACATCTCAAGCCCTGTTGCCCAATGAAACCAATAGGGTTTATAAGCATGGATGGACCTACTCGCACCGCTTTGCCTGAGCAGACTTTGATCCTCTAATCGGTTTATCAGTACTCGTTTGCGGTCAGTTTCAGCTCTGCATGGAAGCCTCATGCAGCCCACCTATTTCTTCAAGCCCCGTTGGACGGGTGCCGAATTCTAATGAGTACACACTGCATACATTTGCAGGATAAAAGACTAAAATCTCCTAAATTATCCCCACGTTTCTTATAGACAGGATTTCCCTAGGGCCTCAAGAATGTCTTCGACTCAGCCATGGTAAACGAGCCATCGGTGTTCGAGCCATCGAAGTTCTACTGTATACTTAACCCTTGTCCTGCTGATCCCGGATATGTCTTATCTTTCAAACAAAGCAGATCCAGATCAGATGGCTTCTGAAGAAGCCATCTGATCAGGATCTACATTGTTTGTCATTCAGTTTATGAATTTGTTGCAATAATTTGCATCAAGTAATCTGATTGGTTGATAATCGGTAGTGGGTGTGGCATATATGAATATTCAGCAGGACACAGGTTAAATTATTACCGATACACCTACTAACCTGGCACAATGAGTAACCCTCAATGGCTCAAACTACTGTCTCCAGCAAATTTTCATGGTTCCAAAGGTGTTCAAGCCACTGAAGTTCGATTGTAAATAACCATTTAAGAGGTCTTTGTTTGTTTGATTTGAGGTTTAACGTTCCCATCAATACTGTATACCGGTAGGCCATTTTGGAGACATTGCTTCCAATTTTGTGGGACTTTTACCAGACATTGAGATGAAATAACATCTCAAGCCCTGTCGCCCAATGAAACCAATAGGGTTTATAAGCATGGACGGACCGACTCGCACCGACTCACTTAGATTCTCTAAACGGTTTACCAGTACTCGTGCGCGGTCAGTTTAGTTTAAACATATTTATTTCATAAAGGTAGTGAATAATATGCATCCAAATGTAACACAAGCAATAATAGGATTAGAACGAAAGCACAAGTACTAATATAGTTCTTCTCCTGTGCGGTCAGTTTCAGCTCTGCATGGAAGCATCTAAGCTTACCTATAATGACCAGCTCAAAATGACCTTAAGTGTTGACTGGGATGAAAAAAAAACACCAAACAACCAAACACAAAGATAAAAGTTTGAGTATTCATTACATGACAGAACACCACAGACATAATAGGTTACCGCAAAAGTCCTAAAAATTCGGACACCACGGGGATCTGCTGTAATTCTCTTAAAATTTTAGGAAATTTGTTTTACGCTCCATTAAGGAGTCCAAAAAAGTGCCAACGGAACTGTAAACAGTGTAGACCTTGATCAGACTGCTCCTTCAGGAGCAGTCTGATCTGGTCTGCACTGTTTGCTTAGGTCCGTCTGTCCCAATACTGCACTGTCCCAATACTGCCGTATTTGCGTAGTCCCATCTGTCCTCAATACATAGGATCATTACAGTAATATTTGTTCAAAGAGCAAAAACAACCTACCACATGCATCTTGGTCTTTCTCTCGATCTTAAAGCTAACTGCAAAATATAATACCGGTAATTGTAATTACACCACAACCTCATTATAACGTGGTTCATTATAACACGGATTTGGATATAACACAGTTTTAAGATGAATCCCAAAACTGCATAGATTATATAATGGTCATTTTTTCTATATAATCCATACATTTTTATCTGGATATAATATGAATGTTTAACTAACACGGTTTCTGCTTTGGACCCCATTAATAGTGTTATAAAGAGGTTGTGGTGTAGCAGAAATAGTCAGACACCATAAGATTAACAGGACCCTGTCTTGAACATCCCTCTAAACACCATTTTATAACGGGAAATGTGGAGTTTACAGGGGAGTTCATTATTTTCCTTATTTTTGCTCAGAAACATAGACTGTGGGTACACATTAGAACCACCTCAGTGAGGCAGTTCTAACAAGCACCAACAACCTATGTTTAGACTAGAAATAAGAAAAATATTCATTTTTTCTGCTTACTAAAGTCACAAAAATAGTATTTCAGTGCTACAATTAAAAGTCTGGTCAAGCGACTGACTGAAAATTCTGGTCATTTAACCCATTTTGTACCGGAAATCCCAAAATGGGTACCCTGGCAAACAGTTCAGGCCCAGATCAGACGCTGTAGAACGCGGCGTCTGATCAGGGCCGCCACTGTTTGCTAAAAGTTCAGCCATTTTCCAAATCGATTTTGATGAGAACACAACCTGACACCCCTAAATTTGGAAATGAACTCCTGCTATATATAACGAGGAAGATTCCATTTGGTTTGAGGCTACACTGTTTGCTCAGCCTGACATTCTGAATAGGGTGTTGTAGAACAACCTCTTTTTAACACTACTGTTGGAATCCAAAGGAAAATCTATGTCAGTTAAACAAATTTGGTATACAGTCAACCTTCTTTATACCGGCATCCATTATAATGACAAAACTGGTTATAACGGCAATTTGAATTGACTGACTACTTAGCCAAAGGCATAGCCGTGGTTCCAAGCGGCGTGGGCATCCCTCGGGTTGGAAATGCACAAATCAAGTCCATGGTCATGAAAGGGTTTTGTAATGTAATACACCAAGTAACAAATGGTATAGATATTTATTAGACTAGCCTCACCAAGGCAATTCTAACAAATGTCTATAACGCCTTTTATTATCTATCATACTCCAAACTGGGATTCTTTAGAAAGGCAAATTTCGATATAAAACACAATAATAGGGAACAAATACTGTAGTCATAATGAGGGTCCTCTGTATATCGTCACGAAAATACGCCTATATAATTTTGACCCCCTTGCACCCCACTTTTATATAGTAAAACTGGGGTTTCCAGGGATATACCTTATTAGGGCCCCGCACTGAAAGTGTGGGTGCCCTATAGTAATCACTCTGTCCGTCCGTCTGTCTGTCTGTCCGTCTATCCGTCCACAAATTTTTACTCCTCTGATAGCGCTGCCGGGGCCCTAGTCAGTTTCACTGACAGCTCTAGTTTTTCTTATTTCTGCTTTAAAATATAGATTGTTGGTACTCGTTAGAACCGCCTCGATGAGGCGGTTCTAACGAGTGCCCACAATCTATATTTTGAGCAGAAATAAGAAACATATCACAATTTTTCATCTTAAAATTTTCATTTTTTCGGCGATAAAGGTGGCAATGTATTTGTATAGGCGTGTTTGCGTAATGTCCAAACAGAAATGTTTAGATTATATAGAAAGGCGACCATTTATGGTCATTTTTCTATATGATCTATACATTTTTGGGATCCATCTTCAAAACCAAAGCTAAAGCAAGAGTTACACCAAACGCTATGTCGCGCCTTGAGAAATGGACACTTACATTAGGGTGAAAGCTAGAGTGTTCGCAAATCTTGACGTCTTAACGGATGGAAAACCGGACTCCTATATCTGGGTCACATGATTTTTTAGTTGCACCTGCTTTAAGCATGGCGCAACTAAACAATTATGTGACCCAGCACCTAAGACACCTAACAAAATTAATTATTATCAATTTACACCATAACCTCTTTATAACACTATTGTTGATGTCTGAAGCAGAAATCATGTGAGTTAAGCATTTTCTATAATATAATGTATTCACCATATTTGCATTATTTGCTGGCTCCCAGCTTGCACATTGTCAATATTGGAAAAACAGGTAACCAGACGGTGAGACCCCACTGACTTTTCAAGGTCAGGGGGGTCTGGTTACCTGTTTTTCCAACACTGATACATACCTGCCAACTTTCACCCATTAGGAGTGAGTTTCACGATTTTGCCATGCATTTTGACCTCACGATCATGTTGCCAAAATAAGGCAAAAATCACAATTTTTCCACCTCCTCACCCTTGGTATTTTTATCAGCCATATTGTTTGTGGATAATCATTTGGAATATCTTGGATTTCTTCACCATCTATTTTAGAGTCGGAAAAACCCTGAGTATATTTTTAGCTGTATTGACTATTTTTAACCCAATGATAGATTACCCAGTACCCACAAACAAATGCAAGTTGCCAACAGTTTTCTATCTGTATGAGCATGAACAGGGATGCCCTTTGCTGATCTTTTCATGTAAGTATGTTTGAACAATTATTTAATCTCTCGCAGATGTAATGAAAGTAAATATTTACCTATGAATGAGCAATGTCACATATTTTCGTGACTACGAAAATCGTAGTTTTTATCTCTCAAACTAAGAATTCTACTGTTATTTGGTAATGAGTGTTTTAACACTTCAGAAACAATTGTTTTGCAAAATAAAGGCTGTTATAGTCAGACATTAAGCACTCCTTGCAATTGCATGAAAACTGTTTCTGAGTAAAAGAACCTAATTTCAGACAGATCATATATTCAGACAACCTTTAGTTATTGCAAATACCTTTAATTATTGAAGCTTAAGTATTATACCAGTGATATATTGGATAATACATAAAATGTAAACATCCAATTTTTCTGATTGTACTAGTGGACTGGAGTGTGTCTACTAGTTTGAAAAAAAAATCTCCCCCCATGGAAATTTGGGGGAAAATATTCACCGCGCTTTATTCCATCGAAAAATGCCGTGACAAGCAGAATCTCCCCCATGAAAAATTTGAAAAGTTGGCAGGTATGCTAATAACCTTCAAACTAGGAAACAGCAGATAATGCAAATAAGGTGAATACATCCTTGGGATCCATCCTTAACACCTTATCTTGCTGAATATTCATTTAAGCCACACCCATTTCTGTCTATCAACCAATCAAATTACTTGATGTAATTTATTGCTACAAATTCATAAACTGAATGCCAAACAGCATAGATCCTGATCAGAAGCCATCTGATCTGGATCTACACTGTTTCCAAAGATAGGGGTTGTCGAGAAAAGCAAGATAAGGGTTAAATCATGCTACATGTATATACAAAACTGTAATAATAAAGGGGATTATGTGTACTAATGATTACATGAATCCCAATTACTACTGTAACTAACAGTTTGAGACATACCAAAACACAATAAGAAACAATAGCACTTTTGCTAGGGTGAATAAATAACAAAATCAGCATCATTATATATATAGATTCACACTTAAATTATTTGTTCTTATTAACCCATTCAGTACCAGAAACTCCTAAAGGGTACCTTGGCAAACAGTGAAGGCCCAGATCAGATGCCGCAGAATGCGGTGTCTGATCAGGGCCTCCACTGTTTGCTAAAAGTTCAGTAATTTTCCAAATAAATTTTGATGAAAACACAACCTGACACCCCTAAATTTTGAAATGGACTCCTGCTATATAAAAGGAGGAAGATTCCATTTGGTACAAAAAGGGTTAATCAAGAAATTTTGCATTGGCCCAGTTACAAGTCCAAGATCTCCTTATTGGCCCGAGGCCAAAGGCCGAGGCCAATACTGCTTACCAAATTACTTGATTAATGACAATTTTATTTATTGACACATTTAAAAAACATAATTTTGATTTTTGACCTCCGATTTATATTGGTCGACCTGGTGCAATACAGCATTGTCAACTAATAATATAATGTTATTAATCAAGTAATTTTGTATTGTCCCAGCTACAGGTCCGAGGTCTGCCGGACATCACAACTGTTCGAAAATAACAGCTTTGGCACAGCAATCTCAATGGTAATGTACATAGCTGTCTGCCTTCTTCACTAAAACATACATTAGCCTTTCAAGCTCAAAGCTTGTCAAGCCCTGCTGCCACCAAAGTGTAACCATTCCCCTTAAATAACAGCTTTAAACATCTGAGCAGTGTTACTGATAAAGTTATTGTTATCTCCCTTGTTATCTAGGCCGGTAACATCTCATCATCACTGTCTACAATATCATCCTCCTCCACCTCTCCATCTATTGCTGACTTTCTTTTCTTGCATATTGCAATCACAAAACCAAGCAGAATAAACTGAAAAATAGAATCGTTCTATCCATAAACCATTCATCAAGCATAGTTTATAAAAACTAGAAAATGTGTTTGTGAAACACTATGCCCCCAACCATACGCTTGCCACTAATAGACACATAATTAAAAAAACATAATTAAAAAAGATATTTTGCTCACAAGGGTTCCCCATTGCCACAATGCGCAAATCCGAAAAGGGGCGTTACTCCGTTAAATATTTTTCGGAATTTCGTCAAAAGTTAATCATGTCATCTAGACCTTAGACCCAAACTGTTTACTAAATATCATGAGCCTAGCTCAAGTGGTTATCCAGATATCTTGCTCACAAGGTTTCCGCATAGCCACAATGCATAAGTCCGAAAAGGGGCGTAACTCTGCAAAGACAAGTCCGGCGAAAAAAAAAAAAATAAAATACATGTCCGCTTTTTTTTTCATGCACATTCCATATATGAAATTTCGAGATCCTAGCTCAAACCATTCTTGAGTTTCCTACCGGGTGAAAGCGTAACGGACAGATGGACAGACAGACAGGACAGAACCAATATGCCCCATCAACTTCTTCGAAGTTGGGACTGTCTACTAAATATCATGAGCCTAGCTGAAGCAGTTCTCCAGATATTTTGCCCCTCAAGCTTTCCCCATTGCCACAATGCATAAGTCCGAAAAGGGGCGTTACTCCATTAAATATTTTTGGAATTTCATCAAAAGTTAATCAGGTCATCTACACATTAGACCTAAACTCTCTACTAAATATCATGAGCCTAGCTCAAGCAGTTCTTCAGATATTTTGTTCACAAGGTTTAACCATAGTCACAATGCAAAAGTCCGAAAAGGGGCGTTACTCCGTTAAATATTTTCGGAATTTGGTCAAAAGTTAATCAGGTCATCTACACCTTAGAACCAAACTGTTTACTAAATATCATGAGCCTAGCTCAAGTGGTTCTCCAGATATCTTGCTCACAAGGTTTCCCCATAGCCACAATGCATAAGTCTGAAAAGGGGCATAAAACTGCAAAGACAAGCCCGGCGAAAAAAAATAATAAAATACATGTCTGCTTATTTTTCATGCACATTCCATATATGAAATTTCAAGATCCTAGCTCAAACCATTCTTGAGTTTCCCACAGGGCAAAAGCATAATGGACAGACAGACGGACAAGACAGAACCAATATGCTCCATCGACTTCTTCAATGTTGGGGGCATAAAAATCAGGTAATTGCTGATATTGTCAAGGGCCATTACTCCTGCATGAAACATTTTGGCATCCTTCTAAACATATGTTAATGTACAAGTACTTGATCATGTGATCAATTTATGTTCTGAATCAGACAGCACATATATCTGACAATTGAGTCCTACGCCTAGAACATGCTCAGAATATATGAATCTTACATGGGTTTGAGGGTGGATAGAAAAATCTGTCCCCAAAGGTCACTGTCAAGAATCACAAAGCTTGCCGAGTGATGAGTAATCTCGAGAGACAGATTTTTCTATCTACCCTTCACACCAATGTAAGATTCTTTTTCTTGCATATTTATTATTTCTGAGAGTGGATATTTAATAATGCAATCACATCAATTGTTGACTTCCACCATATTTTGATGATAATAATGTGGCATTCTTGATGTCAGTGTACTTGCAATGATGTCAAACTTACCTAGGTGACAATCTATTCAATCAGTGCACATCAAACACATTGCAACTATTTTATTACAATTCATTTTCATGTTTTAACGGGTAAGTATAAAACCCGGGAGTAACGGCTGGAAGCAGGGAGTAAAATCCGGGAGTAAATTTTGACAATCGAATAAAGGTACTAAACATTCACATATCTGGATGAAATTTGGACCAAATGTAGAATATAGACTTTTCTTTAAAATGCATATAAGTTTTAACGTTATTATCAATTAATTTTCAAGATATGAACCGAAATATACAACCATGTTGCAAAAGTTTCGCCCGGGAGTAACTTTTGCGGTATTGACGATGTCAAGCATTTTGCAAAATATGTTCATTCTTGGGTTTCTGCAAGAATAACTTTATGTAATATCAATTAAAACATATCAGAGATGTGAAAAATGCAAAAATAAAGTTGTAACATCGCCCCTTCTAGTAAATAATCGACCCAGGAGTGGGCCGGGAGTATTCTCAGGTTGAAATTGGCGTTTATTTGCCTTATTCTCAGCCTTATTGCTTATATCACCTACATTGTATTTCTTAAATGTTTGTCAGCAGAAAAGCTGAGATTCAGCATGGAGTACCAGTATTTTTTTACTTGTCATATCGGGACTCAACACACATCCAAACACCAAACCCATATCAGGCCCTGCTCCTGAGCCTATGATTTAAGACGTGCTTGATTTTGTGACCCGGGAACAATTATATGTGGCGCTATTTGTTTTATGGCCGTATAATGTAGAAAAGATGACACAAATTACCCCCACAGTCTGATCAGTGCCTTTGCTATTAGCTGTCAGGGTAGTACGACTACGTTTAATAAATGCAATGTATGTGATATGGGCAATAACGCAAATAAACGCCGATTTCAACCCAGAAATTACTCCCGGCCTACTCCCGGTTCAATTACTTACTTCACGGAGCGATGAAATAACTTTATTTTTTTATTTTTCTTATCATTGATATGTTTTTAATTGATAATACATAAACCTATTCTTGTAGCAATCCCAGACTGAACATATTTTGCAAAATGCTTGACATCGTCAATACCGCAAAAGTTACTCTCGGGCGAAAATTTTTCGACATGGTCATATATTTGGGTTCATATCTTGAAAAGTACTGGATTATAAATATAAATCTTATATGAATTTTAAAGAGGAGTCTATATTCTACTTTTGATCCAAATTTTATCTCAATATGTGAATGTTTAATACCTTTATTCGATTGTCAAAATTTACTGCCGGATTTTACTCCCGGCTCCCGGCCGTTACTCCCGGGTTTTATACTTTCCCTGTTTTAACCCATTTTGTACCGGAAACCCCAAAACGGGTAGTTGGCAAACAGTGCAGGCCCAGATAAGACTCCCCAGAACATGCATCTGATCAGGGCCTACACTGTTTGCAAAATTTTCAGCCAATTTCCAAACAGTTTTAGAAGAAAACATAACCTGACACCCCTAAATTTTGAAATGGACTGCTATATATAAGAAGGAAGATTCCATTTGGTACAAAAAGAGTTAATCTTTGCAAAAATTACGAAAAAGTCACATTTGCAAAATTAACTTGGTTTACAACTATATACAATAAAATGATTTTTTTTTTGTGTGGCCCTTTCAGGATTATTTAACTATTTACAGCCCTTTGTTAATCAGAGATGGGTAAAAAGCAGAGTACCAGAAGAACCTTCTGTTGCAGAACTTAGCATCTCACACGTGACCAGGGCGGGAATCGAATCACAGCTTTGATAGACATAATGATTTTGTGTCAGAATTCTTATCCAGTACGCCACAGAGGCCCATTACAATATTGGCAAACCCTTTCGACCCCAGAGTTTCTGACGTGGACTATTGCATCTTTCAATTTAGACACATCCATTTTATTAAACTGAGGGTTTAGTCTGTATCATCATTAACACAATGGCAAACAGTGTGTATTCAGATGGATATATAGAGGATATTTACTTTTTTGAGGTGGATACCAAAAATATTTCATCGAGTGTGTTGAAAACATCATAATTTTCACGAGTGCGAAGCACGAGTGAAAATTCGGATGTTTTAACACATGAGATGAAATACTTTTGGTATCCGCCGAAAAAAAGTTAATGTTCTTTTCATTTTATAATTTATTAGGACACTTACTGTAATTGATCGACCCGAGACAGTGACGCCACGATTATGATCTGACTACATGACGTCACAACTGTCAGTTTCAAAGCATAAACAAATCGCCATTTTGGATTCTGCATTTTTAGTTAAAAGAATGCATTTCAAGGTATGTTACAGAATGCTTTGTGCTTATTTGAAGTCCATTTTATTCTTGAAGGCTCTGAGTGACATGCACCAAGCCACTGTACTCGAGTATAATCGTTTCGTCGCGACCGGTTTTAAAAAAAAAATCACACTGATTTGAGCACAGATTTCCTGGCACAAACTCTACCTCAGCCATTCAGTGAACTGGTACGCCTTGTAGATTATTTGTTACAAAGACAGCTAAGCCTAAATTTGTGAGGGAACATTTAAATTGTGCCGAAGATGTGTGTCGGCAAAAGAGACAAGTTCAAAATCACAGCGCTGCTGTTGTCAGGTATTGCACCTGTTCACTCAATTTTAATGCCACTCGTAACCCTTCAAAATCTGTTCTAATGGCATAAGGAATTATTATTCTTGGTAAATAAAAGGAAAATTAACCTTTTTTGACCAGAACGTAAACAAAAAAGTAGTTCCGGCAAGCTACAGTGAAATGATATAAATGGTATCAATCACATGTGTAATGATACGATATCATTTCACTTGTGATTGATATCAATTTTATTTGTTTCAGATATGGATTGATCTCACTGCTAAGAATAAAATAAAGACTCTTTGTCTATTATCTGTACCAGTCTAAAGAACTACTAGAGCTATCACTAAAGGTGATGAATACCCCCACAAAAACTGCCTTGATAGTACAACAGCGGCATTTTGCAATTTTTTCACTTGAAAGGGGCCATAACTATGTCGAAAATTGACGAATTGTAGTGGAAATCGAACTTGACCTGTATTTTATGATGTTACATCAGTGTACCAAAAATTATAAAAATCGGTGCAGCGCTTGTTTAGTTATCGTTTGGAAACCAAGTCAACAGACCGACCTACCGACCGACCGACAGACCGACAAGCTCACTCCTATATACCCCCCCCCCAAATTTCATTTGTGGGGGTATAAAAAGGGTTAAATGTTAACCCAATTAATTTTGCCACATCCATTCCAGACTATCAGCCAATCAATTAACCAGATATGATGTATTCCTTGAAAGTTGCAATCTGAATGACAAACAGTGTAGATCCTGATCAGATGGCTTCTTCAGAAGCCATCTGATCAGGATCTACACTGTTTGCAAAGATAGGGTTGTCATGTTCATCAGGACAAGGTTAAACTGCTATAAACAAAGAATGACTAAAATTAGAAATCAGAAACTCAGCTATAAGTCACAACATGCCATATACATGTATACTGTAAGTCTACATACCAACAAGAAGGCCCATGTCCCCCAGTAATAAGCAGCTCCAAACACCCACATCTTGTAGAAAAATCTTGTCAGAAGCAGCGACATTCTGGTCAGAACACAGTCATCTGTAACAAAAAAGAATTCTGCATAAGGCTATGTTATGCCTTGAGAAATGGACTCTTACACTAGGGTGAAAGTTAGGGAGGTCGCAATGGCTTGACAAATGGCTGGAAAATCGAATTCCTATATCATGAAATGCTTAAGGGGAAAGGATACACCTTCAGGGGAGGCAACTCCTGCAAAAGTATTTTTATCTCCCATGTCAATAGGGGTCAACTCTTAAAGGAAAGAATTTGCTCCTGAGGAGGAGCAAATTCTTTCCTTTAGGAGTAGACCCCTTTCTTAGTGGGACAGGGCTTATAGAAAAGTGATGAGGAAGTCCCGAAAGTTGTCTCCCTTTGAAAAATGGCAGAAAAATCTGCCAGGTCTTCCCACTCCCCATAAAGCAGGCAAAAAACAAGCAGGTGAGCAAACTCATGAGATAAGAGCACTTATCACATACAAAAAAACGTGGGTACTGGAAACTAAGCTTACCCAGGCAAAGTGGTGTGAGTCAGATAAGACTTGCTGGTTTCATTGAGCAGCAGCCCTTGAGATGTCATTTCATGAGAGCACTATATTGGTAAACTGCTAATGTATAAGCCTGACCAGGAAAAATTGTCATTAGATGACCTGAACAGCTCAGCATTACCTGAATAGTGTTGACTGGGCTGTTGACTTAAGGGCAATGGATACACCCAACTCAAAAAAGGGCATCAAAAGTAAACAACAGTCAATACCGTAGGTACCAGAATTATAGTGATGCCCTGAATTCTTTCTTCCCCAGAAATATTCCTCAGTGGAATAGTCTTCCCTCCTCTGTGGTAAATGCCAAAACTGCAGAGGAGTTCAAAGCCCGCATGGTATTGATTGGGACCCAGAGGTGTGCGTTTAAGTACACCTCTGAAGGCAGATTGTAAATAGTTTTAAGAACTCATCCAGTGAGTTTGTTTTTGCTTAATTCTAAATTTAGCGCACCACCCAACTGAGGCAATGGCCAAGTATTACCGACTCAGTATATGAAGATAGATAGATAGATAGACAGTTTTTTTTTTCCACCAATTTTCAAAGGGAGACAACTTTTGAGACCTCCTGTTCACTTTTCTATTATTAATGTCCCACTGAAAAAGGGGTCTACTCTTAAAAGAAAGAATTTGCTCCTCAGGAGCAAATTCATTCCTTATAGAGGTTACCCCTATTGACGTGAGACAAAAATACTTTTACACAAGTTGCCTCCCCTGACAGTGTAATACACATTTTTTCCACACCATCACGGCCAGTTGAAAATCTACTTCAAGATTTAACAGGAATATAAGGGGTTATCAAGAAATTCAAATATGATGCTAATAGAGCATATATTGTGACATCATGAACTACAGTCAAACTTCAATGGCTCGAACACCTTTGGGACCTCAAAAATCTGTTCAAGACTGGGGTAGTTCGAGCCACTGAGATTTACTGCCAGGAGGCATAATGTGATACTTTTAAACATCCTTTTGGTGTTCTATAGTGAAAATGTATGCTGTGTGTACTCATTAGAATCGCCTCATCGAGGCGATTCTAATGAGTACACACAACATACATTTGCAAGATAAAAGACTAAATTCTCCTTAATTATCCCCCACTATTTCTTATGTAGAGGATTTCGCTAGGGGCTCAATAACATGTTCGACTCATCCATGGCAAACGAGCCATCGGTGTTCGAGTCATCGAAGTTCTACTGTATGTCATGTGACATAACTAAAGGTGTCATTGTTGATATTTTTTTTCTGTGTCACTTCATCAATTGTCAGCTTCGATAGCTCAATGGTTAGCGCATTCGACTTACGATCAAGAGGTTGTGGGTTTGAATCCGGCCACCAGAGGTGAAGTGTGTCCTTGGGCAAAACACACTATGACAATGCCCCACTCGACCCAGGTGTAAATGGGTAGCAGTGGTGTAAAAGTCACTGTCTCTCTAGCGCCCGTTATATCATCGGGAATGAGTGTTTGAGAGCGATTCAATAAGCTCGGAGCTTTCATCACAATCGAACTAAAATAAATTAGTATAAACTAATTGTTGAGATATTTTAAGGCCATACGGCCCCCACCCATCGGGCCTTGAAGAAATAGATGGGCTGCATGATGCTTCCACACAAGAGCTGAAACTGACCCGCACACGAGTACTGGTAAACCGCTTAGAGGGTCTAAGCCTGCCAATGCAAACCGGTGCGAGTCGGCCCGTCCATGCTTATAAACCCTATTGGTTTCATTGGGCGGCAGGGCTGGAGATGTCATTTCATCTCAGAGTTGGGTAAAAGTCCCACAAAATTGCAAGCAATGTCTCCAAAATGACCTATATAGTGTTGACGGGGATGTTAAACCTCACATCAAACAAACAAAATTTTAAGGCCATAAAGAGCATTGACACATCTTAGACGGCTGAATCTGAAACTTATAGTGACTGATCCAAATGGATTGTAGTTGCGTAATTATTTCATATATATCTAGGTTTTGGACATTTTATATTTTCAAATTGTTTTGCATGATCCTCTATAATTTTGAAGCCTCTGATTTGTCCTCTAAATGCAGCATTTCACAAAATTGTACATGTATGAATGTTTTTACAAAGTATGAGTCACATTTAGATACTATCTATGATCATTTTTGTGCTTAAAAGTCACTTAGCTTACAGGTTTAAATATGTTTCATTAGTTTTTATTGCTCAACCTTAAGCAGTAATAAGTTAAAATTATCTAAAAAAATCACAGTAATAACATTTTATGTTAAGTATTTTTTGCCAATAAGTATTTTATTGTAGTACACCATCCATAACTGACTGTTTTAACAATGACGTTGTCAACCCATGATACCTTTGACACCATGCTGACATCACAAATTTGTTGTATTTTTCTTGACATTGTTTTTGTCCAAATCTTAATATACCAGTATTACTTTATATCATAATAGAAAATGGCTGAAATACATCCAGAAATAAAGATCTGGTTGTGAAAAGAAATAAACTTTTCGATCACCCCTCATATATCTCAATACCAGTTCAATCAAAGTTTGTTGCATGTATCGACAACCCAAGTTCTATATGCTCACATAATCATGCCAATGGCAGGGCAGAAAAGGAGTGCATGTATATTTATACAAGAGGGCCCTGATGGCCCTGAATTGCTCACCTGATATCAAGATGTCACATAGCTTCTGAAATTCAGGTGAGCTTATAAGCAGGCATATGTATTCTTGAGAATGTATTTTTCTCAAAAAAAGAAAAACAAACAAAAAACAAGAACTGTCAGAGGATCTGACTATAGTCCCGCTATAGCACCATCAGTAAAGAACAAGTGGGCCATGATGGCCCTGGATTGATCACCTGATCCATATTGTATAAATGAAATGGTAGGTAATATATGGTGGAGTAGAGGGTTTGAGCAATTTTTGTTAGCCAAGGAGGTTTTTATAATTCTAGCCATCTTGTTCATCCAAGCACAAGGGGTTGAGCAATTCTGGATGAACATTCCTGTGACATCACGTGAACAAGTCCGTGAAATGAAGACCCACTAAACCCAACTTCATTTCGAGAAAATTTGGGTTTATGAGGGTATACATTATTTTTCTTATTTCTACTTCAAGACATAGGTTGTGGGTACACATTAGAACCAACTCAATGAGGCAGTTCTAACAAGCACCCACAACCTATGTTTTGAGACCTGATAAGAAAAATATCACAGATTTTCATCAGAAAAGTTGTGATTTTGGAGATCTGAAAAGTGCATTACGTCACACGGGTGTGTTATTGTAATGAAATTAAATCGAAATCCATCCACTGGTTAAGCAGAAGTTATCTAAAAGTTTCCTTTTTCATCCCACCAGAATTGTTTGAACAATTTTAATAGAGGGTCACCCAAGAAACATTCCTGTGCAATTATTTTGAAATCAATCCACTGGTTAAGGAGAAGTCATTTAAAGGTTTTTCTATTTTTAGCTCTGGAGGCCATCTTAGTCTTCCGAGCAGAACGCTTTGAGCTATTTTGGTATGAGCTCAACTTAGAAACATTCCTGGGATATTATTTCAAAAACCATCCACTGGTTAAGGAGCAGATGTCATTTAAAGGTTTTTGTATTTTTAGCTCTGGTGGCCATCTTTCGAAATCCATCCACTGGTTAAGGAGGAGAAGTCTTTTATAGGTTTTTCTATTTTTAGCTCTGTTGGCCATCTTGTTCATCCAAGCAGAACGGTCTGAGCAATTCTGGTAAAGGTCACTCAAGGAACATTCCTGTGACATTATATCAAAACCTATCCACTGGTTAAGGAGCAGAAGTCGTTAAATTTTTTCTCTATTTTTAGCCCTCTTGGCCATCTTGTTCATCCCAGCAGAGCAATTTGAGCAATTTTGGTAGAGGATTACCCAAGGAACATTCTTGTGCAGTTATTTCAAAATCCATCCAATAGTTAAGGAAGAGAAGTCTTTTAAAGATTTTTCTATTTTTAGCTCTGGTGGCCATCTTGTTCATCCGAGCGGGGCATTTTGAGCAATTGTGGAAGAGGGTCAACCAAGGAACATTCCTGTAAAATTATTTTGAAATCCATCCACTGGTTAAGGAGAAGAAATTATTTAAAGGTTTTTCTATTTTTAACTCTGGTTGCCATCTTGTTCATCCGAGCATAACGGTTTGAGTAATTTTGGTAGAGGGTCACCCAAGGAACCTTCCTGTGAAATTATTTCAAAATCCATGCATTGGTTAAGGAGGAGAAGTCGTTTAAAGGTTTTATCTAGTTTTAGCTCTGGTGGCAATCTTGTTCACCCAAGTTGAATGATTTGAGCAATTTTGGTAGAGGGTCACCCAGGGAACATTCCCAAAGAAATTATTTCAAAATCTGTCCAGCAGTTTTGGAGATGAAGTCGTTTAAAGCAAAAGTTGATGACGGACGGACGCATGCACAGACGACAGCCGGCGGAAAAAAGACCGATCACAATAGCTCACCTTGAGCACTTCATGCTTAGGTGAGCTAAAAATACAAGAAAAAAAATGTTTTCAGCTTTCAGCCTCTAATTAAAGGTGGTAAAAAGGCAATTCAGAGTTATGGTTCATGTGCTCTGAACATCGTCTCATGGTGCTTTACATTTGTGTGAAGTTTCATGAAAATATATCTCAAAAGTTTTTTGCGTTATGGAGTGGACAAGGTTAAAATTGCCATTTTTCAATGTTCAAAGGGCAATGACTCCAAAAGTAGGCAATCCAGAGTTATGGTTTATGCGCTCTGCACATCATCTTATAGTGTATTACATTTGTAAGAAGTTTCATGAAAATACCTCAAACGTTTTTTGAGTTATGGAGCAGATAAAGTTAAAATTGCCATTTTTTAATGTTCAAAGGGCAATAACTCCAAAAGTAGGCAATCCAGAGTTATGCTTCATGTGCTCTGCACATCGTCTCATAGTGCTTTACATTTGTGTGTGAAGTTTCATGAAAATACCTCAAACGGTTTTTGAGATATCATGAATAACGGAATTACTGTTGCCATTTTTCAATGTTCAAAGGGCAATAACTCCAAAAGTGGGCAATCCAGAGTTATGGTTCATGCACTCTGCACATCGTCCCATAGTGCTTTACATATGTGTGAAGTTTCATGAAAATACCTCAAACGGTTTTTGAGTAATCATGAATAATGGAATTACGGAATTACAGAATTACGGGATCACAGAAGGACAAGGCAAATCCAATATAGCCCCCGATTTTTTCAAAGCGGGGCTATAACTAAGAAAACATGACCATTACCACTAGATTGTCCAAAGCTGCAAACTTCTGTTTTGTTTTCATGTGTCTGAAATTACAGAAGAGAACAAATCAAAGCACTGAAAGTACTGGTGGGTCGATTGTCTCTGAGAGTAGGCTGAAAAAATTGTTCTCAACAGGACTTAAGGGGAATGGGAACACATGGCAGATTTTTCCACCATTTTTCAAAGGGAGACAATTTACAGGACTTCCTGTTTGCTTTTCTATAAGCCCTGCAGCTGTCCCACTGAAAAAGGGGTCTACTCTTAAAGGAAAAAGGGGTCTACTCTTAAAGGAAAGAATTTGCTCCTCAGGAGCAAATTCTTTCCTTTAAGAGTTGACCCCTATTGAAATGGGAGACAAAAATACTTCTGCTGGCAGCAGTTGCCTCCCCTGAATGTGTATCCACTCCCCTTTAAATATTTTGTTTAAGCTTTCAGTTACTGTACTGTAAGCAAACAGTGTAGACCCTGATCAGATGCCATGTTCTGTGATGTCTGATCTAGGTCTACACTGTTTACCAATCCCAACACATCTCGTATATAACCCTCTTAAGCAACATGCTGAACTCACGGGTAATTTTCTATAAATAAACATAACCAGGATTTCCTACAAATCAGTGAAAGTCACATGGACACTGAAGAGCTTCTGTGCTAAGTAACTTTGGGTTGATTGCTAATCAATCAACCCTAAAACTGAAATAGAAATATATACAATCTTCCTGTTATTAAATTACTGAGTGACATTCACATTATTACATTTTAAGCATTTTTTCCTGTATTCTTTTGGAGTTAACCAATTAGGTCATATTGAGCCAGACAGATAACCTAACCAGATTTTCAGGTTTATACATAGGCGATATACCAGTACATAGCACATTCCTTTGTCAGAAACTGAAAACTGCTCTTTGTGAATCACCAGAAAGGAGAGAATGACTGCAGAAAATATTTCATGATTGATCTCCCAGAGAAGAATGTTGCTGACTTTGCAGGTATCAAACCTGTGACCTTCTGATCACAGTCATATTCTGAGCTACAGAGGCTGGTGTCCAAGGTACACAGAATCTCCCAATACTAATAGCATTTGTTCCCCTCATCTTTTGTCATATAAAGCATTTGTCACTACCAAAATTTAGGTGTAGTTTAACAGGTAATAAAAGGCCTTTTAGGTAACAAAGGGCCTTTTTCCCTTTAATAAGAAACAAATATGGATATTTGATAGAATTTCCTCTCCTTGTTCAAGTATATTTTGAGCTTTAATTGTTTGTTTGATCAGAGGTTTAATGTCCCGTCAACACTGTATAGGGCATTTTGGAGATGTTGCTTCCAATTTAGTGGGACTTTTACCCGACATTGGGATGTAATGACATCTCAAGCCCTGCCGCCCACTGAAACCAATAGGGTTTGTAACCATGGACGTGCCAACTCACACTGCTTTGCCTGGGCAGGCTTAGATTTTCTAAGTGGTTTACCAGTACTCGTTTGCGGCCTGTTTTAGCTCTGCACGGAAGTATCATGCAGCCCATCTATTTCTTCAAGCCCCGATGGGCGGGGGCCGTTATTTTGAGCTAAGTTATATCAAATGTCGGTATAAAGATGGTTGACTGTGTGATGAAAAAATGGCATTTAATTACAGTAATGACACAACTAACTCTTAGTTTCTTTTGTGCTTCATCTAGGACAAAAACAGAATAATCACCCTACAGTTGATTTTATTAGAATACAGTGTGTTACCTGGTAATGTTGGCTTCCATATGATGAGTATTGAGGAGTCAACTCATAGACGATAATATTAATGGCCAGCATAATAAATGAGAGTAAGAAACACAACATCAACAAGGCCTGGGGTCGAGTTCTTCTTGGTCGTATCTTGTACATCTGAAAAATAATTTGTAACCCATCAGGAAAGAAGGACCTTATAGTCTTACAGGGTTAACTTTTTAACCAAACAAGATACTGGCATCGTTCAGATATCATTTACAGAAACATATTGTCAATCTTCAAAGGCTTTACCAATAAAATGCCAATCACAACTATTGTCGTCTATTTTGCCGTCTGCTGCTTACCTTAAAAGTAATTTACTGCAAACAGTGTGGACCAAGATCAGACTGCTCCTACAGGAGCAGTCTGATCTGGGCCCACACTGTTTGCCTGTATGCAAAAATATTTTTAAAAAGTTTGCAAAAAAATTCAGCAGACGACATAAGCAGAAGACATTTTCAGATGTAGTTTTTCTCGCAGTCTTAAGGGTTAAACACCATTGGGACCACAAAAATGTGTCCAAGCCAGGGATAGATGAAGCCACTGAGTTACCGTATTTACCCTAAGTACTGGGACACCTCAACTCCTTAGTGTTCTTGTTCAAAAATTTGAACAAATATCATTTTACTGCCAGATGTTGTGTATTTCAAACAGTGTGGACCCAATCAGCCTGCTCCTGTAGGAGCAGTCTGATCTGGGCCCACACTGTTTGCCTGTGTGCAAAAATATTTTTTAAAAGTTTGCAAAAAAAATTCAGCAGACAACAAAAGCAGACGACATTTTCAGATGTAGTTTTTCTCGCAGTCTTAAGGGTTAACACCACTGGGACCAAAAAAATGTGTTCAAGCTTGGGACAGTTCTAGCCACTGAGTCACCGTATTTACCCTAAGTACTGGGACACCTAAACTTCATAGTGTTCTTGTTAAAAAATTTGAACAAATATCATTTACTGCCGGATGCTGTGTATTTCAAACAGTGTGGACCCAGATCAGACGACATTTTCAGATGTAGTTTTTCTCGCAGTCTTAAGGGTTAACACCACTGGGACCACAAAAATGTGTTCAAGCCTGGGAGAGTTCTAGTCACTGAGTTACCGTATTTACCCTAAGTACTGGGACACCTAAACTCCTTTGTGTTCTTGTTAAAAAATTTGAACAAATATCATTTACTGCCGGATGTTGTGTATTTGCAAACAGTGTGGACCCAGATCAGACTGCTCCTGTAGGAGCAGTCTGATCTGGGCCCACACTGTTTGCCTGTATGCAAAAATATTTTTAAAAAGTTTGCAAAAAAAAATCAGCAGACGACATAAGCAGACGACATTTCAGATTTAGTTTTTCTCGCAGTCTTAAGGGTTAAGTAATAATAACAATAAAAACTTTATTTCACGAGAGTAACACAATTAGTATAGAACTAATCTCCCTTGCAGCCCTCAAATTGTTCCCAACAGAACTTAAGGGGAATGAACACCACTGGGACCACAAAAATGTGTTCAAGCCTGGGATAGTTCTAGTCACTGAGACACCGTATTTACCCTAAATACTCCTTTGTGTTCTTGTTCCAAAATTTGAACAAATATCATTTACTGCCTGATGTCGTGTCTAAAAATAGCTGGATGAGTGGCAAACATTGTAGACCCTGATGAGATGCCTTGTTCTGCAGCATCTCGTCTAGGTTTATACTGTTTTTTACTGTCCGAATACATACGGTAAATGCATTAACCAAAATGCTATACAGGGGCGTAGCCAGAACCAAAATATTATTACGCACAACAAGGAAAAATCTTTGTAAAACATCTTTCTTCGAGATGGGGGCTGCTCCGAGATGGTGGCTACTCTTAAAGGAAAGAATTTGCTCCCCTAATTTGCTCCCGAGGGGAGCAAATTCTTTCCTTTAAGAGCAGCCCATATATAATATGTAATATAGAACACTATTATTTAGGTGCTTTCTATTTAGTTTATACTAATTTATTTTAGTTTGATTGCGATGAAAGCTCCAAGCTTATTGAATCGCTCTCGAACACTCATTCTGGGTGTTTTCACGCGCGCGCGAGAGAGAGGCAGTAGCTTTTACACCACTGCTACCCATTTACACCTGCTTTCTATTTATTGCACATATTTTACATTACGCACATGCGTAATATGCGTAATGGGCGTTACGCCTATGCTATATCAGCGGAAATAATTGGGATAACAATGATATCTTTTCGATCTTCTCCAAAACAAGTTTGTTGTGTATACTCATTAGAATCAACTCCATGAGGCGATCCCTATAAGTATACACATCATACTTTTCCTCAATGGATTGATTCTGATGGGTTAACCCTTCTCTCGCTGACTATTCAGTTTAGCCGCACCCATTTCTGACTTTAAACTAATCAGATTACTTGATGTTATTTATTCCTTCAAAATCATAAACTGAATGTCAAACAGTGTAGATCCGGAGCCATCTGCTCTGGATCTACATTGTTTGCAAAGAAAAGGGTTGTCGTGAACAGCAAGAAGCGTAAACCCTTGTGGGTCATTTTGTGTCATCTCCCAGAGAAAGGCACGGACTGGTAAACCGCTTATAGGATCTAAGCCTGCCCAGGCAAAACGGTGTGAGTCGGACCATCCCTGCTTATAAACCCTATTGGTTTCATTGGGCGGCAGGGCTTGAGATGTCATTTCATCTCAATGTCGGGTAAAAGTCCCACAAAATTGGAAGCAACATCTCCAAAATGACCTTTACAGTGATGACGGGGACATTAAACCTCAAATCAAACAAACAAACAAACAAAACATTCATGCTCATGTAATACTGAATTTATTAAACTCTCGAAAAATCAGACAAAAACAAAATAATCCTTCTCTTGCTGAATATTCAGTTTAGCCATACCCATTTCTGACTTTGAACCAATCAGATTACATGATGTAATTTATTCCTTCAAAATCATAAACTGAATGGCAAACAATGTAGATCCTGATCAGATGGCTTCTTCAGAAGCCATCTGATCTGGATCTATACTGTTGAAGAAGCCATCTGATCAGGATCTACACTGTTTGCAAAGAAAAGGATTGTCATGAACAGCAAGATAAGAGTTAAATGACACGTCAACCCTTGTGGGTCATTTTGTGCCATCTCCCAGAGAAAGGCACAGACTGGTAAACCGCTTAGAGGATATAAGCCTGCCCAGGCAAATCGGTGCGAGTCGTTGTGTCTATGCTTATAAACCTTGGGAGACAGGGCTCATTGGGAGACAGGGCTTGAGATGTCATTTCATCTAAATGTGGGATAAGAAACCCACAAAATTGGAAGCAAAGTCTCCAAAATGACCCATAAAGTGTTGAAGGGGACGTTAAACCTCAAATCAAACAAACAGTGTAGATCCTGATCAGATGGCCTCTTCAGAAGCCATCTGATCTGGATATACACTGTTTGCAAAGAAAAGGGTTGTCATGAACACCAAGATAAGAGTTAAATGGCACGTCAACCCTTGTGCGTCATTTTGTGTCATCTCCAAGAGAAAGGCACTGACCGGTAAACCGCTAAGTGGATCGAAGCCTGCCCAGGCAAAGCGGTGCCAGCTGGACTGTCAATGCTTATAAACCCTATTGGTTTCATTAGGCAGCAGGGCTTGAGATGTCATTTCATCTCAATGTCGGGTAAAAGTCCCACAAAATTGGAAGCAACGTCTCCAAAATGACCTTTACAGTATAGACGGGGACGTTAAACCTCAAATCAAACAAAGAAAACAAGAGAAAGGCACAAACGAGATAGAAGAGATAGTAGAGGAGATGAAAGAGAAGGGACAAGGGAGGAAGAGGAAAATGATAGGAGATAGCAGAGTTTATGAAAGAGAAGGGACAAGGGAGGAAGAGGAAAATGATAGGAGATAGCAGAGGAGATGAAAGAGAAAGGACAAGGGAGGAAGAAGAAAATGATAGGAAATAGCAGAGGAGATGAAAGAGAAGGGACAAGGGAGGAAGAGGAAAATGATAGGAGATAGCAGAGGAGATGAAAGAGAAGGGACAAGGGAGGAAGAGGAAAATGATAGGAGATTGTAGATGAGATGAAAGAGAAGGCACAAGGGAGGAAGAGGGAAATGATAGGAGATTGTAGAGGAGATGAAAGAGACGGGACAAGGGAGGAAGAGGAAAATGATAGGAGATTGTAGAGGATATGAAAGAGAAGGGACAAGGGAGGAAGAGGAAAATGATGGATGAAAGCAGAGGAGATGAAAGAGAAGGGACAAGGGAGGAAGAGGAAAATGATAGAAGGCAGAGGAGATGAAAGACAAGGGACAAGGGAGGGAGAGGAAAATGATAGGAGATTGTAGAGGAGATGAAAGAGAAGGGACAAGGGAGGAAGAGGAAAATGATAAGAGATAACAGAGGAGATGAAAGAGAAGGGACAAGGGAGGAAGAGGAAAATGATAGGAGATTGTAGAGGAGATGAAAGAGAAGGGACAAGGGAGGAAGAGGAAAATGATAGGAGATTGTAGAGGAGATGAAAGAAAAGGGACAAGGGAGGAAGAGGAAAATGATAGGGGATAGCAGAGGAGATGAAAGAGAAGGGACAAGGGAGGAAGAGGAAAATGATAGGAGATTGTAGAGGAGATGAAAGAGAAGGGACAAGGGAGCAAGAGGAAAATGATAGGAGACAGCAGAGGAGATGAAAGAGAAGGGACAAAGGAGGAAGAGGAAAATGATAGGATATTGTAGAGGAGATGAAAGAGAAGGGACAAGGGAGGAAGAGGAAAATGATAGGAGATTGTAGAGGAGATGAAAGAGACAGGACAAGGGAGGAAGAGGAAAATGATAGGAGATTGTAGAGGAGATGATAGAGAAGGGACAAGGGAGGAAGAGGAAAATAATAGGAGATTGTAGAGGAGATGAAAGAGAAGGGACAAGGGAGGAAGAGGAAAATGATAGGAGACGGGACAAGGGAGGAAGAAGAATCTGATAGGAGATAGCAGAGGAGATGAAAGAGAAGGGACAAGGGAGGAAGAGGAAAATGATAGGAGATTGGAGAGGAGATGAAAGAGAAGGGACAAGGGAGGAAGAGGAAAATGATAGGAGATTGTAGAGGAGATGAAAGAGAAGGGACAAGGGAGGAAGAGGAAAATGATAGGAGATTGTAGAGGAGATGAAAGAGACGGGACAAGGGAGGAAGAGGAAAATGATAGGAGATAGCAAAGGAGATGAAAGAGAAGGGACAAGGGAGGAAGAGGAAAATGATAGGAGATTGTAGAGGAGATGAAAGAGAAGGGACAAGGGAGGAAGAGGAAAATGATAGGAGATTGTAGATGAGATGAAAGAGAAGGGACAAGGGAGGAAGAGGAAAATGATAGGAGATTGTAGAGGAGATGAAAGAGAAGGGACAAGGGAGGAAGAGGAAAATGATAGGAGACAGCAGAGGAGATGAAAGAGAAGGGACAAGGGAGGAAGAGGAAAATGATAGGAGATTGTAGAGGAGATGAAAGAGACGGGACAAGGGAGGAAGAGGAAAATGATAGGAGATTGTAGAGGAGATGAAAGAGACGGGACAAGGGAGGAAGAGGAAAATGATGAGATTGTAGAGGAGATGAAAGAGAAGGGACAAGGGAGGAAGAGGAAAATGATAGGAGATTGTAGAGGAGATGAAAGAGAAGGGACAAGGGAGGAAGAGGAAAATGATAGGAGATTGTAGAGGAGATGAAAGAGACGGGACAAGGGAGGAAGAAGAAAATGATAGGAGATAGCAGAGGAGATGAAAGAGAAGGGACAAGGGAGGAAGAGGAAAATGATAGGAGATTGTAGAGGAGATGAAAGAGAAGGGACAAGGGAGGAAGAGGAAAATGATAGGAGATTGTAGAGGAGATGAAAGAGAAGGGACAAGGGAGGAAGAGGAAAATGATAGGAGATTGTAGAGGAGATGAAAGAGACGGGACAAGGGAGGAAGAGGAAAATGATAGGAGATAGCAGAGGAGATGAAAGAGAAGGGACAAGGGAGGAAGAGGAAAATGATAGGAGATTGTAGAGGAGATGAAAGAGAAGGGACAAGGGAGGAAGAGGAAAATGATAGGAGATAGCAGAGGAGATGAAAGAGAAGGGACAAGGGAGGAAGAGGAAAATGATAGGAGATTGTAGAGGAGATGAAACAGACGGGACAAGAGAGGAAGAGGAAAATGATGGGAGATTGTAGAGGAGATGAAAGAGAAGGGACAAGGGAGGAAGAGGAAAATGATAGGAGATTGTAGAGGAGATGAAAGAGACGGGACAAGGGAGGAAGAGGAAAATGATAGGAGATTGTAGAGGAGATGAAAGAGATGGGACAAGGGAGGAAGAGGAAAATGATAGGAGATTGTAGAGGAGATGAAAGAGAAGAGACAAGGGAGGAAGAGGAAAATGATAGGAGATTGTAGAGGAGATGAAAGAGACGGGACAAGGGAGGAAGAAGAAAATGATAGGAGATAGCAGAGGAGATGAAAGAGAAGGGACAAGGGAGGAAGAGGAAAATGATAGGAGATTGTAGAGGAGATGAAAGAGAAGGGACAAGGGAGGAAGAGGGAAATGATAGGAGATTATAGAGGAGATGAAAGAGAAGGGACAAGGGAGGAAGAGGAAAATGATAGGAGATTGTAGAGGAGATGAAAGAGACGGGACAAGAGAGGAAGAGGAAAATGATAGGAGATAGCAGAGGAGATGAAAGAGAAGGGACAAGGGAGGAAGAGGAAAATGATAGGAGTTTGTAGAGGAGATGAAAGAGAAGGGACAAGGGAGGAAGAGGAAAATGATAGGAGATAGCAGAGGAGATGAAAGAGAAGGGACAAGGGAGGAAGAGGAAAATGATAGGAGATTGTAGAGGAGATGAAAGAGACGGGACAAGGGAGGAAGAGGAAAATGATAGGAGATAGCAAAGGAGATGAAAGAGAAGGGACAAGGGAGGAAGAGGAAAATGATAGGAGATTGTAGAGGAGATGAAAGAGAAGGGACAAGAGAGGAAGAGGAAAATGATAGGAGATTGTAGAGGAGATGAAAGAGAAGGGACAAGGGAGGAAGAGGAAAATGATAGGAGACAGCAGAGGAGATGAAAGAGAAGGGACAAGGGAGGAAGAGGAAAATGATAGGAGATTGTAGAGGAGATGAAAGAGACGGGACAAGGGAGGAAGAGGAAAATGATAGGAGATTGTAGAGGAGATGAAAGAGAAGGGACAAGGGAGGAAGAGGAAAATGAAAGGAGATTGTAGAGGAGATGAAAGAGAAGGGACAAGGGAGGAAGAGGGAAATGTAGGAGATTATAGAGGAGATGAAAGAGAAGGGACAAGGGAGGAAGAGGAAAATGATAGGAGATTGTAGAGGAGATGAAAGAGACGGGACAAGGGAGGAAGAGGAAAATGATAGGAGATAGCAGAGGAGATGAAAGAGAAGGGACAAGGGAGGAAGAGGAAAATGATAGGAGATTGTAGAGGAGATGAAAGAGAAGGGACAAGGGAGGAAGAGGAAAATGATAGGAGATAGCAGAGGAGATGAAAGAGAAGGGACAAGGGAGGAAGAGGAAAATGATAGGAGATTGTAGAGGAGATGAAAGAGAAGGGACAAGGGAGGAAGAGGAAAATGATAGGAGACAGCAGAGGAGATGAAAGAGAAGGGACAAGGGAGGAAGAGGAAAATGATAGGAGATTGTAGAGGAGATGAAAGAGACGGGACAAGGGAGGAAGAGGAAAATGATGAGATTGTAGAGGAGATGAAAGAGAAGGGACAAGGGAGGAAGAGGAAAATGATAGGAGATTGTAGAGGAGATGAAAGAGAAGGGACAAGGGAGGAAGAGGAAAATGATAGGAGATTGTAGAGGAGATGAAAGAGACGGGACAAGGGAGGAAGAAGAAAATGATAGGAGATAGCAGAGGAGATGAAAGAGAAGGGACAAGGGAGGAAGAGGAAAATGATAGGAGATTGTAGAGGAGATGAAAGAGAAGGGACAAGGGAGGAAGAGGAAAATGATAGGAGATTGTAGAGGAGATGAAAGAGAAGGGA
This sequence comes from Lucinisca nassula, assembly GCA_963580285.1. Classification (NCBI taxonomy): domain Eukaryota; kingdom Metazoa; phylum Mollusca; class Bivalvia; order Lucinida; family Lucinidae; genus Lucinisca; species Lucinisca nassula. Next base: position 95,002,498 of record OY757014.1, read on the forward strand.
CAAGGGAGGAAGAGGAAAATGAAAGGAGATTGTAGAGGAGATGAAAGAGACGGTACAAGGGAGGAAGAGGAAAATGATAGGAGATAGCAGAGGAGATGAAAGAGAAGGGACAAGGGAGGAAGAGGAAAATGATAGGAGATTGTAGAGGAGATGAAAGAGAAGGGACAAGGGAGAAAGAGGAAAATGATAGGAGATAGCAGAGGAGATGAAAGAGAAGGGACAAGGGAGGAAGAGGAAAATGATAGGAGATTGTAGAGGAGATGAAACAGACGGGACAAGAGAGGAAGAGGAAAATGATGGGAGATTGTAGAGGAGATGAAAGAGAAGGGACAAGGGAGGAAGAGGAAAATGATAGGAGATTGTAGAGGAGATGAAAGAGACGGGACAAGGGAGGAAGAGGAAAATGATAGGAGATTGTAGAGGAGAGGAAAGAGATGGGACAAGGGAGGAAGAGGAAAATGATAGGAGATTGTAGAGGAGATGAAAGAGAAGGGACAAGGGAGGAAGAGGAAAATGATAGGAGTTTGTAGAGGAGATGAAAGAGACGGGACAAGGGAGGAAGAAGAAAATGATAGGAGATAGCAGAGGAGATGAAAGAGAAGGGACAAGGGAGGAAGAGGAAAATGATAGGAGATTGTAGAGGAGATGAAAGAGACGGGACAAGGGAGGAAGAGGAAAATGATAGGAGATTGTAGAGGAGATGAAAGAGATGGGACAAGGGAGGAAGAGGAAAATGATAGGATATTGTAGAGGAGATGAAAGAGAAGGGACAAGGGAGGAAGAGGAAAATGATAGGAGATTGTAGAGGAGATGAAAGAGACGGGACAAGGGAGGAAGAAGAAAATGATAGGAGATAGCAGAGGAGATGAAAGAGAAGGGACAAGGGAGGAAGAGGAAAATGATAGGAGATTGTAGAGGAGATGAAAGAGAAGGGACAAGGGAGGAAGAGGGAAATGTAGGAGATTATAGAGGAGATGAAAGAGAAGGGACAAGGGAGGAAGAGGAAAATGATAGGAGATTGTAGAGGAGATGAAAGAGACGGGACAAGGGAGGAAGAGGAAAATGATAGGAGATAGCAGAGGAGATGAAAGAGAAGGGACAAGGGAGGAAGAGGAAAATGATAGGAGATTGTAGAGGAGATGAAAGAGAAGGGACAAGGGAGGAAGAGGAAAATGATAGGAGATAGCAGAGGAGATGAAAGAGAAGGGACAAGGGAGGAAGAGGAAAATGATAGGAGATTGTAGAGGAGATGAAAGAGAAGGGACAAGGGAGGAAGAGGAAAATGATAGGAGACAGCAGAGGAGATTAAAGAGAAGGGACAAGGGAGGAAGAGGAAAATGATAGGAGATTGTAGAGGAGATGAAAGAGACGGGACAAGGGAGGAAGAGGAAAATGATGAGATTGTAGAGGAGATGAAAGAGAAGGGACAAGGGAGGAAAAGGAAAATGATAGGAGATTGTAGAGGAGATGAAAGAGAAGGGACAAGGGAGGAAGAGGAAAATGATAGGAGATTGTAGAGGAGATGAAAGAGACGGGACAAGGGAGGAAGAAGAAAATGATAGGAGATAGCAGAGGAGATGAAAGAGAAGGGACAAGGGAGGAAGAGGAAAATGATAGGAGATTGTAGAGGAGATGAAAGAGAAGGGACAAGGGAGGAAGAGGAAAATGATAGGAGATTGTAGAGGAGATGAAAGAGAAGGGACAAGGGAGGAAGAGGAAAATGAAAGGAGATTGTAGAGGAGATGAAAGAGACGGGACAAGGGAGGAAGAGGAAAATGATAGGAGATAGCAGAGGAGATGAAAGAGAAGGGACAAGGGAGGAAGAGGAAAATGATAGGAGATTGTAGAGGAGATGAAAGAGAAGGGACAAGGGAGGAAGAGGAAAATGATAGGAGATAGCAGAGGAGATGAAAGAGAAGGGACAAGGGAGGAAGAGGAAAATGATAGGAGATTGTAGAGGAGATGAAACAGACGGGACAAGAGAGGAAGAGGAAAATGATGGGAGATTGTAGAGGAGATGAAAGAGAAGGGACAAGGGAGGAAGAGGAAAATGATAGGAGATTGTAGAGGAGATGAAAGAGACGGGACAAGGGAGGAAGAGGAAAATGATAGGAGATTGTAGAGGAGATGAAAGAGATGGGACAAGGGAGGAAGAGGAAAATGATAGGAGATTGTAGAGGAGATGAAAGAGAAGGGACAAGGGAGGAAGAGGAAAATGATAGGAGTTTGTAGAGGAGATGAAAGAGACGGGACAAGGGAGGAAGAAGAAAATGATAGGAGATAGCAGAGGAGATGAAAGAGAAGGGACAAGGGAGGAAGAGGAAAATGATAGGAAATTGTAGAGGAGATGAAAGAGAAGGGACAAGGGAGGAAGAGGGAAATGATAGGAGATTGTAGAGGAGATAAAAGAGAAGGGACAAGGGAGGAAGAGGAAAATGATAGGAGATTGTAGAGGAGATGAAAGAGACGGGACAAGGGAGGAAGAGGAAAATGATAGGAGATAGCAGAGGAGATGAAAGAGAAGGGACAAGGGAGGAAGAGGAAAATGATAGGAGATTGTAGAGGAGATGAAAGAGAAGGGACAAGGGAGGAAGAGGAAAATGATAGGAGATAGCAGAGGAGATGAAAGAGAAGGGACAAGGGAGGAAGAGGAAAATGATAGGAGATTATAGAGGAGATGAAAGAGACGGGACAAGAGAGGAAGAGGAAAATGATAGGAGATTGTAGAGGAGATGAAAGAGAAGGGACAAGGGAGGAAGAGGAAAATGATAGGAGATTGTAGAGGAGATGAAAGAGACGGGACAAGGGAGGAAGAGGAAAATGATAGGATATTGTAGAGGAGATGAAAGAGAAGGGACAAGGGAGGAAGAGGAAAATGATAGGAGATTGTAGATGAGATGAAAGAGAAGGGACAAGGGAGGAAGAGGAAAATGATAGGAGATTGTAGAGGAGATGAAAGAGACGGGACAAGGGAGGAAGAGGAAAATGATATGAGATAGCAGAGGAGATGAAAAAGAAGGGACAAGGGAGGAAGAGGAAAATGATAGGAGATTGTAGAGGAGATGAAAGAGAAGGGACAAGGGAGGAAGAAGAAAATGATAGGAGATTGTAGAGGAGATGAAAGAGAAGGGACAAGTGAGGGAGAGGAAAATGATAGGAGATTGTAGAGGAGGTGAAAGAGACGGGACAAGGGAGGAAGAGGAAAATGATGATAGCAGAGGAGATGAAAGAGAAGGAACAAGGGAGGAAGAGGAAAATGATAAGAGATAGCAGAGGAGATGAAAGAGAAGGCACAAGTGAGGAAGAGGAAAATGATAGGAGATTGTAGAGGAGATGAAAGAGAAGGGACAAGGGAGGAAGAGGAAAATGATAGGAAATTGTAGATGAGATGAAAGAGAAGGGACAAGGGAGGAAGAGGAAAATGATAGGAGATTGTAGAGGAGATGAAAGAGACGGGACAAGGGAGGAAGAGGAAAATGATAAGAGATAACAGAGGAGATGAAAGAGAAGGGACAAGGGAGGAAGAGGAAAATGATAGGAGATTGTAGATGAGATGAAAGAGAAGGGACAAGGGAGGAAGAGGAAAATGATAGGAGATTGTAGAGGAGATGAGGGAAAAGGGACAAGGGAGGAAGAGGAAAATGATTAGAGATAGCAGAGGAGATGAAAGAGAAGGGACAAGGGAGGAAGAGGAAAATGATAGGAGATTGTAGAGGAGATGAAAGAGAAGGGACAAGGGAGGAAGAGGAAAATGATAGGAGATTGTAGAGGAGATGAAAGAGAAGGGACAAGGGAGGAAGAGGAAAATGATAGGAGATTGTATAGGAGATAAAAGAGATGGGACAAGGGAGGAAGAGGAAAATGATAGGAGATTGTAGAGGAGATGAAAGAGACGGGACAAGGGAGGAAGAGGAAAATGATAGGAGATAGCAGAGGAGTTGAAAGAGAAGGGACAAGGGAGGAAGAGGAAAATGATAGGGGATTGTAGAGTAGATGAAACTGAAGGACAGGGGAGAAAGAGGAAAATGAATGGAAATGTAGAAACTAAAGAAAAAACAACCTTCCCACGCAACCCTTGCCTGCTACAAGGACAGCAGTGCTTGCCCAATTGTAAACCAATATCAGATGGATGTCCCAGTGATGAAGATGCTCACCCAATCACCGCCAATGAAATGGTGCTGTAAATTATCCAGACGCGTTTATTATCTGGAGCTGTAGGAAGAATTTTTTAGGGACCTAAGGGAAATGGGAAAACCTGGCAGATTTTTCTGCCATTTTATCAAAGGGAGACAACTTTTGAGACTTCCTGTTCGCTTTTCTATAAGCCCTGTCCCACTGAAAAAGGGGTCAACTTTTAAAGGAAAGAATTTGCTCCTGAGGAGCAAATTCTTTCCTTTAAGAGTTGACCCCTATTGACATGGGAGACAAAAATACTTTTGCAGGAGTTACCGCCCCTGAAGGTGTTTCCATTCTTCTTAAGAACCAGTTCTAACTTTGGTAAAGTAGCCATCAGTGTCCGAGTAACATTCGCTTTTCTGGCAAGACAACTTTACTGGTCATTTTTCTGTACAATCTAAACATTTCTAGGGATCCATCTTTAAATAAGTTCTGAATAATTAGATCCTTTGGAAGCAAAGAATACACCAAATAAAGGAAAATAGCAGACTCAGTTTTATTGAGTCTGTTCCTGACCAGTACTGAAATGTGCAACACTGGCCACACCCTCTAGCACAGGCTTAAGCTGAACTCTATTTTCAAAATGATTCTAAATGAACTCAATGAAACCAAAGGAACAGAAAATATAATACGCACTATGATGAAGCACAGGGAGACCCTGTTATATCCAAAACCATGTTATAAACACAAGTGTTATAAAAAGATTTACAAGTATATTAGTTGAGGTTGTTACATCCTTTTCAACACTGAGGTCATTTTGAGATGTTGCATCCAATTTTTAGGGACTTTTTCCAAAAACTGAGATGAAATGACATCTCAAGCCTTACCACCCAAACTACTAGGGTTTAAGGACAGTCCAACAAGCAGCACTTCGCCTTGGCAGGCTTTGACCTTCTAAGAGGTTTACCAGTACTCAAATGTTCACTCCGTTCTAGCACCATACAGCACAATCTATTTCTCAAGTCCTGACAAGCAGGGCATCAGACTGAGCTACAGAGGCCAGCAGTGTCCAGCTTTTATGCTCCTGTCATCACTATTAGGTTATTTTGGAGATATTGCTTCCAATTTTGTGGAATTTTTATCTGACACTGAGTTGAAATAACATCACGTGAACAAGTCCGTGGAATGCACACCCCCTAAACCCCACTTTATATAGAGAAAACTAGGGTTTACGGGGGTATACCTTATTTTTCATTTCTGCTCCAAAACATAGGTTATAGTACTTGTTAGAATTCAACTGCCTCATTGAGGCGGTTCTAACGAGTACCCATAACCTATGTTTGCAGTAGAAATAAGAAAACAAAAAACAGATTTTCATCTGACAGAAAAGTAGCCATTTTTGGATATGAAAAAAAATGCACCATGTCGCACAGGTGTGTTATTGTAATGACATCTAAAGCACTACTACCAAAAGAAAGTGCTAGGGTTTAATGGCCAGTTCGACTTATACCACTTTGCCTGGGTAGGCTGCTAGCTAAGAAACAGTACTTATTCTGAGCCAGAAAAAAACATATTCCAATATTTCTCATTCCTGACACAGTACTTACTCTGAGCCAGAAAAACCATATTCCAATTTTCTCAGTCCTAACACAGTACTTATTCTGAGCCAGAAAAAAAAAGTATTCCAATATTTCTCAGTCCTGACACAGTACTTACTCTGAGCCAGAAAAACCATATTCCAATTTTCTCAGTCCTGACACAGTACTTACTCTGAGCCAGAAAAACCATATTTCAATATTCCTCAGTCCTGAGCCAGAAAAACCATATTCCAATATTTCTCATTCCTGTCACAGTACTTACTCTGAGCCAGAAAAAACATATTCCAATATTTCTCATTCTTGTCACAGTACTTACTCTTGAGCCAGAAAAAACATATTCCAATATTTCTCATTCCTGTCACAGTACTTACTCTTGAGCCAGAAAAACCATATTCCAATATTTCTCATTCCTGACACAATACTTTAGCCCCTGCCCATAGGGGCTTGAAGAAATATATGGGCTGCATGATGCTTCCACGCAGAGCTGAATCCGGCCCGCACACTAGTACTGGTAAACCGCTGAGAGGATCTAAGCCTGTCCAGGAACCGCGGTGCGAGGCGGACCGTCCATGCTAATAAACCCTATTGGTTTCATTGGGTGACAGGGCTTGAGATGTCATTTCATCTCAATGTCGGGTTAAAGTCCCACAAAATTGGAAGCAACGTCTCCAAAATGACCTTTACAGTGTTGACGGGGACGTTAAACCTCAAATCAAACAAACAAACAAACTGACACAATACTAACTCTGAGCCAAAAAAAAACATATTCCAATATTTCTCATTCCTGACACAGTACTTACTCTTGAGCCAGAAAAAAACATATTCCAATATTTCTCATTCCTGCCACAGTACTTACTCTGAGCCAGAACAAGAGGGCCATGATGGCCCTGGATCGCTCACCTGATCCATAGAGTAACAAGTGGGCCCCAGGAAGGGCCATTATTGACCCTAGGGTTATAATGTGCATAATGTTGAGGGAGGTCTAAAAGGGGAAGCTTCATACCAAATATCAACAAAGGCAATAATTTGAACAATCTTGGCAAAGGTCCACTAGATGAAGCTTCACACCAAATATCAAAGACCTGGGCCTTGCTGTTTCAGAGAATAAGATTTTCAAAGATTATCTCTATATAAGTCTATGTAAAACCAAAGGGGTCCGGGCATTTGAATTTGTGGCCCGTGGGCTACAATTTGTTCAAGCTTGGTAGAGGTCCACTAAATGAAGCTCCACACCAAATATCAAAGACATGGCCTTGCAGTTTCAGAGAAGAAGATTTTTAAAGATTTCCCTATATAAGTCTATGTAAAACCAAAGGGTCTCGGTGCGGGGGCATTTTTGGGCCCAGGGCTACAATTTGAACAATCTTGATAGAGGTCCAATAGATGAAATGTCACACCAAATATCAAAGACCTAGGCCTTGTGGTTTCATTGTAGAAGATTTTTAAAGATATTCCCTATATAAGTCTATGTAAAACCAATTGGCCCCGGGGCGGGGGAATTTTTGGCCCCAGCACTATAATTTGAACATTCTTGGTAGGGGTCCACTAGATGATGCTTCATACCAAAAAGAAAAGACCTGGGCCTTGCAGTTTCAGAGAAGAAGATTTTTGCAGATTTTCCCTATAGAAGCCCATGTCAAACCAAAGGGCCCCGGGCGGGGGCATTTTTGGCCCCAGCACTATAATTTGAACAATCTTGGTAGGGGTCCACTAGATGAAGCTTCATACCTAATATCAAAGACCTGGGCCTTGCGATTTTAGAGAAGAAGATTTTTAAAGATTTTCCCTACATAAGCCCACGTAAAATTAAAGGGCCCCGAGGCAGGGGCATTTTTGGTCTCAGGTCTATAATTGAACAATCTTGGTAGGGGTCCACTAGATGAAGCTTCATACCAAATATCAAAGACCTGGGCCTTGTGGTTTCAGAGAAGAAGATTTTTAAAGATTTTCCCTACATAAGCCCATGTAAAATTAAAGGGCCCCCGAGGCGGGGGCATTTTTGGCCCCAGCACTATAATTTGAACAATCTTGGTAGGGGTCCACTAGATGAAGCTTCATACCAAATATCAAAGACCTGGGCCTTGCGGTTTCAGAAAAGAAGATTTTTAAAGTTTTCGGTGAAAAAAATCTATTTTTGGCTCCTGTGACCTATATGTGCAACGGACTGGAACCATTTGAACAACTTTGAAAGGGGCCCACCTAAGGATCATTCCTGTGAAGTTTAGTCAAAATCCGATCAGTGGTTTAGGAGGAGATGTCGTTTGAAGAAATTGTTTACGCACGGATGACAGACAAAAAGTGATCCTAATATAAAGAACACAAGAGGGCCATGATGGCCCTGGATCGCTCACCTGATCCATTGAGTAACAAGTGGGCCCCAGGGAGGGTCATTATTGACCCCAGGTCTATAATGTGCATAATGTTGTGGGAGGTCTAAAAAGGTGAAGCTTCATACCAAATGTCAACAAAGGCTATAATTTGAACAATCTTGGCAAAGGTCCACTAGATGGAGCTACACACCAAATATCGAAGACCTGGACCTTGCGGTTTCGGAGAAGAAGATTTTTTAAAGATATTTCCTACATAAGCCTATGTAAAACCAAATGACCCTGGGGCGGGGGCATTTTTGGCCTCAGGGCTATAATTTAAACAATCTTGATAGAGGTCCACTAGATGAAGTTTCACACCAAATATCAAAGACCTGGGCCTTGCTGTTTCAAAGAAGAAGATTTTCAAAAGTTATCTCTATATAAGTCTATGTAAAACCGAAGGGCCCCGGGGCGGGGGCATTCGTGGCCCGTGGGCTATGATGTGAACAATCTTGGTAGAGGTCCACTAGATGAAGCTCCATACCAAATATCAAAGACATGGGCCTTGCAGTTTCGGAGATGTTTAAATATTTCCCTATACAAGACTTTGTAAAACCATGGGGTCTCGGGGTGGGGGCATTTTTGGCCCCAGGGCTATAATTTGAACAATCTTGATAGAGGTCCTTTAGATGAAATTTCACACCAAATATCACATAAACCTAGGCCTTGTGGTTTCACAGAAGAAGATTTTTAAAGATTTTCCCTATATAAATCTATGTAAAACCAAAGGGCCACAAGGCAGGGGCATTTTTGGTCCCTGGGCTATAATTTGAACAATCTTGGTAGAGGTCAACTAGCTGAAGCTTCCTACCAAATATCGAAGACCTAGGCCTTGTGGTTTCAGAAGAAGATTTTTCAAGATTTTCCCGATTAATTCTGTGTAAAATCAAAGGGCCCCGGAGCAGGGGCATTTTTGGCAACAGCGCTATAATTTGAACAATCTTGGTATAGGTTTACAAGATGAAGCTTCATATCAAATATCAAAGACCTGGGCCTTGCGGTTTCAGAGAAGAAGATTTTTAAAGATTTTCCCTACAATTATTAGCCCATGTAAAACCAAAGGGCCCCGGGGCGGGGGCATTTTTGGTCCGACCACAACAATTTGAAAGATCTTGGTTGGGGTCCACTAGATGAAGCTTCATACCAAATAGCAAAGACCTCGGCCTTGCGGTTTCAGAGAAGAAGATTTTTAAAGATTTTCCCTATATAAGCCCATGTAAAACCAAACGGCCCCTGGGCGGGGGAATTTTTGGCCCCAGCACTATAATTTGAAAATCTTGGTAGGGGTCCACTAGATGAAGCTTCATACCAAAGATCAAAGACCTGGGCCTTGCGGTTTCAGAGAAGATTTTCCGTATATAAGCCCATGTAAAACCAAAGGGCCCGGGGCGGGGCCATTTTTGGCCCGAGCACTATAATTTGAACAATATTGGTAGGGGTCCACTAGATGAAGCTTCATACTAAATAACAAAGACCTGGGCCTTGTGGTTTCAGAGAAGAAGATTTTTAAAGATTTTCCCTATAAAAGCCCATGTAAAACCAAAGGGCCCTGGGGCGGGGGCATTTTTGGCCCCAGCGCTATAATTTAAACAATCTTGGAAGGGGTCCACTAGATAAAGCTTCATACCAAATATCAAAGACCTGGGCCCTGTGGCTTCAGAGAAGAAGATTTTTAAAGATTTTCCCTATATAAGCCCATGTAAAACCAAAGGGCCCCGGGGAAGGGGCATTTTTGGCCCCAGCACTATGATTTGAACAATCTTGGTAGGGGTCCACTAGATGAAGCTTCATACCAAATATCAAAGCTCTGGGCCTTGCAGTTTCAGAGAAGAAGATTTTTTAAGTTTTCCGTGAAAAAAATCTATTTTTTGGTCCTGTGACCTGTATGTTCAACGGACTGGAACCATTTGAACAACTTTGAAAGGGGACCACCTAAGGATCAGTCCTGTAAAGTTTGGTCAAAATCCGATCAGCGGTTTAGGAAGTGTGTGTGTGTGTGTGTGAATTCGGGTTTAACGTCGCTTTCAACAATTTTTCAGTCATATCACGACGGTGCGGTTTAGGAAGAGATGTCTTTTGAAGAAATTGTTTACGCACAGATGACAGGCAAAAAGTGATCCTAATATAAAACACAAGAGGGCCATGATGGCCCTGGATCGCTCACCTGATCCATAGAGTAATAAGTGGGCCCCGGGGAAGGCCATTATTGACACCAGGGCTATAATGTGCATAATGTTGGGGGAGGTCTAAAAAGGTGAAGGTTCATACCAAATATCAACAAAGGCTATAATTTCAACAATCTTGGCAAATGTCCAATAGATAAAGCTACACACCAAATATCAAAGACCTGGGCCTTGCGGTTTCAGAGAAGAAGATTGTTTTAAAGATATTCCCTACGTAAAGATAATACCTACATAAGCCTATGTAAAACCAAATGGCCCAGGGGCGGGGGTATTTTTGGTCTCAGGGCTATAATTTAAACAATCTTGATAGAGGTCCACTTGATGAAGCTTCACACCAAATATCCAAGACCTTGGCCTTGCTGTTTCAGAGAAGAAGATTTCTCAAAGATTATCTCTATATAAGTCTATGTAAAACCAAAGAGTCCCGGGGTGGGGGCATTTGTGGCCCGAGGGCTATAATTTGAACAATTTTGGTAGAGGTCTGCTAGATGAAGCTCCATACCAAAATATTAAAGACACGGGCCTTGCAGTTTCAGAGAAGAAGATTTTTAAATATTTCCCTATATAAGTCTATGTAAAACCAATGGGGTGGGGGCATTTTTGGCCCCAGCGCTATTATTTGAACAATCTCTATAGAGGTCCACTAGATGAAATTTCACACCAAATATCAAAGACCTAGGCCTTGTGGTTTCACAGAAGAAAATTTTTAAAGATTTTCCCTATATAAGCCCATATAAAACCAAACGGCCCCGAGGTGGGACCATTTTTGGTCTCTGGGCTATTATTTGAACAATCTTTGTAGAGGTCCACTAGGTAAAGCTTCATACCAAATATCAAAGACCTAGGCCTTGTGGTTTCAGAGAAGAAGATTTTTCAAGATCTTCCCTATAGAAGTCCATGTAAAACCACAGGGCCCCAGAGCAGGGGCATTCTTGGCCCCAGGGCTATAAATTGAACAATCTTGGTAGGGCTCCACTAGATTAAGCTTTATACCAAATAGTCAAGACCTGGGCCTTGCGGTTTCAGAGAAGAAGATTTTTAAAGATTTTCCTTATATAACCATATGTAAAACCAAAGGGTTCCGAGGCGGGGGCATTTTTGGCCCCAGCACTATAATTTGAACAATCTTGATAGGGGTCCACAAGATGAAGCTTCATACCACATATCAAAGTCCTGGGCCTTGTGGTAACAGAGAAGAAGATTTTTAAAGATTTTCCCTATATAAGCCAATGTAAAACCAAAAGGGCCCCGGGGCGGAGGCATTTTTGGCCCCAGCACTATAATTTGAACAATCTTGGTAGGGGTCCACTAGATGAAGCTTCATACCAAATATCAAAGACCTGGGCCTTGTGGTTTCTGAGAAGAAGATTTTTAAAGGTTTCCCCTATATAAGCCAATGTAAAACCAAACGGCCCCGTGGCGGGGGCATTTTTGGCCCCATCACTATAATTTGAACAATCTTGGTAGTGGTCCACTAGATGAAGCTTCATACCAAATATCAAAGTCCTGGGCATTGCGGTTTCAGAGAAGAAGGTTTTTACAGATTTTCCCTATATAAGCCCATGTAAAACCAAAGGGCCCAGGGGCGAGGGCATTTTTCGCCCCAGCACTATAGTTTGAACAATCTTGGTAGGGGTCCACTAGATGAAGCTTCATACCAAAAATCAAAGACCTGGGCCTTGTGGTTTCAGAGAAGAAGATTTTTGAAGATTTTCCTATATAAGCCCATGTAAAACCAAAGGGCCCCGGGGCGTGGGCATTTTTGGCCCCAGCACTATAATTTGAACAATCTTGGTAGGGGTCCACTAGATGAATTTTCATACCAAATATCAAAGACCTGGGCCTTGCTGTTTCAGAGAGGAAGATTTTTAAAGATTTTCCCTATATAAGCCAATGTAAAACCAAAGGGCCCCATGACGGGGCATTTTTTGTCCCAGCACTAAAATTTGAACAATCTTGGTAGGGGTCCACTAGATGAAGCTTCATACCAAATATCAAAGTCCTGGGCCTTGTGGTTTCAGAGAAGAAGATTTTTAAAGATTTTCCCTATATAAGTCTATGTAAAACCAAAGGGCCCCAGGGCGGGGGCATTTTTGGCCCCAGCACTATAATTTGAACAATCTTGGTAGGGGTCCACTAGATTAATCTTCATACCAAATATCGAAGACCTGGGCCTTGTGGTTTCAGAGAAGAAGATTTTTAAAGATTTTCCCTATATAAGCCTATGTCAAACCAAAGGGCCCCGGGGAAGGGGCATTTTTTGCCCCAGCACTATAATTTAAACAATCTTGGTAGGGGTCCACTAGATGAAGCTTCATACCAAATATCAAAGACATGGGCCTTGTGGTTTCAGAGAAGAAGATTTTTAAAGATTTTCCCTATATAAGCCTATGTCAAACCAAAGGGCCCCGGGGAAGGGGCATTATTGGCCCCAGCACTATAATTTAAACAATCTTGGTAGGGGTCCACTAGATGAAGCTTCATACCAAATATCAAAGACATGGGCCTTGTGGTTTCAGAGAAGAAGATTTTTAAAGATTTTCCCTATATAAGCCAATGTAAAACCAAAGGGCCCCGTGACGGGGCATTTTTTGTCCCAGCACTAAAATTTGAACAATCTTGGTAGGGGTCCACTAGATGAAGCTTCATACCAAATATCAAAGTCCTGGGCCTTGTGGTTTCAGAGAAGAAGATTTTTAAAGATTTTCCCAATATAAGTCTATGTAAAACCAAAGGGCCCCGGGGCGGGGGCATTTTTGGCCCCAGCACTATAATTTGAACAATCTTGGTAGGGGTCCACTAGATGAAGCTTCATACCAAATATCAAAGACCTGGGCCTTGTGGTTTCAGAGAAGAAGATTTTTTAAAGATTTTCCCTATATAAGCCAATGTAAAACTAAAGGGCCCCGTGGCGGGGTCATTTTTTGTCCCAGCACTAAAATTTGAACAATCTTGGTAGGGGTCCACTAGATGAAGCTTCATACCAAATATCAAAGTCCTGGGCCTTGTGGTTTTAGAGAAGAAGATTTTTAAAGATTTTCCTTATATAAGCCTATGTAAAACCAAAGGGCCCCGGGGCGGGGGCATTTTTGGCCCCAGCACTATAATTTGAACAATCTTGGTAGGGGTCCACTAGATGAAGCTTCATACCAAACATCAAAGACCTGGGCCTTGTGGTTTCAGAGAAGAAGATTTTTAAAGATTTTCCCTATATAAGCCTATGTAAAACCAAAGGGCCCCAGGGCGGGGGCATTTTTGGCCCCAGCACTATAATTTGAACAATCTTGGTAGGGGTCCACTAGATGAAGCTTCATACCAAATATCAAAGACCTGGGCCTTGTGGTTTCAGAGAAGAAGATTTTTTAAGTTTTTGGTGAAAAAAATCTGTTTTTGGCTCCTGTGACCTAGATGTGCAACGGACCGAAATTATTTGAACAACTTTGAAAGGGGACCACCTAAGGATCATTCCTGTGAAGTTTGGTCAAAATCCAATCAGTGGTTTGGGAGGAGATGTCGTTTAAAGAAATTGTTTACGCACGCACGGACGCACGCACGACGAACGACGGACAAAAAGTGATCCCAAAAGCTCACCTCGTCACTACGTGACGGTGAGCTAACAAGAGGGCCATGATGGCCCTGGATCGCTCACCTGATCCATAGAGTAACAAGTGGGCCCCGGGCAGGGCAACTCTTGACCCCAAGGTTATCATGTGCATAATGTTGGGGGAGGTCTAAAAAGGTGAAGCTTCATACCAAATATCAACAAAGGCTATAAATGTCCACTAGATGAAGCTCCATACCAAATATCAAAGACATGGGCCTTGCAGTTTCAGAGAAGAAGATTTTTAAAGATTTTCCTATATAAGTCTATGTAAAACCAAAGGGTCTCGGGGCGAGGGCATTTTTGGCCCCAGGGCTACAATTTGATCAATCTTGATAGAGGTCCACTAGATGGAATTTAACACCAAATATCAAAGACCTAGGCCTTTTGGTTTCACAGAAGATTTTTAAAGATTTCCCTTTATAAGTCTATGTAAAACCAAAGGGCCCCTGATGCCGGGGCATTTTTGGCCAAAGGGCTATAATTTGAACAATCTTGGTAGAGTCTTCCGTTAGCTGAAGCTTCATACCAAATATCAAAGACCTAGACCTTGTGGTTTCAGAAAAGAAGTTTTTTCAAGATTTTCCCTATATAAGTCTATGTTAAACCAAAGGGCCCCGGAGCAGGGGGCATTTTTGGCCCCAGGGCTATAATTTGAACAATCTTGGTAGAGGTCCACAAGATGAAGCTTCATACCAAATATCAAAGACCTGGGCCTTGCAGTTTCAGAGAAGAAGATTTTTAAAGATTTTCCCTACATAAGCATATGTAAAACGAAAGGGCCGTGGGGTGGGGGCATTTTTGGTCCCAGCACTATAATTTGAACAATCTTAGTAGGGGTCCACTGGATGAAGCTTCATACCAAATAGCAAAGACCTGGGCCTTGCAGTTTCAGAGAAGAAGATTTTTCAAGATTTTCCCTATATAAGCCCATGTAAAATCAAAGGGCCCAGGGGCGGGGGCATTTTTGGCCCCAGCACTATAATTTGAACAATCTTGGTAGGGGTCCACTAGATGAAGCTTCATACCAAAAATCAAAGACCTGGGCCTTGTGGTTTCAGAGAAGAAGATTTTTGAAGATTTTTCCTATATAAGCACATGTCAAACCAAAGGGCCCCGGGGCGGGGGCATTTTTTGCCCCAGCACTATAATTTGAACAATCTTGGTAGGGGTCCACTAGATGAAGCTTCATACCAAATATCAAAGCCCTCGGCCTTGCTGTTTCTGAGAAGAAGATTTTTAAAGATTTTCCCTATATAAGCCCATGTAAAACCAGTGGGCCCCGGGGCGGGGGCATTTTTGGCCCCATCACTATAATTTGAACAATCTTGGTAGCGGTCTACTTGATGAAGCTTCAAACCAAATATCAAAGACCTGGGCCTTGTGGTTTCAGAGAAGAAGATTTTTGAAGATTTTTCCTATATAAGCACATGTAAAACCAAAGGGCCCTGGGGCGGGGGCATTTTTTGCCCCAGCACTATAATTTGAACAATCTTGGTAGGGGTCCACTAGATGAAGCTTCATACCAAATATCAAAGCCCTCGGCCTTGCTGTTTCGGAGAAGAAGATTTTTAAAGATTTTCCCTATATAAGCCCATGTAAAACCAGTGGGCCCCGGGGCGGGGGCATTTTTGGCCCCATCATTATAATTTGAACAATCTTGGTAGGGGTCTACTTGATGAAGCTTCATACCAAATATCAAAGACCTGGGCCTTGTGGTTTCAGAGAAGAAGATTTTTTAAGTTTTTGGTGAAAAAATCTATTTTTGGCTCCTGTGACCTATATGTGCAACGGACCGGAACCATTTGAACAACTTTGAAAGGGGACCACCTAAGGATCATTCCTGTGATGTTTGGTCAAAATCTGATCAGTGGTTTAGGAGGAGATGTCGTTTGAAGAAATTGTTTACGCACGGATGACAGACAAAAAGTGATCCTAATATTAATCACAAGAGGGCCATGATGGCCCTGAATCGCTCACCTGATCCATAGTGGAACAAGTGGGCCCCAGAGAGGGCCATTATTGGCCTCAGGGCTTCAATGTGCATAATGTTGAGGGAGGTCTTAAAGGTGAAGCTTCATACCAAACATCAACAAAGGCTATACTTTGAACAATCTTGGCAAAGGTCCACTAGATGAAGCTACACATCAAATATCAAAGACCTGGGCCTAGTGGTTTCAGAGAAGAAGATTTTTAAAGATTTTGCCTGTATAAGCCTATGTAAAACCAAAGGGCCCCGGGACGGGGGCATTTTTTGTCCCAGCACTATAATTTGAACAATCTTGGTAGGGGTCACTAGATGAAGCTTCATACCAAATATCAAAGTCCTGGGCCTTGTGGTTTCAGAGAAAAAAATTTTTGAAGATTTTCCCTATGTAAGCCTATGTAAAACCAAAGGGCCCCGGGGTGGGGGCATTTTTGGCCCCAGCACTATAATTTGAACAATCTTGGTAGGGGTCCACTAGATGAAGCTTCATACCAAATATCAAAGACCTGGGCCTTGTAGTTTCAGAGAAGAAGATTTTTAAAGATTTTCCCTATATAAGCCAATGTAAAACCAAAGGGCCCCGTGGCAGGGGCATTTTTTGTCCCAGCACTATAATTTGAACAATCTTGGTAGGGGTCCACTAGATGAAGCTTCATACCAAATATCAAAGTCCTGGACCTTGTGGTTTCAGAGAAGAAGATTTTTAAAGATTTTCCCTATATAAGCCTATGTAAAACCAAAGGGCCCCGGGGCGGGGGCATTTTTGGCCCCAGCCCTATAATTTGAACAATCTTGGTAGGGGTCCACTAGATGAAGCTTTATACTAAATATCAAAGACCTGGGCCTTGTGGTTTCAGAGAAGAAGATTTTTAAAGATTTTCCCTATATAAGCCTATGTAAAACCAAAGGGCCCCGTGGCGGGGGCATTTTTTGTCCCAGCACTTTAATTTGAACAATCTTGGTAGGGGTCCACTAGATGAAGCTTCATACCAAATATCAAAGTCCTGGGCCTTGTGGTTTCAGAGAAGAAGATTTTTAAAGATTTTCCCTATGTAAGCCTATGTAAAACCCAAGGGCCCCGGGGCGGGGGCATCTTTGGCCCCAGCACTATAATTTGAACAATCTTGGTAGGGGTCCACTAGATGAAGCTTCATACCAAATATCAAAGACCTGGGCCTTGTGGTTTCAGAGAAGAAGATTTTTAAAGATTTTCCCTATATAAGCCAATGTAAAGCCAAAGGGCCCCGTGGCGGGGGCAATTTTGGCCCAGCACTATAATTTGAACAATCTTGGTAGGGGTCCACTAGATGAAGCTTCATACCAAATATCGAAGTCCTGGGCCTTGTGGTTTCAGAGAAGAAGTTTTTTAAAGATTTTCCCTATATAAGCCTATGTAAAACCAAAGGGCCCCGGGGCGGGGGCATTTTTGGCCCCAGCACTATAATTTGAACAATCTTGGTAGGGGTCCACTAGATGAAGCTTCATACCAAATATCAAAGACCTGGGCCCTCCAGTTTCAGAGAAGAAGATTTTTACAGATTTTCCCTATATAAGCCTATGTAAAACCAAAGGGTCCCGTGGCGGGGGCATTTTTGGCCCCAGCACTATAATTTGAATAATCTTGGTAGGGGTCCACTAGATGAAGCTTCATTCCAAATAGCAAAGACCTGGGCCCTGCAGTTTAAGAGAAGAAGATTTTTAAAGATTTTCCCTATATAAGCCCATATAAAACCAAAGGGCCCTGGGGCAGGGGCATTTTGGCCCCAGCATTATAATTCAAACAATCTTGGTAGGGGTCCATTAGATGAAGCTTCTTACCAAATATCAAAGACCTGGGCCTTGCGGTTTCAGAGAAGAAGATTGTTAAAGATTTTCCCTATATAAGCCCATGTAAAACCAAAGGGCCCTGGGGTGGGGGCATTTTTGGCCCAAGCACTATAATTTGAACAATCTTGGTAGGGGTCCACTAGATGAAGCTTCATACCATATATCAAAGACCTGGGCCTTGTGGTTTCAGAGAAGAAGATTTTTCCAGATTTTCCCTATATAAGCCCATGTAAAAAGGGCCCTTGGGCGGGGACATCTTTGGCCCCAGCACTATGATTTGAACAATCTTGGTAGGGGTCCACTAGATGAAGCTTCATACCAAATATCAAAGACCTGGGCCTTGTGGTTTCAGAGAAGAAGATTTTTTAAATTTTCGGTGAAAAAAGTCTATTTTTGGCTCCTGTGACCTAGATGTGCAACGGACTGAAACCATTTGAACAACTTTGAAAGGGGACCACCTAAGGATCATTCCTATGAAGTTTGGTCAAAATCCGATCAGTGGTTTAGGAGAAGATGTCGTTTGAAGAAATTGTTTACGCACAGATGACAGACAAAAAGTGATCCTAATATAAAACACAAGAGGGCCATGATGGCCCTGGATCGCTCACCTGATCCATAGTGTAACAAGTGTGCCCCAGAGAGGGCCATTATTGGCCCCAGGGCTTTAATGTGCATAATGTTGAGGGAGGTCTTAAAGGTGAAGCTTCATACCAAACATCAACAAAGGCTATAATTTGAACAATCTTGGCAAAGGTCCACTAGATGAAGCTACACATCAAATTTCAAAGATCTGGGCTTGGCGGTTTCAGAGAAGAAGATTTTTAAAGATTTTGCCTATATAAGCCTATGTAAAACCAAAGGGCCCCGGGATGGGGGCATTTTTTGCTCCAGCACTATAATTTGAACAATCTTGGTAGGGGTCCACTAGATGAAGCTTCATACCAAATATCAAAGTCCTGGGCCTTGTGGTTTCAGAGAAGAAGATTTTTAAAGATTTTCCCTATATAAGCCTATGTAAAATCAAAGGGCCCCGGGGCGGGGGCATTTTTGGCCCCAGCACTATAATTTGAACAATCTTGGTAGGGGTCCACTAGATGAAGCTTCATACCAAATATCAAAGACCTGGGCCTTGTGGTTTCAGAGAAGAAGATTTTTAAAGATTTTCCCTATATAAGCCAATGTAAAACCAAAGGACCCCGTGGTGGGGGCATTTTTTGTCCCAGCACTAAAATTTGAAGGGGGCCACTAGATGAAGCTTCATACCAAATATCAAAGTCCTGCATGGGCCTTGTGGCATCAGAGAAGAAGATTTCTAATGAATTTCCCTATATAAGCCTATGTAAAACCAAAGGGCCCCGGGGCGGGAATATTTTTGTCCCAGCACTATAATTTGAACAATCTTGGTAGGGGTCCACTAGATGAAGCTTCATACCAAATATCAAAGACCTGGGCCTTGTGGTTTCAGAGAAGAAGATTTTTAAAGATTTTCCCTATATAAGCCAATGTAAAACCAAAGGGCCCCGTGGCGGGGGCATTTTTTGTCCCAGCACTATAATTTGAACAATCTTGGTAGGGGTCCACTAGATGAAGCTTCATACCAAATATCAAAGACCTGGGCCTTGTGGTTTCAGAGAAGAAGATTTTAAAAGATTTTCCCTATATAAGCCTATGTAAAACCAAAGGGCCCCGGGGCGGGGGCATTTTTGGCCCCAGCACTATAATTTGAACAATCTTGGTAGGGGTCCACTAGATGAAGCTTCTTACCAAATATAAAACACCTGGGCCCTATTGTTTCAGAGAAGAAGATTTTTAAAGATTTTCCCTATATAAGCCAATGTAAAACCAAAGGGCCCCGTGGCGGGGGCATTTTTTGTCCCAGCACTAAAATTTGAAAAATCTTGGTAGGGGTCCACTTGATGAAGCTTCATACCAAATATCAGAGTCCTGGGCCTTGTGGTTTCAGAGAAGAAGATTTTTAAAGATTTTCCCTATATAAGCCTATGTAAAACCAAAGGGCCCCGGGGCGGGGGCATTTTTGGCCCCAGCACTATAATTTGAACAATCTTGGTAGGGGTCCACTAGATGAAGCTTCATACCAAATCTCAAAGACCAGGGCCTTGTGGTTTCAGAGAAGAAGATTTTTAAAGATTTTCCCTATATAAGCCTATGTAAAACCAAAGGGCCCTGTGGCGGGGGCATTTCTTGTCCCATCATTATAATTTGAACAATCTTGGTAGGGGTCCACTAGATGAAGCTTCATACCAAATATCAAAGTCCTGGACCTTGTGGTTTCAGAGAAGAAGATTTTTAAAGATTTTCCCTATATAAGCCTATGTAAAACCAAAGGGCCCCGGGGCGGGGGCATTTTTGGCCCCAGCACTATAATTTGAACAATCTTGGTAGGGGTCCACTAGATGAAGCTTCATACCAAATATCAAAGTCCTGGGCCTTGTGGTTTCAGAGAAGAAGATTTTTAAAGATTTTCCCTATATAAGCCTATGTAAAACCAAAGGGCCCCGGGGCAGGGGCATTTTTGGCCCCAGCACTATAATTTGAACAATCTTGGTAGGGGTCCACTAGATGAAGCTTCATACCAAATATAAAAGAACTGGGCCTTGTGGTTTCAGAGAAGAAGATTTTTAAAGATTTTCCCTATATAAGCCCATGTAAAACCAAAGGGCCCCGGGGCGGGGGCATTTTTGGCCCCAGCACTATAATTTGAACAATCTTGGTAGGGGTCCACTAGATGATGCTTCATACCAAATATCAAAGACCTGTGCCTTGTGGTTTAAGAGAAGAAGATTTTTTAAGTTTTTGGTGAAAAAAATCTATTTTTGGCTCCTGTGACCTAGATGTGCAACGGACCGGAACCATTTGAACAACTTTGAAAGGGGACCACCTAAGGATCATTCCTGTGAAGTTTGGTCAAAATCTGATCAGTGGTTTAGGAGGAGATGTCATTTGAAGAAATTGTTTACGCACGGATGACAGACAAAAAGTGATCCTAATATAAAACACAAGAGGGCCATGATGGCCCTGGATCGCTCACCTGATCCATAGTGTAACAAGTGGGCCCCAGAGAGGGCCATTATTGGCCCCAGGGCTTTAATGTGCATAATGTTGAGGGAGGTCTTAAAGGTGAAGCTTCATACCAAACAACCAAAAAGGCTATAATTTGAACAATCTTGGCAAAGGTCCACAAGATGAAGCTACACATCAAATATCAAAGACCTGGGCCTAGCGGTTTCAGAGAAGAAGATTTTTGAAAGATTTTGCCTATATAAGCCTATGTAAAACCAAAGGGCCCCCGGGACAGGGGCATTTTTTGCCCCAGCACTGTAATTTGAACAATCTTGGTAGGGGTCCACTAGATGAAGCTTCATACCAAATATCAAAGTCCTGGGCCTTGTGGTTTCAGAGAAGAAGATTTTTAAAGATTTTCCCTATATAAGCCTATGTAAAACCAAAGGGCCCCGGGGCGGGGGCATTTTTGGCCCCAGCACTATAATTTGAACAATCTTGGTAGGGGTCCACTAGATGAAGCTTCATACCAAATATCAAAGACCTGGGCCTTGTGGTTTCAGAGAAGAAGATTTTTAAAGATTTTCCCTATATAAGCCAATGTAAAACCAAAGGGCCCCGTGGTGGGGGCATTTTTTGTCCCAGCACTATAATTTGAACAATCTTGGTATGGGTCCACTAGATGAAGCTTCATACCAAATATCAAAGTCCTGGGCCTTGTGGTTTCAGAGAAGAAGATTTTTAAAGATTTTCCCTATATAAGCCTATGTAAAACCAAAGGGCCCCGGGGCGGGGGCATTTTTGGCCCCAGCACTATCATTTGAACAATCTTGGTAAGGGTCCACTAGATGAAGCTTCATACCAAATATCAAAGACCTGAGAATTGTGGTTTCAGAGAAGAAGATTTTTAAAGATTTTCCCTATATAAGCCTATGTAAAACCAAAGGGCCCCGGGGCGGGGGCATTTTTGGCCCCAGCACTATCATTTGAACAATCTTGGTAAGGGTACACTAGATGAAGCTTCATACCAAATATCAAAGACCTGAGCCTTGTGGTTTCAGAGAAGAAGATTTTTAAAGATTTTCCCTATATAAGCCAATGTAAAACCAAAGGGCCTCGTGGCGGGGGCATTTTTTGTCCCAGCACTAAAATTTGAACAATCTTGGTAGGGGTCCACTAGATGAAGCTTCATACCAAATATCAAAGTCCTGGGCCTTGTGGTTTCAGAGAAGAAAATTTTTAAAGATTTTCCCTATATAAGCCTATGTAAAACCAAAGGGCCCCGGGGCGGGGGCATTTTTGGCCCCAGCACTATAATTTGAACAATCTTGGTAGGGGTCCACTAGATGAAGCTTCATACCAAATATCAAAGTCCTGGGCCTTGTGGTTTCAGAGAAGAAGATTTTTAAAGATTTTCCCTATATAAGCCTATGTAAAACCAAAGGGCCCCGGGGCGGGGGCATTTTTGGCCCCAGCACTATAATTTGAACAATCTTGGTAGGGGTCCACTAGACGAAGCTTCATACCAAATATCAAAGACCTGGGCCTTGTGGTTTCAGAGAAGAAGATTTTTAAAGATTTTCCCTATATAAGCCAATGTAAAACCAAAGGGCCCAGTGGCGGGGGCATTTTTTGTCCCAGCACTAAAATTTGAACAATCTTGGTAGGGGTCCACTAGATGAAGCTTCATACCAAATATCAAAGTCCTGGGCCTTGTGGTTTCAGAGAAGAAGATTTTTAAAGATTTTCCCTATATAAGTCTATGTAAAACCAAAGGGCCCCGGGGCGGGGCATTTTTGGCCCCAGCACTATAATTTGAACAATCTTGGTAGGGGTCCACTAGATGAAGCTTCATACCAAATATCAAAGACCTGGGCCTTGTGGTTTCAGAGAAGAAGATTTTTAAAGATTTTCCCTGTATAAGCCAATGTAAAACCAAAGGGCCCCGTGGCGGGGGCATTTTTTGTCCCAGCACTAAAATTTGAACAATCTTGGTATGGGTCCACTAGATGAAGCTTCATACCAAATATCATAGACCTGGGCCTTGCGGTTTCAGAGAAGAAGATTTTTAAAGATTTTCCCAATATAAGCCCATGTAAAACAAAAGGGCCCAGGGGCGGGGGCATTTTTGGCCCCAGCACTATAATTTGAACAATCTTGGTAGGGGTCCACTAGATGAAGCTTCATACCAAATATCAAAGACCTGGGCCTTGTGGTTTCAGAGAAGAAGATTTATTTAGTTTTCGGTGAAAAAAATCTATTTTTGGCTCCTGTGACATATATGTGCAATGGATCGGAACCATTTGAACAACTTTGAAAGGGGACCACCTAAGGATCATTCCTGTGAAGTTTGGGCAAAATCCAATCAGTGGTTTAGAAGGAGATGTCATTTTAAGAAATTGTTTACGCACGGATGACGGACAAAAAGTGATCCTAATATAAAACACAAGAGGGCCATGATGGCCCTGGATCGCTCACCTGATCCATAGTGTAACAAGTGGGCCCCAGAGAGGGCCATTATTGGCCCCAGGGCTTTAATGTGCATAATGTTGAGGGAGGTCTTAAAGGTGAAGCTTCATACCAAACAACCAAAAAGGCTATAATTTGAACAATCTTGGCAAAGGTTCACAAGATGAAGCTACACATCAAATATCAAAGACCTGGGCCTAGCGGTTTCAGAGAAGAAGATTTTTGAAAGATTTTGCCTATATAAGCCTATGTAAAACCAAAGGGCCCCCGGGACAGGGGCATTTTTTGCCCCAGCACTGTAATTTGAACAATCTTGGTAGGGGTCCACTAGATGAAGCTTCATACCAAATATCAAAGTCCTGGGCCTTGTGGTTTCAGAGAAGAAGATTTTTAAAGATTTTCCCTATATAAGCCTATGTAAAACCAAAGGGCCCCGGGGCGGGGGCATTTTTGGCCCCAGCACTATAATTTGAACAATCTTGGTAGGGGTCCACTAGATGAAGCTTCATACCAAATATCAAAGACCTGGGCCTTGTGGTTTCAGAGAAGAAGATTTTTAAAGATTTTCCCTATATAAGCCAATGTAAAACCAAAGGGCCCCGTGGTGGGGGCATTTTTTGTCCCAGCACTATAATTTGAACAATCTTGGTATGGGTCCACTAGATGAAGCTTCATACCAAATATCAAAGTCCTGGGCCTTGTGGTTTCAGAGAAGAAGATTTTTAAAGATTTTCCCTATATAAGCCTATGTAAAACCAAAGGGCCCCGGGGCGGGGGCATTTTTGGCCCCAGCACTATAATTTGAACAATCTTGGTAGGGGTCCACTAGATGAAGCTTCATACCAAATATCAAAGACCTGGGCCTTGTGGTTTCAGAGAAGAAGATTTTTAAAGATTTTCCCTATATAAGCCAATGTAAAACCAAAGGGCCCCGTGGTGGGGGCATTTTTTGTCCCAGCACTATAATTTGAACAATCTTGGTATGGGTCCACTAGATGAAGCTTCATACCAAATATCAAAGTCCTGGGCCTTGTGGTTTCAGAGAAGAAGATTTTTAAAGATTTTCCCTATATAAGCCTATGTAAAACCAAAGGGCCCCGGGGCGGGGGCATTTTTGGCCCCAGCACTATCATTTGAACAATCTTGGTAAGGGTCCACTAGATGAAGCTTCATACCAAATATCAAAGACCTGAGCATTGTGGTTTCAGCGAAGAAGATTTTTAAAGATTTTCCCTATATAAGCCTATGTAAAACCAAAGGGCCCCGGGGCGGGGGCATTTTTGGCCCCAGCACTATCATTTGAACAATCTTGGTAAGGGTACACTAGATGAAGCTTCATACCAAATATCAAAGACCTGAGCCTTGTGGTTTCAGAGAAGAAGATTTTTAAAGATTTTCCCTATATAAGCCAATGTAAAACCAAAGGGCCTCGTGGCGGGGGCATTTTTTGTCCCAGCACTAAAATTTGAACAATCTTGGTAGGGGTCCACTAGATGAAGCTTCATACCAAATATCAAAGTACTGGGCCTTGTGGTTTCAGAGAAGAAAATTTTTAAAGATTTTCCCTATATAAGCCTATGTAAAACCAAAGGGCCCCGGGGCGGGGGCATTTTTGGCCCCAGCACTATAATTTGAACAATCTTGGTAGGGGTCCACTAGATGAAGCTTCATACCAAATATCAAAGTCCTGGGCCTTGTGGTTTCAGAGAAGAAGATTTTTAAAGATTTTCCCTATATAAGCCTATGTAAAACCAAAGGGCCCCGGGGCGGGGGCATTTTTGGCCCCAGCACTATAATTTGAACAATCTTGGTAGGGGTCCACTAGACGAAGCTTCATACCAAATATCAAAGACCTGGGCCTTGTGGTTTCAGAGAAGAAGATTTTTAAAGATTTTCCCTATATAAGCCAATGTAAAACCAAAGGGCCCAGTGGCGGGGGCATTTTTTGTCCCAGCACTAAAATTTGAACAATCTTGGTAGGGGTCCACTAGATGAAGCTTCATACCAAATATCAAAGTCCTGGGCCTTGTGGTTTCAGAGAAGAAGATTTTAAAGATTTTCCCTATATAAGTCTATGTAAAACCAAAGGGCCCCGGGGCGGGGCATTTTTGGCCCCAGCACTATAATTTGAACAATCTTGGTAGGGGTCCACTAGATGAAGCTTCATACCAAATATCAAAGACCTGGGCCTTGTGGTTTCAGAGAAGAAGATTTTTAAAGATTTTCCCTGTATAAGCCAATGTAAAACCAAAGGGCCCCGTGGCGGGGGCATTTTTTGTCCCAGCACTAAAATTTGAACAATCTTGGTATGGGTCCACTAGATGAAGCTTCATACCAAATATCATAGACCTGGGCCTTGCGGTTTCAGAGAAGAAGATTTTTAAAGATTTTCCCAATATAAGCCCATGTAAAACAAAAGGGCCCAGGGGCGGGGGCATTTTTGGCCCCAGCACTATAATTTGAACAATCTTGGTAGGGGTCCACTAGATGAAGCTTCATACCAAATATCAAAGACCTGGGCCTTGTGGTTTCAGAGAAGAAGATTTATTTAGTTTTCGGTGAAAAAAATCTATTTTTGGCTCCTGTGACATATATGTGCAATGGATCGGAACCATTTGAACAACTTTGAAAGGGGACCACCTAAGGATCATTCCTGTGAAGTTTGGGCAAAATCCAATCAGTGGTTTAGAAGGAGATGTCATTTTAAGAAATTGTTTACGCACGGATGACGGACAAAAAGTGATCCTAATATAAAACACAAGAGGGCCATGATGGCCCTGGATCGCTCACCTGATCCATAGAGTAACAAGGGGGCACCGGGGAGGGCCATTATTGATCCAGAGCTGTAATGTGCATAATGTTGAGGGAGGTCTAAATAGGTGAAGCTTCATACCAAATATCAACATAGGCTATAATTTGAAAAATCTTGGCAAAGGTCCACTAGATGAAGCTTAACACCAAATATCAAAGACCTGGGCCTTGAGGTTTCTGAGAAGAAGATATTCCCTACATAAGCCTATGTAAAACCAAATGGCCCCGGGGTTAGGGCGTTTTTGGCCTCAGGCCTATAATTGAAACAATCTTGATTGAGGTCCACAAGATGAAGCTTCACATCAAATATCAAAGACCTGGGCCTTGCTGTTTCAGAGAAAAAATATTTTCAAAGATTATCTCTATATAAGTCTATGTAAAACCAAAGGGCCCCGGGGCGGAGGTATTTGTGGCGTGGCCCAAGGGCTATTATTTGAACCATCTTTGTAGATGTCCACTAGATGGAGCTCCATACCAAATATCAAAGACATGGGCCTGGCAGTTTCAGAGAAAAATATTTTTCAAGATTTTCCCTATATAAGTCTATAGTAAACCAAAGGGCCCTGGCAGGGAGGGGGGGGGGGGCATTTTTTGCCCCAGGGCTATAGTTTGAACAATCTTGGTAGAGGTCCACAATATGAAGCTCCATACCAAATATCAAAGACCTGGGCCTTGCGGTTTCAGAGAAGAAGATTTTTAAAGATTTTCCCTATACAAGTTTATTTAAAACAAAAAGGCCCTGGGGCGGGGGCATTTTTGGCCCCAGCACTATAATTTGAACAATCTTGGTAGGGGTCCACCAGGTGAAGCTTCATACAAAATAGCAAAGACCTGGGCCTTGCAGTTTCAGAGAAGAAGATTTTTCAATATTTTCCCTGTATAAGCCCATGTAAAACCAAAGGGCCCGGGGGTGGGGGCATTTTTTACCCCAGCACTATAATTTGAACAATCTTGGTAGGGGTCCACTAGATGAAGCTTCATACCAAATAGCAAAGACCTGGGCCATGCAGTTTCAGAGAAGAAGATTTTTAAAGAGTTTCTCAATATAAGCCCATGTAAAACCAAAGGGCCCTGGGGCGGGGGCATTTTTGGCCCAAGCACTATAATTTGAACGAACTTGGTAGGGGTCCACTAGATGAAGCTTCATATCAAATAGCAAAGACCTGGGCCATGCAGTTTCAGAGAAGAAGATTTTTAAAGAGTTTCTCTATATAAGCCCATGTAAAACCAAAGTGCCCTGGGGCGGGGGCATTTTTAGCCCCAGCACTATAATTTGAACAACCTCTGTAGGGGTCCACTAGATGAAGCTTCATACCAAATATCAAAGAACTAGGCGTTGTGGTTTCAGAGAAGAAGATTTTTAAAGATTTTCCCTATATAAGACCATGTTAATCCAAGGGCCCCGGGGCGGAGGCATTTTTGGCCCCAGCACTATAATTTGAACAATCTTGTTAGGGGTCCACTAGACAAAGCTCCATACCAAATATCAAAGACCTGGGCCTTGCAGTTTCAGAGAAGAAGATTTTTAAAGATTTTCCCTATATAATCCTTTGTAAAACCAAAAGGTCTCGGGGCAGGGGCATTTTTGGCCCCAGCACTATAATTTGAACAATCTTGTTAGGGGTCCACTAGAAGAGGCTTCATACCAAATATCAAAGACCTGGGCCTTGTGGTTTCAGAGAAGAAGATTTTTAAAGTTTTCGGTGAAAAAAATCTATTTTTGGCTCCTGTGACCTAGATGTGCAATAGACCGGAACCATTTGAACAACTTTGAAAGGGGACCACCTAGGGATCATTCCTGTGAAGTTTGGTCAAAATCTGATCAGTGGTTTAGGAGGAGATGTCGTTTGAAGAAATTGTTTACGCACGGATGACAGACAAAAAGTGATCCTAATATAAAACACAAGAGGGCCATGATGGCCCTGGATCGCTCACCTGATCCATACAGTAACAAGTGGGCCCTGGGGAGGGCCATTATTGACCACAGGGCTATAATTTGCATAATGTTGAGGGAGGTCTAAAAAGGTGAAGCTTCATACCAAACATCAACAAAGGCTATAATTTGAACAATCTTGGCAAAGGTCCACTAGATGAAGCTACACACCAAATATCAAAGACCTTGGCCTTGCAGTTTCAGAGAAGAAGATTTTTTTTAAAGATTTTCCCTATATAAGCCCATGTAAAACCAAAGGGCCCCGGGCGGGGGACATTTTTGTCCCCAGCACTACATAAGCCTATGTAAAACCAAATGGCCCCGGGGCGGGGGCATTTTTGGCTTACTTGGTAGAGGTCCACTAGATGAAGCTTCATACCAAATATCAAAGACCTGGGCCTTGCAGTTTCAGAGAAGAAGATTTTTAAAGATTATCCTATATTAGTCTATGTAAAACCAAAGGGTCCTGGGGCGGGGGCATTTTTGGCCCCAGGGCTATAATTTGAACAATCTTGATAGAGGTATACTAGATGAAATTTCACACCAAATATCAAAGACTTAGGCCATGTGGTTTCATAGAAGGAGATTTTTAAAGATTTTCCCTATATAAGTCTATGTAAAACCAAGGGCCACGAGGCGGGGGCATTTTTGTTCTCAGGGCTATAATTTGAACAATCTTGGTAGAGGTCAACTAGCTGTAGCTTCATACAGAATATCAAAGACCTAGGCCTTGTGGTTTCAGAGAAGAAGATTTTTCAAGGTTTTCCCTATATAAGTCTATGTAAAACCAAAGGGCCTCGGAACGGGGGCATTTTTGGCCCAAGGGCTATAATTTGAACAATCTTGGTAGAGGTCCACAAGATGAAGCTTCGTACCATACAGCAAAGACCTGGGCCTTGCAGTTTCAGAGAAGAAGATTTTTAAAGATTTTCCCTATATAAGCCCATGTAAAATCAAAGGGCCCCGGGGCGGGGGCATTTTTGGCCCTAGCACTATAATTTGAACAACCTTGGTAGGGGCCCACTTGATGAAGCTTCATACCAAATATCAAAGACCTGGGCCTTGCGGTTTTAGAAAAGAAGATTTTTAAAGATTTTCCCTAAGTAAGCCCATGTAAAACCAAAGGGCCCCGGGGCGGGGGCATTTTTGGCCCCAGCACTATAATTTGAACAATCTTGGTAGGGGTCCACTAGATGAAGCTTCATACCAAATATCAAAGACCTGGGCCTTGCGGTTTCAGAGAAGAAGATTTTTAAATATTTTCCCTATATAAGCCAATGTAAAACCAAAGGGCCCTGGGGCGGGGGCATTTTTGGCCCCAGCACTATAATTTTAACAATCTTGGTAGGGGTCCACGAGATGAAGCTTCATACTAAATTTCAAAGACCTGGGCCTTGCGGTTTCAGAGAAGAAGATTTTTAAAGATTTTCCCTCCATAAGCCCATGTAAAACCAAAGGGCCCCGGGGCGGGGGCATTTTTGGCCCTAGCACTATTATTTGAACAATCTTGGTAGGGGTACACTAGATGAAGCTTCAAACCAAATATCAAAGACCTGGGCCTTGCAGTTTCAGAGAAGAAAATTTTTGAAGATTTTCCCTATATAAGCCCATGTAAACCAAAAGGGCCCCAGGGCGGGGACATTTTTGGCCCCAGCACTATAATTTGAACAACCTTGGTAGGGGTCCACTAGCTGAAACTTCATACCAAATATCAAAGACCTGGGCATTGCAGTTTCAGAGAAGAAGATTTTTAAAGATTTTCCCTATATTAGCCCATGTAAAACCAAAGGGCCCCGGGGTGGGGTCATTTTTTGCCCCAGCAATATAATTTGAACAATCTTGGTAGGGGTCCACTACATGAAGCTTCATACCAAATATCAAAGACCTGGGCCTTGCGGTTAAAGATTTTCCCTCTATAAGCCCATGTAAAACCAAAGGCCCCGGGGCGGGGGCATTATTGGCCCCAGCACTATAATTTGAACAATCTTGGTAGGGGTCCACTAGATGGAGCTTCATACCAAATATCAAAGACCTGGGTCATGCGGTTTCAGAGAAGAAGATTTTTAAAGATTTTCCCTACATAAGCCCATGTAAAACCAAAGGGCCCCGGGGCGGGGGCATTTTTGGCCCCAGCACTATAATTTGAACAATCTTGGTAGGGGTCCACTAGATGAAGCTTTACACCAAATATCAAAGACCTGGGCCTTGCGGTTTCAGAGAAGAAGATTTTTTAAGTTTTCGGTAAAAAAAATCTATTTTTGGCTCCTGTGACCTATATGTGCAACGGACCAGAACCATTTGAACAACTTTGAAAGGGGTCCCCCTAAGGATCATTCCTGTGAAGTTTGGTCAAAATCTGATCAGTGGTGTAGGAGGAGATGTCGTTTGAAGAAATTGTTTACGCACGGATGACAGACAAAAAGTGATCCTAATATAAAACACAAGAGGACCATGATGGCCCTGGATCGCTCACCTGATCCATAGAGTAACAAGTGGGCCCCGGGGAGGGCCATTATTGACCCCAGGGTAATAATGTGCATAATGTTGAGGGAGGTCTAAAAAGATGAAGCTTCATACCAAATATCAACAAAGGCTATAATTTGAACAATCTTGGCCAAGGTCTACTAGATAAAGCTACACAACAAATATCAAAAACCTGGGCCTTGCGGTTTCAGAGAAGAAGATATTCCTTACATAAGCCTATGTAAAACCAAATGGCCCCGGGGCAGGGGCATTTTTTGCCTCAGGGCTATAATTTAAACAATCTTGATAGAGGTCCACTAGATGAAGCTTCACCCCAAATATCAAAGACCTGGGCCTTGTTGTTTCAGAGAAGAAGATTTTCAAAGATTATCTCTATTATAAATCTATGTAAAACCAAAAGGCCCTGGGGCGGGGGCATTTGTGGCCCCAGGGCTATAATTTTAACAATCTTGGTAGAGGTCCACTAGCTGAAGCTTCATACCAAATGTCAAAGATCTAGGCCTTGTGGTTTCAGAGTAGAAGATTTTTCAAGATTTTTCCTATATAAGTCCATGAAAAACCAAAGGGCCCCGGAGCGGGGGCATTTTTGGCCCCAGGGCTATAATTTGAGCAATCTTGATAGAGGTCCACAAGATGAAGCTTCATACCAAATATCAAAGCCAAATATCAAAGACCTGGGCCCTGCAGTTTCAGAGAAGAAGATTTTTAAAGATTTTCCCTATATAAACCTATGTAAAACCAAAGGGCCCCGGGGCGGGGGCATTTTTGGCCCCAGCACTATAATTTGAACAGTCTTGGTAGGGGTAGACTAGATAAAGCTTCATACCAAATAGCAAAGACCTGGGCCTTGCAGTTTCAGAGTAGAAGATTTTTTAAAGATTTTCCCAATATAAGCCCATGTAAAACCAAAGGGCCCTGGGGCGGGGGCATTTCTGGCCCCAGCACTATAATTTGAACAATCTTGGTAGGGGTCCTTTAGATGAAGCTTCATACCAAATATCAAAGACCTGGGCCTTGCGGTTTCAGAGAAGAAGATTTTTAAAGGGTTTCCCTATATAAGCCTATGTAAAACCAAAGGGCCCCGGGGCGGGGGCATTTTTGGCCCCAGCACTATAATTTGAACAGTCTTGGTAGGGGTCCACTAGATGAAGCTTCATACCAAATAGCAAAGACCTGGGCCCTGCAGTTGCAGAGAAGTTTTTTTAAAGATTTTCCCAATATAAGCCCATGTAAAACCAAAGGGCCCTGGGGCGGGGGCATTTTTGGCCCCAGCACTATAATTTGAACAATCTTGGTAGGGGTCCTTTAGATGAAGCTTCATACCAAATATCAAAGACCTGGGCCTTGCGGTTTCAGAGAAGAAGATTTTTAAAGGGTTTCCCTATATAAGCCCATGTAAAACCAAAGGGCCCCGGGGCGGGGGAATTTTTGGCCCCAGCACTATAATTTGAACAATCTTGGTAGGGGTCCACTGGATGAAGCTTCATACCAAATATCAAAGACCTAGGCCTTGCAGTTTCAGAGAAGAAGATTTTTAAAGATTTTCCCTATATAAGCCTATGTAAAACCAAAGGGCCCCGGGGCGGGGGCATCTTTGGCCCCAGCACTATAATTTGAACAATCTTGGTAGGGGTCCATTAGATGAAGATTCATACCAAATATCAAAGACCTGGGCCTTGTGGTTTCAGAGAAGAAGATTTTTAAAGATTTTCCCTATATAAGCCCATGTAAAACCAAAGGGCCCCGGGGCGGAGGCATTTTTGGCCCCAGCACTATAATTTGAACAATCTTGGTAGGGGTCCACTAGATGAAGCTTCATACCAAATATCAAAGACCTGGGCCTTGCAGTTTCAGAGAAGAAGATTTTTTAAGTTTTTGGTGAAAAAAATCTATTTTTGGCTCCTGTGACCTATATGTGCAACGGACCGGAACCATTTGAACAACTTTGAAAGGGGACCACCTAAGGATCATTCCTGTGAAGTTTGGTCAAAATCCGCTCAGTGGTTTAGGAGGAGATGTCGTTTGAAGAAATTGTTTACGCACGGACGCACGCACGGACGCACGGACGCACGGACGCACGACGGACGACGGACAAAAAGTGATCCCAAAAGCTCACCTCGTCACTACGTGACGGTGAGCTAACAAGAGGGCCCAGAGGGCCCTGGTTCGCTCACCTGATCCAAAGAATAACAATAGGGCCCCGGGCAGGGTCAATTTTGGCCCCAGGGCTAAAATTTTACCAATCTTGGTAGAGGTCCACAAGATGAAGCTTCATATCGAATATGAAAGACCTGGGCTTTCTGGTTTCAGAGAAGATGATTTTAAAGGTTTACCCTGCATATAGAAGTCTATGTAAAACAAGATTTTCCCTATATAAGTCTATGTTAAACCAAAGGGCCCCTGAGAGGGGCATTTTTGGCCCCAGGGCTATAATTTGAACAATCTTGGTAGAGGTCCACTAGCTGAAGCTTCATAACAAATATCAAAGACCTAAGCCTTGTGTTTCAGAGAAGATGATTTTTAAAGATTTTCCCCATATAAGTCTATGTAAAACCAAAGGGCCACATGGCAGGGGCATTTTTGGTCTCAGGGCTATAATTTGAAAATCTTTATAGAGGTCCACTAGCTGAAGTTTCATGACAAATATCGAAGACCTAAGCCTTGAAGTTTCAGAGAAAAAGATTTTTCAAGATTTTCCCTATATAAGTCTATGTAAAACCAAAGGGCCCCAGAGCGGGGGCATTTTTGGCCCCAGGGCTATAATTTGAACAATCTTGGTAGAGGTCCACAAGATGAAGCTTCATACCAAATATCAAAGACCTGGGCCTTGCAGTTTCAGAGAAGAAGATTTTTCAAGATTTTCCCTATATAAGCCTATGTGAAACAATAGGGGCCTGGTGCGGGGGCATTTTTGGCCCAAGCACTATAATTTTAACAATCTTGGTAGGGGTCCACTAGATGAAGCTTCATACCAAATATCAAAGACCTGGGCCTTGCCGTTTCAGAGAAGAAGATTTTTCAAGATTTTCCCTACATAAGCCCATGTAAAACCAAAGGGCCCCTGTGTGGAGGGCATTTTTAGCTCCAGCACTATAATTTGAACAATTTTGGTAGGGGTCCACTAGATGAAGCTTCATACCAAATATCAAAGACCTGGGCCTTGCAGTTTCAGATAAGAAGATTTTTAAAGATTTTCCCTATATAAGCCTATGTAAAACAAAAGGGCTCTGGTGCGGGGGCATTTTTGGCCCAAGCACTATAATTTGAACAATCTTGGTAGGGGTCCACTAGATGAAGCTTCATACCAAATATCAAAGACCTGGGCCTTGCGGTTTCAGAGAAGAAGATTTTGCAAGATTTTCCCTATATAAGCCCATGTAAAACCAAAGGGCCCCGGGGTGGGGGCATTTTTAGCTTCAGCACTATAATTTGAACAATCTTGGTAGGAGTCCACTAGATGAAGCTTCATACCAAATATCAAAGACCTGGGCCTTGCAGTTTCAGAGAAGAAGATTTTTAAAGATTTTCCCTATATAAGCCCATGTAAAACCAAAGGGCCCCCATGCGGGGGCATTTTTAGCTCCAGCACTATAATTTGAACAATCTTGGTAGGGGTCCACTAGATGAAGCTTCATACCAAATATCAAAGATCTTGGCCTTGCGGTTTCAGAGAAGAAGATTTTTAAAGATTTTCCCTATATAAGCCCATGTAAAACCAAAGGGCCCCCGTGCGGGGGCATTTTTGGCCCCAGCAATATAATTTGAACAATCTTGGTAGGGGTCCACTAGATGAAGCTTCATACCAAATATCAAAGACCTGGGCCTTGCGGTTTCAGAGAAGAAGATTTTTTAAGTTTTTGGTGAAAAAAATCTATTTTTGGCTACTGTGACCTATATGTGCAACGGACCGGAACCATTTGAACAACTTTGAAAGGGGACCACCTAAGGATCATTCCTGTGAAGTTTGGTCAAAATCCGATCAGCGGTTTAGGAAGAGATGTCGTTTGAAGAAAAGTTTACGGACGCACGCACGCACGGACGCACGGACGCACGCACGGACGCACGACGGACGACGGACAAAAAGTGATCCCAAAAGCTCACCTTGTCACTACGTGACAGGTGAGCTAACAAGAGGGCCATGATGGCCCTGGATCGCTCACCAGATCCATAGAGTAACAAGTGGGCCCCGGGGAGGGCCATTATTGACCCCAGGGCTATGATGTGCACAATGAGGAGGTCTAAAAAGGTGAAGCTTCATACCAAATATCAACAAAGGATATAATTTGAATAATCATGGCAAAGGTCCACTAGATGGAGCTACACCCAAAATATCAAAGACCTGGGTCTTGCGGTTTCAGAGATGAAGATTTTTTTAAAGATATTCCCTACATAAGCCTATGTTAATCCAAATGGCCCCAGAGCGGGGGCATTTTTGGCCTCTGGGCTATAATTTAAATAATCTTGATAGAGGTCCACTAGATGAAGCTTCACACCAAATATCAAAGACCTGGGCCATGCTGTTTCAGAGAAAAAGATTTTCAAAGATTATCTCTATATAAGTCTATGTAAAACCAAAGGGCCCCGGGGCGGGGAATTTGTAGCCCGGGGGCTTTAATGTGAACAATCTTGGTAGAGGTCCACTAGATGAAGCTCCATACCAAATATCAAAGACATGGGCCTTGCAGTATCGGAGAAGAAGGTTTTTAAAGATTTCCCTATATAAGTCTATGTAAAACCAAAGGGTCTCGGGGCGGGGGCATTTTTGACCCCAGGTCTATAATTTGAACAATCTTGATAGAGGTCAACTAGATGAAATTTCACACCAAATATCAAAGACCTAGGCCTTGTGGTTTCACAGAAGAAGATTTTTAAAGATTATCCCTGTATAAGTCTAATTAAAACCAAAGGGCCCCGAGACGGGGGCATATTTTGCCCCAGGGCTATAATTTGAACAATCTTGGTAGAGGTTTACAAGATCAAGCTTCATACCAAATATCAAAGAACTGGGCCTTGAGGTTTCAGAGAAGAAGATTTTTAAAGATTTTCCCTATATAAGCCGATGTAAAACCAAAGGGCCCTGGGGCGGGGGCATTTTTGGCCCGAGAACTATAATTTGAACAATCTTGGTAGCGGTCCATCAGATGAAGCTTCATACCAAATAGCAAAGACCTGGGCCTTGCGGTTTCAGAGAAGAAGATTTTTAAAGATTTTCCTTATATAAGCCCATGTAAAACCAAAGGGCCCCGGGGCGAGGCATTTTTGGCCCCAGCACTATAATTTGAACAATCTTGGTAGGGGTCCACAAGACAAAGCTTCATACCAAATATCAAAGACCTGGGCCTTGCGGTTTCAGAGAAGAAGATTTTTAAAGATTTTCCCTATATTAGCCCATGTAAAACCAAAGGGCCCAGGGCGGGGGCATTTTTGGCCCCAGCACTACAATTTGAACAATCTTGGTAGGGGTCCACTAGATGAAGCTTCATACTAAATATCAAAGTCCTGGGCCTTGTGGTATAGAGAAGAAGATTTTTAGAGATTTTCCCTATATAAGCCCATGTAAAACCAAAGGGCCCCGGTGCGGGGGCATTTTTGGCCCCAGCACTATAATTTGAACAATCTTGGTAGGGGTCCACTAGATGAAGCTTCATGTCAAAAATCAAAGTCCTGGGCCTTACAGTTTCAGAGAAGAAGATTTTTTAAGTTTTCGGTGAAAAAATCTAATTTTGCCTCCTGTGACCTAGATGTGCAATGGACCGGAACCATTTGAACAACTTTGAAAGGGGACCACCTAAGGATCATTCCTGTGAAGTTTGGTCAAAATCCGATCAGTGGTTTAGGAGGAGATGTCGTTTGAAGAAATTGTTTACGCACAGATGACAGACAAAAAGTGATCCTAATATTAATCACAAGAGGACCATGATGGCCCTGGATCGCTCACCTGATCCATAGAGTAACAAGTGGGCCCCGGGGAGGGCCATTATTGACCTCAGGGTTATAATGTGCATAATAATGAGGGAGGTCTAAAAAGGTGAAGCTTCATACCAAATATCAACAAAGGCTATTATTTGAACAATCTTGGCAAAAGGTCCTCTAGATGAAGCTACACAACAAATATCAAAGACCTGGGCCTTGCGGTTTCAGAGAAGAAGATTTTTTTAAAGATATTCCTTACATAAGCCTATGTGAAACCAAATGGCCCCGGGGCAGGGGCATTTTTGGCCTCAGGGCTATAATTTAAACAATCTTGATAGAGGTCCACTAGATGAAGCTTCACACCAAATATCAACGACCTGGGCCTTGTGGTTTCAGAGTAGAAGATTTTTCAAGATATTCCCTATATAAGTATATGGAAAACCAAAGGGCCCAGGAGCGGGGGCATTTTTGGCCCCAGGGCTATAATTTGAACAGTCTTGATAGAGGTCCACAAGATGAAGCTTCATACCAAATATCAAAGACCTGGGCCTTACAGTTTCAGAGAAGAAGATTTTTAAAGATTTTCCCTATATAAGCCTACGTAAAACCAAAAGGGCCCCGGGGTGGGGGCATTTTTGGCCCCAGCACTATAATTTGAACAGTCATGGTGGGGGTCCACTAGATGAAGCTTCATACTAATTAGCAAAGACCTGGGCCCTGTGGTTTCAGAGAAGAAGATTTTTAAAGGTTTTCCCTATATAAGCCTATGTAAAATCAAAGGGACCCGGGGCGGGGGCATTTTTGGCCCCAGCACTATAATTTGAACAATCTTGGTAGGGGTCCATAAGATGAAGATTCATACCAAATATCAAAGACCCGGGCCTTGCAGTTTCAGAGAAGAAAATTTTTAAAGATTTTCCCTATATAAGCCCATGTAAAACCAAAGGGCCCCGGGGCGGGGGCATTTTTGGCCCCAGCACTATATTTGAACAATCTTGGTAGGGGTCCACTAGATGAAGCTTCATACCAAATATCAAAGACCTGGGCCTTGCTGTTTCAGAGAAGAAGATTTTTAAAGATTTTCCCTATATAAGCCCATGTAAAACCAAAGGGCCCCGGGGCGGGGGCATCTTTGGCCCCAGCACAATAATTTGAACAATCTTGGTAGGGGTCCACCAGATATAGTTTCATACCAAATATCAAAAACCTGGGCGTTGCAGTTTCAGAGAAGAAGATTTTTAAAGATTTTCCCTATATAAGCCCATGTAAAACCAAAGGGCCCCGGGGCGGGGGCATTTTTGGCCCCAGCACTATAATATGAACAATCTTGGTAGGGGTCCAGTAGATGAAGCTTCATACAAAATATCAAAGACCTGGGCCTTGCTGTTTCAGAGAAGATGATTTTTAAAGATTTTCCCTATATAAGCCCATGTAAAACCAAAGGGCCCCGGGGCGGGGGCATCTTTGGCCCCAGCACAATAATTTGAACAATCTTGGTAGGGGTCCACCAGATATAGTTTCATACCAAATATCAAAGACCTGGGCCTTGCAGTTTCAGAGAAGAAGATTTTTAAAGATTTTCCCTATATAAGCCTATGTAAAACCAAAGGGCCCCGGGGCGGGGGCATTTTTGGCCCCAGCACTATAATTTGAACAATCTTGGTAGGGGTCCACTAGATGAAGCTTCATACCAAATATCAAAGACCTGGGCCTTGTGGTTTCAGAGAAGAAGATTTTTTAAGTTTTCGGTGAAAAAAATCTATTTTTGGCTCCTGTGACCTATATGTGCAACGGACCGGAACCATTTGAACAACTTTGAAAGGGGACCACCTAAGGATCATTCCTGTGAAGTTTGGTCAAAATCCGATCAGTGGTTTAGGAGGAGATGTCATTTGAAGAAATTGTTTACGCACGGATGACAGACAAAAAGTGATCCTAATATTAATCACAAGAGGGCCATGATGGCCCTGGATCGCTCACCTGATCCATAGTGTAACAAGTGGGCCCCAGAGAGGACCATTATTGGCCCCAGGGCTTTAATGTGCATAATGTTGAGGGAGGTCTTAATGGTGAAGCTTCATACCAAACATCAACAAAGGCTATAATTAGAACAATCTTGGCAAAGGTCCACTAGATGAAGCTACACATCAAATATCAAAGACCTGGGCCTTGCAGTTTCAGAAAAGAAGATTTTTTTTAAAGATATTCCCTACATAAGCCTATGAAAAACCAAATGGCCCCGGGGCTATATAAATCTATGTAAAACCAAAGGGCCCCGGGGTGGGGGCATTTGTGGCCCCAGGGCTATAATTTGAACAATCTTGGAAGAGGTCCACTAGATAAAGCTCCATACTAAATATCAAAGGCCTTGGCCTTGCAGTTTCATAGAGATTTTTAAAGATTTCCCTATATAAGTCTATGTAAAACCAAAGGGCCCCGGACCAAGGACATTTTTGGTTTCAGGGCTATAATTTGAATAATCTTGATAGAGGTCCACTAGATGCAGCTTCATACCAAATATCAAAGACCCATCAGGACTTGTGGTTTCAGAGAAGAAGATTTTTAAAGATTATCCCTATATAAGCCTATGTAAAACCAAAGGGCCAAGGGGCGGGGCCACTTTTGGCCCCAGCACTATAATTTGAATCATCTTGGTAGTGGTCCTATAGAAGAAGCTTCATACCAAATATAAAAGACCTAGGCCTTGTGGTTTCAGAGAAGAAGATTTTTAAAGATTTTCCCTATATAAGTCTATGTAAAACCAAAGGGCCCCGGAGCGGGGGCATTTTTGGTAGGGGTCCACTAGATGAAGCTTCATACCAAATATCAAAGTCCTGGGCCTTGCGGTTTCAGAGAAGAAGATTTTTAAAGATTTTCCCTATATAAGCCTATGTAAAACCAAAGGGCCACGGGGCGGGGGCATTTTTGGCCCCAGCACTAAAATTTGAACAATCTTGGTAGGGGTCCACTAGATGAAGCTTCATACCAAATATCAAAGACCTGGGCCTTGTGGTTTCAGAGAAGATTTTTAAAGATTTTCCCCATAAAAGCCAATGTAAAACTAAAGGGCCCTGTAGCGGGGCTATTTTATGTCCCAGCACTATAATTTGAACAATCTTGGTAGGGGTCCACTAGATGAAGCTTCATACCAAATATAAAAGTCCTGGGCCTTGTGGTTTCAGAGAAGAAAATTTTTAAAGATTTTCCCTATATAAGCCTATGTAAAACCAAAGGGCCCCGGGGCGGGGGCATTTTTGGCCCCAGCACTATAATTTGAACAATTTTGGTAGGGGTCCACTAGATGAAGCTTCATACTAAATATCAAAGACCTGGGCCTTGTGGTTTCAGAGAAGAAGATTTTTAAAGATTTTCCCCATAAAAGCCAATGTAAAACCAAAGGGCCCCGTGGCGGGGGCATTTTTTGTCCCAGCACTATAATTTGAACAATCTTGGTAGGGGTCCACTAGATGACGCTTCATACCAAATGTCAAGGTCCTGGGCCTTGTGGTTTCAGAGAAGAAGATTTTTAAAGATTTTCCCTATATAAGCCTATGTAAAACAAAAGGGCCCCGGGGCGGGGGCATTTCTGGCCCCAGCACTATAATTTGAACAATTTTTGTAGGGGTCCACTAGATGAAGCTTCATACCAAATATCAAAGACCTGGGCCTTACGGTTTCAGAGAAGAAGATTTTTAAAGAGTTTCCCCATAAAAGCCAATGTAAAACCAAAGGGCCCCGTGGCGGGGGCATTTTTTGTCCCAGCACTATAATTTGAACAATCTTGGTAGGGGTCCACTTGATGAAGCTTCATACCAAATATCAAAGTCCTGGGCCTTGTGGTTTCAGAGAAGAAGATTTTTAAAGATTTTTTTTCTATATAAGCCTATGTAAAACCAAGGGGCCCTGGGGCGGGGGCATTTTTGGTCCCAGCACTATAATTTGAACAATCTTGGTAGGGGTCCACTAGATGAAGCTTCATACCAAATATCAAAGACCTGGGCCTTGTGGTTTCAGAGAAGAAGATTTTTTAAGTTTTTGGTGAAAAAAATCTATTTTTGGTTCCTGTGACCTAGATGAGCAATGTACCGGAACCATTTGAACAACTTTGAAAGGGGACCACCTAAGGATCATTCCTGTGAAGTTTGGTCAAAATCCGATCAGTGGTTTAGGAGGAGATGTCGTTTAAAGAAATTGTTTACGCACGGACGCACGGACGCACGACGGACGACGGACAAAAAGTGATCCCAAAAGCTCACCTCGTCACTACGTGACGGTGAGCTAACAAGAGGGCCATGATGGCCCTGGATCGCTCACCTGATCCATAGTGTAACAAGTGGGCCCCAGAGAGGGCCATTATTGGCCCCAGGGCTTTAATGTGCATAATGTTGAGGGAGGTCTTAAAGGTGAAGCTTCATACCAAACATCAACAAAGGCTATAATTTGAACAATCTTGGCAAAGGTCCACTAGATGAAGCTACACATCAAATATCAAAGACCTGTGCCTTGCGGTTTCAGAGAAGAATATTTTTTTTAAAGATATTCCCTACATAAGCCTATTCAAAACCAAATGGCCCTGGGGCTATATAAATCTATGTAAAACCAAAGGGCCCCGGGGTGGGGGCATTTGTGACCCCAGGGCTATAATTTGAACAATCTTGGTAGAGGTCCTTTAGATGAAGCTTCATACCAAATTTCAAAGTCCTGGGCCTTGTGGTTTCAGAGAAGTAGATTTTTAAAGATTTTCCCTATATAAGCCTATGTAAAACCAAAGGGCCCCGGGGCGGGGGCATTTTAGGCCCAAGGGCTATAATTTGAACAATCTTGGTAGAGGTCCATTAGATGAAGCTTCATACCAAATATCAAAGTCCTGGGCCTTGTGGTTTCAAAGAAGAAGATTTTTAAAGATTTTCCCTATATAAGCCTATGTAAAACCAAAGGGCCCCGGGGCGGGGACATTTTTGGCCTCAGCACTATAATTTGAATAATCTTGTTAGGGGTCCTTTAGATGAAGCTTCATACCAAATATAAAAGACCTAGGCCTTGTGGTTTCAGAGGAGAAGATTTTTAAAGATTTTCCCTATATAAGTCTACGTAAAACCAAAGGGCCCCGGGGCGGGGGCATTTTTTGCCAAAGGGCTATAATTTGAACAATCTTGGTAGAGGTCCATTAGATGAAACTTCATTCTAAATATCAAAGTCCTGGGCCTTGTGGTTTCAGAGAAGAAGATTTTTAAAGATTTTGCCTATATAATCCAATGTAAAACCAAAGGGCCCAGGGGCAGGGACATTTTTGGCCTCAGCACTATAATTTGAATAATCTTGTTAGGGGTCCTTTAGATGAAGCTTCAAACCAAATATAAAAGACCTAGGCCTTGTGGTTTCAGAGAAGAAGATTTTTAAAGATTTTCCCTATATAAGTCTTCGTAAAACCAAAGGGCCCCGGGGCGGGGGCATTTTTGGCCCAAGGGCTATAATTTGAACAATCTTGGTAGAGGTCCACTAGATGAAGTTTCTTTCTAAATATCAAAGTCTTGGGCCTTATGGTTTCAGAGAAGAAGATTTTTAAAGATTTTGCCTATATAAGCCTATGTAAAACCAAAGGGCCTCGGGACGGGAGCATTTTTTGCCCCAGCACTATAATTTGAACAATCTTGGTAGGGGTCCACTAGATGAAGCTTCATACCAAATATCAAAGTCCTGGGCCTTGTGGTTTCAGAAAAGAAGATTTTTAAAGATTTTCCCTATATAAGCCTATGTAAAACCAAAGGGCCCCGTGGCGGGGGCATTTTTTGTCCCAGCACTATAATTTGAACAATCTTGGTAGGGGTCTATTAGATGAAGCTTCATACCAAATATCAAAGTCCTTGGCCTTGTGGTTTCAGAGAAGAAGATTTTTAAAGATTTTCCCTATATAAGCCTATGTAAAACCAAAGGGCCCCGGGGCGGGGGCATTTTTGGCCCCAGCACTGTAATTTGAACAATCTTGGTAGGGGTCCACTAGATGAAGCTTCATACCAAATATCAAAATCCTGGGCCTTGTGGTTTCAAAGAAGAAGATTTTTAAAGATTTTCCCTATATAAGCCAATGTAAAACCAAAGGGCCCAGTGGCTGGGGCATTTTTTGTCCCAGCACTATAATTTGAACAATCTTGGTAGGGTCCGCTAGATGAAGCTTCATACCAAATATCCTGGGCCTTGTGGTTTCAGAGAAGAAGATTTTTAAAGATTTTCCCTATATAAGCCTATGTAAAACCAAAGGGCCCCGGGCGGGGGCATTTTTGGCCCCAGCACTATAATTTGAACAATCTTGGTAGGGGTCCACTAGATAAAGCTTCATACCAAATATCAAAGACCTGGGCCTTGTGGTTACAGAGAAGAAGATTTTTAAAGATTTTCCCTATATAAGCCAATGTAAAACCAAAGGGCCCCGTGGCGGGGGCATTTTTTGTCCCAGCACTATAATTTGAACAATCTTGGTAGGGGTCCACTAGATGAAGCTTCATACCAAATATCA
Organism: Lucinisca nassula; assembly: GCA_963580285.1. NCBI lineage: Eukaryota > Metazoa > Mollusca > Bivalvia > Lucinida > Lucinidae > Lucinisca > Lucinisca nassula. The sequence goes on from OY757014.1 coordinate 95,045,324, forward strand.
AAGTCCTGGGCCTTGTGGTTTCAGAGAAGAAGATTTTTAAAGATTTTCCCTATATAAGCCTATGTAAAACCAAAGGGCCCCAGGGCGGGGGCATTTTTGGCCCCAGCACTATAATTTGAACAATCTTGGTAGGGGTCCACTAGATGAAGCTTCATACCAAATATCAAAGACCTGGGCCTTGTGGTTTCAGAGAAGAAGATTTTTTAAGTTTTTGGTGAAAAAAATCTGTTTTTGGCTCCTGTGACCTAGATGTGCAACGGACCGGTGGAACCATTTGAACAACTTTGAATAATCTTGGTAGGGGTCCACTAGATGAAGCTTCATACCCAATATCAAAGACCTAAGCCTTGTGGTTTCAGAGAAGAAGATTTTTCAAGATTTTCCCTATATAAGTCTATGTAAAACCAAAGGGCCCCAGACCGGGGGCATTTTTGGCCCCAGGGCTATAATTTGAACAATCTTGGTAGAGGTCCACAAGATGAAGCTTCATACCAAATATCAAAGACCTGGGCCTTGCAGTTTCAGAGAAGAAGATTTTTCAAGATTTTCCCGATGTAAGCCCATGTAAAACAAAAGGGCCCTGGTGCAGGGGCATTTTTGGCCCCAGCACTATAATTTGAACAATCTTGGTAGGGGTCTACTAGATGAAGCTTCATACCAAATATCAAAGACCTGGGCCTTGCGGTTTCAGAGAAGAAGATTTTTCAAGATTTTCCCTATATAAGCCCATGTAAAACCAAAGGGCCCCCGTGCAGGGGGCATTTTTGGCCCCAGCACTATAATTTGAACAATCTTGGTAGGGGTCCACTGGATGAAGCTTCATACCAAATATCAAAGACCTGGGCCTTGCAGTTTCAGAGAAGAAGATTTTTAAAGATTTTCCCTATATAAGCCTTTGTAAAACAAAAGGGCCCTGGTGCGGGGGCATTTTTGGCCCCAGCACTATAATTTGAACAATCTTGGTAGGGGTCCACTAGATGAAGCTTCATACCAAATATCAAAGACCTGGGCCTAGCGGTTTCGGAGAAGAAGATTTTTCAAGATTTTCCCTTTATAAGCCCATGTAAAACACAAGGGCCCCTAGGCGGGGGCATTTTTAGATCCAGCACTATAATTTGAACAATCTTGGTAGGGGTCCACTAGATAAAGCTTCATACCTAATATCAAAGACCTGGGCCTTGCGGTTTCAGAGAAGAAGATTTTTCAAGATTTTCCCTATATAAGCCCATGTAAAACCAAAGGGCCCCCGAGGCGGGGGCATTTTTGGCCCCAGCACTATAATTTGAACAATCTTGGTAGGGGTCCACTAGATGAAGCTTCATACCAAATATCAAAGACCTGGGCCTTGCGGTTTCAGAGAAGAAGATTTTTCAAGATTTTCCCTATATAAGCCCTTGTAAAACCAAAGGGCCCCCGTGCGGGGGCATTTTTAGCTCCAGCACTATAATTTGAACAATCTTGGTAGGGGTCCACTAGATGAAGCTTCATGCCAAATATCAAAGATCTGGGCCTTGCGGTTTCAGAGAAGAAGATTTTTAAAGATTTTCCCTATATAAGCCCATGTAAAACCAAAGGGCCCCAGTGCGGGGGCATTTTTGGTCCCAGCACTATAATTTGAACAATCTTGGTAGGGGTCCACTAGATGAAGCTTCATACCAAATATCAAAGACCTGGGCCTTGCGGTTTCAGAGAAGAAGATTTTTTAAGTTTTCGGTGAAAAAAATCTATTTTTGGCTACTGTGACCTATATGTGCAACGGACCGGAACCATTTGAACAACTTTGAAAGGGGACCACCTAAGGATCATTCCTGTGAAGTTTGGTCAAAATCCAATCAGTGGTTTAGGAGGAGATGTCGTTTGAAGAAAAGTTTACGGACGCACGGACGCACGACGGACGACGGACAAAAAGTGATCCCAAAAGCTCACCTTGTCACTACGTGACAGGTGAGCTAAAAAACCAAAGGGCCCCGGAGCGGGGGCATTTTTGGCCCCAGGGCTATAATTTGAGCAATCTTGATAGAGGTCCACAAGATGAAGCTTCATACAAAATATCAAAGACCTGGGCCCTGCAGTTTCAGAGAAGAAGATTTTTAAAGATTTTCCCTATATAAGCCTATGTAAAACCAAAGGGCCCCGGGGCAGGGGCAGTTTTGGCCCCAGCACTATAATTTGAACAGTCTTGGTAGGGGTCCACTAGATGAAGCTTCATACCAAATAGCAAAGACCTGGGCCCTGCAGTTTCAGAGAAGTTTTTTTAAAGATTTTCCCATTATAAGCCCATGTAAAACCAAAGGGCCCTGGGGCGGGGTCATTTTTGGCCCGAGCACTATAATTTGAACAATCTTGGTAGGGGTCCTTTAGATGAAGCTTCATACCAAATATCAAAGATGTGGGCCTTGCAGTTTCAGAGAAGAAGATTTTTAAAGGTTTTCCCTATATAAGCCAATGTAAAACCAAAGGGCCCCAGGGCGGGGGCATTTTTGGCCCCAGCACTATAATTTGAACAATCTTGGTAGGGGTCCATAAGATGAAGATTCATACCAAATATCAAAGACCGGGGCCTTGCAGTTTCATAGAACAAAATTTTTTAAAGATTTTCCCTATATAAGCCCATGTAAAACCAAAGGGCCCCGGGGCGGGGGCATTTTTGGCCCCAGCACTATAATTTGAACAATCTTGGTAGGGGTCCACTGGATGAAGCTTCATACCAAATATCAAAGACCTGGGCCTTGCAGTTTCAGAGAAGAAGATTTTTAAAGATTTACCCTATATAAGCCTATGTAAAACCAAAGGGCCCCTGGGCGGGGGCATCTTTGGCCCCAGCACTTTAATTTGAACAATCTTGGTAGGGGTCCAACAGATGAAGATTCATACCAAATATCAAAGACCTGGGCCTTGCAGTTTCAGAGAAGAAGATTTTTAAAGATTTTCCCTATATAAGCCCATGTAAAACCAAAGGGCCCCGGGGCAGGGGCATTTTTGGCCCCAGCACTAGAATTTGAACAATCTTGGTAGGGGTCAACTAGATGAAGCTTCATACCAAATATCAAAGACCTGGGCCTTGCAGTTTCATAGAAGAAGATTTTTTAAGTTTTCGGTGAAAAAAATCTATTTTTGGCTCCTGTGACCTATATGTGCAACGGACCGGAACCATTTGAACAACTTTGAAAGGGGACCACCTAAGGATCATTCCTGTGAAGTTTGGTCAAAATCCGCTCAGTGGTTTAGGAGGAGATGTCGTTTGAAGAAATTGTTTACGCACGGACGGACGTACGGACGCACGACGGACAAAAAGTGATCCCAAAAGCTCACCTCGTCACTACGTGACGGTGAGCTAAAAACCATATTCCAATATTTTTCAGTCCTGACACAGTACTTACTCTGAGCCGGAAAAACCATATTTCAATATTTCTCAGTCCTAACACAGTACTTACTATGAGCCAGAAAACCATATTCCAATATTTCCCAGTCATGACACACTACTTACTATGAGCCAGAACAACCATATTCCAATATTTCTCACTCCTAACACAGTACTTACTCTGAGCCAGAAAAACCATATTCCAATATTTCTCAGTCCTGACATGGAACAAAAGAGAAGATAAAACACCAGAGCAGAAAAGAGCACATAGTCCAATGGAAACACCTGTAAATATGTAAAAAAAAATACTGTTGAACTTTGATAACTCAAATACCTTTGGGATCTTGAAAATATGTTCGAGATAAAGGTAGTTCGAACTATTGAGGTCAATCATAACCATAGTGCCAGGTCATTGGGTGTAATGGTCATGGCATAAGAATATCATTTTGACCATCTGTAGAATAAAGGAATGTTGTGTGTCCTCATTAGAATCGCCTCTTCGATAACTTGAATACCTTTGGGACCTTGAAAATATGTTCGAGATAAAAGTAGTTTGAACTATTGAGGTCAATCATAACCATAGTGCCAGGTCATTGGGTGAAATGGCCAAGGCATAAGAATATTCTTTTGACCATCTGTAGCATAAAGGAATATTGTATGTACTCATTAGAATCGCCTCATTGAGGCGATTCTAATGAGTACACACAACATACCTTTGGAGATAAAATCAGAAAAAAATCCATAAATTTTCCTTATATATACAGACATCTGGAGCTATAAGAAGACTTCTCTTGGGACTCCAGAATGAGTTCGAATGAGCCATGGTAAACGAGATATCCGTGTTCGAGTTTTCGAAGTTTCACTGTAGTCTGATATTTGAAATCATATTTTCAGGAATAGAAATATTTCAAACTATTGTTGTGTGGTGCCTAACATTTAGAATGATAACCTATTTTATGTGGAATACCGGTGGTGCCTAAAATTCTGAATGATAACCTATTTTATGTGGGATACTGTGGTGCCTAAAATTATGAATGACAACCCATTTTATGTGGGATACCAGTGGCGCCTAAAATTCTGAATGATAACCTATTTTATTTGGGATACCGGTGGTGCCTAAAATTCAGAATGATTACCCATTTTATGTGGGATACCGGTGGTGCCTAAAATTCTGAATGATAACCCATTTTATGTGGGATACTGGTGGTGCCTAAAATTCAGAATGGTAACCCATTTTATGTGGGATACCGGTGGTGCCTAAAATTCTGAATGACAACCCATTTTATGTGGGATACCGGTGGTGCCTAAAATTCTGAATGATAACCTATTTTATGTGGGATACTGGTGGTGCCTAAAATTCAGAATGGTAACCCATTTTATGTGGGATACCGGTGGTGCCTAAAATTCAGAATGATAACCCATTTTATGTGGGATACTGGTGGTGCATAAAATTCAGAATGATAACCCATTTTATGTGTGATACTGGTGGTGCCTAAAATTCAGAATGATAACCCATTTTATGCAGGATACCGGTGGTGGCTAAAATTCAGAATGATAACCTATTTTATGTGGGATACTGGTTGTGCCTAAAATTCAGAATGGCTAAAATTCACTGTTTGCAAAAAGTTCAGCCACTTTCTGAAAGTAACGCAATGTAACACCCCTAAATTTCAAAATCGACTCGTTATATTCTATTAACCCACTTTGTAACAAATGGAATATTCCTCTTTATATACATGTAGAGCAGGATGGATGGACGATTTGTTTTAAGACGCTCAACCCTAACAGGGCATATAGCGTCTAAAACAGTTATATATTATACATAAAATTGTGCAAGATTAAACAATTAAAATTTTAATAATTACAGTTTGTTAATGTACAGCAGGGGGTCCATTTCAAAATATGGGTGCCAGGTCATTTTTCTATATACTCTGTACATTTTTGTTTGCATATAACACGGTTGTTTAACTGATACTGTTTCTGCTTTGGACCCCAACAACAGTGTTATAAAGAGGTTGTGCTGTATAGTCAAACTTCAATAACTCGAATACCTTTGAAACCATGAAAAAATTTGTTCAGGATAGAGGTAGGTTGTTTGAGGGTTAACCCTTGTCCTGCTGAGCCCAGATATGCCTTATTTTCCAAACAATGAAGATCCAGGCCAGATGGCTTCTGACGAAGCCATTTGATCAGGATCAACATTGTTAGCCATTCAGATTGTGAATTTGTTGCAATAATTTGCATCAAATAATCTGATTGGTTGATAATCAGTAGTAGGTGTGGCATATATGAATATTCAGCAGGACAAGGGTTAATCATAGTGCCTGGCCATGAGGCATAATGGGGATGACTTAACCCTTATCTTGCTGAATATTCATTTAAGCCACACCCATTTCTGCCTATCAACCAATCAAATTACTTGATGTAATTTATTGCTACAAATTCATAAACTGAATGCCAAACAGTGTAGATCCTGACCAGATGGCTTCTTCAGAAGCCATCTGATCTGGATCTACACTGTTTGCAAAGAAAAGGGTTGTCGTGAACAGCAGGATAAGACTTAAGAATATAATGTCATTTTTCTATAAAATAAAGGAATGTTGTTGGAATTCTAACACAGCGCGCCTATATAGGCAATGGAAAATAACTGTGTTTTATTCCACAACAAATCACAGCAAGGAAGAGCGTGACGAATGACGTCATTAAAAACTGCCAATATATGAAGTCACTAGTCGATTTCCTTGATGTTAGACAGTGTAACGTCATATACTCGCATCGAAAACAATAGAAAAGGATATAAATGCATGTTTTTCAGTTGATAATTTTAGAGGGATTTCTTCCAACAATGGCGAAAAGTTGTGAGATTTTGAAGGAAACAACAGCATTATTGCCAATTTTCAGCCTGTTAGAATCGAAATAGATCAGTTCGAAATAGATCTCTTTGTGAAATCACAGTTTGAAGGTAAGTTGTAAAGTAGACAAATCACAAGCGCGTAGTGTGCGTGAATTGTCTACTTACAACTGACAACAAACTGTGATTTATTACTCAACAAATCACAACTAGAACTGATCTATTTCTTAATTAGAATTGCTTTCATTGAGGCATTTCTAATGAGTACACACAGCATTGTATTTGAAGATAACATAAAACAAACCTCAATGAATTGTCATAATGATTTGGATATCAGGGCCCAGTTGTTCAAAGCCTCGTTAGCTAATTAAGAACCTCGTTATTGGTCATATTGTTAACTGTTCTAGCAAGTACAATATCTAAAATATTGCCATTTCTGCTGAAAAATGTAAGAAACTTTTGCAGATTTGTTATTTTTGATCTGCAAAAGCTGCTCTCATTTTTTCAGCAAAAATATTAAGTATTATGTTTGTTTGAATTGAGGTTTAACGTCTACGTCAACACTGCAAAGGTCACTTTGGAGATGCTGCTTCCAATGTTGTGGGACTTTTACCCGACATTGAGATGAAATGACATCTCAAGCCCTGCTGCCCAATGAAACCAATAGGGTTAATAAGTATGGACGGTCCGACTTGCACCGCTTTGCCTGGGCAGGCTTAGATCTCTAAGTGGTTTACCAGTACTCATGTGCAGTGGATTTCAGCTCTGTGCGGAAGTATCATGCAACCCATCTACTTCTTCAAACCCCGATGGGCGGGGGGGCGAAAATATTAAGCATACAGTAGCACTTGGATGTCTTGAACACCGAAGGCTCGTTTACCATGGCTGAGTCAAACCCATTCTTGAGCCCCTAGGGAAATCCTCTTAGAAATAGCAGGGGTTATTCAAGGAGATTTCAGTCTTTTACCTTGCAAATGTATGCTGTGTGTTCTCATTCTCCTTATGCCTTCTGAAAGTAACCCTCAGTGGCTCAAACTACCCCAGTCTCGAACAAATTTATATGGTCCCAAAGGGGTTTGGCCCATCGAAGTTAGGTTGTATTTACCATATTGAATGATAACATTTTAACAATATGTCAACTAATGAAGTCGTTAGTTTTGAACAACTGGAGCTATAGGAAGAATTCTCTGGGGACACTAGAGTGCGTTCTAATTAGTCACGGAAAAGAAGTAATCCATGTTCAAGTTACTAAAGATTCACTGTACACAGCATATTTTCCACCATTTTAACCCATTGTATACCAGTGGAATCTTCAACTGCTATATGTTGGACAAGTCCATTTGCCATATAAGGGTTATCCGGCCTATTTTTTCTTTTTTATTCCTTTTTTGACAGAAAATTCTGTAAGCAAATAGTGCAGGCCCTGATTCTGTGGCGTCTGATCTAGGCCTGCACTGTTTGCCAGGTACAAGCAATGGTTTATCAAAGGAGAGACATTTTGAGATTTCTGTTTGGTACACAAACCCCTAATAAAGTTGTCTACTCTTTAAGGAAAGAATCTGCAGTTCCTTGGAAAAAGGGGCTCTCTTTATGAGTAAAAAATTTGGGAAAGAATTTGCTCAATAAGAGCAAATAAACCTCTTGGGGGGAAAAGGGGTCTACTCTTTAGGGAAAGAATTTGCTCAACAGGAGCAAAAAAACCTTCTGGGGGGGGGAAGGGGTCTACTCCTTAACAAAATAATTTGCTCCACATGAGCAAATTCTTTCTTTCAAGAGAAAATCCCTATTCCTGTGTTCTAGAAGAGAAAATACTTCATGAGTCGACCCCTATTGACAAGGGAGGTGAAGTATATCTGAAGAAGTTGCCTCCCCTGAAGAAGTTGCCTCCCCTGAATAAGTGTCTATGCCCCGTATCAATGGTTCTTGACAGTTGACAGAAACTGTAATAATTCCCGGTTCAATTCCCGGCGACGGTAATAAAATTGCAGGGTCTGAACGTGCTGCAGTGGTATCAGTTGCAGGGATGAATGCCACAAAGTGCACCATCCTACGGATCGGGACCTTCACTGGAGACCTCCTGTGCAGGGAGAACCATCCCCTGAGCAGATTTAAGATCCTTGCCCTAGTTACCTGATAACTGTGTAGGCTTTCATCCTGCAAATCTGGAGTGTATGAAATGTTCACCTGCCGAAAATACCTGCAAGGGGGTAGGCAGTATTCCAAGAAAGAGAAAAGAAAGATTACCTTTTGTGAGAAGACGAGTACAATGTCTACAGGATTAGGCAGACTTCTCTTTGCAAGAGCATAGCCTTGCTTTGGACCAGCACTGTGAATAGCTTTGTCAATGCTGAAATACAGAGGTTATAATGGCAGTGTTTGTTCTCTTATATTTAATTGTTAGCCAATAAAATGCCTATCATGAAAACTGCCGTCTGCTTTGTTGTCTGCTGGTTACTTTAAGTCATTTTTGCAAACAATGTGGACCCAAATCAGACTGCTCCTAGAGGAGCAGTCTGATTTGGGTCCACACTGTTTGCCTGTACCAAAAAATAACTTTTAAGAAGTTTGCAAAAATATTTTGCAGACAACATAAGCAAACGACATTTTCAGATGAAGTTTTTTCTCGGCATCTTAAGAGTTAAAAAGAATTTGCCACTATAAAGAATCCCAATAAAGGGTAGTATACCAGGTGAGGTAATACAGGGCATATTTCCCTTGATTATGCAATGGCACAAATGTTTTTCCATTAACTATGCCAAGAAATAAATTAATATTGTAGACGTCTGTTAGAATCAACTTGGGGAGGCAATTCTTACAAATATACACAATATTTGTTTGTTAGTTTTTTGGTATTAAAAATACAGTGTAACCTCCATTAAACAGCCATCCTGGGAAAACTATTTAAGCCATGTCCTGAGAAAATGGCTGTTCAAGGTCAGGGGGGTCTGGTTATCTGTTTTTTCCAATATTGATAATGTGTAAGCTGGGACCCAGCAAATAATGCAACAAGAAGGCCAAGATGGCCCTGAATCGCTCACCTGATTTCAAGATGTCACATAACTTCTGAAAGTCATATGGATAACTGACAGCCATCTTATTCCGTGAAGCATATCTGTTGCCCTTCCATAAATGGTCACCTTGGCAACAATCTTGCAAAGTTTGAAAGAAGCAAATTGTTGACATTATACTATTAGTAGCTCTTGCAACAGTTTTGCCCATCAGAGCGGAACTGTTTTTGGTACTTTGGTAGATGACCACCTAAGCAACTTTTCAACTAAGTTTGAATCAAATTGTTCCAGGGGTATAGGAGCAGTCATTTAAAGATTTTTCTTTTTTTAGCTCTGGCTGTCATCTTGTTCATCGGAGTGGAACCATTTTAGCTTCTTTAGGTAGAGTGCCACCTGGGCACCATTACTGTGAAGTCTGAATCAAATTGGCCAAAGGGTTTAGTAGACTTATGAGTTGGTGGTTCCCTTTGACAATACAGAGCTGACTTCTATTTCACTATCTGTGCACCTTGTGGACATTGGGGGTCAGGTCCTAGTGCACTAGACAGAGATGAACCGGCTATGAATCACTAACAATGCCTTAACTCTATATAAAAGCAGTGAGCCAGAGGGCAGGTCCATTTTTGGCCTATAATTTGAACAATCTTGGTAGAGGACCACACGATGATGCATCATTCCAAATATCGAAGACTTGGTCCTTCTGGTTCCAGACAAAGATTTTTTAAAGGTTTTAGCTATATAAGTCCATGTAAAACCGATGGGCCAAGGGGTGGGGCCAAAAATGGCCCCAGTGCTACAACTTGAATAATCTTGGTAGAGGTCACCTACATGAAGCTCCATGCCAAATATCAAAGTCCTGGGCTTTATGGTTTAAGAGAAGATGATTTTTAAAGGTTTTCCAAATAAAAGTCCATGTAAAACCGATGGGCCCCAGGGTAGAGCCATTTTTGGCCCAAGGGCGATAATTTTAACTACCTTTGTAGAGATCCCTAGATGAAGCTTCATGCCAAACATCAAAGACCTGGGCTTTCTGGTTTCAGACAAGAAGATTTTTGAAGGGTTTCCCTATATAAGTCTATGTTAAACCAGTGGGCCCTGGGGCAGGGCCATTTTTGGCACCAAGGCTATAATTTGAACAATTCTGGTAGAGACCCACGAGATGAAGCTTCATACCAAATATCAAAGGTCTGGTCCTTTTGGATTCAGAAAAAAAAAAAAAAATTAAGGCTTCCCTTATGTTAGCATATGCACAACATGTTGGCCCCAGTGTGGGGCCATTTTTGGCCCCAAGGCTATAATTTTATTGTTCTTGGTAGAGGTTCATAAGATGAAACTTAATCCCAAATATCTAAGACCTGGGCCTTCTGGTTTCAGACAGGACGATTTTTAAAGGTTTTCCTTATATAAGTCTGTGTAAAACAGGAGGCCCAAGGGCTATAATATGAACAACCTTGGTAGAGGTCCACTAGATGAAGCTTCATACCAAACAACAAAGACCTGGGCCTTCTAGTTACAGACGAGAAGATTTTTAAGTAGGGTTTCCCTATGTAGGTCTGTTAAACAGGCAGGCCCTGGGGCAGGGCCATTTTTGACCACAGGGCTACAATTTGAACAATCTTGATAGAGGTCCACTAGATGAAGCTTCATAACAAATATCAAACACTTGTGGATTCTGGTTTCAGACGAGAAGATTTTTAAAAGGGAAAAACCATTGGTCCCAGTAAAGGTGAATTTTTGGCCCCAGAACCATAATTTGAACAATCTTGGTAGAGGTTCATTAGATACAACTATATACCAAATATCAAACACCTGGGCCCTCCAGTTTCAGAAAAGAAGATTTTTAAAGGTTTTGCCTATATAAGTCTGAGTAAAACTGGTTGTCCTCTGCGCCAGGGCATTTTTGGCCCCAGGGCTATAATTTGAACAATCTTGGGAGAGGTCCATTAGATACAACTTCATACCAAATGCCAAACCCCTGGGCATTCTGGTTTTAGACAAAGATTTTTAAAGGTTTTCCCTATATAAGTCTATGTAAAATTGGTGGGCCCTGGAGCAGGGCATTTTTGGCCCCAGGGCTATATTTGAACAATCTTGGTAGATGTCCCCTAGATGAAGTTTCATACTAAATATCAACCCACACACGAGAACTGGTAAACTGCTTAGAGGATCTAAGCCTGCCCAGGCAAAGCGGTGTGAGTGTCGGACCTTCCATGCTTATAAACCCTAGTGGTTTAAAAAATTCTTCTAAATTATATTTCCGCAGGGAAAATAACAAATAGTCTATGATTTAATAGTCTATGAATTAAGTGATTTTTAATTCATAGCCTATTGGTTTCATTGGGCGACAGGGCTTGAGATGTCATTTCATCTCAATGTCAGGTAAAAGTCCCACAAAATTGGAAGCAACGTCTCCAAAATGACCTTTACAGTGTTGATGGGGACGTTAAACCTCAAATCAATCAATCAATCAATCAATCAATCAATCATACCAAATATCAAAGACCTGGGCATTGCTGTTTCAGAGAAAAAAGATTTTTTAAGTTTTCATTTAAAAAATCTATTTTTAGCTCCTGTGACCTAGATGTGCAATGGACCAGAACAATTTGAACAACACTGAAAGGGGACCACCTAAGGATCATTCCTGTGAAGTTTGGTCAAAATCCAATCAGTGGTTTAGGAGGAGATGTCGTTTGAAGAAATTGTTTACGGATGCACAAACGCATGCATGCATGCACTGACCTCAGACAAAAAGTGATCACAAAAGCTCACCTTGTCACAACATGACAGGTGAGCTAAAACTGGTGATATCCAAAACTGTGTTATAACGAACAGTGCAAGTGGTTTTGGTGTATTTACTTACCGTTAAGTATTAATGGACATTAATCACATTGTGGCTTGTAATTTAACCCACTGTAAGCTAGTGGACTCTTCCATTGCTATATAATGGACAAGTCCATTTGTCATTTTAGGGGTCTGAGGCCTATTTTTTCATTTTTATTCTATTTTTGACAGAAAAGTCCGTAAGCAAATAGTGCAGGCCCTGATCAGATGCCGCGTTCTGCGACATCTGACCTGGGCCTGTACTGTTTGCCAAGGTACCCCTTTAGGGGTTTCCCGCATACAATGGGCTAATTGATTTTCCTACTTACTTTGTAAGCAACAGGGAAATGAAGACCAGGAGAGCCAAAAGAATTAAGCAGATGCCGATCACTATCTGGAGAGGTCTTGTGATGACCAGACACCGCTGACAACAGGTGTCCTTCGCCTCCAGGTGGCGCTCCTTTCTCTCCATCAAAGCTTCTGATTCTTCGAGGTCAGAAATGCGTGATGCATCCCGGGTAGACATGTTACGATGACCAGTTGTGTACTGGAATACAGAAAATTTTCCAGCTCAAACAAGATACAGGGACTCTTGTTTGCACATTTGCCATTTTCATTACATTAACCCTTATCCTACTGTTCACAACAACCATACCTTTGGAAACAGTGCATATCCAGATCAGATGCCATCTGATCAGGATCTACAATGTTTAACATTCAGTTTGTGAATTTGTATGAATAAATCACATCAAGAAATCTGATTGGTTCAAAGTCAGAAATGGGTGTGGCAGTGGGATAAGGTTTAGATAAGCCTCATTTGTCTGTCCTTACCATTTTTCTACACTTAATTTGCATAAATCAAATTAGTTTTAAATTTTGCACCAGATGTATTTTTTACTGGTATCAACAATCAAATTCTTATTCCTGTTGGTGAAAACGTAATTCAGCTTACAATGGAACTGAAAAGTTACAGAATTAGTGCTGTAATTTGTTTGACTGGAGTTTAGTGGCCCAGTTAACACTATTTTAGGTCATTTTTGAGCTGGTCAATTTAACTATCTACACTTTTCCTGGGCAAGCTTATACGTAAGCGGTAAACAAGTACAGTGCACATTCTTTTGCCAGAACCTGACAACTGCCCTAGTTGAATCAGCGGAAGGGAGAGAATGACCGTAGAAAAGATTTCATGATCAATCTCTACAAAAGATTGTTGCCGACCCCGGCAGGTTTCAAACCCACAAGCTCCTGATCATCAGTCAGACGCTATCCGACTGAGCTACCGAGGCCGGCACTAAAGGTCACATCAAGCAAGTGAGTTTATCTAACCACACTTCTCCTGGGCAGGCTTATACATAAGCTGTTAACCATTACAGTGCATTCTTATGCCACAAAGTGACAAATGTCTCTTGAATCAGCAAAAAGGGAGAGAATGAATGCAGAAAAGATTTCATGATCAATCTCCATGGCAAAATGTTGCTGATAAGGCAGGGATCAAACCCACAACAACCTCCAGATCACCAATCAGACGCACATTTGACTGCGCTTTATGGTGTGCACTCATTAGAATTTCCTCTATGAAGCATTCTAACTGAGTACATACAACATACCTTTATTTAATAGAACACCACAGTCATTTGAATCTGGTGCTACGACAATGTAGTGATCTTCAGGATTGGGACAGATAGGCCTAAGCAAACAGTGAAGACCCAGATCAGACTGCTCCTTCAGGAGCAGTCTGATCAGTGTCTACACTGTTTGCCATTCCGTCAGCACCTTTTGCACTCCCTGCTGGAGGGTGAAACAAACTTGTCAAAATCTTAAGAAAGTTATGGTAAGTCCTTAAGGGGAATGGGTATATCTTCAGGGGAGGCAACTCCTACAAATGTATTTTTGTCTCCCATGTCAATAGGGGTCAACTCTTAAATGAAAGAAATTGCTCCTAAGGAGCAAATTCTTTATTTAAGAGTAGATCCCTTTTTCAGTGGGCCAGAGTTTATAGAAAGGCGAACAGGAAGTCCCGAAAGTTGTCTCCCTTTGAAAAATGGTGGGAAAATCTCCCAGGTATTCCCATTCCCCTTATAGTGCCAAATTTTTAGGATTTTTACGGTAATACAAATGAGGATGACCCGCAATGGCTTGAACTACCCATCTTGAACACATTTTCATGGTCCCAAAGCTGTTCAAGCCATTGAAGTTCAACTGTACTGTCTCATATTTCTAATTCTCCATAATTATGAACATTTCGAATGATCTGGTTGGTTGAAAAAAAGTTTTAAACTTCGATAAACTCGATAAGGGACACTCAGAGGTAGGTCACACAGACACAGGTGGTAATTTAAGGTGACGTCAAAGAACATTTAAAACCCTCGCATTACGTCATTGTATTTTTGAAGTGACGTCAACATTGTTTGATTAAAGATGGGAAACTATTGAAAACGTAAATATTAGAAGAGCGATAAATAGAATTTAACAACTTGATGTTTTTCACCTGGGTTTCTTTCAAAGATGGCAGCTTCTAACTAAATAATCATTCTGCCTTGGCCGTTGGTATGTTCCTTCTTACGCTTTCGAAAGAATTCCAAAAATTTACCATTTTGATGACATTTTTAACATTTCAATGACAAAGTTGGAATTATAAGCCATGAATTATCATTTCTGTGGGTTTTATTGATGTGTTAACTCCGGCGAATCACTCACAAACTGGGCATAAAGCCCTTCGCACTTCATGCAGTTTGTGAGTGATTCACCGGAGTTTACACATCGATAAAATCCACAAAAATGAAATTCATTCCTATAATACAAAGTTAGTGTGAGACATCATGAAAACACGTCTATACAAATGCATTGTAAACTCTTATCGCCAAAAAAATGAAAATTTTTATGATGAAAAATTGTAATATTTTTCTTATTTCTGTTCAAAATATAGACTGTGGTACTCATTAGAACCGCCTCGATGAGGCGATTCTAACGAGTACCCACAATCTATATTTTAGAGCAGAAATAAGAAAAATAGGTTTACCTCTGTAAACCCTAGTTTTACTATATAAAAGTGGTGTTCAAGGGTGTACTGCCTCAGGGTGTAAATACACTCATCTTACAGTCAGGTTAACCACGATCGTGTGATGCAGACAAGGGGTAGGGTGAAGACAACAGGAACCTGGTTCTGTTTCTACGTTTATCCCATATCTCAACACAATAGTCGATAATGTATGCGTGTGTGTGGTAAAAAGCTGAAAATGGATGAAAGAAATTGCCTCACTAATTTGTCAAATATGTCTGAATATAAATATGTAAACACAGACAGCGAATGTTCACAATTACAACGGGTCAGAAATTCACCGAAAAGCAATAAAGTGCAAATTGTGATAATTACAAGGGTTCAAAAGTCATGAGGAAAAAGGGACAGGGACTACACTTATCACTTACACAGTGGGGACTCTCGAATACGGGAATAATTTGGCACAGAGTCGCAGAAAGTATGGTTTCGTCGAACAAGAAACTGCTCAAAACTGACGTGCAAGCTATTAGCATGAATGACTATTAGCATGGAGAAACGAAGCCGAATTACCGAATCTGTCAAAAACAACCGACAAGCGACTGGGCAACACCTGCGTAAGCGAGAGGCAGAACACTCCCCATCTGATGGCGTAAGCTATCACTTAATAATCAAAACACAAAATACCCTGTAATACACACAAATGGTTAAATGTGTTCTTTAATCTTCCGACAGAAGTAAAACGAGTTCTGTAACTGGACTGGTGTATACTGTCCGTTTACCATTTTTGAAAGTGGCAACTTCGACCTTGCGAACTTTACCATCTTGGCTGGGTAACGCGTTATCAACAATCCCTAAGGGCCATTCATTTCTATAAAGTTCATGGTCTTTTAAGAGGACGATGTCTCCATTACTCAGGTTAGGTCTATCGGATTGCCATCTGTGGCGTCTTTGAAGAGTGTTCAAATATTCATGACGCCAACGAGTCCAGAACAAGTCTGCCAAGGTTTGCACCCTCTTCCATTGTGATTTGTAAAGGTTTTTCAGATCTATAGCCCCAGGAGATTCAATGGCAACATCAGTTTTTTGGGTAAGGAGCAAGGAAGGACTCAAAACTTCGGGAGCCTCAGGATCATGTGAGACAGCCACCAAGGGGCGAGCATTGATGATGGCACTCACTTCCGCAAGAAGGGTGGTCAGCACCTCGTGGGTAAGTTTAGAAGAATGCTCCGACAGCATTGAATCTAAGATTCTGCGTGTAACACCTATCATACGTTCCCACACCCCTCCCACATACTCCTCCCATGTGGGAGGAGTGTGGCGGATTGAAATGCCAGATCATTTTCTTGCTGTTCAGGAATCGCTTTATGGAAGGGTCTTCAACATTGATACACACAGCACCAATAGCGTCCACCGCACCAATAAAATTGGTCCCACGATCTGACCGTAGC
The DNA here is from genome assembly GCA_963580285.1 of Lucinisca nassula. Classification (NCBI taxonomy): domain Eukaryota; kingdom Metazoa; phylum Mollusca; class Bivalvia; order Lucinida; family Lucinidae; genus Lucinisca; species Lucinisca nassula. Next base: position 95,061,810 of record OY757014.1, read on the forward strand.
TCTTTAACATTTCCCCTTATTGCAACAAACCACTTGAGGGCGTTCACAAAAGACGACGTGCTTAGTTCCTCGATCACTTCTATATGTATTCCACGGGTGGTCAGACAAGTAAAGAGCAAGGCCCATCTTTTACTTTCAGAGAAACCTCCCCTGGTACGTCGAGCAACAATTGACCATGGACCGAAGATGTCGACTCCAACTGCTGTGAAAGGGGGACCAGGCTTAAGCCGATCTTGGGGGAGGTCTGCCATCTTCTGAACCTCATACTTGCCACGTAGTTTACGACATTTAACGCACTTATGGATAATTGAAGAAATCAGCCTCTTGCCACTGATTAGCCAATAGCCAGCAGACCGTATGGCGCCTTCAGTCAAATGGCATCCTTGGTGTTCAACAAGGAGGTGATAATGGCTAACTAGCAAGGTAGCAATATGATGTCGACCGGGAATGATGATGGGGTGTTTCTCGTTTTCCCTAAGTTCAGACTTTGCTAATCGACCGCCCACTCTTAATTAACCCTTACTATCGAGGAAAGGGCTCAGAGTGGCAAGTGTGCTACTGCGAGGTAGAGTTTTTTGTTGACTGACATAGACAAGTTCCTCTTCGAAAGCCTCATGTTGGACGACCTTAATAATGAAATGTTCTGCTTCAGAAAGCGCAAGTACTGATTTGTACTCAGAGCATATGTGCCACCCCCTACATTTCTCAATGTCCTCACTGAAGGACGAACATATGTGTTTGAGAAAGGCTATGGCTTCAATCAGGTCCGCCCAAACAGAAAACTTCTCGAAGCGGTGAGATCCTATGGAGCTATTAGGTCCAATGTAAGTCTTGAGTGACTGGACAGAAGGTCTGACCTCCTTATCTCCATCTGGATCGATAAGCTCGTAAGGTTGGTTTTCAGACGCATTCTGGGTTTCCACAAGATGAGTGGGGCCGAGGAGCCAACCACTGTTCTGCATGCTAGCAACTTGGTTGGATCTAGTTGCTAAATCAGCTGGGTTTCTATCAGAAGAAACGTAAGACCATTGATCGGGACTAGTTAACTTACGTATGCCCTGAACTCTGTTGGCAACGTACACGAAGAACCGCTTCGAAGTATTATTTATATACCCGAGAACGACTTTGCTATCAGTGTAGAAACGCATGGCAGTCGTGGGTATGTCTAAATTGTCTTCAATGATTTCCGCAATCTGAACCGCTAAGACTGCGCCGCAGAGTTCCAGCCTGGGGATGGTATGTCCATGGAGCAGTGCAACTTTGGCCTTTCCAAGAACAAAGCCTAGCTCACTTGAACCATCCCGATCAGATAGTTTGACATAAGCCACCGCCGCGATGGCCTTCTCAGTGGCATCTGAAAATATATGAATTTCCTTTCTCGAGGCGCCACTGTAGGAAAATGAAGAAAATGTACGTGGGATACGTAGTTCTTGAAGAACATGCAGTGACTCCCTCCAGGATAGCCAATCAGTCAAACGATCTTCAGGTAGGGACTCATCCCAGTCGATCGTCTCTGAGAGAAACTCTCTGAGGAAGAGCTTTCCCTGTATAGTTATTGGTGCAACAAAACCTAAAGGATCGAACAAACTATTAACGACAGAAAGTACGCCACTTCTGGTGAATGGTTTCGTGACTTCAGAGGTTTGGAAGGTAAAGGAGTCAGTTTGAAGATCCCAGTTTAGCCCAAGGCTATGTTGCAGAGGTAGGCGGTCATCATGAAAGTTTAGATCTTTTAAACTCTTCGAAAGGTCTTCCTCAAGGAAAGCCTCTAAGACTTCTGACTTATTTGAGGCTATCTTGTGTAATCGCAGGTTGCCGTTTACCTTCAAAGCCTCTTGAGTACGGCGCATCAGATCTATTGCCTCTTCAGTAGTTGTGACAGAGGTAATGCCATCATCTACATAGAAGTCCCGTTCTACATAAAGCTTTACATCCTCTCCGAAACGATCTATACTTTCGCCAGCTGTGCGACGAAGACCGTAAGTGGCAACAGCCGGAGATGGGCTATTCCCGAAAACATGTACAGTCATTCTGTACTCTATAAGCTCCTTATTGATGTCATTATCCTTGTACCAAAGAAATCTCAGAAAATTTCTGTGATCTTTTCTGACAAGAAATCAATGGAACATCTGCTCTATATCAGCAGTAATGGCTACTGGTTCTCGCCTGAATCTTAGGAGTACACCCAAAAGGTTATTTGTGAGGTCTGGACCCGAAAGCAAGACACTGTTCAAAGAAACTCCATCGAACTGGGCCGAGGAGTCAAACACACCACGGATCTGACCGGGTTTTTTCGGGTGATTAACACCAAAAATGGGCAAATACCAACACTCCTCCCCGGCCGTAAGGGGTAGTGCTATTTCAGCGTGACCTTTATGGAAAATCTTCTGCATGAAGGTTATCATATGGGCCTTTTTCTCGCTGTCTTTCAACAGACTGGTGTGCAAGGATTTTGCCCTTTTAACCGCTAAAGATCTGTTGTTCGGGAGTCTAGGACGGGGTGTCCGAAAGGGAAGGGGTGCTACCCAGTTACCTGAAGGACCTTTATGAAGGTTTTTATCCATAAGAGTGATGAACTCATGGTCGTCATTGGACAAACCAGGTTTATCATCGTCTTTTGTACGATAAAAGACAGTTGCTCCGATGCTATCGACCTCAGGGTGAGTTTCACTGACAATGAATTCACTGTCACAGGGCTTAAAGATAGTTCCACGACCACCTTTTAGTATATAAGTTTTCTTTACACTGACGGAGTCTGTTTTATGAATTTTTCCCAAGCAAGATTCCCCAATAATTGTCCAACCAAGACTTAACTTTTGGGCATACGGGGAGTTACGAGGTCCAACGCGCTGGTCAAGGACATAATGGGCCTCTACAAGATCTCTTCCGATCAACAGAAGAATGTCTGCTTGGGGGTCTAGAGGAGGAATGTGTGGGGCGATGTCATTGAGGTGAGAGTGGTATCGCGCCACATCAGGGGTAGGAATCTCTTCCCTAATGTCTGGCATGTAGTTACATTCGATAAGAGTAGGGAGTGAAAGTTGAGTAGCTCCATCAAGCGACTCCACAGTAAAGCCGGCTGTCTGTCTACCAGAGGTAGTGCGGAGCCCAGTACACGTGGAAATCGTGTACTCAGTTTGGCTATTACCAACGCCAAAGAGAGAGAAGAAATCTGACCTTGCAAGAGATCGATTACTCTGGTCGTCGATCATTGCATACATACGCCTGCCTTCGTCAGGACGTCCATCGGGATAATCGTTGACAAGTAAGGTTTTGGCGCATGATTTTCCACCGAAAGTTTGATGGCATATCTGGGTGCATTTAGTTGACACAGGCGAGACTGGAATCTCTGACCTTGTGGTCTGCTCCCCGCCGTGGTCGGACACAGGTAGAGAAGAAGAAACTTTTTTCTCCTTAGCTCTGTCGATGTGCATAGCGGAGGCATGAGTACTACTCCCACAGGCACTACATTTGATCTCAGCGGTGCATGCACGTCTGTTATGAGTACTAGACTCACAGCATTTGAAACAAATGTTTCTCTCTTTCAAGAACTTTCTCCTATCCTCTAAGGTTTTGCTTCTGAAACCTCTGCAGTTATTCAAGGTGTGCCCTGTTCTGTGTAATGGACATAACTTGTCTGGCTCTGCTGGTTCTGAAGTAGAAGTTAATTCAGTCTTCTTAGCAGAAAGTACTCCACCAGCATTGGAACCCCTAGGAGGTGGCTTCTCTCTACTTAACCTGGCACAAGTATTATCGTAATTCAGGCCGGGATCATTCTTGATCCTGCTCATATCACTAATGAACTCAGCAAATACTGTGAATGGGGGAAAGGCAACATTCTTTTGTTGTTTATAGTGGACTGCTTTGGTGATCCACTTCTCCTGTAACTGATAGGGGAGTTTACTAACAATAGGGGCAATTCCAGAAGATGAGTCAAAATAGGCCAGGAGAACCTTATACTTCTGGTCTTCTTTGGCCGCCTCTACTTCAGCCAGAATGTCTGCCAGTTCATATAGTTTTTTATTGTCTTTATTGGACAATTTCGGGAAATTAGCCAACTTGGAAGTAAGAGCGAATTCAACTAGTTCGGGGCAACCGTAGCGCTCTTCCAAGCGTTCCCAAACACGGGCTGGGTCATTGGGACTTGAAGCTCTAATGCTGAGTGCATTGCGTGAAGACTCTGGACCTAGCCATTTCATGAGAAGGTCAAGCTCCTCAAAGGGTGTGACATTTAGTTCATTCATGATACTCTTAAAACTTGCCTTCCACACGGTGTATGCTTCTGGCTTATCGTTAAAGTTAGACAAACGTGAAAGAAGCAGGTCTTTTTTCAAAAGGAAACGGGTAAACTCAGAAGTTATTGACTCATTCTGGAATGGCTGGTGCTATTTTTTTTTTTTTTTTTTTTTGGTTTGGGTTTTACGGCCCTTTCAAAATTATTTCACTCATATCGAGCCGATCGTTAATCAGAGGTGGGCGAAAACCGGAGTACCCGGAGAAAAACCACCTGACCTTCCATTGCAGAACTTGGCGTCTCACACGTGGCCCGAGCGAGGCTCGAACCTACGGCGGTGAGAGACCTAATGACTAAGAGTCAGGGCTCTTATCCACTAGGCCACGGAGGCCCGTCCGAATGGCTGGTGCTGGACAGATGTTTGACAAACATGGACATGAGGAGCCACATTTCGGTTAAGTGAATAGTCTGCATTGATGGTATAGTTAGGGCAGAATGGAGTGGCATCAGCATTCAGACGTGTAGGTTTCACATCAGGCGCTGAAGCAGGCATTTGGACTGCGTGGGGAATATGGTTTGGACAGCCAGGGTCTACAGGATCCCCCATGTGAAATGGTGCTTCTGTTTCAGTTATATCATTTTTTATACCCTCTGTGTAATTTGCCTGCTGAATGACATACTTACAGGTAAGGTCTTCAGCCTTTACAGAACCCAACTCCTCGAGTAACGGAGACACATTTTCATCTGCTAAAGCATTGGCCTCAGCTTCCGCGATGGCTACTGCCTTCCTTTTCGAAATAAGGTCAAGGTCAGCATCTAATTCTGCAGTTTTGCGGGTCGCGAACGCGCTTTGTAATTTCTCCTGTTCTGCTATAGCCGCCTGCTGTTTACGAATATCTGCTTCCTTTTCAGCGAAGTGAATTTCGGCGCGAGCAGCTTCAGCTTTCGCACGCTTTAATGCAGTCACAGAGCTCAATTTACTGTGGTTGGAAGGTGTATAATTGCTTAATGTCTCAATCAGTTGCTCTTTCAAACGTGCGATTTTGGACTTAGCCATGTCAAAAATGTCCATGTACTCTTGGAAAATTTCTGCATATTCTTCCAAGTCTTGAATGCTTTCAGCCAAATTGGTACTCTTAATAAAGGTAAGAAGTTCAGTCTGCAACTCACAGTATTTAGAGTAATTATATTTAAGATCTGCATCAGTTTGACGCAAGGATTTCATACTACCGGAGCAACTATCAATGCATGAAACAATAGAAATTACTGCATCCCAAGCCCTCGCAAGTTTTGCCCGACGCTTATCGCGATTAGTTTGGTATAATTCTAAACCTTTCTCGTTGAGTTTTCTGACTCGCTTCTCAGAACCGAGTGGGTGGGGTAAGCTGTGGGTATCAGTTTTATCATGTGGTTGATTGTCAACCACTGCCTGTTGATCAGTCGACGTTTCCCGCCAAGGGTCAAGATCATGGATTGGGGGCATTTGGTCGTTGTTTCCAGACATTTTGACAAATTATTGAATGCTTGCGCAACTAAACCCTAGAATGTTCAAAGAAAATTTCAAACTTATTTTTTATACTCTAGTCATAAATTGGATAAGTTCTTCTGACTCATAAGGCATTAAAATAGTAATGTTTTTGCTAGAATGTGCATACAGAATGCTGAAATTCAATTAACACATTAAATGCAGCACTTTGAAGTTTGTAAAGAGAGACATCACTGTTTGATGATCTAGAAGTCAAATTTGTCCCTCTCAACATAAAGCACTAAGATTTAACCATTACAAATTCAGGGCAACAGTTGCAGAACTGCACAGGTAGATTAGAGACATCACAAAGTCTCTACAAGCACAAACCGGAGTTTGACAGGTACACATAGCCGTTACACAGTAACTAGAAGCTAAAACTAAAGATTCTCGTTCTTTGTAAGTGTTGATTATGTGTAGAAATATAACTAGCAGATTGGTGATCTCCTAACACAACAATCATTGGTCTCTTTATCAACTTTATGAAGACAACCAGGAAACTTTCTCCGTATCTCGAAGTCCAGGATAGATCCAAATGTCTTTTTACTGTACTGCCTCAGGGTGTAAATACACTCATCTTACAGTCAGGTTAACCACGATCGTGTGATGCAGACAAGGGGTAGGGTGAAGACAACAGGAACCTGGTTCTGTTTCTACGTTTATCCCATATCTCAACACAATAGTCGATAATGTATGCGTGTGTGTGGTAAAAAGCTGAAAATGGATGAAAGAAATTGCCTCACTAATTTGTCAAATATGTCTGAATATAAATATGTAAACACAGACAGCGAATGTTCACAATTACAACGGGTCAGAAATTCACCGAAAAGCAATAAAGTGCAAATTGTGATAATTACAAGGGTTCAAAAGTCATGAGGAAAAAGGGACAGGGACTACACTTATCACTTACACAGTGGGGACTCTCGAATACGGGAATAATTTGGCACAGAGCCGCAGAAAGTATGGTTTCGTCGAACAAGAAACTGCTCAAAACTGACGCGCAAGCTATTAGCATGAATGACTATTAGCATGGAGAAACGAAGCCGAATTACCGAATCTGTCAAAAACAACCGACAAGCGACTGGGCAACACCTGCGTAAGCGAGAGGCAGAACAAAGGGAGTCAAAATTATATAGGCGTGTTTTCATGATGTACCCTATTCCTGATAGCTTCAATCCTGGCATGAGTCTCTGTTTTCCTGTTAGTGATCTGTAATCTCTCCTGCCTCACATTTCTGTGTCCTTTGATGAGTCCAATAGGCAAGGCTGCCATACCATAGGCCTGAAGATAAAAGGCATGTAAATATAAGAAATACCTCCCAACCTCTTTATAACACTTCTATTGTGGTTCTGCTGTGTTCGACAAACAACTGTGTTATATCAAAACAAATATGTATAGAGGATTATCTTAAGGCAACCTTGATTGGTTTAACTACCATGCATGCAGTCTGTCGTATAACATTTATGTTGTATCCAATCTTTTTATATCAAAGAATGATTATACGAAATCGGGTACTGAAGTCATTACAATTATATAATGTTTTTAATTTATACTAAGTCACCATATAATTCGGGTTCTGATAGATCTTGCTGCAGAAGAGATATAAGTCCAACACTGAATTCTGAAATTAAATCTGAATGACGTCTATAAAATTTTGAAAAGGCTTTGCGTAATTTATGATACCGATAATCCTGATTAAGAAGTATAGCAGTTAACAATTTGTTACGAGTGTTGAAGTTAGTTACATGACTAGACTCTCTGGCAAATCGAATTAATTGTGAAATATAACTGCGATAGGATGCCGCATGAGGAACATCACCATCCAAGAAAGGAAATTTTACAATCTCAAAATCAAATCATCTAAGCTCTGGGGCTTATGGTTTCAGAGAAGAAGATTTTTGAAGTTTTTTCCATTATAAGTCTTTGAAAACTGATGAGCTGGTACAGGCCAATTTTGACCCCAGGGGGAGAGTTGGCACGATTTATGTAGGTGACTATTATTTGTTGCTAGATACTAAATATCTAAGCTCTGTGCTTCATAGTTTCAGAGAAGATGGTTGAAGCTTTTTTCCAGTATGAGTCTATATGAGCTAAGTGGCCCCGGGGCATGGCCCATTCTGACCCCAGGGGCATGATTGGCAGGATTCATGTAGGTGATTTGCTGCTGCTACATGCTAAATATCTAAGCTCTGGGCCCTGTGGTTTCAGAAGAAGATTTTTGAAGTTTTTCCCCTTACAAGTCTATGGGAGCTGATGAGCCCCAGGGGTACGGTTAGCAGGATTTATGTAGGTGACTATTTTATGTTGCTACATACTAAATATCTAAGCACTGTGCATCATGATTTCAGAGAAGATTTTTGCCCCGGGGTGTGACCAATTTGGACCCCAGGGGCATGATTGGCAGGATTTATGCAGGTGACTACCTGACACTGCTACTAACTACTCGTAAATATCTTTGCTCTGGGCCCTGTGGTTTCAAAGAAGAAATTTTTTGGTGTTTTTCCCATTGTAAGTCTATGGGAGGTATATGTTGCCATGGCAACTGGAATTCGAATCCGATCAGCCCAAAACCCCTTCCCCCTACCTGATGATGCTTCTCATGAAATTTGATCAAGATTGAACAGGGGTATTAGAGATATACTTATTTGAAATTGTTTACGGATGCATGCACACACGGATGTACGTATGGACGGACCCACGCACGATGAACAAAGGACAAAATGTGATCACAAAAACTCACCTTGTCACTACCTGAAAGGTGAGCCAAAAACATTTCTTACATTACATGCAAGATAGAGGGAGTCTTCCCTATGAAATGTCCATTCAATTAAATCATTAAGTTTTTCTTTTATAAGATTATGTGGAAGTGTAGGGTAAAGGACGAAAAAATCATAAGTAGACAGTCTTGTAACACTAGATCTCCTTTCCACATCCTTTGAATGGTGGGGGCATAAAAAGGGCAAGCATCATAGTTGCTTTTCTGGAGCAATTCCAAAGATTACCCATGACATGTTTTCACAAAGAAATAAAAAGAAATCTAACTTTATTTTGGACATATCCAAAAATCTGAACCCTTCAACCCTACATTTTGCATAGAGCCATATTACGCTCTTACTGAGGAACTATACATACCATGTAGCCGGCCTCGGTAGCTCAGTCGGATGCGCATCTGACTGGGGATCAGGAGAATGAGGGTTCCATACCTGCCTGGGTCGGCAGCATTCTTTCGTGGAGATTGATCATGAAATCTTTTTAATCATTCTCTCCCTTCCGCTGAGTCAAGAAGGGCAGTTGTCAGTTTCTTACGAAAGAATGTGCACTGTACTGGTGAACTGCTTACGTATAAGCCTGCTCAAGAAACATGTGGATAGGTAAACTGACTGGCTCAAAAAATGACCTGGAATACTGTTGACTGGGCCATTAAATGCCAATACAAACAAACAAACAAAACATACCGTGTAGACAAAGAGAGTGACCATCCCTAGAAGACTGAGGACACTCATTACAAGAGACAGGCTGTTCTCTATCCCTGAAATTAGAGTTGAAAATACAGTTGAGAGACATTGTTGTATTGGAGGTTTTAACGACAGATTAACTTGTAACCCTTCAACTGCTAAACAAATTCCTGGAGTAGACGACAATCTGACTTTTAAAAGTTTTTTTTAATAATAAATAAGGCTTGACATTACATGTGAATTGTCTGCTTGGCAGACAATTCACATGTAATGTCAGGCCTTACCATGATGATCCTAAGTAATCGGACGGACAGACCTAAGCTAACAGTGCAGAACCAGATCAGCCTGTTTCTTCAGCAGTCTGATCAGGAGCTACACTGTTTGCTATTCTGTCTGCACTTTTAGACTCCTTGCTGGATCCTGAAACAAACTTGATAAAAGTTTAGGAGAATTACAGAAAAGCCTTAAGGTGTCCAAATTTTTAGAATTTCTATGGCATTTTCACTGAAAAAAAAAGAAAATAAAAATACACTTTAACCCTTGCCATGCTGATCCCGGATATGCTTAATCTTTGAAACAATGTAGATCCAGATCAGATGGCTTCTGAAGAAGCCATCTGATCAGGATCTACATTGTTTGTCATTCGGATTGAGAATTTGTTGCAATAATTTGAATCAAGTAATCTGATTGGTTGATAATCAGTTGTGGGTGTGGCAGATTAAAATATTCAGCAGGACAAGGGTTAAAAGTGCCATGTGCCAGCTGTGAACTGCTACATAAATTCCTGGCACATTTTTTAAAGTATTTTTCATAGTAAATAAGGCACCGCGCTCGGTAGAATGTGTGTCTGACTGGTCATCAGGAGGACGCTGGATAGATGCCTGCCGTGGTCGGCAACATTCTTTCGTGGACACTGATCATGAAATCTTTTCTATGGCCATTCTCTCCCTTCCACTGATTCAAGAAGGGCTGTTGTCAGTTTCTGGCGAAAGAATGAACACTATACTGGTTAACCGCTTACGTATAAGCCTGCCCAGGAAAATTGTGGATAGGTAAACTGACCAGGTCAAAAATGACCTAATATAGTGTTGAATGGGCTGTTAAACTCCAATACAAACAGACAAACGATGGTAAATAAGGCTTGACATTAGATGTGAATTGTCTGCTTGGCAGATGTGCCTGTGAAACTGAGCAGTCTGATCAGTATGCACAAGTCAAAAGTTCTGTATGTGATCTGGCAGTGATCAAAGGTAAGAAACTGCTATATGGCTGCATGGACAAGCAACCTGATTTCAGTCTTTATTTGCTGTGCATACTAAGTTTGTACTTTTTACCTGTGCAGACTCATTAAACCTTCCACCCTGAATTTTTAAAGTGGACTCTTCCATTTCTGAATCTGGACATGTCCATTCTTGTAAAGAGGGATTTTTGTCAAAACCAATATCAAGATGGCGAACAGTGTAGATACTGATGAGACGGATCAATATCATCAGGATCTACACTGTTTGCATAGGTATCTTTTGTTTGTTTGATTTGAGGTTTAACGTCCCCATCAACACTGTAAAGGTCATTTTGGAGACATTGCTTCCAATTTTGTGGGACTTTTACCCGACACTGAGATGAAATGACATCTCAAGCCCCGTCGCCCAATGAAACCAATAGGGTTTATAAGCATGGACGGACCGACTCGCACTGCTTTGCCTGGGCAGGCTTAGATCCTGTAAGCGGTTTACCAGTACTCGTGTGCGGGTCGGTTTCAGCTCTGCATGGAAGCATCATGCAGCTCATCTATTTCTTCGAGCCCCGATGGGCGGGGGCCTTGCATAAGTATCTGTACCAGGCTACAGGGTTGAAAGGATCAATGTTTGTTTTGACCTTCATTCATTCAATGTTTATAACTAGCTTCAGGTCATTCATTATCATCATCCTCGGGCTGCAACAGATGTTACTTCTCGACTCTTTAGATCCTGATCAGATGGCTTGTTTAGAACACTAAGGTGATAATCAGACTATGCAGATGAGCAGGCTGTGTTGTTTACAAATGGCAAAAATGCAGTACTTTTGCAGATATGTCCCTAACCATATACACAATAAGAATTCCAATGAAGGCTACATGTATGTTGAGCCTGTAAAGCATATTCTTAGACTGAACTATGGTATTTATCCCTTATCTTGCTGTTCATGACAACCCCTACTTTGCAAACAGTGTAGATCCAGATCAGATGGCTTCTGAAGCAATCTGATCAGGATCTACACTGTTTGGCATTCAGTTTATGAGTTTGTAGCAATAAATTACATCAAGTAATTTGATTGGTTGATAGTCAGAGATGGGTGTGGCTTAAATAAATATTCAGCAAGATAAGGGTTAAACTATAGCTGTTGTATAGTCTTAGAAATAGACCTAACTACCACATTTTGATAAAGTGTGTGTGTGTGGTGTGTGTGTGTTTTACATCCCACCAACAACTAAGGACATATGGAGACAGGACCTCGGTTTAAAGACTCATCCAAAAGTCCGGAGAAGCCCAAAATTGAACCCAGGACCCATGGTTTATGCAGCAAGTAGCTAAAACACTACACCATGGAGGCTTCTATACAGCTCTTGAGAAACGGACTTGAACAATAGGGTGAAAGCTGGGATTGTTTCAAATATTGAACGATTGACATACAAAGTGAATGGACAAATAAATGAGACTCCTATACCACACCATGCTTAACCCATTTAGTACCTGAAACCCCAAAATGGGTACCTTAGCAAACAGTGCAGGCTCAGATCAGACGCCGCGGAACGCGGCGTCTGATCAGAGCCTCCACTGTTTGCTAAAAGTTCAGCCCTTTTCCAAATAAAATTTGATGAAAACGCAACCTGGCACCCCTAAATTTTGGAATGGACTCTTGCTATATATAAGGAGGAAGATTCCATTCGGTACAAAAAGGGTTAAAACAGGTGTGACTACAAGGTAAGGCATACTTACAGTTACTCTCCATGTCAAATAGAGCCTCCAACTTTTGCCAATCTGTCATATTGTTACCTTTGGAGGGGACTGGTTTGGTGTGTACTAAGGCTCTGAAAAATGTGTCACAACACATGTAAAATGTTCTGTATAAAACAGATTTTGATTAATTTTCAAATATTTATTTACAGAGGCTCTTGCATAAATGGTCATTTCAATTGAAATTCAGGAAAAGAGCCTGCAACATTTGTTTATCATAAAACAATTTTAAATCAGATTGTATCGCCAAAGGTCAGGAAAATGTCAATAAAAAACATAGGGTTGTCAAGGCTGGCACACATCAGACTCAGATACGAAGCCTTCCATACATAAATAATGATCAAGTTAAAAGACAGGCCCACACTTGCCAGCACCACTTTGTAGGGGAGAGTGGTGTTTAGTGGGGTACAGATTTACATTATTTTCCAAATTTCTGCTCCAAACCATAGATTATGGATGCTCATTAGACCACCACAATGAAATGATTCCACTGAGCACCCCTAATCTACATGTTTGGAACCAAGTTATGAAATGTATATGTCGTAGGCCAGATTGGAATCTAGGCAGATCCGGAATCTGTCTAGGCCAGATTAGAATTCTAATTTGGTCCAGGCAGATTAAGATTCTGTCTAGGCCAGATTTGGGTCCACAGAGTTTGCCTGTATGCAAACAACATTTTTAAAATGTTTGCAAAAAAAATCAGCAGACGACATAAGCAGACGACATTTTCAGATGTAGCTGTTCTCTGCGTCTTAAGTGTAAACATTTTGGCTACTAATGAGCTTGTTAACCCTTGTCCTGCTGAATATTTATATATGCCACACCCACTAATAATTATCAACCAGTCAGATTACTTGATGCAAATTATTGCAACAAATTCATGAGCTGAATGACAAACAATGAAGATCCTCATCAGATGGCTTCTTTAGAAGCCATCTGATCTGGATCTTCATTGTTTGAAAGATAAGGCATATCCGGGCTCAGCAGGACAAGGGGTTAATTAACCCTTATCCTGCTGTTCACTTTGCGAACAGTGTAGATCCAGATCAGCTGGCTTCTGAAGAATTTGTTTGATTTGAGGTTTAACGTCCCCGTCAACACTGTAAAGGTCATTTTGGAGACGTTGCTTCCAATTTTGTGGGACTATTACCCGACAATGAGATGAAATGACATCTCAAGCCCTGTTGCCCAATGAAACCAATAGGGTTTATTAGCATGGACGGTCCACCTCGCACCGCGGTTCCTGGACAGGCTTAGATCCTCTAAGCGGTTTACCAGTACTAGTGTGCGGGCCGGATTCAGCTCTGCGTGGAAGCATCATGCAGCCCATATATTTCTTCAAGCCCCTATGGGCGGGGGCGAGGCTTCTGAAGAAGCCATCTGATCTGAATCTATACTGTTTTCATTAAGTTTGCAAATTTAAATGACTATAATATACCAAGTACATGTAATTTGATTGGTTTAAAGTCAGAAATGGGTGTTGCAAAATTAAATACAGTAAAATTCCGCTATTGAGACCACCTAAAATTAAGACTAAATCTGCTTTTAGAAGCTTATCGAGTAGATTGCAGTTGTTCTTTCTTTGTGTTTTCTGTATACAATGTCCTCTGATCCGAGACCTCCTTTGGGACTGTTCAAAAGTGGTCTTAAAGACCACTTTTGTACAGTCCCAAAGGTGGTCCTAATATAGGAATTTTACTGTATACAGTAGGATAAGGGTTAAGCTAACAAGACTTTCAGCAGCTGGGCTCTGGGTGTTACTATATAAACATACCCAATAAGCAGAAGGACTGCCATCAATATGAGAAAAACTACTGTAAATTTCAGGGCTCCACAACATCTCTGAAAATAAAGAGAAAAGACAGAATTTACACTAAGTATTTGGACACCTCAACTCTAAAATTTTGAACAAGTACAATTTACTATGTGATTTTATGTCCAAATACAGTCAACCCTCTTTATACTGACATTTGTTACACCGACAAAATTCTATATAATGACAATTTCTGTTGAAAGAATGTTGCTCAAGCAAAGCATTGGTTCCGATCGATGAGCTTCCTTTCAGTAGTAAATGCATGTATCAAATCCATCTTCAAGATACAAATGTTATAGATATTTGTTAGAATCGCCCCAATGAGGTGATTCTAACAAATGTCTATAACATCTGTTTCGTTTCTAGGAGTAAATAGAGGTGAGAAAGCCCTTAATTTTGTGTCATACTCCTAACTGGGATTCTTTATAACGGCAAAATCCTTATAACGGCACAATATTGGGCAACAAAATTAATACTGTCGTTATAACGAGGGTCCTCTGTATAGCTAGATGAGTGGCCTCATTTTGTGAAGTCTCATCTAGTCTTACACTGTTTGCTCAGGCCTACCAGTCTGATGGATTGTGTTTGGGTTTAATGACATGTCAACCCTTGTGGGTCATTTTGTGTGTGTTGTCTCCCAGGGAAAGGGAGAAAAGAGATAGATGAGACAGTACAGGTGAAAAACAGGGACAGGGAAGAAAGAGGAAAATGAAAGAAAGTGAACAGAGAAGAAACAAGAATATCGGTGAAACCGATGGATGCTCCCCGAAGGTGCAACAGTCTCAACAGGAAACATTATCCTAGTTAAAGAGTGGTATACTGTGTATACTCACTGTACTTCAAAATGGAGTATAACAAAACCTGTCGGTGGACAGATTAGCTTGCCTGATGGCACTGTCATACAAACATCAGCAACACAAAAGTCGGAATAAATGAAAGGAAGTGTCTTCAGGTACGATACCATACCCCAAGATGCTGGGTGGTAGTTTAGCTATATTAATTGGGTAAAACTGTTTAATACAAATTATTGGAAAACTTACTCTCGTACACAGAGGCAATCTTCATAGGTATGGTTCCGTATTGGGTGCCTTTACATGCATATAAAATATCAGACGGGTTCGAAAATGGATCTGATCCTATACCCTTGACTGTCAAAAAAGGTCATTTTGACCATCTGCCAAGACTAGCTTCTTTCACTTTGATCCAATTTATCTGCAACTCTAATGTAGATGGATGACTTGCGATTTTGCATCCTTTTTAGCAGTATTTCAGTCATATCAGAATGATGAGAGGTTGAAAATGAAAGACTGTGTGCAATAGAACTCCGTTAACAGTTGGAAAGATTTCTGCCTCCAGCAAGTTTTTCTAAAAATAGCCGCAGTGACCTTGACCTAGAGCTCAAGACCCTGAAAGTCAAACTTGCTCGAGATATTTTGTGCGAAGTTATATTAAAACCCATCAGCAAATGACGACACTAGAGCAATGACAAAGTTTTTTCTAAAAATAGCTGCAGTGACCTTGACCTTGAGCCCATAACCTTGAAAGTCAAACTTGCTTGAGATATTATCATACCCAACATTTGTGTGAAATTATATTAAAATCCATAAATAAATGTAGGCACTAGAACGATGACAAAGTTTTTTCTAAAAATAGCCACAGTGACCTTTACCTTAAGCCCAAGATCCTGAAAGTCGAACTTGCTCGAGATATTATTATACCCAACATTTGTGTGAAGTTATATTAAAATCCATTAGCAAATGATGAGGCTGGAGCGATGACAAATTTTTTTCTAAAAATGGATGCAGTGACCTTGACCTTGAGCCCAGGACCCTGAAAGTCAAACTTGCTCTAGATATTATTATACCCAACATTTGTGTAAAGCTATATTAAAATCCATCAGCAAATGACAACGCTAGACTAGAGTGATGACAAAGTTTTTTTCTAAAAATAGCCGCAGTGACAATGACCTTGAGCCCTGGACCCTGAAAGTTTAACTTGCTCAAGATATTATCATACTCAACATTTATGTGAAATTATATTAAAATCCATCAATAAATGTAGGCACTAGTGCGAAAACAAAGTTTTTCTAAAAATAGCCAAAGTGACCTTGACCTTGAGCCCAGGACCCTGAAAGTCGAAAATGCTTCAGATATTATCATACCCAACATTTGTGTGAAGTTATATTGAAATTGGTGGCGAAATTTTGGCGCTAGAGCGATAAAGTTTTTCTAAAAATAGACACAGTGACCTTGACCTTGAGGCCACGACCTTGAAAGTCGAAATCACTCGAGATATTGTCATAAGGAACATTTGTGTGAAGTTATATTAAAAACCATCAATAAATGTAGGCACCAGAATGATGACAAAGTTTTTCTAAAAATAGCCACAGAGACCATATACTGCAGCTTTAAACAAAGTACCATAACTCTGTGACAAATCATCTAACCAGATAGAACGGATAATAAGCGCATCCCCAATTGCGGCTTAAGATTCCATTGAAGTTTCGTTGAATTTCTGCAAGTAGTTGCTGAGAATTCGCATGGACACGAACAGTACCCTATATATTCATGCAGAATTCATCAAAGGGCCATAACTCTTGGAAAATCATCGAACCAAAACACGCAGGTGATATGCGCATCAACCTTAGATACTTAATATTCCCATGAAGTTTCACTGAAATCCGACCAGTAGTTTCTGAGAATTCGCGTGGACACGAGCGGGACGGACGCACAAACGCATGGAAAAAGCGGCGACTATATGCTCCCCCCGAAATCCTTCGGGAAGCATAATAATAACATTCCGCCTCTACACAGTGGCCCCGCCAATCCGGGCTTGAAGAAATAGATTGGGCTGCATGATGCTTCCAGACAGAGCTGAAACCGACACACATGAGTACTGGTAAACTGCTTAGAGATTCTAAGCCTGCCCAGGAAAAGTGTTGCATGTCTGACCGTCCATGCATATATAGAGACATGCTTCCAATTTTGTGGGATTTTACCCGACATTGAGATGAAATGGCATCTCAAGTCATGTCACCCAATGAAACCAATAGGGTTTATAAGCATGAACGGTCTGACTCGCACCGCTTTGCCTGGGCAGGCTTAGATCAACTAAGCAGTTTACCAGTACTCGTGTGCGGTCGGTTTCAGCTCTGTGTGGAAGCATCATGCAGCCCATCTATTTCTTCAAGCCCTGGAGGGTGGGAGCCAAACAATAATTGTTGTCAGCCTCGATAGCACAGTGGTTAACACGTTCAACTCATGATCAAGAGGTTGTGTGTTTTTGAATCCTGCACCTGGTATTGAGGTGTGTCCTTGGGCAAGACACATAATGACACTGCCTCACTCTACCCAGGTGTAAATGGATAGCAGTGGTGTAATAGTCACTGCCTCTCTCTCGTGAAAACATCCGGAATGAGTGTTCGAGAGCGATCAAATAAGCTTGAAGCTTCCATCGCAATCGAACCAAAATAAATTAGTATAAACTAACAATTGTTGTGATTGGCATCTTATTGGTTAACTTACTGATTTACAGCTGGCATCCTCTTCTCGCTCCTCATAGAAGAAGTACATGAAAGGCAGCAACAAAAACAGACAGACTGTTATCAACCCATATAAGACTGAAAAACAAAAACACAAAGCTCCAGATAAGAAGTAATATAGACTCTAGAGAAAGTGACCAGTGGGTCACGTATACCCCTGGCCAGCGCCACCCTCTGATATATCTTTTGAGCTTGTATGTAATATGAATAAAGAAGTCAAGAAGCTATAAGAATCTATAAATGTGCTTGTAAAAGCTAAACCAAACAAAGTTTCTAATTGGACCAAGGGAGTGAGGGCATCAAAGTTACTGAAAGGGTGGGGGCATCACTGTTACTGAAGCAGCAGGGTGGGGTATGCATCAATAAAATCTTTGGACTGGTGTGCAACATTGATGCAAGTATCAACTGAATCTGTCTTGGAGCTTAGAACATACAGGCATCCATAAATTTTGTTATAAAACTTTAACCAAATGTAAAATTTCTAAGTTCGTGACCTTGAGGTCAATGAAATTTTTAGACCAGTATGTAACTTCAGTGCAAGTATCAACTAAATCTATCAAAGGGTTCAGAAGATTCAATCTTTTAGAAAATTTGATGCAAAACTAACCAAAATGTTAACTGACAGACAGATGGAAAGATGGACACACAGATGGATGGACAGACAGATGAACAGACAGATGAATGGACGAACAGCATGATGAAAACTATATACCCCATAGCATATTTCATATGCCTGAGGTATAATAACCCCTTATTTCTTGTAGGAAACATAAAACTGTAATCAGATCATAGGGCATTTAGAAAATACATTTATCTTAACATGCTATTCGAAGAAAAAGTGGGTATATTGTAATGGTCTTCGTCATCCGTCCGTACATACGTACGTCTGTATGTCTTACCGGATAACTCTTCTTAGATGGTTATAGATAGAAACTTGAAACTTTGGGAACTGATAGATCTTTGGTCTGGGGAGTGCATGACACTTTCGGAATTGTGATCACATCCCTAGGGGTGGGCCCCCTGGTGGTCAAAAATAAGAATTTCCAGAACATGGTCGTGTAACATATCAAAGAAAACGGCATGATGAGTAGATTATGTAGTGGCATGGGGATATGCGATGGCATGCCATCGACTGTACAATTCTAGTTTTTCTTATTTCTGCATGAAAACATATGTTGTGGGTACTCATTAGAAGCCCCTTGGGGAGGAGCTTCTAATGAGTACCAACAAAATAGAAGTAGTGGCAATGATCAGAATCGATACAATTAACCCACAGCTCCCATCAGAGACACTAAAGGGAAAGAAACACAAAACATGTAACAACAGACCCTAATGGAAACATCAATAGCGGAAAGCCAAAAGGACATGTTTTCCTGCAGAAATAAGAAAAATATCTACATTTCTCATCACGAAAACATGCCTATATAATTTTGACCCCCTTGAACCCCCCTTTTATATAGAGTAAAACTGGGGTTTCCGGGGGTATACCTTATTTTTCTTATTTCTGCTCTAAAATATAGATTATGGGTACTCGTTAGAACCACCTCATGAGGCGGTGCTAACGAGTGCCCATAATCTATATTTTGAGCAAATTAAGAAAAATATCACAATTTTTCATCATAAAATTTTCATTTTCTCAGCGATAAAGGTGGCAATGTATTTGTATAGGCGTGTTTGCGTAATGTGATGAAAAAAGTGCCTTATCTGGATCTATGAATTATATGCTACATTTAGTAGTCCATAGTGTCAGATGAGGAGGCAAAGCAGAGGTAAGTATAAGACAATTTTCCTTATTTCTTGACACAAGTACAAGTTCAGTAGAACTTCGATGGCTCGAACACCGATGACTCGTTCACCATGGATGAGTCGAACACATTCTTGAGCCCCTAGCGAAATCCTCTACATAAGAAAGAGTGGGGGATAATTAAGGAGATTTTAGTCTTTTATCTTGCACATGTATGCTGTGTGTACTCATTAGAATCGCCTCGATGAGGCGATTCTAATGAGTACACACAGCATACATATTCATTCTAGAACACTGAAAAGATGTCAAAAAGTATCTCGTTATGCCTCCTGACAATAATCCTCAGTGGCTCGAACTACCCCTGTCTCAAACAGATTTTCGAGGTCCCAAAGGTGTTCGAGCCATTGAAGTTCGACTGTACATGGATGCGTTGTGGGTACTTGCTCATATCACCTCGAATCGGCGATAAGAAAGTGCCCATTACATTGTTTTATGAAGAAATATGAGAAATTATCCCATAATTATCCTTGTTATGAATCCTTATTTGCCCAACCTCCCCCCCCCCCCCACATCGGGGCTTGAAGAAATATATGGGCTTTATGATGCTTCCATGCAGAGCTGAATCCGACCCACACAAGAGTACTGGTAAACCGCTTAGAGGAACTAACCCTGCACAGGCAAAGCGGTGTGAGTGTCGGACCGTCCATGCTTATAAACCCTATTGGTTTCATTGGGCGACAGGGCCTGAGATGTCATTTCATCTCAATGTCGGGCACCATTTAAGGTCAGAGGTAAAATTTTGTATAAGTGGGAAGCCCTTGCCACAAGAAACCTACATGCGAAATATGATGTCTGTCTTGAAAGGTTAAAAAGTCACAATAAAGTAAGTAACAGGTCAAGATTACCGGCTGCTTTTTGCATGGGTGGGAAGCCCTTGCCACAAGAAACCTACATGCCAAATCTGAAGGCTCTATCTCGAATGGTTCAAAAGTTATGAACAAGGGACATATGGATCCTTGACCCCTACTCCAGGTATCACTATACATCCAGTCATCATTTTGCAGCAGGGCTTAAGATGTCAAAGTCCTTAGATTGGGATGCCTATGTGCAGAAAAATTAAACCACACAGTAATTAAATGATAACTTTCATGCTGCAAAACCGTAAATCTGCACATAAATGTATTTCTATTTTTAAATCTGGTTGCCATTTTGTTCAGCAGAGCGGAACCATTTAAGCAATTTTGGTAGAGGGTCACCAAAGGAGTAAAATTAGCTCTATTTTTAGCTCTGGCAGCCATTTTGTTTAACGGAGCAGAACCATTTTAGCAATTTTGGTAGAGGGTCACCAGAGGAACATTTCTGTAAAATTATTTTGAAATTGGGCCAAAGGGCTAGGAGGAGATATCATTTAAAGGTTTTTCTATTTTTAGCTCTGGCAGTCATTTTGTTCAACGGAGCGGAACCATTTTAGCAATTTTGGTAGAGAGTCACCCAAGGAACATTTCTGTGAAATAAGTTTGAAATGGGGGCCAGTGGGCTAGGAGATGTCCTTTAAAGGTTTTTCTATTTTTAGCTTGGTGGCCAGTTTGCTCAAAGGAGCGGAACCATTTTAGCAATTTTGGTAGAGGGTCACCTAAGAGAATATTTCTGTGAAACTATTTTGGTTTGGTTTAAAAAGTACATGTATTTATTTCAATCATTTACATGCAAAAATATAAAGTACAAACAATTTCATAAAATTTAGGATATGACAGGAAGCAAAAATGCTTGTCTAGAAGCCATCTCCTGCCATTATTTTGAAATCCATTCACCAGTTTAGGAGTAGATGTCATTTAGGTGCATGTAAATTGTTGACCACGGCACGCACGACTTACAGATGCACTACGCACGCCAGACACAGGGTGATCACAATAGCTCACCTTGAGCAGGCTTCGACTTCTAGACAGTTTACCAGTATTGTCAATTTCAGCGCTGCGTGGAAGCACCATGCAACCCAATCTTTCCCCAAGCCCTAGGCCTGATGTAATCTAAATGTATGGTCATTTTACTATATAATCAACAAATTTTGCAAGCTGGCTTTTAAATTTTTCTGGCAGTTTCTGTGATCAACATTTAACCAATTACATACTAGTAGACTCTTCCATTGCCATATGTTGGAAAAGTCCATTTGTCAAATATGGGGTGCCAGGCCTATTTTTTTTTTTTTTCATTTTTTATTCTCTTTTGACAGAAAATTCTGTTTGCAAATAGTGCAGGCCCTGATCAGACGCCGCATTCTGCCGCATCTGATCTGGGCCTGCACTGCTTGCCAAGGTACCCCTTTAGGGGTTTCCCCCATACAATGGGTTAATCGATCATCTAGTGTCACTTAAATCATTCAATGATTAATCATAAAGTTTGAACCAAATTCAACCACTACTGCATACATGTAGCTACAAATAAGGTTGGTATTTTGCTATTATTAAAGGATTTGATTGATTGATTGATTTAAGGTTTAACATCCCCGTCAACACTGTAAAGGTCATTTTGGAGATGTTGCTTCCAATTTTGTGGGACTTTTACCCGACATTGAGATGAATTGACACCTCAAGCCCTGTCGCCCAATGAAACCAATAGGGTTTATAAGCATGGACGGTCCGACACTCACACCGTTTTGCCTGGGCAGGCTTAGGTCCTCTAAGCGGGTTACCAGTACTCGTGTGTGGGTTGGATTCAGCTCTGCGTGGAAGCATCATGCAGCCCATTTATTTCTTCAAGCCAGTTTTTGTCAATTCTCCATATAAACCTTCATGTATGTTGTTGGTATTCCGCCTGCCTCAGCGAGGCAATTCTAATGAATACCCACAACATAGGTTTATATGGAGAAATAAGGCAAGCTATCCTTCAATTATCAAGAAATACCAACTTTATCTGTTGCTATGTACTTGAGTGAGTGTTTGAGTTTTACGTCTCACCATCAGCTAAGATCATACGGAGACAGGACCTCATTTTAAAGACTCATCCGAAAGTCTGGTGAAGCCCGGGATCGATTCCTGCGACCTCTGGTCACGTAACCGCTAGAGTAGCATAACCACTACACCACGAAGGCTTCTATTGCTATGTTCATGTACTTACCATAGTAACCTATGAGAACAGACTCTTCTAGTGAATTTCTTGTCGAGTTAAGCGCTGCCCAATCTTTGAACACGCCATCAGAAGTCTTCATAAATGAGACGAGGAAAACATCTACAGGTATCAGGGCTGTGGTCAGTAAAGTGACACTCAAGGCAATAATGGTGATGATGGTTGTCGACCACTCACTCTCAGTCTTGCTCATGTAATACTTGATGTACACTGCTGAGAAAATTAACACCAGCTGTAACATGAAGAAGAAATAAAACTCAATGTATCATTACGAAAATACTCTGTAAACTTCACTGCCGAAAACACGAAAATGTTAAGATGAAAAATTGTGATATTTTTCTTATTTCTGCTCTAAAATATAGATTGTTGGTACTCGTTAGAACCGTCTCGATATATTTTTCTTATTTCTGCTCAAAATATAGATTGTGGGTACTCATTAGAACCGGCTCAATTTTTTCTTATTTCTGCTCAAAATATAGTTTGTGGGTACTCATTAGAACCGCCTCATCTAGGTGGTTCTAACGAGTACCAACAATCTATAATTTGGAGCAGAAATAAGAACAAGAGGGCCATGATGGCCCTGAATTGCTCACCTGATCCATAGAGTAACAAGTGGGCCCCGGGGAGGGCCATTATTGACCCCTGGGTTATAATGTGCATAATGTTGAGGGAGGTCTGAAAAGGTGAAGCTTCATACCAAATATCAACAAAGGCTATAATTTGAACAATCTTGCCAAAGGTCTACTAGATGAAGCTACACACCAAATATCAAAGACCTGGGCTTGCAGTTTCAGAGAAGGTTTTTTTTTTAAGATATTCCCTACATAAGCCTATGTTAAACCAAATGGCCCCGGGGCGGGATCATTTTTGGCCTCAAGGGTATAATTTAAACAATCTTGATAGAGGTCCACTAGATGAAGCTTCACACCAAATATCAAAGACCTGGGCCTTGCTGTTTCAGAGAAGAAGATTTTCGAAGATTATCTCTATATAAGTCTATGTAAAACCAAAGGGCCCTGGGGCGGGGTCATTTGTGGCCCGAGGGCTATAATTTGAACAATCTTGGTAGGGGTCCGCTAGATGAAACTCCATACCAAATATCAACTAGAGCTGCCGCCTAACGGGCGCCAATTATACCCCCGCATGCGTTGTCCGACAAATTTTTACAAGTATTTGACCTTGAGGAAGGTCAACGTAAAGGTCAAGGTCAGGTTTGTGTATATCAATCTTAAGTACTAGTGGCAAGGTGTGTGGTGTGTGAATATTAAAGAAATTGGTCAAAGAATAAGGAAGTTATGAGCAATGTTAAAGTTTTTTGTAACGGACCGACGACGACAGACGACGACGACAACGACAGACGACAAGCTGACTCCTATATACCCCCTTCAAACTTCTTTTGCGGGGGTATAAAGACCATTGCATTGCAGTTTCAGAGAAGAAGATTTTTAAAGATTTCCCTATATAAGATTTTCCCTATATTTCCCTATATGTAAAACCAAAGGGTCATGTGGCGGGGGCATTTTTGGTCTCAGGGCTATAATTTGAACAATCTTGGTAGAGGTCCACTAGCTGACAAATATCAATTAAGACCTGGGCCTTGTCGTTTCAGAGAATAAGATTTTTAAAGATTTTCCCTATATAAGCCTATGTAAAACCAAAGGATTCCGGGGCGGGGGCATTTTTGGCCCCAGAACTGTAATTTGAACAAACTTGGTAGGGGTCCACTAGATGAAGCTTCATACCAAATAGCAAAGACCTGGGCCTTGCAGTTTCAGAGAAGAAAATTTTTAAAGATTTTCCCTATATAAGCCCATGTGAAACAAAAGGGCCCGGGGCGGGAGCATTTTTGGCCCAAACACTATAATTTGAACAATTTGGGCCCTGAGGATAGCCATTATTGGCCCCAGGGCTATAATTTCAATAATCTTGGTAGTGGTCTAAAAGGTGAAGCTTCATACCAAATATCAGAGACTCAAGTCTTCTTGTTTCAGACAAGAAGATTTTAAAAGGTTTTCTTTATATCAGTCTATATCAAACCAGTAGGCCTAGAGGTTGGGCCATGTTTAGTCCCAGGGCTATAGTTTGAACAATCTTGGTAGAAATCCACAAAAAAATACCAAATATCAAAGACCTTGGCCTGCTGGTAACAGACAAAAAGATTTTCAAATATTTTCCATAAATATATGTAAGACAGGACATGTTTGTTTACCTGAGTGATATGAATATCTTCAGAGATCCAGAGTTGAAAATATAGTTGTACATCAGTTGAACTAGCTGAACCTTTCAGGATGAAATCTTGAAGGGCATGATCTGTGCACAAGACTTCTTGAATCCATGCTGTAATTCTATGTTCATGATGAAGTCACAATTTACCCCAAAAAACAATATCTACAGCTATGCAATAATTTCTTTTTGATGATGTAGTTAACAACAGTATTGCATGGTATGACAAAATTTACATGAGAAACACAGCTGATATGAAATATGTTACATATCAAAGTCTCCTAAGTTTTGTCTGGACTGTATGTTTGACACTGATCTATAAGGCTAATATAGATGAGTGTGTGTATGAATTCGGGTTTAACGTCGCTTTCAACAATTTTTCAGTCATATCACGACGGTGTCTGGTTGCGACAGGGAGCTCAATGCTCACGTTTATAGTGCTGTCTCACTGAAGTATCATGTCCCAGACGCATTACATGATACCACACCCAGTCACATTATCCTGACACTGGATCGCCCAGTCCTAGCTCTACCCCGTAAATCTGAGTGCCAAGCGAGGAGCAGCTAGTACCATTTTTAACGACTTTGGTATGTCGTGGCCCGGGATCGAACCCCAGACCTCCCGTTCCCCAGAGCGGACACTCTACCAACTGAGCTATCGGGGCCGGTCATATAGATGAAGTTACCTTTCTGTTTTAAACATTTTGGTTATTACATCTATCTAAAACCCACTAAGAATTAATTCTGTTACAGTGGGCATAAATATGAGAATAAAGGAAAAATTAAGAGACATATGGATGTATAGAATCTATGTGGTGAAATGTGCCAAAAAGATAATTTCATCTAATAAAATATAAAGACTCTAATATAAAGAACAGCTAAACATAATCTGAGCCATTTCTTTCCACAGAATACAGATGCATCAGCTTATTCTCTTAATTTTTAACAAAGCTTTTCTTGATCTTGCAATAATCTAGAAAAAATGGTTACTTGAATCTCGTTGAGGAAAATATGTTTTCAGCCTTTTCAAGTAACAACAGATTTCCATTTCAAAATATTGTTGCACTTAAGAAAACAATAAAATATATCATTTGACATAATTCAAACTTTTGCCCTTTTGGGGTAAACTTTTCTCTATATAAGGATAACATATTTACATGACAAAATACTGTCGTAAATAAGAATACAATACTGTATGCTATTTGGCAGATTAAAAAAAAATGTGACAAAGAGACAGAATCTACATTGTAAGTCAATTCTTCCCTTGACAAAGTGTCTTGTGAGGGGTTTCATATGAAGGCAACAAAAGTTTGTTTAATAGGAAAAAGTTGATATTCTTTTAAATTATTCTGCAATACATCTAACTGAATCCAGATGTGGTCTACCATTAACCCATGTATGCCAATGGAATCTGCCACCAAATTAGTTTGGAGTGGTCCATTTCCAATTATATGGGTATCAGGTTTGTTTTGTTTGAGGTAAGTTGTCAACAAATGTGTGTACTTTGAACAAAAACTGTATACCCAGATCTGACACTGTATTCTGTGGTGTCTGATCGGGGTATACACTGTTTGCCCATGTCCCATTAAAGGACCGGTAGGCATATATGAGTAAATATTAACCAAAACATGCATCAACAACATACAGGTAATATAACATCATAAAAATATTATACATGCCCCTGGTTGTCTTCATCAAAAGTATTTTATACAAGTTTTTATACCTTGACATATGGACATAAATTTTAAGAAAAAAAGTTGAAAATACTATGAAAAGGTATATTACTCATTCTTGACAAATTCTACTGATACTCCAATAAGGATTTTTTTTCATCTTCTTATCCGAAAGGGCTATAAATTTGGAATACTGGTCCAACAAGATGTGTTTGTGAAACACCGATGCCCCCGGACAGCGCATGTGAAAAATGAAAGCTGTGTCACTTACCAATCGAAAGTTATGGCCAATGTTAATGTTTTTCAAAAATGTTGAAAAAAGTAGGTCAAAGGTCAAGGTCAAGGTCACGAGATAAAAAATTATGGTACCACTGGAAAGGTGTTGTGATAAGGTATACACATGTGAAATATGAAAGCTCTATCTATTACCATTCAAAAGTTATGTCCAATGTTAAGGTTTTTGTAGACAGACAAACGGCCAAACGGACAAACAGACAGACAGACCAAAAAGTATATGCCCCCGAATCTCTTAGATTCCAGGGGCATAATAAAAAGAGCGAACATTTTGTAAATAACAAAATAAAACTGCAAGTAAAATACTACTAAGGTCCTTAAGAGCCAACTTTTCTGTTCCCATATTGTTTTTCAAAAGTATACCATTTCTTACTTCTGAATGAGTTTTGTTTGATTGATTCCATTTTGAAAATATCTGAGGGTCACTGATGAGGCCTAATTGGCCGAAACTAGCTAGTCTGGCCCAGAAAACATGTACACTCCATATATTTCAGTTCTGTGGTGTATTCCTTGCTTCCAAAGGATAACCCTTTTATAGAACTTATTTAGCTTCACTACAGCTGGTGTGTGGGAATGTGTGGCGGAGGTAAAACGTCTCCCTGCCCTACATCATAGTGCCGATTATATTTTCTTGTCCTTTGCGATCATTGATTCCATTGTGGAATTTTGAAAATATCTGAGGGTCACTGATGAGGCCTAATTGGCCGAAACTAGCTAGTCTGGCCCAGAAAACATGTACACTCCATATATTTCAGTTCTGTGGTGTATTCCTTGCTTCCAAAGGATAACCCTTTTATAGAACATATTTAACATCCTCGTCAACAATGTATAGGTCATTTTCCAGACGTTGTTTCCAATCTTGTGGGACTTTTTACCTGAAAGTGAGATGAACTATCATCTCAAGCCCTTTCGTCCAATGAAACCAATAAGATATATAAAATTGGACGGGCCAACTCCCACTGCTTTGCCTGGGCAGGCTTCGATCCTCTAAGAGGTTTACCAGTACTCGTGTGCGGTCGGATTCAGCTCTGTGTGGAAGCATCAAGCAGCCCATCTATTTCTTCTAACCCCCAAGGGTGGAATGAGAAAAGAGAATCTGTTCCATTAGGAGAACATGCCATGTAATGAAATGCTTTCAATCATGATCGTAAAAATGGCATTTTATGAAATGAAAATGCAGATATTTATCTTATTTCTGCTTCATACATAGACCATTGAGGATGCTTGTCAGAAATACCTCACTGAGGCACTTCTTAAGAGTACCCACAGTCTATGTTTTGAGTGAGAAAATGAAAAAAAGCATAGACAATAAATAAAGAGAATCCCTGTAAACACCACTTTTCTCTATATAATGTGGGGATTTACAGGTGTGTTCATTTTCTGATGTCTGTAAGTGGTGGCCACCCAAATCTTACAAAACCACCAGCATTACTTACCTTTTAAAGAAAGGTAAGTACTGCATTTTATGTGGTGGGTGAATATACTTGTAAGTAGTATAAAAACGCCTGACACAGTTTCCAAGATGTTAAGTGAAAAACTGAGGTACACTATGATCTGACCAACAGATTCCTCTTGTTTCAATTTCACCAAGACGATTAGTAAAAAACAGCAACATTAATATGAGAAGCTGGTATTATACATTTAAAACTGAGCGAGTGACAGGTTTTTAATTATGTGGATTTTATATGCAGAAAAACTATTTTGTGATCTGACCAGTATGTTTCACAAGTTCCAACTGCACCATCAACATCTGATAAATCAAAATTTGAAAATATCAAATCAATAATATTCATTTGATCAGTGGTACTTTCATTTATTAGCAATTTACATGAAAACTTTTCACTTAACTTCTCAACAATGTTAGGCTTCAGCAAAACATCAATATTGAAATCTCCAATTATCATCAATGGCTTTGATGGGGTAAAATATGGAATGAGTTCTTTGTTCAGACAAGGAAGAAGATTACTGTCAGACATTTGAGGTGACTTATACAAAAATACAATCTGACTTTCAATCAAGACATGCCTGGCAGTTATCATAATGAATTCTAATGTATCTGAACTATACCTTCTATCCTGTGTAATAATGGTATCATCTTTAGCATAAACTGCTAATCCATGAAGTGGTCTTCTGCCAGTATTGTATCCTATTTGGTCATTTCTTATCAAACAATAGCCTTCTATGGCATAATCACTATCATTATCAGGCTGGTGTAGTCGTGTTTCTGCTAACCCAAATATGTGGGCTGACAACAGATTTTTGTCATGTCTAATATCATCAAAATGAAGATTCAAGGATCTACAATTATTGAAAGCAACTTTGAAATGTGAAACAAGATCTATCGATTCTAAAGAAGTATTGCACAGTTGAAGCATTGCTGTTCCATGCAGTCGTTGCATTTCGACCTTAACTTGATCATCAACTTGTAATGCTTTTTCATTAAAGTTAAGGATCTGAAGCTTTTCAATTGACCTAACTCTGCTGAGTGCAACATAGTGTAAATGTGGAACTTTGCGGGTTTTACGCTGTGATAAGTCTATGACAACTCTTTCAAGAGTACTACCTTGGGCTCTATGTACAGAACGCCCTGCAGAAGGTTGCAAAGGGAACTGAACTCTCTGAAATGTCTTTCTGTTGTATGTAAATGATCTGTTAACATCAAAAACTGGTGTCCAGTTATCATTGATACTGCTATGATACAGTCCCCTGTTTCTGTATTTGATTCTTGTTTCCATTCCTGCTTTCTTGTCATCAAATTGAACCCAAATTATGCTTGGACGTCTTGTGGTTTGTAGTTTATACTCAATAAACTTAACTACACATGATGCTCCATTAGCTAGTCCATCTTCTGTTTTTATGTTAATTGTTAAATCATAAATCATGTCAACAACAACTGTTAAAGAGCAATGTAAATTTGCTGTTTGGTTTGAATCTGTTACACTCTTTAAGTTCTTGAGGGCAGATTCAATCTTTTCTTTGGATAGCTTAGGTGAGACATATGTATCCATGCATGGTATTTCAACCTTTTCTGTTCCCATATTTCTTATAATTTCATCATTAAAAACATGCATGAAATAGTTTTCTGCAAAGAGGTGAGGTGCGTTTTTCTGATACTCAATATCATTTGTAGTAACTTCACACTGCTTCAACCTAGTCTTGTCTTCAGCAGTCAAGACATTGATCCTTAATCTATTTAACAATTCTGCAAATTCAAGGTCATCTTTCTGTCTCATAATTTCTGTTAATTCAAACATAGTAAATAAGTCTTTCCAGAGATTTTGTGATAAAGCAGCTGCATCATGTTTCATGTCATTGAATATCCAATCACCACTCACAGGTTTCAATTGATAAAGATCACCAACAGCAATAATGCTAACACCACCAAAAGGAGTTCTTGTTCCTTTCAATGCTTGAAGCCTTTGATCAATAAAATTCAACATAGAATTACTAACCATTGAAATTTCATCAATAATCACAACTGACAAATCACGGTACTTTGATCTAAAGGTATTCAGACTGTCACAGGTTAATGTTTGATCTGACTGCTTATACTTTTGTTTAAATGCAGATGAGATGGTAGAACCATTAATATTAAATGCTGCTTTTCCTGTAAAAGCACAAAGAAGAACTCTTGAATGATCTGCATCTTCTCCTTCTTTCAGATTTAATATTCTAAACAAAGTCTGATACAATGCTCGAATAACTAGACTTTTTCCAACACCAGCTCCACCAGAAAGAAATGCATATAAAGGGGCATCCTTTGTTTTAATCCAGTGAATCACATGATAGTAAAACTGTTTCTGTTTACTATTTAAACACTGCAGGAGCTTTCTATAATCAATATCTGCCAGGATATTTTCATTTACATCAATTTGAGGTGCAGAAACATAACATCCAATTTCAGTCCCTATATCATAATCTCTATGTTCAATTCTATCAGGATTAAAATATATAAACTCTTCCGACTGAATTGGTTCCATTTCAGCATCATCACCTTCAGCTTGTTGCGTACTTGGTGCAATATCATCAAATGCATCATGTTCCATTTCAGCCAAGTCTCTTGCTAATTCCAACTCTTCAGCATGATGTTCATAAGTTGAAGATTTATGATCTATCACATGCTTTATTGACTCATAGTGTTCTTTATATGTTCTAAAAGTTCCAAGTAAGTCAGTCTCTTCCTTTCTCCATGGGTGAAAGAGTAAAAGTTTCTCTCTATAGTAGTTCTCTTCATCTGTTTTGCGATTGAATCTCACATACCTAATTATCTTTGAATTACGACATCGTTTGATTTTTATGCCATTCTTTAAAGTTAAAATAGTTTCATCATCACCAAAGCTTTCTTCATCTGACAGTTCTGTATCTTTCTCATAACCTTGCTCCTCCTCATCTCTATTGTTATTCTGGCCATCTGGGTAAATAACTTCTAACTCTGACACATAATCAGCTAAACAATAAGTTTCCAAAAGTTTGGGACGCTTCGAGTATCTTTTAATTTTATTGTCTGACATTATATCTGTTGAGTCTGCTGGCAATTCATCAAGCACTGACTTTGGTCTCAATAGCTGTACTCTCTGGTTTGGAAGTGAAGTATTTATAAAGACAACACTCCTTGAACTTTTAGTCAATGGCATTTGCAGCACCAGATAAACTGCCTCTTGTGCACTTACTTCAACACTGTTTGAAAATACATTTCCAATATGTCTCACTTGTCTTTTGAGATCCATGTTGCCATTCCTTGCTTCTTTTGCAGCTGCATGCAACAAATTACTCATCCCTCTTTGTGATTTACTAATATATGAAACTATATACATAGCACAAGCATATGGATCTAACACAAATTGAATGTCAATGTTTGCTTTCCATGCTTTTAACACACTATCGTTGTACAAATTTACACGAATCTCACCCGGATTTCTTTTCAAGAACACTTTTGAAGAGTTTAAGGAACTTCTAATACATTTAATATATTCTTGCTCACTCATTTGGACAACATCTGTCAGAAACTCTTCATAGGACATATCATATCCATCTTTCTTATTGTTCATTGTTTTCTGAATGTTTTGGTACAGCTTATAATACTTGTCTTTTTCCGTTTCCAGAGGCTGTAACACCATAGTTTTGGAAAGAGGTGGTAAAGGATAACCAAATCGACAGATTTTATCTTCTCGTTTTCTACATGTTCTAGAATGTTTGTGAATTTGAAGTTCTATTAAACTCCTAAGCTGTGGATTGTCTATAGAACATTTTAAATACTGATCCACATAAGCAGCCAACTCTGCATCTGAATCCACATTGAATTTTGGTGCATTTTGAACCCATACAATCATGTGAATGTGAGGCGATCCACGTTGCTGAAATTCCACTCTAAAAAAGTAGTCAACAACTTTTCCAAGAGGTTCATGTTCACTCTTTAAAACTGAGTTAATGAATTCTTTAACTCGATGCTCGAAATATCTGGAACAAGTGACTGGATCTGATTGAATGAGTTTAATCTTTTGTTCCCAAGTCAAGTTTTCAATTTGATCATCAGTGTACATGTATTTCTTATTTAAGATAGCTAACATTTTCAAAAGGTCAATCCATCTTGTATCGGCAGAGGACAATGACATAAACCAAGTTGGCAAACCCAACTGTCGAATCATAGCATAAACATCTTTTTTTCTAGATTCTAAATATGCTGGAGAGTTTCTTAGCTGTTTAAACAAATAGTAACCCTCATCATTTTTTACAATACTGTCAATGCATTCTGAGTTTCTTGCTTGTTCAGCAGTTATAGTATTTGTTCCAGTTTGACACCTTCTAACAGCAAGGTTTGCTTTATCATTCAGTTGCTTCATCTGTATTTTTTTCAGTTTAAAAAATATATTAGGTACACTGTTAGCAGCCCGCCTATCTTGACTTCTCAATTCCCATTTCGCAATATCACTATAATGTACGGGCACTATTCTATCATCATTATCTATTCCCCTCTGCCCACAAAATATGGTTGGAAAACAAAGGTATTCTGAATCTTTATCTTGAAATATACTGAGTGGTCGCTGACCTTCTCCAGGAGCAAATGTGAAAGTCGAGTTTCTGTTTTCAATATTGGCATCATCCAATAGAGTGTCAATATTTCCGACATTTTCCTGTGTGATTTCTTCTGCATCTGAATCATAAAGTTCTTCCACATGAGATGTGTTATCATTTGAAATATCATCAATCTGATTGTTTGAACAACTGTCACACATTTCACTAACAACACTATCAAAGTCAACAATATTATATTTTGAACATTCCTTTGTGCACCACTTGAAAAACTTATGTATAATCTCAGCTTGGTTTTCACCATGTGGAACATCTTGAAGACATTCATCCAAAGCACCATCAAACTCAACATTATTTGTTTCTGAATGGGCTGTTTGTTGTGACTCCAAAAAAGCATGCAGCGTTTCAGTGCTTTCTTCTGTGATTTTCTTTATCCACTGCTGGTCAATTTCAACATTTGCATTTTTGTACAATTCACTACCACTCATTAGCCAATGCAAAGCACTAAGCACATGGAATGGTCGAACATTTTCTGAGAATACATATGACTTAAATGACATTTTCTTCTTCAATTTCACTGCAACTGTAACATTTTCGTCAAAAGGTCTAGGTAAAGCATTGACAACTGGTTGTATATCAACAGGTACATTAACAACATTTCCTTTTACTGATAACTGGCGACCCCTGGGTAGTTCTCGCATCTGCATGAACGGTATACGTAAAGCAATAAGGCGTTCTTCAAGTGGAAACAGCTCCAATTCTTTCGGTTTTGGTGGCCACTTCATTCCATTGAAAACAGACAATTTTGGGACTTTACCACATTTAATATTGGCTTTGCATGTACAACATATCCATTCTTCTTCATTGACTGATTTTACACCTGTTAAGTACTTTTCCTTGTCTTTACAAGCAAATGTTTTAACTTTTGATACAGTGTCTTCAAACCATGTCTGGTGACAACAACTACATACATAGAGAGGCCCAACTGATATGTTCTTGTGAAACCTTTCAATACAAACATCAATATCACTGCCAAATTTTCTGTGCTTTGCGGTTAATTTTTCAGTTTGTGAAAAGGATGGATCTTTACGCTTAGTAGCCTTTCTTCTACATTCTTTAATGTTTTCAGCTTTCTTGTTTCTTTCATTTAATCTCCATTGTTGTTTTGCAACTCTTTCTTGTTCTAATATGTATGGATCTGATCTTGCCTTTCTCCTTGATCGATTTTGTATTTCAATATCTTTTTGTTTGAACTCAGGACATTTTCGAGATTCTTTTTTCCTTTCACTTTCCCATTTTTTGTATTCATCTATCAATCTGGCTCTTCTCATACATGCCTTTGTCCTATCTTTATCTTTTATCCGACATTCTTCAGATTGCCTGGCACTTTGCATAGATTTCAGAGTATATTCTCTATCCTTTTTTCGATATTCTTCAGATTGCCTAGCACTCTGCATAGACTTGAGATTAAATTCTCTATCCTTTTTTTGATATTCTTCAGATTGCCTAGCACTCTGCATAGATTTGACAGTATATTCTCTATCCTTTTTTCGATATTCTTCAGATTGCCTAGCACGCTGCATAGACTTGAGATTAAATTCTCTATCCTTTTCTCTATATTCTTCAGATTGCCTAGCACTCTGCATAGATTTGACAGTATATTCTCTATCCTTTTTTCGATATTCTTCAGATTGCCTAGCACTCTGCATAGATTTGACAGTATATTCTCTATCCTTTTTTCGATATTCTTCAGATTGCCTAGCTTTGACAGTATATTCTCTATCTTTTTTCCGATAATCTTCAGATTGCCTAGCACTCTGCATAGATTTGAGATTAAATTCTCTATCTTTTTTTCGATATTCTTCAGATTGTCTTGCACTCTGCATAGATTTAAGAGTATACTTTTTGTCTTTTACTTTGAAGCTACTGTCTTGCCTTCGTTTCTGCATATAAACTTTCATATATTCTTTTCTTTCTGTAACTTTTTTCTTATTCATTTTTATTTCTTTGTTCCTCTTCTTTTTATTTTTAGTTACCTTTGTACTATTACAGGTCTTCTCCTCAAGTCTATGCTTTTGATCCTTAAAGTATTTGCCAATAAGTGTTGCATGATTCTCGGCGTCTGAATGAACAAAAAAGTCTTCTCTTGCATGTGCATTCCTGATATGGCTTTCAGCCCAATTTCTCTTGTAAGTTACAGTTTTCCAATCATAGTCACATGGGGTATCAGTCTGATGGTTTGTAGGAAATACTGA
Source organism: Lucinisca nassula (assembly GCA_963580285.1). NCBI lineage: Eukaryota > Metazoa > Mollusca > Bivalvia > Lucinida > Lucinidae > Lucinisca > Lucinisca nassula. The sequence goes on from OY757014.1 coordinate 95,096,713, forward strand.
ATTATGCTCAAGATCAGATAAGTCAAAATCTACAGGAAGAATTTCAAACTGGGTTGAAATTGAAATCATCATACTTTCAAACAGCGCATACAGAAATGAAACTAAATCATCTAAACAATTGAAACCAGCTAGTAACGATCTTCCATCTGGCACCGACAGCCCGTTGAAACCATGTGAATGTGAATCAAATATAAAATATTTGCAATCTCTCTTGAACACAGAAGAACAAATTGAACCCATCATGAGTAAAACACCCGTAGAAGATTGCAGAGCAGTATACAATGCTTGGTGAAGTGTAGGTAAACTCGTATTGACAAACTGTTCTGTGCAAAGACCTGTCACAATAGCAGATGTTTTCACAACAACATCTTTGTTTAAAATTGAAACTAATCTTGGAAGTTCATCAAAGCTAAGTAACTTACTTCTGAATTGACCTTTTGCCTTAAGTTCATATATTATTTTATTATATAGGCAATCTCCAGCTAAAAGAATGCTGTCTAGATCTGTATTACAAGAAATGTCTGAGTATGCTGCAAATATTAATGAACAAAGTGCATTTGCAGTACATTGACATCCTCTAGACTCGTTGCTAAATATTTCTGAACCTTGGTGAAAAGATCCCAGCTCAAATTTGACAGAGTTAAATGGACCATTCGAAGGTTTCCATAGCATTGTTTCAGTTTGTTCCGTTAAAGGAAAGGCAGTATACATAGCTTTTTCAACAACTTGTGTAGAGTTTGGAAATACAGTGTTTGTAACCTCTATAGGTGAATGGATATTGATTTCTTGTACAACTTGCTTTCTGTTAACATCTTTGTCATTTGTAGTTTGCAAAACTGTGGAAACATGTGTTTTCATATTTTTGTCATTTGCACTTTGCAAAACTTTGGCAGTTTGTACTGGTTGTTTTCTGTGAACATATTTATCACTTGTACTTTGCGCCGAAGCAACATGTGTTTTAATATTAGTTGTACTTTGCGCCGAAGCAACATGTGTTTCAATATCATTTGAACTTTGCGCCGGAGCAACTTGTGTTTTCATAGCATCAGATGTTACAATGAGGCAGGTCATACCCACATCTGATATATTTGTCGACCCTGGGTCAGATGATACACTGGGGCAGGTCATACCCACATCTGACAAGATATGCGACCCTGGCTCAGATGTCCCCATCGCTACAGGCGAATGGACCTTAGATCCTCCATGATCTAAGAGGTGGGTGAGGCCCACATCTGAAATATGTAACCCAGGGCTGCCACCATCAGCCCTCACCACTGTCTTTGCCGACGACTTCTTCCAATTCTTCTTACGTGGCATGCCACAACCTGAAAGAAACAGAAGTACATAACTGCTTTAACAGGGAATATAGAGATATTACGGGGAAATGATGCATCTTTAACTATTCAAAATCATGTTCATATTCATTTTTCTCACTGTAGCAAAGTAATTTGACAGCAAAATGGGTAAATTAAATGATTGTCCTTTAGACTTGAACTCAATGATTTTTATTATTCTGTGCATGCTTTAACTTACAAGTGTCCTTCTTGAATCACGAATGAATGTTGCCAACCATTGCAGATATTCAACCCTGTAACCCCCTGATCACCAGTCAGACAGACATCCAAGGAGCTACAGAGGATAGCAAGGAAAGAGCTGAGGACTTGGCTTGTGGCATGTGATTTTATTGTGTGTTTACCCTTGTCCTGCTGACCCCAGATATCCCCTTTCTTTCAAGCAACGTAGATCCAGATGAGCTGATCAGGATCTACATTGTTAAAATTCATATTGTGAATTAGTTGGAATTATTTGCATCAAGTGATCTGATTGGTTGATAATCAGTAGTGGGTTTGGTATATTTAAATATTCTGCAGGACAGGGTTTAAGAAGTGTCTATTAGTCTTTTCCTTTGATGTTTGGGATAGATGTTGGGTTCTGTTTTGACCAGTTCCTGAAGTATCTTTACAAATAAATTTGAATTCTTTTTACAAGTGCTCTTGACAAGCAATAATATGTAAAATAAAGGGACAAAATGAATTAGGAATAAGGCCACAGGACATGGATGCACCCCCATCTCACTGAAAATATGTTTAAAGTTTCTGCATTTAAGTAAAAGCAAACATAAAGTCAGAAAAAAATTATAGACTTACTTCCCGTATCCCTTTAGGTGTTTAAGTAAAAAGTTATTGACCATGTTTAAGATTTTGTCCTTTGACATCTAAGTATGACCTTGACCTTTGAGCTACAGACCTGGGTTTTGTGTCCAACACATTATCATTTCTGCCAAGTAATTTAAAAATCCACCCAGAAATAAGGAAGTTATTGACCATGTTTAAGCTTTGAAACTTCTTTTTAAACCTTTGACCTCTGTCCACCTTCACTTCTTTAGGTACGGCCCTGCCCTTCATGTGCTGCACATCCTCTCACAATGGTTAACATTTCTGTAAAGCAATTTCAAAACCCATCCAGGAATAAGAAAGTTATTGACTGTGATTAAGTTTTGGACCCTTTTTTACCTTTGACCTCTAAGTACAACCTTGCACACGGAGCTACGGACCCAGATTTTTGGTGCAACACATCATTTCATGATGGTTAACATTTCTGCCAAGTAACTTCAAAATCCATTCAGAAATAGGGAAGTAATTGACAGCATTTAAGTTTCAGAACCCCCTTTGACCTCTAAGTATGACCTTGAACTTTGAGGTATGTACCTGGGTTTTGTGTGCAATATATCGTCTCATGATGGTTAACATTTTTTGCAAAGTAAGTTCAAAATCTATCCAGAAATAAGAAAGTTATGGACAGCGTTTAAGTTTCAGTCCCCCTTTTTAAAACTTTGACTTCTAAGTATGACCTTGACCTTAAACCTACGGACCTGGGTTTTATGTGGAACACAATTTCTCATGATGGTTAACTTTTCTGCTAAATAATTTGAAAGTCCATCCAGAAATAATGAAGTTATTGGCAGCGTTTAAGTTTCATACGGCCGGCCGGACAGACTGGGGTAACACTATATGCCATTCGCCCATTCTTTGAATGACGGGTGCATAAAAATTAGTTATGGTTCTCTGATACTAAATCTCCCTGATATACCTCTTCTTTCTTTTATTTTTTATATTTTTTTTTTTTTGATTGACTTGAAGTTCAACGTCCCTGTCAACACTATATAGGTCATTGTGGAGATGATGCTTCCAATTGTGTGGGATTTTACCCAACATTAAGATGAAATGACATCTTAAACCCTGCTGCACAATAGTACCAATAGGGTTTATTTGCATGGACAATCTAACTCGCAACACTTTGTCTGGGCAGGCTTAGATCCTGTAAGTGGTTTACCAGTACAAATGGATGGTCAGTTTCAGCTCTGAGTGGAAGCATTGTGTAGCACATCTATAATTTCTACAAGCATTTTTCTATCATTTTAATTTAATGAAGTAAAACAGACATACAACCGATCTTAAACACAATAGCATTAACCATTACTGACAACTTGCATCAAATTATCAGCATGCAATATCAAGGATTTTCATGTTAGTAATTGTACTTTTTACTAATACAACCATGGTCTCCATTCTTTTCGGGAGTGTATTATACAAACTATTCTTCGACCAAAAAAGAAGTGTGATGCACACTGATTCTGCCAAAATCATTTAACTGTTACTTGTTCATTAACTAAACATTCATTTACCTTGGAACACAGTGATGAGATGTTTCAAGAACAGTCTTGTACTCTCTGAACACAGAAATTCAGACTTCACACTATTTCACAACAGCAGTTAATAAAGAATAAAATGTCACTTTGTCATATATATAATATATATCCAAACACAATATGAATGTTCTCTAATCAAGAATCTTGTTGATACTAGAAGAAAAAGAAAACTTTATTAGACAATTAGTTATACTAGTATAAGCAAACCGATTTATGAGCATCCTAAAATTTACTTTCAATATATTAAGAAAAATAAATTTGTTTAAATTACAAATTAGCTAAACACCATTTCAAATACTGCAATTACTTTGAACTCAAATTTATAAAGGTATTTCAAATGAAATTCATAAATAGTTATCATTATGTTCATGTTTGTTTGTTTAATTTGAGTTTAAGGTCCCCATCAACACTGTAAAGGTCATTTTGGAGACGTTGCTTCCAATTTTGTTGGACTTTTACCGGACATTGAGATGAAATGACATCTCAAGCCCTGTCACCCAATGAAACCAATAGGGTATATAAACATGGGCAGTCCGACTCCTGCTCACCACTTTGGCTGGGCAGGCTTAGATCCTCTAAGCGGTTTACCAGTACTTGTGTGTGGGTCAGATTCAGCTCTGCTTGGAAGCATCATGCAGCCCATATATTTCGGTTTGACCTCGGCTTAGTGTATATTTGATTAAAATTTTATTCATTAAAAAGTGAAAAGGTATTATAATATGCCTCCCAACCGGGAGCATAAAACATGATAAGCAAGGCGGTTTCACTCCAGAAAGAGACCCTCTATGCAAAGATGAAGGTTTTCCAACAGGCAAAAGGATAAGTTTACTTAGTGTATCTTTAAAACCAAGTAGATCTATCACTAAAAGTGATTAATACCACACACACTGCTGTGTCACAGGATGGTATGTTTAAATTCAAATGCTATGAATTTATGCCCTATATTTGACCTGCCATCTTAAATAGAGTCCTTGACCTGTAGACTAGTGTCCTAAGCGTTGCACTCTGCAGATTGAGCACAAATGGTGAACATCAGATACAACTTTCACAAAAATTATAAATCTTCAGATGGTTCAGGAGATATGCAGCAAATACAAAATGTCATCAGACAAACTGAATTGTGCTATATACCCCCACTTAAATTTGTTGCAGGAAATAAAAAGTTTGTAAATCATTTCAGTTTATGCATATATGATTTTTGGCAATTTCAATCAGACAACAAACGCTATCCAAACAAGACAAATCACCAAGGTGATGCAATGCCATACAACCTTCATCTTCCTTACCTGGTACGTCTGCGATTACCCCTATTGTGGGTATTCATTGTTAGTGTTCGTTTTAGATGGACAAGGTTTGTTTGCTTGTCTTTTTACATTTTTGCTCCAGCCAACACTATTAAGGTCATTTTTAACTAACCATATTTCCAGACAGTCCTATGCATAAGTGATTAACTAGTACAATGTGCGTTCTTTAGCCAAAATTAACAATGTGCCGGGTACGACTATAAATGACACCAATATTGTTCTTCACCAAGCTCGGAAATACAGATCTTTGAGGATTTGAAATGATGCCTTGAATCTGAAAAAGACTATCATAATGTCAATGTTAGTAATTAAATTAGTTCCTTCTGTTTTTTTATCATTACTACAAAATAGCCATCAGAAGAGATGGCAAATCCCCCTACCGAAAGCCAATATGGCATGCAGAAAATTTTACAAATGCAGAAAGTGCACTAGAATTAAAACACACAATATCCTCAACTTTACTGCTGCTAAAAACTGCATTACATCTATAAGATATTGCATTTATTAAATGGTTAAATACCAGATTTTACTGTGTGGGGTGGGTGGTAACAAAAATACCATAATATCCAGAATTGTAGTTCTTGCTCAAGACATGTATGTACAACCGTAACAAGTCCCATCAATACATCTCAAAATGTGCTCAAGTTATTGTGATTGCATGGTTAAATTGTCAGGAGTAATAACTTAAATTCCAAGATTACACTCATAGCTGTGTTTCTTTAGCTCAAAAGACACCTTAACCTCACACATACTTGTACTAAGTCTCATCAATTTATCTAATCTTTATGCATAATTGTGCCAAGCCCAACCCACAAATCTCAAAAGGTAAAATACTACATCACCCAGAGTTCTGGTTCTTGCTCATGACATGCTTTCTTAACCTTATGTACAATTGTACCAAGTACCATCAAAATACCTCACAGGGTATTGGCATTATTGTGATCACAATGTTATTTTATCAAGGGATGGACACCAGGCTGATTGTCATATCCCCTGAACTTATTTGGTCGAACGATCTCAAGTACAACTAGAATGCATTCATTGAAAATCCTCACGCTTTCTCAATAGGGTTTGCAACTGAATTTGACTGACATGTGACCGTTTGACCCTCCCCCAGGGCCTTGAAGGTTTGCCTGGGCTGTCTTTTTTCAGACGAAGATTTTTGTAGGTTTTCCCTATATAAGTCTATGTAAAACGAGTGGGTCCATTGCAGAGCCATTTTTGGCCCCAGGGCTATAATTTGATCAATTTTGGTTGAGGTCCACTAAACAAAGCATCATACCAAATATCAAAGAACTGAGCCTTTTGGTTTCAAACAAGAAGGTTTATAAAGATTTTCCCGATATAAGTCAATGTAAAACCAGTGGGCCCCCGGTGAAGGGGGCATTTTTTAGCCCCAGGGCTATAATTTGAACAATCTTGGTAGAGGTCACTAGATGAAGCTTCACACCATATATCAAAGACCTCGGCCTTGCAGTTTCAGAGAAGATATTTTTTTTTAATTTTCCCTATATAAGACAATGTAAAACCAAAGGGCCCTGGGGCGGCGACATTTTTGGCCCAAGGGCTATAATTTGAACAATCTTGGTACAGGTCCACTAGATGAAGCTTCACACCAAATATCAAAGACCTGGGCGTTGGGGTTTTAGGCCTTAGGGTTTTAGGCATTGGGGTTTTTGGAGAAGATGATTTTTTAAGATTTTTCCCATACAAGTCTATGAAAAACAAGAGAGCCCCATGGCGGGGGTATTTTTGACCCTAGGGTTTTAATTTGTATAATCTTGACATAGGTCCTTTAGATGAGGCTTAACACCAAATATCAAAGACCTGGGCCTTTCGGTTTCAGAGAAGATTTTTAAAGATTTTCCCTATATTGTTTGTATGATTTGAAGTTTAACCTCCCCGTCAACACTGTAAAGGTCATTTTGTAGATGTTGCTTCCAATTTTGTGGGACTTTTACCGGACATTCAGATGAAATGACATCTCAAGCCCGGCCGCCCAATGAAACCAATAGGGTTTATAAGCATGGATTGGCCGACTCGCACCGCATTGCCTGGGCAGGCTTAGATCCTCCAAGCGGTTTACCAGTACTCGTGTGCGGGTCGTTTCAGCTCTGCGTGGAAGCATCATGCAGCCCATCTATTTCATCAAGACCCGATGAGCAAGGTCTCTGTAAAGCCAAAGGGCCCCGGGGTGTGGGCATTTTGGCCCTAGAGCTATATTTTGAACAATCTTGATAGAGGTCACTAGATGAAGTTTCGCACCCAATATCAAAGACCTGGGCCTTGCTGTTTCAGAGAAGAAGATTTTTTTTCAAACTGTATAAGTCAATGTAAGACCAAAGAGCCCCGTGGCGGGGGCATTTTTGTCCCAAGGACTATAATTTGATCAACATTGGTAGAGGTCTACTATATGAAGCTACACACCAAATATCAAAGGCCTGGGCCTTACAATTTTAGAGAAGAAGATTTTTAAAGATTTTTCCTATATAAGTTAATGTAAAACCAAAGGGACCCTATGGCAGGGACATATTCAGCCCTAGGGCTATAATTTGAACAATCTTGATTGAGGTCCACATGATGAAGCTTCACACCAAAAATCAAAGACCTGGGTCTTGTGGTTTCAGAGAAGAATTTATAAAGATTTTCCCTATTTAAGTCTATGTAAAACCAAAGGGCCCTGGGGTGTAGGCATTTTTGGCTGCAGGGCTATTATTTGAACAGTCTTGGTAGACGTCACAAGATTAAGCTTCACAGCCAATATCAAAGACCTGGGCCTTGCGGTTTCAGAAAAGATTTTTTTTTTACTTTCCCTATATAAGTCTATGTAAAATAAAGGGCCCCGGGGCACCTAGGGCTATAATTTGAACAATCTTAGTAGAGGTCCACTACATGAAGCTTCATACCAAATATCAAAAACCTGGGCCTTGCGGTTTCAGGAAAGAAGATTTTTAAAGATTTTCCCTATATAAGACAATGTAAACCAAAGGGCCCCCGGGGCAGGGGCATTTTTGGTCCTAGGGCTATAATTTGAACAATCTTGATAGAGGTCCACTAGATGAAGCTTCATACCAAATATCAAAGACCTGGGCCTTGCAGTTTCAGAGAAGATTTTCCCTATATGTCTTAGTAAAACCAAAGGGCCCCCGGGGCGGAGGTAATTTTGGCCACACGGCTATAATTTGAACAATCTTGGTAGAGGTCCACTAGATGAAGCTTCACACTATATATCAAAGACCTGGGCCTTACCGTTTCAAAGAAGATGATTTTTAAAGATTTTCCCTATATAAGTCTATGTAAAACCAAAGGGCCCACGGGCAGGGGCATTTTTGGCCCTAGGGCTACAATTTGAACAATCTTGATAGAGGGCCACTGGATGAAATTTCACATCAAATATTAAAGACCCAAAGGGCTATGGGGTGGGGGCATTTTTGGCCCCAGCACTATAATTTGAACAACCTTGGTAGGGGTCCACTAGATGAAGCTTCATACCAGATATCAAAGATTTAGGCCTTGTGGTTTCAGAGAAGACAATTTTTAAAGATTTTCCCGATATAAACCCATGTAAAACCAAAGGGCCCCAGGGCGAGAGCATTTTTGGTCCCAGCACTATAATTTGAACAATCTTGGTAGGGGTCCACTAGATGAAGCTTCATACCAAATAGCAAAGACCTGGGCCTTGTGGTTTCAGAGAAGAAGATTTTTAAAGAATTTCCCTATATAAGTCTATGTAAAACCAAAGGGCCACGTGACGGGGGCATTATAGGTCTCAGGGCTATAATTTCAACATTCTTGGTAGTGGTCCACTAGCTGAAGCTTCATAACAAATATCAAAGACCTAAGCCTTGTGGTTTCAGAGAAGAAGATTTTTAAAGATTTTTCCTATATAAGTCTATGTAAAACCAAAGGGCCCCCGGGTCGGGGGCATTTTTTGCACCAGTGCTATAATTTGAACAATCCTGGTAGAGGTCCACAAGATGAAGCTTCATACCAAATATCAGAGACCTGGGCATTGCAGTTTCAGAGAAGAAGATTTTTAAAGATTTTCCCTATATAAGCCAATGTAAAACCAAAGGGCCCCGGGGAGTGGGGAATTTTCGCCCCAGCACTATAATTTGAACAATCTTGGTAGGGGTCCGCTAGCTGAAGCTTCATAACAAATATCAAAGACTTGGGCCTTGTCGTTTCAGAGAAGAAGATTTTTAAAGATTTTCCCTATATAAGCCCATGTAAAACCAAAGGGCCCCGGGGCGGGGGCATTTTTGGCCCCAGCACTATAATTTGAACAATCTTGGTAGGGGTCCACTAGATGAAGCTTCATACCAAATATCAAAGAACTGGGCCTTGCGGTTTCACACAAGAAGATTTTTAAAGATTTTCCCTATATAAGCCCATGTAAAACCAAAAGGGCCCCGGGGCAGGGGCATTTTTTGCCCCAGCACTTTAATTTGAACAATCTTGGTAGGGGTCCGCTAGCTGAAGCTTCATAACAAATATCAAAGACTTGGGCCTTGTGGTTTCAGAGAAGAAGATTTTTAAAGATTTTCCCTATATAAGCCCATGTAAAACCAAAGGGCCTCGGGGTGGGGGCATTTTTGGCCCCAGCACTATAATTTGAACAATCTTGGTAGGGGTCCACTAGATGATTCTTCATACCAAATATCAAAGAACTGGGCCATGCGGTTTCAGAGGAGAAGAGTTTTAAAGAATTTCCCTATATAAGCCCATGTAAAACCATAGGGCCCCGGGGCGGGGGTATTTTTGGCCCGAGCACTATAATTTGAACAATCTTGGTAGGCGTCTGCTAGCTGAAGCTTAATAACAAATATCAAAGACTTGGGCCTTGTGGTTTCAGAGAAGAAGATTTTTAAAGATTTTCCCTATATAAGCCCATGTAAAACCAAAGGGCCCCGGGGCGGGGGCATTTTTGGCCCCAGCACTATAATTTGAACAATCTTGGTAGGAGTCCACTAGATGAAGCTTCATACCAAATATCGAAGAACTGGGCCTTGCGGTTTCACAGAAGAAGATTTTCCTTATATAAGCCCATGTAAAACCAAAGGGCCCCGGGGCGGGGGCATTTTTTGCCCCAGCACTATAACTTGAACAATCTTGGTAGGGGTCCACTAGATGAAGCTTCATACCAAATATCAAAGAACTGGGCCGTGCGGTTTCAGAGGAGAAGATTTTTAAAGATTTTCCCTATATAAGCCCATGTAAAACCAAAGGGCCCGGGGCGGGGGCATTTTTGGCCCGAGCACTATAATTTGAACAATCTTGGTAGGGGTCCACTAGATGAAGCTTCATACCAAATATCAAAGACTTGGGCCTTGCGGTTTCAGAGAAGAAGATTTTTTAAGTTTTCGGTGAAAAAAATCTATTTTTGGCTCCGGTGACCTATATGTGCAATCGACCGGAACCATTTGAACAACTTTGAAAGGGGACCACCTAAGGATCATTCCTTTGAAGTTTGGTCAAAATCCGATCAGTGGTTTAGGAGGAGATGTTGTTTGAAGAAAAAGTTTACGCATACACGCACGCACGCACGACGGACGACGGACAAAAAGTGATCACAAAAGCTCACCTCGTCACTACGTGACAGGTGAGCTAAAAATAAGGTTTACCCCTGTAAACACCAGTTTTACTATATAAAAGTGGGGTTCAAGAGGGTCAAAATTACATAGGCGTGTTTTCATGATGTCACCTTTTGTTGTTTGTTTAAGCTGGGGTTTTAGATCACAGTCAACACTATTTAGGTTTTGTTTGTTCAAATTGGGGTTTTACATTCCCGTCAACACTATATACCGGTAGTTCATTTGGAAGAGACGTTGCTTCCAATTTTGTGGGACTCTTACCTGTCACTGTGATGAAATGACACCGCCACTATGGTAACCGGCCAATTATTAGAAAAGCGATACTGTTTACACAGCGGTTTTTATTGTCCCACTAATTACAATCACTAAAGTGTGGACAATCAACATGTGTCAGAAGTTTGCGTCCACCGAGAACCCACCAAGCCTCTCTTGGGAAGCAAAATGTGCTGAAAAAGGCTGGATACAAATTTTGACAAAACTATAATTACTTTGAGGGACACTACCCCAGAATCCCGTGCTAATCAGGGAGTGGGGAGATTTGGAAATAAGTTTAGGTCGGCGCCAAAAAATAGGGTCAGTCAGGCAACCGGAAACACAGCCTGACAGGTATTTTTTTTTGGAAGGGTGGGGGGGGGGGGGGGGGGGGCTGAATGAGATTTAAAGTCATTAAATTATCAAATATGTGTTATCTATTTTTTCTATTTATAGACTGCATTGATTTATAACCAGAAAAATGCCAGAAATCATTATGGACCGGCTTGTCAGTACAGTCATTACGATAACACATCCGTGTGACATAGTGCGTTTTTTCACATCTCCATAAAGGCTACTTTTCTGATGAAAATCTGTGATAGTTTTCTTATTTATACTGCAAACATAGGTTCTAACGAGTACCCACAACCTACCTGTGTGTATGTCTTGGAGCAAAAATAAGAAAAAAATGTATACCCCCTTAGTCCTCAGTTCTCTCTATATAAAGTGTGGTTTAGGGGGGTGTTCATTTCACGGACTTTTTCATGTGATGTTTGCCAGCTACAAAACAGTACAGAAAAAATGTAGAGACTCGGCCACCAAAGCAACAATCTGCATATGTAACTATCCACTGGAAAATATAGATGTTTAGTTAGCACTTTGGAAACAGGTAAACAAAAAGCTTAACCCTTTAATATCTTGCTGTTCACGACAACCCTATCTTTGCAAACAGTGTAGATCCAGATCAGATGGCTTCTGAAGAAGCCATCTGATCATAATCTACACTGTTTGGCATTCAGTTTATGAATTTGTAGCAATATTACATCAAGCAATTTGATTGGTTGATAGACAGAAGTGGGTGTGGCTTAAATGAATATTCAGCAAGATAAGGGTTAACTTGGAAATTTGAATATATGTACAAACAAAAGGACCGTTCCCATGGGCCCAGGGTATTATTATTTGATCCCTCATCTGAGTGACTATGTTCTTTGGTACTAATAAATAGGCCAAGGACAACCTTGGGTCATTATTTATAAAGTTTTGTTTGGTACTCAAGTAACCTGAAGCTGCACACAAAGTTTCAAGAAATTGACCCAGAGGTTCTGGAGATGTTTTATGCTTTTAATGTATAGGCATGGCAGCTATTTTGGTTATGTAACCTGGACCATTTAAACAAACTTTCGTTCATGCATTGCCAGCTGTATATAGAATTTAAGTTAAAATTTCATAATTGTAACGCTTTTGGAACAAGATGTGTTTGTGAAACACCTATGCCCCAAGACAGAGCATGTTAAATATGAAAGCAGTATCACCAAGCAATCGAAAGGTATGGCAACTGTTCAACAGGGCTTTAGATAATTTTTTTTTCAAAAGAGTACAGTACTCGTCCTTTTTTAAAAAAAGGAGTAACGAGACATTTTTAAGAGTACTGAAAAATAAACCAAAAAAACTTCATTTTGCAGTCTCGACACAATGTTTTTATGGACTGATTTGTTGCCAGGAGTACTGTTTGTTTTCTTACATATACACATATTCAATATCTGTGGCTATTAGAAAACAAGCAGTATGCCTGGCCACAAATCAGACAAAACAATGCCATATTGAATTCTTCTGAGCAGTTTGTTGATGGAGAAATCTAACTTTTGGGGTTCAGTTGTCTTGGCGGATAGCAGGACTTCAATGGCTGATTATTGTGGCCAAAGAGTTTCTAAAAATTTAGAATATCAGCTTCACTTTATTGTCCAAGATATGGAGTGAAACTCATATTCTTTAAAACTTTTAAAATTCCTTTTCAAAACCATATTCTCAATTTCATCATATATTGTCCAGGGATATTTATTTTCTTCCACCCTTCGATCGTGGGACCAATCGTGTTTCCGTACAGGCAATGTTATAATCGGACCGGTTACTGAATCAAAAATCTGTCAGGACCTTTTTCACAAAAAGTGTGGCAGAGACAGACTCCTGATCAGCTGAAAAGAACTTGAGGATTGCAGTGATCCAGCTAGGATTTTAGGGCAGAGGGGCGCTAGGCTGGGTTGGGAACATTTGCATGAAAAATTTGGGAACCATGTTTTGGTTTATGAAATGCCATCAAAATCGTTATGATCAGTTGGCTTCTCCTACGTTAGTGAAGCTAATGGTACTGGTGTCTCTACTGGAATTATATACATGTATATGTACATGCATTTCACAAGTAAGTGGTGTGCTGGGATGAAGCAATAGCAACGTTTATCATTTAAAAAAACATTTGAACATTTAACTTCTAGGTATCTTTTAATATAGAATTATAATATTTAAATAAAAAATAATTTGTTTGATTCATCTGAAAGCGTGTTATTAAAGCAATACAAAAAAATAACTGATGACTGAATAAGTAATCTGTTCAAGGGAGACTACTCAATAATTATCCATGTCATTTGACGTTTCAGAACTCAGGCTGAACGTGCGTCTTCACTGGTTGCCAATGATCTGCAAAGACTCTGATCAAAATGCGAAGCTAGTGTTTGCAATATCCCCGCGGCTTCTTAAGTCTGCGACAGTATTACAAGTAAACAGTGTGTATACCGAGCTGCGTTGCACAACACCTTGCAAAGACCCAGATCAACATGCGCAACTTGGGCAACCTTTTTTCTCACCTATCTCTGAGTAGCCCTGCAAAAGGCTCTTGGGGTCAGCGAAGACTGAGCAGTTTGCAATGATGGGCAGGCTACTCCGAGTCTTCACTCGTCGCACGATACTCAAAGACTTCGACCAGCATGCGCAACCACTATGTAAGTCAGAACAACATGCGCAACAACTACGACAACAACATGCGTCCGTTTGGATAACCCAGCTTGTAAAATCAGCGATGCGTCGATACTGTTGAGCAATGACCTGCTCATCCAATCGAAAAGGCTAATGAAGGCTGGTGCGCATGGGCTGACTGATCCGAGACTTCACTGCTCGCTCGTCTTACTGTTGTTCAGATTACACTGGTTTACGCCCACCTGATTAACGATCGGATCGGCATTATATGTGATATAATCTTGAAAGGACCGTAACCCCAACCCCAATAAAACTTGATTCCCTTGTAATAATTTATGAATGCATAATTTTCCCGTGAGAATTTCCCGCCTTTCATTACACACGTCATTTATTTCATGTGCGTTCCAAATACGCTCTCAAAAAATATTAAATGCGTAATGCTAATTTGTTTTTCTTACCTGATACGCAGCAGATTTGAAAAAAAGGAGTACCCTCCCAATTATTTTCGTAATTTACGCAGTACGCAGCCTTATCTAAAGCCCTGGTTCAAGTCTTAAAAAAGTAGGTCAAGGGCATGATTGGCAGGAATTATGTAGGTGACCACTTGCCGTTGCTACATGCTAAATATCTAAGCTCTGGGCCCTGTGGTTTCAGAGAAGAAGATTTTTGAAGCTTTTTTTCCATTTTTTCCATTGATAACGATCTTTCGTGGTTGTCAAAAAGCCGCTGGTTCCATATAAACATATTGTAAATAGGTTTAATATTACGGGCATATTTTAGTTGACTGTTAAAGAAAATTGATCGAATTACACTTTAAATAAGTAGATAAATATATGCTCGACTTCATTCCTGCATCTTCCAAATTTTTAGTCATTCGTTTTGCGAATTTTTATTACAAATTATTCAGACCATACCGTCCCGTTACCTGCCTAAGTTTATCAGGTAATTATCATCAAAACATCCTCAAATATTCTAGAAACCAATATTTACTAGCTAAGACATGTCTATTTTTAAAGTTTAAAGGTCAACTTTGTTGTTTTAATTCCAAAATACAAGTTTACAGAAAATAACATCGCATTTAGAATGGCGAAAAACGGCCAAAGACGTTTTTACCCACCAGTAAGTCACGGCAAATAGTATTATTGAGTGATGTCGTAGTGTTTGGATGTGTCTATACCCGACCGGGAGGAAATGTCTTGGGGGCAAAACATCTTTTACCCTGCTGAGCTGGACACAGAGGGTGTCAGAGGTTTCGCCACTTTGCATGTTCGCCACCAGAGGTTTCGCCACCTCCGTGAGAGGGTTCGCCAATTTTTCCGTTTTTTTGCTTTTGGAGGGTTCGCCACTTTTTATATATTTGTCTTATAACTATTTGATTTTGTGCTGGGTTTAATAAAAAGAAATAAATAAAGGCTGCTTATAGTTTTAAACGTCGGTTGTTATTGTTTTTATTATTTCCTACTTGAAAATAGACGGAACACGTATTCTCAGAATAGAAGCCCGTTTGTAGTTTTCGGCTATCTTTTGCGTTTTACTCGTGCCAAACAGAAGAACTGTGATATCCCTGATGTTCATCATAATGACATAGTCCATACATTTCAAAATACTACTTATTACTCGTTATCATTTTTGCCCTTGATACCAATGCCTAAAGTAGTCATTTTTTGGGCCAAAAATCGATGTCCTTTCTTAGAGTGCTAAACATTGTGAGTTTTTTTTCTGTATTTGTATAGATATATTGCTGCAAAAAGTTTGCTTTATTTTAGTTTGATTTCATTGTTTCGTTGAAAATGTCCTCAATATCGGTGTAAGCTACGTTACACTTGTTATAATAATAAATAAGTTAAGGCATAGTTTGTTTTTTTCGATTCAAATATCCATTTTCGATGGCGAAACCTCTGAGTGGCGAAACCTGCCGTGGGGCGAAACCTCCTGGTGGCGAAACCTCCGATGGCGAACTTATCTATCTTCTTATTCTGAGTCGGTCATATTTGGCCATTACCTCAGTTGGGTGCGTAGCTAAATTTAGAATTTAGCTGAAAAAAAAAAAAAAGAGAAGTCACTGGATGAGTCCTTAAAACTATTTACAATCTGAATAACAGAGGTATACTAAAACGCATACCTCTGAGTCTCAATCTTACACTGTATGGGCTTTGAACTCCTCTGCAGTCTTAGCATTCACCACAGAAGAGGGAAGACTATTCCACTGGGAAATAGTCCTAGGGAAGAAGGAATTTTTCAGGGCATCACTGTAGGACTGGTATCTGTGATACTGTGAGTTGTTTACTTTTGATGCCCTTGTTCGAGTTGAAACTGTCACAGGGGTCAAGTATTTATCTTTATTAACGGCCACTGTACCTGAATGTATCTTATAGAAGAAGGTTAAAGAGGACTGCTCACGACGGGCCACTAGGGACGGCCATTCTAGCTCGTTAAGCATGTCACCGACGCTGCTTCTATTGCGCCATCGTCGGCAGGTCCATCGAGCAGCTGTCCTCTGCACCTTCTCCACCTGCTGAATCTGAGTTTTAACATAGGGATGCCAAATGGGTGATGCATATTCTAGCTGAGGGCGAACCAATGTTTTATATGCAACATCCTTTGTCTGCCTAGGTGCAAAAGCCAAGTTTCGTCTAAGAAATCCTAAAGTCCTAGTTGCTTTTGATGTAATTTCTGAAACGTGTTGACCCCAATCAAGATCATCAGTGATGGTGATACCAAGATATTTGGCGGATTGAACCTGCTCCAAGATTTGCTGGTGTAGTTTATAGTCAAACTTAATTTGTTTGTCAGGAGGGTGTCGCGACACCCTCATTGAATGACATTTGGCCACATTGAACTTCATCTGCCAATCGGCCTCCCACTGTGCTAGTTGATTCAGGTCATCTTGTAGAATAAGACAGTCAGAAGAAGAATATATATTCCTATAAAGGACACAATCATCAGCAAACAAACGGACAGATGACCTGATGTTATCAGGGAGATCATTAATGAATACCAAGAAAAGGACCGGTCCAAGGACCGAACCTTGGGGGACACCAGATAAAACAGGGACTGGATCAGACGCTTGGCCATCAAGTACAACTTGTTGTGAGCGCCCTGAGAGCCATGAGCTAATCCACCTGTGTGTGTGTAGATCCTCTTATCCCATAGTAATCCAATTTATACAATAGCCTCCTGTGAGGTACCTTGTCAAAGGCCTTAGCGAAGTCCATGATAATCAAGTCAGTCTGTTTGTGGCCACGGTTTGTGGCCCCATCCAGATTGCTCACAATGTCATGGTAAAACTGAACTAATTGAGTTTCGCAAGACCTTTGACTTCGGAAACCATGTTGACAGTCAGCAAGAATGCTCTCAAAGGCTAGGTGCTTGTTGATGTTACTAACTATTATATGCTCCAGGGTTTTGCAACAGATGCATGTTAGCGACACTGGTCTATAATTTGCTGCATCATATTTTTCTCCTTTTTTATAGACCGGGGTACTTTTTTTTAGACCGGGGTGAACTGTCTATGAAGATTTCATTTCATTGATTGATGACTGTAACTTGGTTCAAGTTGTTACCCAGCCTACTAGAGGGGGGAATGTATTAGATCTATTTCTGACCTCAAATTATACCTTGGTTAAGGAAACCCAGGTGTTCCCTGGCATAGCTGACCACGATATGGTCATATCCGAAGTCCTTACCAAGCCCGCTGAATCGCGGCAGGTACCTAGGTCCAGTTTTTTGTATAGGAAAGCAAATTGGGAAGGATTCAAGACCTACATGGAGGAGGTCAAGACTGAATTCCTGGCAAATGCTTCCTCAAAGCCAGTAGAAGAACTTTGGATCTCTTTTAAAACTTCTATCAATACTGGCCTCCAAAAGTATGTCCCCTGCAAGAAATTTGGCTCCAAAAAAAGTCTTCCTTGGGTCACACAAGGTATAAAACGTTTAATTCGCAAAAGAGACTCCCTTTATCAGAAGCAAAAATCTACCAAACGACCCAAAGATAGGAAGCATTTTGTAAACATGCAACATCTAGTCAAAGCAAGAATAAAACAGGCTTATGACAACTACTTGGCTGATGTCCTTAGTTTAAATGATAAACCTGAAAATGCCTCTGAACCTTCTGAGGCTAGTTCTGCCAAATTTTCCACGAAAAAACTCTTCTCTTTCATAAAAAATTGCAAGCAAGACACCCAAGGTATAGGTCCATTATTAGATCCTGTAACTGGCAAATATTCCACAACCAATTTAGATAAGACAAATACTCTCAACAGACAATTTCAGTCCTCCTTCACACCCCTATCACCATTGAGTTTAAGTCAGCTTTCTGACAATGCTCTTAAGAATGGATTGGCAAATGGCACCATTAATAAAGAATCTGTTCCGGAAGAATATTTACCCAAATTCCCGGAAATGCCTACAATAAACATATCAGCAGCAGGAATTCTTAAACTCTTATCGAACTTAAACCCGACCAAAGCCGCCGGTCCAGATGCTCTTAAACCAGTAGTCCTTAAATCCCTTAGAGACCAAATAGCGCCCATGCTTCAGGTCATTTTCGAGAAATCACTTTCCAGTGGTCAAATCCCCTCGGATTGGAAGACAGCCATTGTTTCTCCCCTGTTCAAAAAGGGTGACAAAAGTGACCCTGCAAATTACAGGCCTATCTCCTTAACTTGCATTTGCTGCAAGCTAATGGAGCATATTGTTGCATCCAACCTTACTAAGCATCTCGACAAACATAACATCTTGTATGATCTTCAACATGGATTTAGGGAAAGGAGGTCCTGCGAAACACGGCTCATCCAACTTGTTGATGAGCTTGCACGAAATCTATCAGCAGGTCACCAGACTGACCTGATACTCCTGGATTTTAGTAAAGCATTCAATAAGGTTAGCCATATTAAATTACTCCACAAACTGCACCAACATGGCATAACCTCAAACACCCTAAACTGGATCAAAGCTTTCCTTTTTGGCCATACTCAACGTGTAGCCCTAGAGGGGGAAACCTCATCCCAAATTCCGGTCACATCTGGGGTTCCCCAAGGATCAGTACTGGGACCGATCCTGTTTCTTTTATACATCAATGACCTACCAGAGCAGATCCACTCACAGGTCAGACTTTTTGCAGATGACACGGCAATATATTTGGCTGTCCGCAGTGATGCTGACTGTACCTTATTGCAAAGGGACCTCCAAAAGCTTGAAACTTGGGAAAAGAACTGGGAAATGGAATTTAACCCGGGTAAATGCCAGGTCCTGCACATTTCCCGTTCTAAAGAACCCATTAGACACAATTACATTCTCCACGGTGAAGTCCTCCAGGAGGCTGATCATGCCAAGTACCTGGGCCTTGAGTTTAGCCGTGATTTAACTTGGAACACCCACATTCATAACGTGACCACCAAAGCAAATCGGACCCTGGGCTTCATACGTAGGAATATACGCACCAAACATCAAGGCATACGTGAAACAGCTTATAATACCCTTGTTAGGCCCCAGCTTGAGTATGCCTCCCCTGTGTGGAGCCCATATACCCAATCAAATATAAACAAGGTTGAGCAAGTCCAAAGAAGAGCAGCTAGATGGGTCAAACATGACTACTCTTCATATAGTAGTGTGACCCAGATGCTTAATACCCTGGAATGGAGATCATTGGAACAGAGGCGGGCAGATGCTCGCCTCCTATTGTTCTACAAGATAGTATATAGTCTTGTCGAGATTCCGCTCCCTACATACATCCGACATCCAATCAGAACTACTAAAAACATGCATACTATGCACTATATTCAAATCCCTACTACTGCCAGTTACTATAAATACAGTTTCTTCCCCTTGGCTGTGGTACAATGGAATCACCTTCCTCCTCATGCTGTTGTGTGCTCCGATCTGGATTCTTTCAGATCGAGCATATGCACCCTCCATCACCCAATGCCATGAACCGTGAAACTTTGTTTTTATCTGCTTTTAATCTCTACTTTACAAACACTGTTTTTACTTTCAATTCTCCTAAAATCTAATACTTTTTCTTCTATCACACTTTTCTTTTTCTGACGCGCGCAGCTGCACATAATCCTCGCGAGAAGGTGCTGCAGGATATATAGATAGATAACTGTCTGAACTTGTTGGGTGGCGAAACCTCTGTAAACCAACACAGAGAAGTAAACTGCATTCTCATCAGCAAAGAGCCTAAATGCATTAATGTTATGCAGGAAATTAATCCTTAGCTCTCAACATCTTAGCCACGCCTTCAAGGGAGGAAATATTCATCTCAGGAATGTCCGAAATCATTTGATGATCGACAAGCAGCACGCAGAAGAAGTGAAAGTGAACCAACGAAATTTTCCTTACCACAATGACAACAACAAACGGAATCCAGCCTGCTGCCAACACTGAGCTCGGAATCGTCATTCTGTCTGTCTTCTTACCAGCAACGACACTTCAAAACAGTGTAAAATAATATTTTTAATTTTGTTTTCTTTATTGCTGGTCAGCTGACTTTTTATCATCAAGCATCCAACAACCAGGATTAAGTGCGACGACTTACGGAAATAGAAGGTCTCGGGTCGTTTCGACCGTGGGCGGTAGGTATAATATGCGAAATCAAGTTGATTTCGCGAAATCAGTCCGATTTAGCGAAATCAACTCATAAAATCAACATTTTTAATAACAGGCAAAACAATTTTATTGCATATTATCTAGAATGTTATTATACACTTATGAGCCAAGTTTCGTGAGAAAATTTGAATATTTAGTATGTATTTGATCGGAAAATCTATTCTGCCACTTGATTTCGCTGGTAATCACATGTGCGAAATCAACTCATTTTAGCGAAATCAATGTATAAAATAAATATTTCCAAAAACTGAATAAAACATATTTGTGCATATTATTAAGAATGTTGTTAATCATTTATGAGCCAAGTTTCATGGTCAAATTTGAATATTTAGTATGTTTTTGAGAGGAAAATCTATTCTGCCACTTGATTTCGCTGGCAAGCGCATGTGCGAAATCAACTCATTTTTAGCGAAATCAATGTATAAAATACCCTTTTTCCGAAAACTGATTAAAACATATGTGTGCAAATTATTAAAAATATTGTTAATCATTTGTGAGCCAAGTTTCATGATGAAATTTGAACATTTAGTAGGTTTTTGATAGGAAAATGTATTTTGCCACATGATTTCTCTTGCAGTCTCATGTGCGAAATCTACTCATTTTAGCAAAATCAATGTATAATAAAATAACCTTTTCCCCCAAAACCAACTAAAACGTATTTATACATGTGTATTAACCTATTCAGTACCGGAAACCCCTAATGGGGTAGTTGGCAAACAGTGCAGGTCCAGATCAGACGCCGCAGCAGAACGCGGCGTCTGATCACGGCCTACACTGTTTGCAAAAAAAAAAAAAAAAAAAATAGAAGAAAACACAGCCTGACACCCCTAAATTTTGAAATGGACTCCTGTTATATATAATGAGGAAGATTCCATTTGATACAGTAACAAAAAAGAGTTAAGAATGTTGTTCTATATTTTTTATGAGCCATCGTTTTATGAGAAAGTATTGATGTTGAGTTCTAGCATTTGTTTCGGGCGTTATATCACCAAAACTAACAAGAAGCAGAGATAAAGGAAATATCATTAGAAAGACCGGGCGATACATCACCAAAACACGCCTGTATTATTTCGATCCCCTCAAAACCCCATTTGTATACAGAAAAACTGGGGCTTACAGGGCTGTAAATTATTTTTCTAGTTTTTGCTCAAAACATAGAATATGACTCGTTAGAACGGCCTCACTGGTCCAGTCAGAAGGAGTACCCACAATCTATGTTTAGAGCACAAATATGAAGAATATCGGAATTTTTCGCCAGAAAATTTTCATTTGTAAGGTGGCAAAATGTTCAATATAGGAGCTTTTTTCGTGACGTACTTCCGGTTCTAAAAATAGAACGGGAAAAGCCCTGGCCGTCAACTGTCGTATTGCTTCAAGGCAGTGAGGCAGATAAAATGTTAATTACAACGTAAAACAGTGAAATTATTTCAAACATTTGACGAATTCTAATGTAAGATAATGAGAGAAACACTGATATGCTGCCAGGTGTGAAATTTCGCATTACGAAAACATGCCTATACGAATACATTATCAATTTTTCGGCCAAAATGGAAATTTTAAGATGAAAAATTGCGATAAGTTTCTTATTTTTGCTCAAAACATATATTGCGGGGACTCGATAGAACCGCCTCGATGAGGCGGTTCTATCGAGTACCCACAATCTACCTTTTTGAGCAGAAATGATAATAAAAGACAATGTTTACCCCTGTAAACCCCAGTTTTACTATATAAAAGTGGGGTTTTAGAGGGTCAAATTCGCATAGGCGTGTTTTCATGATGGCAAATCCCAAGTGTTATTTTCTTAGTTAACTGCTCTAACAGACATATTTATTGTTCGCAAGGCCCAACAGGTAAGTGACAAACAGTGCAGGCCCAGATCAGATGCAGCAGAACGCGGCGTCTGATCAGGGCCTACACTATTTGCAAAAAGTTTAGCCAGTTTCGAAATAAATTTTGAAGAAAAAAAGCCTGGAATCTTCAATTTATCAAAATTGCACACTGGACATTTTTACCTGCACTTCTAGACAGATCGTTGAACTGTTTTCTCAATAGAGAGAGAGAGAGAGAGATCAAAGTTCTGTCCGTATGTGATAGCTACACTTAGATACATGTAGCGAATAAAACGAAAAGTTACGTAAAAACTTATTTTGTAAGTAAGCTTTCGTGAATAACGGCATCTCAAGCCATTGACATGGGTCATTCACGAAGAGATTTTCGACAATTAAAAACGGATCCAGGATAAATGATAATAAAAGCAAAATATCATTCTTTCCTTCTCGAGGAATCATTTTAATGTAAACGGGTATATTTCCTTTCAAAATGTCTGAATATTGTTAGCATTTTAAGTTCCGCCAATACATTTGAATAGCGATGGCCGTTTCAATTGACGGCCAGTACTTTGCGCATGCGCAAGAATGACGTCATAAACGGGATTCCTAAAACCACCTATAATTGAATCTGCGTATTTTCGTGTTATTTATCACGGATGCGTTATCAAATTGTTTATTATTATTATTATTATTATTATTATTATTATTATTATTATTATTATTATTAAAAATTGCAATAAATAAGCACTAATTTGACGGGTGCATCGTCGGACAGATAGGCGGACGACCTGACTGACTGACGAATGGACGGACGGCTGGATAGATAACTGGACAGCTAGACAGGAGTGAATAAACAGTGTGTTTGTTATTCACACAATCACAGGTACGTAATAACGTGTGAAAGTCAGTAAACCGCGGTTTGATTAAATTACTTGGCGAGTGTTCGTTAAAAGATGTCTTTAAAATTTAATTATGATTGCCTTAATAGCAAAATGAGTACCGTGGCAAACAGTGCAGTACCAAAATGCGGCGCCTGATCAGGGCCTACATTGTTTGCTAAAAGTTCAGTCATTTTCAAATTAAATTTTGATGGAAATATAATCAATTTAACCAATTTAGTATCAGAAATCCCTAAAGGGGTACCGTGGCAAACAGTGCAGGCCCAGATCAGACGCCG
The DNA here is from genome assembly GCA_963580285.1 of Lucinisca nassula. NCBI lineage: Eukaryota > Metazoa > Mollusca > Bivalvia > Lucinida > Lucinidae > Lucinisca > Lucinisca nassula. Next base: position 95,120,154 of record OY757014.1, read on the forward strand.
CAGAATGTGGCGTCAGATCAGGGTCACATTGTTTGCTAAAAGTTCAGTCATTTTCCAATTAAATTTTGATGAAAATACAATCAATTTAACCAATTTAGTATCAGAAACCCCGAAAGGGGTACCGTGGCAAAGAGTGCAGGCCCAGATGCCGCGTCTCATCAGGGCCTACATTGTTTGCTAAAAGTTCAGTCATTTTCAAATTAAATTTTGATGAAAATACAATCAATTTAACCAATTTAGTATCAGAAATCCCTAAAGAGGTACCGTGGCAAACAGTGCAGGCCCAGATCAGACGTCGCAGAATGCGGCGTCTGATCAGTTTGCTAAAGGAGGAGAAGGACGACGACATGGACGACGACGATGATGAGGAGGATGATGATGAAAAAAAAAAAGCAGATAACAAGTATTGGAGTATGTCTGTTGATTTCACCTGCTAATTGATTTCGTTTGACTGATCAATTAGCAATATTTTGATATGCGTCTTTTATTCCAGACCATAATATTTTCAGATGAAACTTGGATCTTAAATGTATACGGCCAGCATTCTTAATAATAGGCAAAACGAGTTTTTAATCATTTTTGAAAAAAAAATGCTATTACACATTGATTTCGGAGTTGATTTCGCACATGTGCTTAACAGCGAAATCAAGTGACAGAATATATTTTCCTAATAAATATTTATATTTTCTCGTGAAATTTGGACCTAAAATGTTTATCAACTTTCTTAACAATATGCATTTTTATTCAGTTTTGGGAAATATTTATTTTGTACATTGATTTCGCTAAAATGAGTCGATTTCGCACATGTGATTTCCAGCGAAATCAAGTGGCAGAATAGATTTTCCTCCAAAAAACTTACTAAACAATCAAATTTCATCATGAAACTTGCCCCATAAATGTTTAACAACATTCTTAATAATATGCACAAATATGTTTTATTCAGTTTTTGGAAATATTTATTTTATACATTGATTTCGCTAAAATGAGTTGATTTCGCACATGTGATTACCAGCGAAATCAAGTGGCAGAATAGAATTTCCGATCAAATACATTCTAAATATTCAAATTTTCTCATGAAACTTTGCTCATAAATGTATAATAACATTCTAGATAATATGCAATAACAAATTTTTGCCTGTTTTTAAAAATGTTGATTTTATGAGTTGATTTCGCTAAATCGGACTGATTTCGCGAAATCAACTTGATTTCGCATATTATACCTACCCGACCGTGGGTCGTTTCGCCCTGGGTCGTTTCGCCCTGATTAGGTGGGTCGTTTCGCCCTTAATATTTTCAAGCAAGCCCTATTGATTGAGATTATGTTTGTTTTGGTATGTAAAGGGATTGATGGGGGTATTGGGAGTTCCGGAAAACATGGTTTTGCCCTCGTTTGGTGCAGCTGGGCGACCTACTGACGGCGTCTACTTCAGGTTTGAGCAACTGCGCTACCACTTTTTTGAGAAAGATATTCGAGCTCACATGAGATTAACAAGTCTTTGCAATAAAATGGGATTTATGGCTGTGAAAATGACGGTTTATATACTGAACCGAAAAAGAAACGCAACTCCAAATATAAAGGGCCAAATATAAATGCGAGTATTTGCAGAAATAACCATGTTTGCAGAAAATCGATTTAATGACGCAATAATACAATCATTCCTGAATGTAACTATCATAGAGAGTTCAATTTCCAGTGAGAATGTTTGGAAAACAAATCTGTTTTGTCATAGAGTACCTATAGTCATTCCACAAGTTCAAAACATAAGCAGTTAATAGAGAGTATGTCCTCCGTTTGCATTCAGTTCTGCACGCACAGGCCTGGTAATGGACAGGATTAAACGATTGATCTCTGCCTGGGGAATAGCATTCCACTCCTGTATGAGCGCGAGATGCAAGGCTTGACACGTTGTTGGCGGCTGGGGTGGTTACGTACGCGCCTATCCAAGACGTCCCAAAAAGGTTCTATAGGATGGAGATCTGGACTACACGGAGGCCAGTGCATCACGTCAACGTTGTTTTGCTGAAGAAACGCCATGCTGAGCCTTGCTACATGCGCCCGAGCGTCGAAACGTAACGTTGTGCTGTCGTACCTATGGAACAACTACCGGCCTTAAAAGGACGTCAACGTAACGCTGAGCCGTCAACGATCCATCAATGAATACCAGGGGCGTTCTATGACCATAAGATATGGCAGCCCACACCATCAACCCACCGCCTCCAAATCGATCACGTTCAACCAAACTATTGTCTCGATAACGCTCTCCGTCATCCTATACACACGTTGACGGCCGTCAGCTCTGTACAACAAGTACCTGTATTTGTCAGAAAACATAACGTTACGCCACTGACGTTGGGGAAACAGGTATTTTTGTTATTTCTGCTACAAGACGAAGGTTGTGGGTACTCGTTAGAACCGCTTCAACCTATGTTTGCAGTATAGATAAGAAAAAATACCACAAAATTTCATAATAAAAGTAGTCATTTTAGAGATGCGAAAATGTGTTATCGTACTGGTATGTTGAATAGTTTGCATTACGAAAACATACTTATTCAAATACTGGAAAATTCTACCACCAAATAAAAAAAATCTAAATTGTTCTGATCAAAGAATCTTATATTTTTCATATTTCTGCTCAGGTGCTCGTTAGAAACGCCTCGGCGAAGCGGTTCTAACGATCACCAACGGTCTGTGTATTTTTGGGCGGAAATATGAAAAATAAGGTGTTGCACATTCGTTGTGTGTTTTGTGAGTTGTACACAATGTCTGCTATTTCTGCTCCAGGCATGGAATGTGGGTGGTCGTTCATTCATTCATTCATTCATTCATTCATTCATTCATTCATTCATTTCAGTTTGTCCATCTACCAATACCCTCCATTCATTCATTCATTAACTTATCTATCTCCGTATATTCAAAATGCTGTCCGTTCATCCGTACGTCCGTCAATCTACCAACGCACAACTCCATTCACCCATTTATTCATTGATCTATTCATCCATCTGTCCATTTACTTATCCATTCCGTTTGTCACTCCCTTAAAATATAATTGCGGCGAAACGACCCACGGGCGAAACGACTCACCAGGTAAGGGCGAAACGACTCACCCCCAAAATCAGGGCGAAACGACTCAGGGCGAAACGACCCGGCGAAACGACCCACGGGCGAAACGACCCGGAACCAAATAGAAGTATGCGGGCGATGTACCTAAATGCAGTAATGATGCGTAATGTGACGTAATTAGAATGGAATAGACTATTTTTATTCGGCATACCATCTACAAAGAGGGTGTTCACCACGTGAAACAAACAGCAATACATAACATTATATGTTAAAACTCAGATTCAGCAGGTGGAGAAGGTGCAGAGGACAGCTGCTCGATGGATCTGCAGACGATGGCGAAATAGAAGAAGCGTCGGTGACATGCTTGATGAGCTAGAGTGGCCATCTCCGGAGACCCGTCGTGAGCAGTCCTCCTTAACCTTCTTCTACAAGATACATTCTGGTACAGTATCAATTAACAAGGATAGGCGCTTGACCCCTGCAACAGTGGCAACCCGGACAAGGGCATCAAGAGCAAATAACTCACAGTATCGTAGGTACCAGTCCTATAGTGATGCCCTGAAAAACTCTTTCTTCCCTAGAACTATTCCTCAGTGGAATAGTCTTCCATCTTCTGCGGTGAATGCCAAGAACGCAGAGGAGTTCAAAGCCCGCGCAGTATAAGATTGAGACTTAGAGGTATGCGTTTTAGGATACCTCTGTGTTTGGATTGTAAATAGTTTTAAGGACTCATCTAGAGATGATTTTTTTTTGCTAAATTCTAAAATTAGCCACCCATCCAACTGAGATAATGGCCAGATATGACCGACTCAGTATGAGAAGATAGAGAAGATAGAGAAGATAGAAAATAAATTATTATGCGTAGTGTGAAATAATGATGCCTAAAAGGCATAATGATGCGTAATGTAGCATATTTTATGAATTTGTAAATGCTCCAGAACAGATATAACTGTTTACTCACATGCAGATGGATTGCATTAAATATGTTCTAGAAAGGACTATCCTTTGGAAGCAATTAAGGAATACACCACAGAACCGGAAAATATGGAGTGTTCATGTTTTCTGGGCCAGACTAGCTAGTTTCGGCCAATAACGCCTCATCAGTGGCCCTCAAATATTTTCAAAATTCAACAATGGACTCAATGATCCCAAAGGACAAGAAAATATAAACTACACTATGATGTAGGCAGGGACACTTTTTACATTCCCAGACACCAGCTGTAGTGACGTTAAATATGTTCTAGAAAGGGTCATCCTTTGGAACCAAGGAATACACCACAGAACCGGAAAATATGGAGTGTCACAGCACAAGGGTAAATAACTTCCGGCTGTACATGTTTTAGGTGACCTCAAGTTCAGAGACATTGTTTTGCCCGACAGGCTCAGCAAACAAGGCACACTGTTGCGTCAGTCTGAAGAACAAATATGAATTGACATTATGAACGATCATGGCCTGGAACAAAATGTTAACTTCCCTACTCGCGATAAGACCACATTGGATCTGATTTTTACAACTCTGCCAGGACAGTCTGAAGGCATTCAGTCTCCAGACAAACTAAGTGATCATGATATTGTTTCCGGATATTTAAAATACACATTCCACTAATAAAGAAACCTCAGAGGAAGGTGTAATTATATCAGAAAGGTGACTTTGAAACTTCGAGGACACATCACGAAAGCATGCCTATATAATTTTGACCCCCTTGAACCCCACTTTTATATAGTAAAACTGGGGTTTCCGGGGGTATACCTTATTTTTCTTATTTCTACTCTAAAATATAGAGTGTGGGTACTCGTTAGAACTGCCTCGATGAGGCGGTTCTAACTAGTGCCCACAATCTATATTTTGAGCAGAATTAAGAAAAATATCACAATTTTTCATCATAAAATTTTCATTTTTTTTCGGCGATAAAGGTGGCAATGTATTTGTATAGGCGTATTTGCGTAATGGATGCGCTCAGATTTGCAAAGGAGAAATAATTTAATGGTGATTCTGATGCTCGGTCTGTCCAGGAGAACTTTGATTTGATAACTTCTTTCATCCATACTTCGGCTGAAAATCATATTCCCTCAAAAACAAGTAGATCTCTATCTTCGATTCCATGGATCACACCAGAGATATAAAGAAAAATTCGCAGAGGAAATAAGATTCATGTAAAGGCAAAAAAGACTGGAAGTGGAAAACTCAGGACAAAATTTGAAAACTTGAGACGTGAGATCAAGACAGATATAAGAAAAAATCAGCATGGTTTGTATGTGAATAACATTGTAGGTGATGTAAAGGCAAACCCAAGAGACTTCTACAGATATATCAATAGTCAGAAGAAAGACAGGCAAGATATCTCGCCCCTTAATAAAAGAGGAAGGAACGGGGTTACCGAATCAGACTCCGAAAGGGCAGAGGAACTATCTGGTCAATTCAATGATGCGTTTAATAAAACTGAGTTCACGGAGGTTCCACTGACTAGAAGATCGGCCCCATTCATGGATAGTATTGTTGTGTCATCGGCAGGAGTGATCTAGCTACTTAAAGGCTTAAACGCCACTAAAGCTTTAGGACCTGATGAGCTTCATCCTAGAGTCCTGAAGGAACTAGCAATAGAGCTAGGTCCAGTTTTTGCTCATTTGTTTCAACAGTCTCTTGATACGGGTTAAATCCCCAAAGAATGGCTTCTAGTGAACATTTGCCCACTGTTCAAAAAAGGAGATAGGGCTCTTTTGCCTGTAATAATCGCCCTGTGTCTCTAACTTGTGTTCTGTGTAAATTGCTTGAATATATAGTCTGCTCAAACATCATGGCCCACTTGGATGAACATAAACTTTTGTCAGACAGACACCATGTATTTAGGAAAAGGAATAGTTGTGAAACTCAGTTGAGCACAATAATTAATGACTGGGCAAACTCTTGGACAAAAGGGGGGGGGGGGGGGGCAGGTAGACACATTTATTCTGGACTTCGAGAAAGCTTTTGACACCCCACCACATGAAGTACTTAAATCTAAATTATTTGGCTATGGAATTGGGGGGGGGGGAAATACTCTCAAATGGATAGATTTTTTTCTTGCTACAGAAAACAGCGTGTTGTTGTAAATGGTGAATCTTCAGAGTGGGCACCAGTTTTGTCTGGAGTCCCACAAGGGACTGTTCTTGGTCCACTGTTATTCTCCCTATACGAGGACTGTTCAAATATGAATGCAAGTAGACCGTTTTCTCATGTACTAATGCGAAAATCACCTGGAAATAAATATCACAGCGTAGAAAAACATTTTACCTATACATTGATACCAAACCTGTTAAAATCCGTCCACTTTACGCATGTATATCGTTCGATAAACACTGTCTACTCTTGTATACTAATACAAAACATGGTTGGAAGAAGGTCAGAGTACGCCGTTGTAATACGGTCCTATATTAAGAATCGTTGTGTTCTTGATATACGGTGCAAAGTAGAAGTAAAACAAAGATCAGGAATTGATACAATTAACTTACTCCACCAATAAAAGACACCAAAGGGAAAGAAATACAAACATTAAGCGACCAGACCATAATGGAAACCTAAACAAAGGAAGGCCATAAGGACAGTTACTTTCCCACAAAATGGCCATATGGCCATCCAAAATTAAAAGACACAAGTGATACACACAGTAAGTAACAAACAACAACATAAATAAATCGCCACAGAAGAGCCGCCTTGGAACGGTCAGTGGAAGATTTCCACTGGGGGCTTAAATCGATTTTACGTGGCCACAATCCTCGCCCTTACTTCCGTCGCGATTCAGACAAATACTTTGTTCAGTCCGCATGAAGGCCTCCTAACTCATCAGTGCAACATCTCCGTGAACACAAAAATCAAAGAACCACAGAGGTGAGACAACAGTGAGGACTCGACAGCAAGAAACCACTGAAATGCTGGAGCAAAAGAAAACCAACAGTTAGACTCCGATGAGCCCGACCAGAGACAGAGCATCAGGCACCAACACACATTATCTCTCTAATTCTCAATAAGCCTTTACGTTGGAGCCGTCATAGAATGTGAGGCCTGACCCACCGGCGTGCAATTAAAGAGGGAAGCAAAGTTGCCAACCGTGATTGGGTTAACTACCATGAATGCAGTCTGTCGTATAATATCCATGTTGTACCCAATCTTTTTATATCGAAGAATGGTTTTACGAAATTGGGTGCTGAAGTCATTGCGGTTATATATTTTTCTGAATTTATATACTAAGTCACCATAAAATTCGGGTTCCGATAGACCTTGTTGCAGAAGAGATTTAAGTACAAAATTGAATTTTGAAATTAAATCAGAATGGCGTCTATAAAATTTTGAAAAGGCTTTGCGTAGTTTATGGTACCGATATCCCTGATTAAGGAGTTTAGCCGTTAATAATTTATTACGAGTGTTGAAGTCAGTTACATGACTACTCACTCTAGCAAATCGAATTAATTGCGAAATGTAAACGCCATAGGATGGCGCACGAGGAACATCACCATCCAAAAAAGGAAAATTTACAATCTCAAAATCAAAGTCATCGCGTTTATCATAAATTTTGCACGAAACAAATCCATCTACAATAGATGGATGTAAATCCAAAACGGGGCCTCGGTATCAGAAGAATTTGCTTTATTTAACTGAAGTTCTAGGGGGTAAATCTGACTGATCAAACCATCAAAATAGGTATTATCAATATTGAATAAATCATCTAAATATCTAGAAGTAGAGCTAAAAGCTTCAATAATTTCAGATTGGTTATCAATGGAAAGCGACAAAATGAAGTCTCTTTCATAACAATACAAGAACAGATCAGCCACAAGAGGTGCGCAATTAGTACCCATCGGAATACCCACGATTTGTCTAAATAACTTAGTACCGAATCTAATATAAATATTGTCAAGTAGAAAGGTGAGGGCATCACACACTTTCTGACATGACCAAAGTGTATAATTCTTATGCTCTTTAGAAGTGAAAAATGCATTTCTGACATTACATGCAAGATAGAGAGAGTCTTCTCTGTGAAAAGCCCATTCAATTAAATCATTAAGCTTTTCTTTTATAACATTATGAGGAAGTGTAGTGTAAAGAGTGGAAAAATCGTAGGTAGACAGACTAGAAGCAAGAAAATGTCTAGAATTCAATTTATTTAAAACCCCATTCGAATTTTTTATAGACCAAAACAGATTTCTTCCTGATCTTTCAAAGACTTTATCACAATATTTAATTACATGCGTTTTAATAGCAGTAAGACAGGAAGTTAATAATTTAGAAAGTTCAGTGGTAGTGCAAGAGCTAGAATTTGCAATAAACCGTGCTTTGTAAGGTTTTTTATGAAGTTTTGGTAACCAGTATAGCGTAGGAAGCTTGTCTTGGCCTTCGTTAACACACACAGCAAACTTGGTGGCTGAAAGACAAACATGTTTATCTACTATAGCTCTCTCTTCAGTTAAAGGCTGAAGTTCATAGGCCTTAGTACCACCAAGCTCTTGCTTAAGCGTGTTAACATAGTGGAGCCGTCACACAACGACGACGTTGTTAGCGGCCTTGTCTGCAGGGGCCAAAACAAACTTCTTATGAAATTCTTGAATACCTAGTTTAAGATGACGTAAAGACGTCTTGGGCTTAGGAGGTAATAAGTTAGTATTTTGAGAATAGAAAGAAATGCGTTTATTCACTAGTTTTAAAATGCTAAGTTTCCAGTCCTTACGGGCTTTATGCTCAACATACTCTCGCTTACACCATCGATTACCGAATTCATTCAAGGAAGCAGCGATTTCATCTCTACATTTACTGAAATCAATTTTAGAAGGAAACCGATATTTCGGTCCTTTAGAAATTATATTCCTTATCCTAGAATCAGGAATAATTTTCAAATTGCCAGTAATTACAAAGACATTTTTGATGAAATATGTTCGGTTTATGGGCATAATGAAATGTCTTTTTCCGACAGTTTTTCGTTGGTGTAAGAAATTCAGCTGTGGGCTATGCTCAACAGAAGATGCACCACATGATCGTCGACCGAAAAGAGCAACATCTGCCAAGATGGTTGCTAGATTGAAAGAAATAGTTGCTACCGATGCACGATACACCACTAGGCAAATAGTTAGTATGGTTGGCATCTCATTAGGAGCAGCTCATACAATTCTGAAACGGGATTTGAAAATGAGAAAGATCTGTGCTAGATGGATTCCCCATCTGTTGACAGATGAGCTGAAAAAAGACACGCGTTCAGTGCGCCAAGAAGTTGCTTAAAAAGTTTCCAAATTACAATGCACAATTCACGAGACATGGGTTCACTTTTTTGAGCCAAACCGAAAGATTCAGAACAAAATATGGGCAACAAAGTATTGCAAAAGACCATGCATTGCAAAGCGGACCATGAGCGTCAAGAAGGTAATGTATGCCATATTCTTTTCAAATCAGGGCCCTGCTGTTCAGGTTGCTGTGCCTAAAGACAAATCTGTAAATGCGAAGTTCACAAGAATAAAGTTCTTCGAAAATTGAAGAAATATTTTAAAGAACGAAGACCCGCAACTGGTTTGGCCAATGTCAGATTGCTACATGACAATGCGTCATCGCACAAGGCGTTCATTGTGCAAGACTATCTGAAGCAGGAAAAGGTTGTTGAACTCCACCCCCCCCCCCCCCCCGTATATCCCAGACCTTGCCCCGTGTGACTTTTTTTTGCTCCCGCGGCTGAAAAAAATACCTTTCTGGTCGAAAATTTGTACAGCGCATACACCTCGGTTCTGCAATATTCCAGTGCCTTCATAGTATACCTCGAAAAGACTACCAAAATGCATTCAATGTTTGGATCAGAAGACTGAAAGTTTGTATATCTGTTAAAGGGGAATACTTTGAGGGGACAAAATAATTTTTTTCATCGAAATCTATCACGGAATCATTTTTATGTGCTTAGTTGCCTTCATATTTGAACAGTCCTCGTACACGAATGATATTTCCACTGACATTGACTCAGAAATAAGACTGTTCGCAGATGACTGTGTTTGCTACCGTGAAATTAGAGAAACAGATGACTCATTGAAACTTCAGGCTAACATAGATAGATTAGGATGTTGGGCACGAAAATGGGGCATGAGATTTCAGCCCGTTAAATGCAATAGTATGCAGATAACTAGGAAGAGAACAAATAAACTTTAGGCTTCTTACACCCGAGAGCGAACTGTCCTCGAGAACTTGGATCCATTAAATACCTTGGGGTGACACCCACACACGATTTGAGATGGAATACACATATTCGCAACATGTGTACAAAGGCAAATAGAACGCTTGGTTCCCTGAGGCGAAATCTTCATCAGTGTCCTCAGGATGTAAAAGAGGCAGCATATAAAGGGCTTGTTCGCCCAATCTTGGCATATGGTAGTTGTATCTGGGACCTCAGCGGAGTGGTCCTTAATGAAGACATTGAAAAAGTTCAGAATAGAGATGCTAGATATGTAACAAGCGAAATTGTGTTGAAACTGGGAGCATGATTGGAATACTAGGAAAATTAAGATGGGAGTCTCTCAAGAAAAGGAGAAAAGATCGTACGCCCATACTTTTATACAAAGGTCTAAAGAGTTCTGCCAACATTCCAACGGATGGCCTCCCCCACCCCAGCTAGGTACTTTAGAAATCATCATTCATTGGCGTTTCAGACCCTTGCTGCAAGAACTGACATTTATAAAGAATCGTGCTTTCCTCGAACCATTAGAGATTTGGATGCCCTTCCCGATTCGATTAGTTCAACGGCTGAAGGTGCTAAGGATTGTGTAGCTAAGTTTACCTCTTTGGTGAGAGCTAGGGACTAACTTCTCACCACAGGCACTGGTGCAAGAATGTCATTTGACGTGTCACCAGTAACAATTATGATTCTGATTCAGTATATATATCCCCAACTACTAAACTCGAGTGAGTTTTTCGCGATCAATAGTGGAGACCAACTTAACAGAGTGGGTGATGATAGAATTGCGCAAAAAGCCAAATGATTATGAAAAATTATCTTCTATCTATCTTCAAATACAGAGCCGGTCATCTTCTAGAGTTGCTTTTGGTATAAATGGACCAGAGTTACATGACATATGGACCTCCGCCTGTGTGAAGAATGGGGCACAATTCAATGTCTACATTTAAAAAAATAAATACATTACGTGCAATATATCCAAATCTGTAAGTCTGAAATACCGTTGGATAGAAAAAGACAAGAAAAAATAACATTCATGTTCAAAAGATCAGTGGCATTCCTATCAGGCCCGGTTTTCCTGTTTGCTCTGTCTGTTTCAAAGGTTTTTATTTATATATCGTTGTTACTCCATTACCATTATGATAACTCCTCGGTGTGCTAAAATGACATCTTCCTCAAACTTTGAATTAGCATTTCAGAGATATTTTCGATATTTTTCTTATTTCTAGTCCAAATTTAGATCAAGGTTGGCAAAAAGCTGGTCAAAATGTGTATAGACCGGGTCGATGGTTTAAACCTGTTTTAATCGGTCATTACTGGTCGATTGGTGATCGACTGGGTCGATTCAATCACTTAAGTTTATGCCCTGTTGATATTTGGTCTACATAGCTTTCCCCCTACATCATGTACATGTGGTTAGACTATATTTTCATCAGTGAACAAGACAAAATAGATTTTATTAGTAACAGTAATTATTTGAAGCCCTTTTTGTTTGATCAGAACTCAAAAACCATTATTGGTGGTCAACTGAGGAGGTTGGATTTACTCACAGAAATGTAGGCAGATCTTTTCGTTTCAATCAAACAATCTTTATAATTATCCTTTTGATCCTTTATAGGTTACATCAATTGTTCATATTTTGATTTACAGGAATATGAATAAGCTGAATTTATCATGGACTTTGAAGGATTTGGAAATCATTCCACTGACCGTTCCAAGGCGGCTCTTCTGTGGCGATTTATTTATGGTGTTGTTTGTTACTTACTGTGTGTATCACTTGTGTCTTTTTATTTTGGATGGCCATATGGCCATTTTGTGGGAAAGTAACTGTCCTTATGGCCTTCCTTTGTTTAGGTTTCCATTATGGTCTGGTAGCTTAATGTTTGTGTTTCTTTCCCTTTGGTGTCTTTGATGGGTGGAGTAAGTTGATTGTATCGATTCCTGATCTTTGTTTTACTTCTACTTTTTATGAAAACAAGAATTGTTGAACCAGAGTGTACCTCTCACCCCTCCCCCCACCCCTTTCAAATCTTCTTAAACTTTGAAGATATCAATTATTTAACATGATCTCTGATCGTAAGATTTTAAAGTTTTCACCAAAAATCTGTTCACATATAATTTTGTTGTTAATGCAGAAAATTTTCACATACATGTACATGTATTGACAAACATGTGAAATACACCTGTCATTAATCTTTAGGGCTGTGAAGTAGTTTATCTTCAAAAGGCTGTAATTAATTAACTAACCAAACAATGTTTGACGATTCACAGATTTCTTTGCAGAATATTTAAGTACCTGTAAATTGCTCTCAAAACAAATTAAATGGTGCAAAAGCTGACCCATGCCACTGCAGTGGGTGTAGTGAAGATCTAATTGCAAAAGTGACCAAGGTATTATACACTGACACCAGGCGTTATTCCTATTGTGTGAAAATCTGCAATCTGGATAGTACATGTATCTTATCATCAAGCTATTACTGAAGGTGTCAAATAAAGACCCAATCTGGAACTTCTTCACTATTTTGGAAGACAGCTGAAAAAAAAAACAGCAAAAACTGCAAGGGGCAAAGACTGTAAATTCGAAGTTAGTGCTAAGGTCTTAAAGGCATTTATTCTTGATTATTGAGGACTATCATTTCATTACATAATATTATTTAGCCCTCAGAGCTGACTTAAGAGAAGTCCTCTGTCTTCACAGGCAAGGGGCCTCCTTGGGGAAAATCAATAAATTACTTACTGTTGACTGGTATATATTATTGATTTTCCTCTTAAGAACCTCAGTCAGGGGATTCAACAAGAGCTCCTTATCACCCTATTAAGGGCCGCCTTTGATTTGCTACAGTCAGTATATCACAGGGGGCAATAAAACAATTATGAACACACCGTGTGTTTTACTGTTACAGAATAAATGCCTTTAAGACTGATGAGTCATAGACAAAACTGCCTAGGGCTAAAAAGTCCAGAAAGTATTGCTAAGAGGTCACTTGAAGAAATAACATCTGAACCTGAAACTATCAAATGATCAGCCTCCACCAAAGAGACCAAAACTTCAACAGTCTAGTTTCAGTAGCTTTGGTGTTTCAACACTAAACATATTCAATCCACCACTCAATATTTCAATCGACCAGTTTTGACCACTTTTGGAGTATTGACCGGGGCGGTTTTAACGCTGGTTAAAATCTCCCCTGGTTTTTACCGCCCAACCTTGATATAGAGTGATTGTGTCGGTTAGAATCACCCCATTGAGGCAGTTCTAACAAGGGCCCATATTATATTTTTTATCAAAAATAATGAATACTCCCGTAAACCCCATTTTTTCTCTGTATCAATTATGGTTTAGAGGAATGTTCGTTACACAGACTTATTAACCAGATGGGATAACATTCCTATGTAATATATGACAAAATTTCGTAATTCTAATTCTAAATATTAGTTTTGGCCTTCTTACTATTATCAAGATCAATACTTGCAATCTAAGGGAAAAAACAAAAATATTGCCCAAAGAATACAATCACAAGTTATGTCATGTTCAATCCAAAATGACGATAAGTCGAATATTTTTTTTCAGTTTATTTTATTCTTCTTTCTCACTTTTTTATTCTTTCTTTCTTTCATCTTTCTTTCTTTCTTTCTAATATTAAATGATTTTTGCACATACGTTAATTGGGCGCGCCGTTAAAGGTGTTCGTGTTGATTATTAACTGATATTTTCACACCTGAGGCGAGATTGGCGGGTATCCATTGTTTAACAAAATGCCATTATGGATTAACAACATATCAATTAAAGCACACAAGACATCAAACAAAATTATCATTGAAGACACATGCTGAATCGTAAAGTCGTTAAAATTCACACCTTGAAGTCCGTTCATTTGTATTTGGCTTGATTAAAAATTAAGAAGATCAGACATCAAAGAACACTAATGTCAATGACTCCTGTCGTATTCTATAATCATCAAAAGAAAATAGAGCAAGTACACTTAAAATTTGGTCCTAACACCCCCAAGTTCTAGACATACTTCTAGGTGATCTTTTCTAGTTTCCGCGCTCTCGAGTGTATTCCACCGCTCTCTCTCTCTCTCTCTCTCTCTCTCTCTCTCTCTCTCTCTCTCTCTCTCTCTCTCTCTGCTGGAGTCAATTGTGACAAAGAAAGAACTTTCTAGTTTTGAGGATATTACTTTGAAATTATCAACAATTTTATGTACTGTTTGTTTGTTTTGTCTGTTTAACGGCCCAGTCAACACTATTTAGGTCATTTTTGAGCCGGTCAGTTTACCTATCCACACTTTTCCTGGGCAGGCTTGTAACAGTACAGTACACATTCTTTCGCCAGAAACTGACAACTGTCCTCCTTGAATCAACAGAATGGAGAGAAAGACCGTAGAAAAGATTTCATGATCAATTTCCTTGAAAGAATGTTGCCGATCCCGGCAGGTATCGAACCCGCGGCCTCCAAATCACCTGTCAGACGTGCATCCGACTGGGCTGTCGAGGCGGGCTAGTTCAAGTAGCTATTTCACTGCTGGATTCCACGTGACTTCACTATTTGCTTATAGTACAGGGTTAAAGGATACGACAACAGTCTAAGTTACCGTCCAGGATCATTTTCCCAACCAACACTCAGAGACAGTTGCCCCACCAGTTCTCTCAGCGCTTTGATTTAATGTGGCGTAATGATGCATAAAGTAGCGTAAAGATGCAAATGTTTGCTTATGATAACATACCCGTGCGATATATAGCATTTTTCTCACATCTCCAAACTTGTTACTTTTCTGATGAAGATCTGCGATAGCTTTCTTTTTCATACTTCAATCGTAGGTTGAGAGCGCTCGTTAGAACCGCCTCATTTAGGCGTTTCTAACGACACCCACAACCTATGTCAAGAAAAATAATGTATACCCCCATAAATCATAGTTTTCTCTGTTGTAAATCCGTGATAGTTTTCTTATTCATACCTCAAACATAGGTTGTGGGCGCTCGTTTGATCCGCCTCGTTGAGGCGGTTCTAACGAGTACCCATAACTTGTGTTTTGGAGTGGGGTTTGCAGGGGTCTTCATTTCACGTAGTTGTTCGCGTGATGTTCTTTCTTTCTTTCTTTTTTCTTTCGTTCTTAATGATGCGTAATGTAACATATGGATGTTACCGTTGCCTAAATTTGATCTAAAAAAATCATTCACACCTGTTCTATATGCGTGCAATTTTTCTTTTATTCTTTCTTTCTTTCTATCTTTCTTTCTCGTTATGATAACATAACCGTGCGATAAATAGCATTTTTTGCACATCCCCCAACTGGCTACTTTTCTGATGAAAATCTGTGATAGTTAGAACCGCTTCGTTGAGGTGTTTCCAACGAGTATCCACAACCTATGTCTTGGAGCAGAAAAACAAATAATGTATACCCCGCCCCCATAAATCCCAGTTTTCTCTCTGATGAAAATCTGTGATATTTTTCTTATTCAAACTGAAAACATAGGCTGTGGGCGCTCGTTAGAACCGCCTCGTACCTGCATATGATTCGAGGATTTTGTTTGTATGTATTGGGGTTTAACGGCCCCACTACTAACACTATTTAGGTCATTTTTGAGCCGGTCAGTTTACTTATCCATACTTTTCCAAACCTTTCCTGTGCAGGCTTATAGGTAAACGGTTAACCAGTACAGTGCACATTCTTTCGCCAGAAAGATATGATTTGAGGAATGGCAACAAGTCATAGTCACACCTCAACGAGTCACACGTTAAGCTTTAACCCAAGACGCCCAACAAATACAGTGCAGACTTAGATCGGCCACCGCAAACGCGGTCAGGCATTTTCAGGCATAAATTGTCCATCTTTACGCTACATTACGCTACATTACGCATCATTGCGCTACATTACGCATCAGTACTGTTTTAAGGCAGACCGATTACAGGTATAGCTAAACAGCGAAAGAGCATCATAATTAGAACTTTTACTGATGACACGTCAGATGAAATTCATACAACAGGACCTGTGGTATGGGACGTTAGTCCCTAGATCTCACCAAAGCGGTAAACTTAGCCACACAATCCTCAGCACCTTCAGCTGTCGAAATGATCGAATCGGGAAGGGTATTCTAATTTCTAATGGTTCGAGGGAATAACGATTCTATATAAATGTCAGTTCTTGCAATAAGGGTCTGAAAAGACAACGAATGATGATTTCTACGGTGCCAAGCTGTGGGAACAAGGTCATCTGTTGAAATGCTGGGATTTACTAAAATTCTCTTCCTTACAGTGTCAAGGCCAGCTCTAGCCTAGGAGAATTTACTGCTGGGTTGTCCACCGTCAGATTTTAACCTCCAATATGTTCTTATGTTTTAAATGTCAGCAAAAGTATGTTGTTTTAAAGTCATCATTTTCACGTCATATCATTAATCTTAGCCTAACAACAATCATTTTACTCATTTTCAGGTTCATCTTTTTCTTGTTGTTTCCCGACATCGCCTCCCACTAATAATCAACACTGATTGTTGGAGGTATCCAGTAGAAGCAGAAGTCTAGTTACCGTGCTGAGAGCACCCTTTAGGCCTTTGTATCAAAGTGTCAGCCTACTCTCTCTCTTCTCCTTTCCTTGAGAGACTCCCTTCTTAATTTTCCAAATATTCCAGTCATGATCCCAGTTTCAAAGCAATGATTGCTTGTTACAAATCTAGCATCTGCTTTTATTCTCCCTGTACGTAGAGAATCTTACATGCGTGTTCATGTATTATTGAATTTATTAAACGATTTGAGGAAAAGGGATAAAATGCGAGACAGACTGCATACATGGTAGTTACCCCAATCAGGCCTCAGATTCTATGACAGTTCCAGCGTAAAATAGAACTGAAGGAGGCAATGATCAGGATTCGATACAATTAACCCACAGCTCCCATCAGGGACATCAAAGGGAAAGAAACACAAACATGAAATAACTAGACCCCTATGGAAACATCAATGGCGCAATGCTGGAATCTTCATAGAATCTGAGGCCTGACCCATCGGCGTGTAATTAAAGAGGGAAGCAAAGTTGTCAACAGTGATTGGGTTAAGTACCATGCATGCAGTCTGTCATATAACGTTTATGTTGTACCCAATCTTTTTATATCAAAGAATGATTTTACGAATTGAGTGCTGAATGCATTGCAAGTACATATTTTTCTGAATTTATGTACTAAGTCACCATAACATTCTGGTTCCGATAGACCTTATTGCAGAAGAGATTTAAGCCCAACATTGAATTTTAAAATTAAATCGGAACTAGAATTGCGCAGTCGATGGCACGCCATCGCATATCCCTACGCCACTACATAATCTACTCATCATGCCGTTCGCTTTGATATGTTACACGACCATGTTCTGGAAATGTTGATTTTTGACCCCTCGGGCCCCACCCTCTGGGCCCACCCCTAGGGGTACCGGTGATCAAGATTCTGAAATTGTCATGCACTCCCTAGACCAAAGATCTATCAGTTCCCAAAGTTTCAAGTTTCTATCTTTAACCGTCTAGGAGGAGTTGTCCGATTAGACGGACGGATGGACGGACGTACGGACGGACGGACTGACGACGAAGACCATTACAATATCCCCACTTTTTCTTCGAAAAGCGTGGGGATAATGATGACTATAAAATTTACAAAAGGCTTTGCGTAGTTTATGGCACCGATAGCCCCGGTTAAGAAGTTTAGTAGTTGACAGTTTATTACAAGCGTTGAAGTCAGTAACATGACTATATCACCGACACTCCTTTTATTTTACCATCGCAGCTACATATAGTCCAATTACAATATATCACTTATTCATAATTATCCCTAATTACACACAATTATCAATTACAGATCATATGACTTTGAAAAGAAGTGTCGGTGAACTGTCTTCAAAAGTATCGGGGAACTGTCTCCAAAAACCGTGTCGGGGAACGGTAGACTGTCACACAGACTTCTATTTAAAAATAGAAGAGAATGGCTGATCACGTGATTTTTCCAAGAGCTACTGTAGGTCGATGAGTATACCATCACGCAAACACGTCTATATTATTTTTATCCCCTTAAACCCCACTTTTATGTAGAGAAACTGGTGTTTGCAGGGGTATACATTATTTTTTTCATATTTCTGCTCAAAAACATAGATTGTGGTACTCGTTAGAACCGCCTCGCTGAACGAGTTACCACAATCTATGTTTGAAGCAGAAATATGAAAACTATTAGAATTTTTCATCTGAAAATCTTCATTTTTTGGGTTGTAAACTTTCCAATATATTTGAATAGGCGGTTGGGCGACAGGGCTTGAGATGTCATTTCATCTCAATGTCGGGTAAAAGTCCCACAAAATTGGAAGCAACGTCTCCAAAATTACCTTTACAGTGTTGACGCGGACGTTAAACCTCAACTCAACCAACCAACCAATTTGAATAGGCGCAGTTGTGTATTAATGCGTCACAGAATATAAACCTTTCCGATGGATTCTCTTCGTTTATTTATAGAACATTAAACTGCAACGCCGACAAAGATAAATAAGTTTTGAATAGTTAGATCCTTTGAAAGCAAAGAATACACCAATTAAACGATAGCAGCTCGGATTTACTGAACCTGTTCGTGACCAGTACTGAAATGTGCAACACCGGCCACACCCTCTAGAATCCAATTTCTGTAGGTATTTACTTTCACCTAATGTGTAATCATCGTAATATAAGCAGCTTATAATAAAAGAGTGGAAATTTTACCGTATTCTGGTTATTCTGATCGGTTTTATGCAGTTCTTCTGTCGCGGTTTATTTTTGTTATGGTTTGTCTTTGAGTGTTTGTATCGCTTATATTATTTTGTTTTGGATAGCCAATTGGCCATTTTGTGGGAAAGTAACTGTTCTTTTGGCTTTCCGCTACTGAACCGAAAACGAAACGCAACTCCAAATATAAATGCGAGTATTTGCAGAAATAATCATGTTTGCAGAAAATAGATTTAATGACGAAATAATATAATCATTCCTGAATCTAACTAACAAAGCGAGTTCAATTTCCAGTGAGAATGTTTGGAACACAAATCCGTTTGTCATAGAGGTAGTCATTTCACAAATTCAAAACATAAGCAGTTAATAGCGAGTATGTCCTCCGTTTGCATTCAGTCCTGCACGCACACGCCTGGTCATGGACAGGATTAAACGATTGATCTCTGCCTGGGGAATAGCATTCCACTCCTGTATGAGCGCGAGACGCAAGGCTTGACGCGTTGTTGGAGGCTGGGGCGGTTAAGTACGCGCCTATCCAAAACGTCCAACAAATGTGAGAGAGATCTGGACTATACGGAGGCCAGTGCATCACGTCAACCTTGTTTTGCTGTAGAAACGCCATGCTGAGCCTTGCTACATGCGCCCGAGCGTTATCCTGTTGAAACGTGACGTTGTGCTGTCGTACATATGGAACAACTACCGGTCGTAAAACGACGTCAACGTAACGCTGAGCCGTCAAAGATCCATCATTGAATACCATGGGCGTTTTTATGACCATAAGATATGCCAGCCCAAACCATCAACCCACCGCCTCCAAATCGATCACGTTCAACCAAACAATTGTCACGATAACGCTCTCCGTTACGCCTATACACACGTTGACGGCCGTCAGCTCTGTACAACAAGTACCTGGACTCGTCAGAAAACATTACGTTTCGCCACTGACGAAGGGGAAACAGGTTTGGCCTATGTTGTGTATGCCACGCCATTCTAACCTGACGTCGTCGTGGTGTTAATGGCATACCAACATACGGACGACGAGGACGTAAGCCAAACTCTCGAAGGTGATTCCTGACAGTATCTGCACTTATTCGATTGTTGTGCGTTCCTGGTGTCACCTGAGACAACCCGGCGGCTGTACGGAACCGATTACGAAGGTGGGTTAGACGGATTTATCGGTCCTGTCGACGTGTCGTGACGCGTGGACCTCCACTTCTGGGCCTGTCATTTGTCGTTCCCGTTTGACGTAGACGCTGGTACTTAAGCGAGTTATCGTCGATTTACTCACTTGGAAGTTCCTGGCGATGACAGCCTGATATGCCCCATGTAGAAGCATTTGGACCGCTACGTTACGTTGATCTTGCGTCAAACGTACCATATTCCGTAGAGAAATTTTACCGGACTTTTGAAACCTAAACTCCAGGTAACACAATTTGCCAATATGGTGAGGTCACTGTATACATTTAATGTACTGCACGAGGAAATGTTGAAAACAACGAATTGCCAAGTGGAGCGTTAAACTGTACAGATATCGCCCAAATGTTTTCTGCATAAGAAAGTTTAAAAAGTATGAAAGTAAATCACAAAATGATTTTTCAGTCAACCTGATGGTTGCATGAAAATCTTTTGGGTTAAAAAGTTGCGTGATAGCTCAGTGGTTAGTGCACTTGCCTCTGATGCTAGAGGTCCCGGGTTCGATCCCCGGCAGCGGCGATAAAATTTCGGTGTCTGAACACGCTCCATTGGCATCATTTGCAGGGATGAATGTCATAAAGTGCACCGTCCTTCGGATCGGGACGTTAACTGGAGGCCCCCTGTGCAGGGAGAACCATCCCCTGTGCAGGTTAAAGATCCCTATCGTAATTACATGATTACTGTATAGGCTTTCATCCTGCAAAACCTGGAGTGTATGTAATATACACCTGCGGTAATGGTCAAATGTGACCGACGCAGTATCAGAAGATAGATAGATAGTTTCTTTTTCGGTTCAGTATATAATGAAAAGTGTGGTTTGCAGAAGCAAAGATTATTCTTTTAACTCTGTTAGAAACAAAGATTAGAATGGCCTTATTCGGGCGATTCTATGGAACCCCAAAAGGATCTAGAATAAGGAAAAGAAGACAACTTCTAAAACATGCCATTGTACAACATGCAATAATACTTTATATCGCATTTGGTATGTTAATGTAACATAGTCCTAAGCTGCATCAGAGATGTAAAGATTGAACACCTGTTTTAATTAATATTTCACCAAATAAAACGCTATTACTGTAACGCAAATAATCCTGCAAATCAACCCAATAAATCTTAAATAGTAATGTTGACAAAACTCTATGTGTCTGGCTAGATAGGAGAGGTTAGTTCAGTCCTAATTAGTTTCTCTATGTGTACAGCCAGGTCACATTACGTTAGCACGTCTGTGCAAGCTGATGTGATTTTCTGGATTATGGGTACTTGTTAGAACCGCCTCGACGAGACAGTTTTATGAGTACATGCACTCAATGCTTTAGCAGTGGTAAGAAAGTTACATTAACCCTTACAAAACCATGGATTTTTTTAATTTCCAGAAAATGAATTCCACATATGTATTGATCTAATATTTTCAAGTTATTGATCCCTAAACATTTCTTGAAATGTCTACCCCCATTTATGCCAAGCGTTCGATAAAAGGGACAAAGAAATATTTAACCAATTTCGGGAAAATTAGAGACAGAAACCAGCTGCGCATATGCACAGTCTGGTAAGGGTATTCGCCTTTTTTGTAAAAATACATGCGGCCAGCAGGCGGCAACTCGAAGCGCTGTACATAAATAGATTAAGGTACTCAGCGTTTGCAGGTCAATTAACACTTCTACTACTGTAAAGAATTTTTGTAAGGGAGGGGTACGTATCCAAACAAAAGCAAGTAACAATTCTGAAGCTGTGTTCATTATCTCTCAAACCATTGAGAGGTTGCAGACACAGCATTTTTGAAAGATTCTTCTCCCTTGAGTCTAGGGGAACTGTATTATCGGGGAACTGTCTTGTCTTCTTTTATTTTTCGGTAATTCGTCACACCGGACTGAATGTAAACAAAACTTTGGCGGGACCTGAAATAATGGATTTTGGCGTCAATAAACCCCGAAATAAAAGGCGAAGGCACGGGAATAAAGAAAATATCCCTGGCAGTTACAATCAGAACTTGCAGTTTTACAAAATTCCCCCGACTGAAACTATTTCCTTGTTTGAATTCGAAGATTACGCTGTGGAACGTCTTCGAGGTATCTTGTTCGGTGGCTAAATTCGACAGTTGTCTTAAATTCGACAGAATCGGAATCAGAATTTTAACTGGTGACACGTCAAATTTCATTCATAAACCAGGACCTGGGAATATAGTCCCTAGCGCTTACCAAAGAGGTAAACTTAGCTGCACAATCCTCAGCACATTCAGCCATTGAAATAATCAAATCTGGAAGGGCATTCCAATCTCTAATGGTTCGTGGGAATAAAGATACTTTATATGTCAGTTCTTGCAATAAGGGTCTGAAACGTCTTTGAATGGTGCTTTCTACAGTGCCTAGCTGGGGGAACAAGGTCATTTGTTGGACTGCTTGCAGCACCCTTTAGACCTTTGTATAAGAGTATCCGCGGTTTGTAGAAATACCGGAACACACCAAAACACCGGAACACAATGGTAATTACCAGAACACACAAAAAAAAATTGTTTGGGGGCTAATTAAATAGTTTTTTGTGAAAACCTGATATATACTTAATATATATTTTGTGTGTCATATTTTGACCAAATGTAGCATGTGAACATACTTTATTCACCCTGGCTCAGTTAAGAACCAAATGATTTACCATTAATCCTGTTATATGGCAGTGTGATCCGGTAAATTTTTGTCACGATGAGTTAGGTATTAGAAAGTTACAATTCATTAATTAACTTCAAAATGTTATTTTAATTAGAAAGAAAGAATTACGATGGGGATTAATTTATAAAAAAAATAATATTGTTTAATTTGAGGTTTAACATCCTCATCAACACTTTATAGGTCATTATATAGACGTTGTTTCCTATTTTGTTGGACTTTTAGCTGATATTCAATTGAAATGACATATCAAGCCCTGCCGCATGGTGAAACCAAAGAGTTTATATGCATGGACGGTCCGACTCGCATCACTACACAGTCTGATTTGGGTCTTTGCTGGCAACAAAGGTTTGATGACAGGTTTTCTCGTGGCATCATGCACATATCGGACTGCTTCTACAAATTTTTTAGTTAAGTTGATTTTTGTGTATACATTGTTTTTATATATTTTATACATTGTTTAGAGAGAGAGAGATAAGATATAACAAATTTTATATTGAATTTATGAATGATAAAATTAAACTATGCAAATAAAAAAAAAAAACATGTCTTGCTATGTTTCATCACCATTTGTCCTATTTCATTCTCTGATCAGAATAAAACCAATAGGCTGGTGCATTACAGACAGACATGACCTTATCTGTTCATTAGGTCGTAAACCACATATAACATCAGACAGGGCAAATGCATGGGGCGGACAGTCAGCACGAAGCAGGCTTTTTAAAAGTTCACATAACATTTTGATATATTTTCCCACCTTACGGTTTTGACATTTCATGTTTGTCATCTCAAACGGAGACACATTGCTGGAAATGTCAGATCTTTTTTTTTTTCTTTTTTATTTTGATGGAAGGAGATGCAAACTGGCTTCATTTTGTAATCTGATAAGTTATATCAGAGAGTTGTTACTTGTACCTTTAGCATGCTGAATTAATTTTTTTATCGATACTCCGTCCCACTGAATTGTTTTTATCAAATACTACCATTTTCAGCAACTTTTAACACGCAAAAACCCGTATTTTTCTTGATTTCTCCACCTTTCAAGGCATA
Organism: Lucinisca nassula; assembly: GCA_963580285.1. Taxonomy (NCBI): domain Eukaryota; kingdom Metazoa; phylum Mollusca; class Bivalvia; order Lucinida; family Lucinidae; genus Lucinisca; species Lucinisca nassula. The sequence continues at coordinate 95,144,011 of OY757014.1, forward strand.
TGGAAAACGAAAGTAGCCTACTGTCACTCAGCTGACTGAGTCGAAAAATCGTTTAAAACACCCTTTCAGAGCGTATTTTGGGCTCGATTAGATCAAGTTCGTCAAAAAGTAGCGATTTCCTAAAAAAAATGGCATCCTAACCCAGAAAACCCGAAGAAAAAAATCCATCCAAAAACATCGAAATGGCAAGTTGTTTTTTTCATCGATGCCCGGATGTTATTTGATACCGAAATGCCAAACCGCACCGAAAAACGAGAGTTCCTCCTTTAACTATGAGTCGCACCAAACACACCAGTCAATTTCGGCGCACGATTGCACCTACAGCGTGGCGCCGTTACATTTTCACGGGCGCACGAATGCGCCTACAGCATGCTAAAGGTTAAAATAAATATCTCTTCAATATTCAGACCCACCGGACGGTCCCCATTTTAAATAAAAAAAAATGGAATGATATTAATTTATTGTATGATTGTAAGATCAGAATTGTTTGAAATAACATCCTACACATTAAAAAACTGTTATTAAGTCATAAATACGATTTTAAATGATATAAAATATAAAAAAAAAACATGAGAGTGTTCCCGTAATTACCAGTGTGTTCCGGTGTTTTGGTGTGTTCCGGTATTTCTACGAACCCGAGTATCCGTATGAGCCTACTGTCTCTTCTCCTTTTTTTGAGAGACTCTATCTACCCTATCCAAGCCTGATAGTCCAATACCAGACAACATCCGCCCACCCGCGGCAGCTTCATCGCCCATTCGGCATTATTTCCTATGTCATATCCGGTCAATATTGGTTCTACTTCCGCTTAGCAACGCCTTACTCGGTGAATGCCCGTCCATAGCCACCATATAAAGCAAAGTGTAATTGACCGTGAAAGCTCATTTGCATGTCTGTAATTTGTGTCAACAAGTCCAACTAGTACGGTGCACGGTGCACTTTATGACATTCATCCCTGCAAATGATGCCAATGGAGCGTGTTGGGACACGGAAATTTTATTGTCGCTGCCGGGGATCGAACCCGGGACCTCTAGCATCAGAGGCAAGTGCACTAACCACTGAGCTATCATGCTCCCTTCTTGTTCAGAATTCTAAAGCGTAACCCCGCCAGATACATTGTAAGTTAAAAAAAAAACATCAATTTTTCTGACATTGTGAATTTAATACAGGCAATATAGATGTTATTTATTTATTTATTTATTTACAGATCTGCACTAAAGTACTTCATCTTTTTTTCACATGCCCATTCAAATTTGTTGAAATTTTTACCACCAAAAACTGAAAACTTGAAAAAAGAAAAAAAGTTTTTTTTTGGTTGTAAGTAGTTTAGGTTGTAGTACCCAAGTCTTAATCCAAAATCATTAATCCATAGACAAATGGCAAATATCAATGTTCAGATCAACAGACATGGACTCCAAAAGAGTGTAATCAGGCGTCCGTGGATAGTAAGCATTACTTGGTAAGCAAGCTTCGCCAACCATGCCTATCGACCTAACGAGTACACACAATGTACGTTTGGAGCAGACATAAAAAAAAATGTACACTTCTCCATGCCCCATTTATTTCCCTCTATTAAATTGTGGGGTTTAAGGGGGTAAAATTTATAAAGGCATGTTTTCATGATGTAATAAAAGATGGGGGGGGGGGGGGAGAAATACAATATTTTTTTTATCTCTGTCCCAGGACATAGATTGTGGGTACTCGTTAGAACCGCCTCAGTTAGTACCCACAACCTATGTCAGGCTTGCACACACAAATGATTACACCTACTACAGTTTATACGGCCCCCACCCATAGGGACCTGAAGAAATATATGGGCTGCATGATGCTTCCACGCAGAGCTGAATCCGGCCCGCACACTAGTACTGGTAAACTGCTTAGAGGATCTAAGCCTGTCCAGGAACCACGGTGGGAGGCAGACCGTCCATGCTAATAAACCCTATTGGTTTCATTGGGCGACAGAGCTTGAGATGTCATTTCACCTCAATGTTGGGTAAAAGTCCCACAAAATTGGAAGCAACGTCTCCAAAATGACCTTTACAGTGTTGACGGGGATGTTAAACATCAAATCCAACAATCCAACTGCAGTTTACCCTCTTTTTAACTCCTTTCAGTTTTTCGACGAAACTTCTACATATTGTGACTAAATGTCAATTTGAGGATTTCTTCGACAAAAATTCTAGCAAAAATTGGTTTAACGAACAGTAGCATTTGATGGAAAGATACGTTTAACAAAGTGGTCTAACAGCCCCGCTCATCAGGAAATGAAGAAATAGATTGGCTGGATGGTGCTTCCGCGCAGACCTGAAACCGACCTGCACACGAGTACTGGTAAACCGCTTAGAGGAACTAAATATGTTCTAGAAAGGGTTATCCTTTGGAAGCAAGGAATACACCACAGAACTGGAAAACATGGAGTGTATATATTTTCTGCCCAGGCAAAGTGGTTGGAGTCGGACCGCCCATGTTTATAAACCTATTGGTTTCATTGGGTGACAGGGCTTGAGATGTCATTTCATCAAAAATCGGGTAAAAGTCCCACAAAATGGGAAGCAACGTTTCCAAAATGACCTTTACAGTGTTGACGGGGACATTAAACTGCAAATCAAACAAAAAAAACCAACTGGTCTTCAACCACATGGTGTATGAGTGTCACCAGTTACAATTCTGATTCATGAAAGTCTTCCAAGCAGAGCTGCACGAGTACCGGTAAGACACTTAGTAGGTTTAGGTCTGCCACTGGACGACAGGACTGGAGATGTCATTCATTTCAGTGACAAGATAAAGCCCCACAAAATTGGAAGCAGCGCCTCGGAATGGCGTGCTGTTGACAGGGATGTTAAACCTCAGCCATTTTTTCACTTTGTCCAGCAAAAACTTTTCTCTAAGCGGTTAACCAGTACTCGTGTGCAGTCGGTTGCAGCTCTGCGTGGAAGCATCATGCCGCCCATCTATTTCTTCAAGCCCCGATGAGTAGGGGTGACTCAGTCTGATGCCCTGACGTGATCAGGATGCTGTTTCTATACCTATTAGTTTCTGGCTAATGTGCGCTGTACTGATTAACCAAGCCCCCACCCAGGGCTTGAAGAAATATATGGGCTGCATGATGCTTCCACGCAGAGCTGAATCCGGCCCGCACACTAGTACTGGTAAACCGCTTAGAGGATCTAAGCTTATCCAGGAACCGGGGTGCCAGGCGGACCATCCATGCTAATAAACCCTATTGGTTTCATTGGGCGACAGGGCTTGAGATGTCATTTTATCTCAGTGTCGGGTAAAAGTCCCACAAAATTTGAAGCAACATCTCCAAAATGACCTTTACAGTGTTGACGGGAACGTTAAACCTCAAATCAAACAAACAAAACTGATTAACCACTTACATATACGCCTTCCAGGAAGTGTGGCTAGTTAAATTTATCAGATCAAATGACCAATATAGTGTTGACTTGGCTGTAAAACTCCAAAGCAAACAAAATAAAACAGTTTTTGAAATGGATAAATACCCAAGATCTTTCGAGTAATGCATTGCTTACAGTTACATGGGTGTAGCAAAATGATTTATTCAGGACCCCAAAAAATATCAGGCGAATAAGACAGGTTATTTAAATGACAAAAACTGTGCAGAACACAGTACTGTGTGTTTGTCAGGTTTCTTGGTTGGCTCTTGCAGGCATTTACCCAACATTCAAATCGTACCGGATCAGCTGGAAACAGGTGAAATGTCACTTCAGTGGATTCATCATGTTGTGATTCGTACATCCAACCGAACCACAACTACTTTAAGGCATCTTTAAGATGCCTTAAAGTAGTTGTGTAAATCTTTTTTAAAATGTTTTCTTTCTGAAATCAACAAAACAAGCGTGTTAACACAGTGCAATTTGTGTGCAACAAAGCGTACCAAGGTCAGTGGACTGCTTTTGTTGTCACCGTAATGATTGGTTGCTATGCGCAAGGAAATCCGGATGAACATCCGAAGTAATCCGGATGAGCAAAGTGCCCGGATAACGAAAATCACGAATTGCGCAGCAGTCCAAAGAAGCTAAACGAAAGACCAAAAAGGCGGTCCTTAACCATCCCCTCAGAATATTGATCATGAATTGTCAGTCAATAAAGAATAAAAGGGCTGAACTTTTTGAATCTACCAAGCTGATTGGCCCCTACCCGTTGAGGGTTGAAGAAATAGATCGGCTGCATGCTGCTTCCATGCAGAACTGAAACCTACCGCACACAAGTACTGGTAAATTGCTAAGAGGATCTAAGCCTGCCCAGGCAAAGCGCTGCGAGTCGGACCATCCATGTTTATAAACCCTATTGGTTTCATTGGGCGACAGGGCTTGAGATGTCATTTCATCTCAGTGTCGGGTAAAAGTCCCACAAAATAGGAAGCAATGTCTCCAAAGTGACCTATACAGTGTTGATGGGGATGGTAAACCTCGAATCAAACAAACAAACTACCAAGTTGATAAAAAAGAAGTTTTAACAGGAATAAGCATGATTTTATGCCCCCACATCTGCATGATGCCGGGGGCATATAGTTTTTCGGTTTTCTGTATGTGCGTACTTGTGTACGTGCATACATGTGTACGTCCGTCTGTGTGCGTGTGTGTACGTAATGGACGTGATCCTGTAACCTCAGGTTAAGGTTTTTGTAACAGGTAGAGCCTGAACTTTTAGAACTCATATTTTCCTAACCATTTGATGGAACTGGTTCATTTTTGGTATGATGATAGATTTAGGTCCAAAGTTTTATTAAGCAATACCCCCACCCATGCCTGTGACCTCAAGGTCACAGACTTAGAAACTTTGATTGTTAAAGACTCAGGTTAAGGTTTTTGTAACAGGTAGACTTGAACATTTTAGAACTCATATTTTCCAAAGCATTTGATGGAATTGGTTCATATTTGGTATGATTATAGATGTAGGTCCAAAGTTTTATTCAGCGATACCCCCACCCATGCCCATGGCCTCAAGGTCAAGGACTTAGAAATTTTCCATGTTAAAGACTCCAGTTAAGGTATTTGTACCTGGTGATGGATTGCGTTGATATTTGGTATGATGTTAGATACCTGTCCATTTTATTCAGCGATACCCCCACCCATGAGCTCAAGGTCAAGGTCACAGACTTAAAATTTTTTAATTATCCGCTCACACAACATGGCTCTGGCGCCTATATTTCTTCACTGATATCAATAGAACTTCAAACAAATGTTCCTTATGACAATATCTCGAGTGAGTTCGACTTTCAAGGTCATGAACTCCAGGTCACTGTGGCTATTTTTAGAAAAACTTTGTCATCGCTCTAGCGCCTACATTTATTCACCAATTTCAATATAACTTCACACAAATGTTCCTTATAAAAATATCATGAGCAAGTTCGACTTTCAAGGTCATGGCCTCAAGGTCAAGGTCACTGTGGCTATTCTTAGGAAAACTTTGTCATCGCTCTAGCCCCTACATTTCTTCACTGATTTCAATATAACTTCAAACAATTGTTCCTTATGACAATATCTCGAGCGAGTTCGACTTTCATGGTCATGGTCACTGTGGCTATTTTTTTAAAAAAACTTTGTGATCGCTCTAGCGCCTACATTTCTTCACCAATTTCACTATCACTTCACACAAATGTTCCTTATAAAAATAGCTCGAGCGTATTCAACTTTCAAGGTCATGGCCTCAAGGTCAAGGTCACTGTCTTTTTTTAGAAAAACTTTGTCATTGCTCAGGGTTTACATTTCTTCACCGATCACAATATAACTTCACACAAATGTTCCTTAAGACAATATCTCTAGCGAGATCCACTTTCAAGGTCAAGGTCACTGTGGCTATATTTAGAAAAACTTTGTCATCGCTCTAGCGCTTACATTTCTTCACCGATTTCAATATAACTTCACACAAATGTTCCTTATGACAATACCTCGAATGAGTTTGACTTTCAAGGTCTAGGTCACTGTGGCTATTTTTAGAAAAAACTTTGTCATTGCTCTAGCGCTTACGGTACTTTTTTCACCAATTTCAATATAACTTCACACAAATTTTCATTGTGACAATATCTCTAGCGAGTTCCACTTTTAAGGTCAAGGTCACTGTGGCTATTTTTAGAAAAACTTTGTCATCGCTCTAGCGCTCACATTTCTTCACCGATTTAAATATAACTTCACACAAATGTTCCTTATGCAGTGTTCTGCCAAGAAATTCAAAAACATGGGCCAATGGCCCATCAGACAGGAAATTGTCGGGCCATTTACAAAAAAGTGGGGCCATTCACCAAAATAGCAGGGCCATTCACAAAAAAAATCAATTTATACAAAGGGCGAGTATGACCTCTTGAAAGGGCCATTTATCAATCAATATTTTATTTCTGTCCGACTTTTAAATGTGGAAATACACTGTTAAACAGGTGTTGTAGACTTTGACATGAAAATCATGACCTTGCAGTCGGTACACAAAAAAGATCAAACAGAATTTTTTTCTTGGCCTTCAGCTAAATGTGTCTCATTACTATTTTTAGCCTAAGGAAATATAATTTTGGGGAACACTGAAACATGGGTTGATCAAAAAGAGACAGATCAGCCTGCGCAGCCTGATCAGAACATTCGCTGTTGGCTCTACAATTAAGTAGGAATCTGTTACCATAAACAAATTATTATAAGAGCGTTGGGTATTATCAAACCAAAGGCAATATTTACGGCCACTGACACGTGACCAGTCCACAGGTGTCAGGTGTGAAAAACGTGTTGGATTAATTTTGAGAGGCTAAAAATATAAATTGGGCTGCAGATTAATAGACTTCAAAGGAAAGCAACCGGATCAAGACATGATGACGGTTCGTTCCTCGAGAAAAGGGTGCGCCCGGCAATAATTTGGATGCGCCCACAGGCCCATGGATGTCAACTTTTCTGCGCCATACAGATTTTTTCCGCGCCAATGGCGCAAGGGCGTGGCCTTGGCAGAACACTGCTTATGACAATATCTCAAGCAATTTTGACTGTCAAGGTCACTGTGGCTATTTTTAGAAAAACTTTGTCATCGCTCTAGCGACTACATTTCTTCACAGATTTCAATATAACTTCACACAAATGTTCCTTATGACAATACCTCGAGCGAGTTCGACATTCAAGGTCAAGGTCACTGTGGCTATTTTTAGAAAAGCTTTGTCATTGCTCTAGCGCTTACATTTTTCTCACCAATCTCAATATAACTTTTCACAAATGTTCCTGATGACAATATCTCTAGCTATTTCGACTTTCAAGGTCAAGGTCACTGTGGCTATTTTAAGAAAACCTTTGTCATCCCTCTAGCTCCTACATTTATTGATGGATTTTAATAGAACTTCACACAAATGTTTCTTATGATAACATCTCGAGTTGCTTTGACTTTCAAGGTCAATGCCACTATGGCTATTTTTAGAAAAACTTTGTCATCACTCTACCGCCTACATTTATTAACAGATTTTAATATAACTTCACACAAAAGATGCTTATGATAATATCTTGAGCAAGATCTACTTTCGTGGTCATAGCCTCAAGTGAAGGTCACTATGGCTATTTTTAGAGAAACATTGTCATCACTCTAGAACCTACATTTATTGATGAATTTTTAAACAAACTTTACACAAATGTTGCATATGATAATATCTCAAGCAAGTTGGACTTCTGCCATTTTAGACACACGAAGTTGTCTTGTGCGATGGGATTTGTATCGCATGCGATGCCTTGTTAGATATTTTAAGAGTTTATATTTTCCAAATGGTATGATGAATTAAGTTTATACTTGGTATGATGATTGATACTGGTACAATACCCCCACCCATGCACATGCCCTAAAGGTCAAGGTCACAGACAAAGAAATTTTTTATCTAAAGTTTATTAAGAGCTCATACTCACCAAACCATATAGATTTGCTTCATATTTGGTATGATGATAGTTACAGGTCCAAAGTTGTATATACCCCCACCCCCGACCTCAAGGTCAAGGTCACAGACTTAGTCTTATTATGCTTTTAAAGTTTTACTGCTCATATTTATAGATTGGCTTCATATTTGGAATGATGATAGATACAGGTCCCAAGTCTCATTCACCCATACCAACGACCCTGTCCATGACCTGAAGGTCAAGGTCACACACTTAGAAAATTTTGTTGCAACATTGATTTTCGGAGTGAGGCGGTGCCCTTGGTGGGGGCATCTGTGTCGTCTGGACACATTTCTAGTTTCCCAAATATTTCTGTTGCTTGATTGAGAAACAATGTGATTTTTAATGACAGATTCATTCTGTCATTTCATTGCTGTGCGGCACGTCTTAGTTCCCGCTTTCCACCGGCTTTGACCGCCATAGAAATATGAGTTCGCACAAAATGTAGTCCGGCTTTTATTCAGCATTCCGTTGATTGTTTTGAATATTTTCTTGTGCATATTTGTATACATGTACTCTCTCAAGTTGAAAAATTCCATGAATGATCAGACAACACATGCCTTTTGGGAAACCAATAATGAATAACTACACATGCATACTAGCGTGGTAATTTAAAAGCGCAATACAAAAACATGAAGCAGATGACTTTACAATTTTATCTTATTTTTCAGAGATTGGATTCAGCATTTCATACGAATCAGCTGCCTGCAGATGAGTCGTAAGAAATGTGAAGTTTGGTGCGAAATGTAAGACAAAATAAAAGATGAAATGTCCTCTGCTACATTTAAAAATGGCCAGGTTAAGATTTTCACCCACAAGTTTCTCAAGTTCAATCTTCAATCACTGAATTTACACACGTCCATTCTACACAATGTCATGTAATTGGGAGTCTAGTCAATAGTCGTCAGCAGCATGGTAAACCATGTAGAACAGAATGAGATGCATCATTATGAGCCATCTCACCAGGCTCTACACTGTTTACATAGGTATCTGTACTTGGCTATAAAGGGCTGAAAGGGTACAAAATCATTTTCTTTCTTTCTCTATATACTGCCTTACGCCCTAGCGGGCATTCTAGGCAAGTATGCGCTGTCATGCTGAAATAAGAAGGAAAATATAGACAAAAGTTAAGAGGAGATAGTGAGAGGATAAAAGATGATAGAGTTTAAAAACAGTTGGTGAGGTAGAGAAGTTAAAATCAAAATTAAAAACATCACTTTCGGGAACTAGGGGTGGGAGTGGTGCAGTTTACCAACTTCACCCTTGAAAGCCTCAAGGGTTGGCAAACATACAACTGATTCTGGGAGAGCATTCCATTGGACAATAGCCAGGGGGAAGAAAGAGTATTTGTAAAAATTCTTGTAAGTGTGGACCTGGCTGAAGATCATTGAGTGGCAATTTTTAAAAATCAAAGTTTTAGGTTGTATGTAGTCTGGCATGGGTATTGCCACTAGCCCGTAGACAATCTGGTAGAATAGACATAGGCGAGAGTCTGACCTTCTTTTTTGGAGGGTCCGTCAGCCTAGGCCTTCAAGCATCATTTTAACACTGGACCTAGAATCATAATTGTTAGTGATCCATCTAGCGGCTCAACGCTGTATTTTCTCGATTTGATCTGTTTTGTCATGGTGGGGATCCCATATCTGGGAAGCCTATTCGAGTTTGGGGCGCACCAGCATGTTGTAGACAGTCTACCTCACTTTGGGAAGTTTGGTCTTAATGTTTTGTTTAAAGAAGCCCAATGTGCAATTTGCGTTCCCTGTAATTCTATGTGGTAATTCCAAGATAGGGACGACTAAATATCAACCCCCAAGTACCTAGCACAACTCACAGCCTCAAGGACCTGGCCATGTAAGTGATACAAAATATTGATTGGTCTCCTGGAGGCTGTCACCCTCACCACCTGGCACTTGGAAGGGTTAAACTCCATGTCCCATCTGGACTCCCACATAGCCAGGTTGTCGAGATCATTTTGTAGCACTCTGCCATCATTTGGACCTTCAACAGTAAGGTAAACAGCCGTGTCATCCGCAAAAAGTCCGGCTTTGGATGTGACAATGTCTGGGAGGTCATTTATGTAGATGAGGAACAGTATTGGTCCCAATACTGAGCCCTGAGGTACTCCTGATGTGACTGGACCCGAGTCTAACTCCTCACCATCCAAGACAACTGACTGCGACCGGTTACCCAAGAAGGCCCTTATCCAGCTGAGTGCTTTTCCTCTGATCCCGTACTGATGGAGCTTCCAAAGGAGTTTGGCATGATTTACTTTATCAAATGCCTTCAAAAAATCCAGCAGTACCAGGTCAGTTTGCTTACCCACACTTGCATTCCGGGCAAGCTCCTCGATTAACATGGTGAGTTGTGTTTCACATGATGGCTTTTCTCTGAATCCATGCTGTAGATCATACAGTAGATCATGTGAATTCATGTGCTCAACCAGCTGAGAAGCTATATGTTCGAGGACCTTACACAGTATGCATGTGAGGGAGATCTGTCTGTAGTTTGCAGCCGATGATTTGTCCCCTTTTTGAAGATCGGTGTGACAAAAGAGTGACACCAATCTGCTGAAAGCTTGCCTGTCTGAAGAGATCGCTCAAATAATATTTGTATTATTGGTGCTATCTCCTCTGCAAGCTCCTTCAGCAAAAGGGGTTTCAGTTTGTCTGGACCAGCTGCTTTACCAGGTTTGAGCTTTTTTAAGAGTTTTGTAATGCCATCACCGAGATATTAAATCATCCATAGGTGGGGTGGGGCTAAGGACTCCAGCAGGTATAGAATCTGGATTGAGTGATCCTTCAACCATGTCCTGGATTTTCATTTTACTAAGTCTAGACAGAGAGAGTGGTTCCTTAGGGGTGAATACTGATTGGAACTGGTTATTATGAACATTAGACTTTTGGAGGGGTTCAGTGATCAGTTTGTTGTCATGCTTAAGTGGGGGGGAGCCAACCTGGTCTTGCCGAGAGTTTTGGAGAAAGGAGAACAGCTTCTTGCTGTCACAGGATGGGGAAGGGTCATTTTCGTCTAGTCCAAGGAGACCTTCAAGGTAAGATGTGTAGGCCAGCTTGGTCTTGCATTTAGCCAGTTTTGTCATGGATAAACAGTGATTTTTTTACAATTTTTCAACTATGCGTCCTGGGACTCGCTCAACCAAAAAACTGTGCGTCCCAAATCTGAAAGTATGAGTCCCAATATTTGGAGGGAAAAAAAAGAAGTACAAAAAATATCGGTTCAGTATAAAATGCCATTATTCATAGTTAAAAATAATGCGGTCTAGTATCTATTTTTTGCAATGAACAGAATCGACCATCAACTTGTGTTGTTTACAAGCCCAAAAAAATCCTGCTAAAGTGTACGTTTTTTATGCCCCCAACTTCGAAGAAGTTGTGGGGGCATATTGGTTTTGCCCTGTTCGTCCGTCCGTCCTTCCGTCCTTACGTCCGTCCCACTTTTTACTGCATAGCATAACTTTAGAACCATGGGTGCTAGGTTTTTGAAATTTCATATATGTATTCCTCATGAAAAAATAATTGACCCGTGTTTTTTTTCTCGTCAGGATTATGCCCCTTTTTTGAGTTATGCCCCTTTGCAAAAAATACTATGAAATCTTGTAAGCAAGATATCTCAAAAACTGTTTGAGCTATTGCCCTGAAACTTTACATGCTGGTTGGGGATGATGAGTAGATGAACTGATTAACTTTTGAAAAAAATCCGAAATTTTTTTCTTGAGTTATGGCCCTTTGAAATTTTTCGGGTTTTAAGTTTGTAAGCAAGATATCTAAAAAAACTATTTGAGGTTTTTCCCCGAAACTTCACAGACTTGTCGGGGATGATGAGTAGATGAACTGATCAACTTTTGAAAAAAATCCGATTTTTTTTTCTTGAGTTTTGGCCCTTAGATTTTTTTCGTGTTTTCAGCTTGTAAGCAAGATATCTCAATAATTGTTTGAGCGATTGCCCTGCAACTTTACAAGCTGGTTTGGGATGATGTGTAGATGAACTGATTAACTGTTGAAAAAAAATCCTATATTTTTTTCTTGAGTTATGGCCCTTTGAAATTTTTCGCGTTTTAAGTTTGTAAGCAAGATATCTCAAAAACTATATGAGGTTTTTCCCCAAAACTTCACAGACTGGTTGGGTATGATGAGTAGATGAACTGATTAACTTTTGAAAAAAATCCAATTTTTTTTTCTTGAGTTATGGCCCTTTGATTTTTTTCGTGTTTTCAGCTTGTAAGCAAGATATCTCAAAAATTGTTTGAGCTATTGCCCTGAAACTTTACAGGCTGGTTGGGGATGATGAGTAGATGAACTGATTAACTTTTGAAAAAAATCCGAAATTTTTTTCTTGAGTTATGGCCCTTTGAAATTTTTCACGTTTTGGCGTCCTTCCGTCCTTCCGTCCTTCCGTCCTTATGTCCGTCCCACTTTTTACTGCATAGCATAACTTTAGAACCATGGGTGCTAGGTTTTTGAAATTTCATATATGGATTCCTCATGAAAAAATAATTGACCCGTGTTTTTTTTCTCGTCAGGATTATGCCCCTTTTTTGAGTTATGCCCCTTTGCAAAAAATACTATGAAATCTTGTAAGCAAGATATCTCAAAAACTGTTTGAGCTATTGCCCTGAAACTTTACATGCTGGTTGGGGATGATGAGTAGATGAACTGATTAACTTTTGAAAAAAATCCGAAATTTTTTTCTTGAGTTATGGCCCTTTGAAATTTTTCGGGTTTTAAGTTTGTAAGCAAGATATCTAAAAAAACTATTTGAGGTTTTTCCCCGAAACTTCACAGACTTGTCGGGGATGATGAGTAGATGAACTGATCAACTTTTGAAAAAAATCCGATTTTTTTTTCTTGAGTTATGGCCCTTAGATTTTTTTCGTGTTTTCAGCTTGTAAGCAAGATATCTCAATAATTGTTTGAGCGATTGCCCTGCAACTTTACAAGCTGGTTTGGGATGATGTGTAGATGAACTGATTAACTGTTGAAAAAAAATCCTATATTTTTTTTCTTGAGTTATGGCCCTTTGAAATTTTTCGCGTTTTAAGTTTGTAAGCAAGATATCTCAAAAACTATATGAGGTTTTTCCCCAAAACTTCACAGACTGGTTGGGTATGATGAGTAGATGAACTGATTAACTTTTGAAAAAATCCAATTTTTTTTTCTTGAGTTATGGCCCTTTGATTTTTTTCGTGTTTTCAGCTTGTAAGCAAGATATCTCAAAAATTGTTTGAGCTATTGCCCTGAAACTTTACAGGCTGGTTGGGGATGATGAGTAGATGAACTGATTAACTTTTGAAAAAAATCCGAAAGAGTGTTTTACACGAGAATGTACATGCGTATAAACCCTATTGGTTTTGTTGGAAAAAAAAATGTGAGATGTCATTTCATTTCGGATATCAGGTAAACATCCCAGAAATTTTAAAACATCTCCAAAATGGCCTATACAGTATATAACCACAAATCAATTATATAAAAAAATGTGTCTGTTTCAATTAAATTTTATACGCAGCCTATGACTGGTGGACTAAAGTTTGAGTGGTAATGGCCACATGACTAACCTGATCACCTTGCCTAAATATGGTAAAAGCGTTATAAAAAAAAAATTACCACAACCACTGGACCAGTTGTCTTGAAACTTCATGATTTCATCACATGATTGATTACTACAAAATACAAAAAATGGTGATAGTTTATTAAATTGAATTAGAATTATGCTTCTTACTGATGTAAAAAATTTCATCAGCCTAAATTTCTTATGTCAGAACCAATTAATGGAGTTTTGCATATGTTTCAATATTGGCAAGTTCTAAATTCTAATTCTTAAATGTTGATTTTAATTTTCGTGCATATATTTTATAACAGAGATAAGTATAAGAAAAGTTATCACCCTTCATTTTCATATAAATATTATGTTTCAAAGACTGACAAAGCCTCCTTGTAATTTTCTTGTGAGTGAGCTTTCAAGCAAAATTTGTACACGTGCAAGCTTCATTATTCCTGCAATCAAAATATTTCCAGTCTCTAGATGTTGGGAGAACACTATCTATGGGATAGATATCAATTCCAAAGCCATTACATACCACACTAAAATCATTTACAATGCAAAGTGACGAAAGTTCGAAAAGCTCATGGTGTTTCGAGAGGAGAGAAAGAACCCAATCACAGTGAAACTGTCCTCCACATGCAAGGGTTCGATTCCAAATGCAGATGAGATCCTGCAACGCATTTCTGAAGGAGAACTCATTGCTCCATATCCACTATACTACGGTTTAGGATTTGATTCAACGATGACCACATACAAATTTGGACCCATAGTTCATGAACAGTATCTTAGAGCATTACAGTTACATGAAAAACACTGGATAAAAGATGCAAGGTATTATGCTTCTTTGTTTTTCGCGGAAGAATAGTTTGTGGAACTTAATGCATGCTTGCTTAAGACAGGTTGCTCGCTTAATAAAGGTGGCCACTAAGACAAGTTTGACTGTATCTCTAAAACTGTATGAGCTATTATCCTGTAACTTAAAAAACTAGTAGGGGGTGATAAATAAACGACCTGATTAACTACAGCTTTTCTTGTGTAATTTCAGCATTACAGCCACATAAAAACAAGATATCTCAATTACTGTTAGGGACAAGCAGTGTTAGGGTCAAGCAGTTGGGGGCATTGTGTTTCATAAACACTGGCTCTAGTTGAGTCTATTTTCCGTAATGTTTTCTATTTTAGTTTTCGATAATTGCGCACCGCAACATGTGCGTGAAATTTACTTCATGCACAATGGAGATAATATTCCGACAAACGTTTCCTCCCCTGATTGGGATACCAGCTATCTAAGTACAGGGGGTTTGACAAATCCATTGCCCGGCCGCCCGGAACAAGTCCAAAATCGCGCCGGGCAGGTGCACTTTGACCTTACGACGCCCGGTCGGGCAAGTGGAAAAAAAATCGTCTACAGCTGTCAGTCTAATGAGTAAAACTAGAGTAAGTAAATCACAATAATTGCTGCACTGTCCTGCTTTGTCCACAATTCAAAGACAAACCATCTGTGCATTAATAACAGTTCAATTATGACACTATTGCTAATCCCCGTCATATAATTGCAAAGTAAACATGATTGCCCTGCGGTGCGTGTCTTTCATTTCTGGCGATAAGCCAACTTGAACGAGGTGTGAAAATATGGTCAAGTTATGTCTCTAATTTGCGTTTATCCTCCAATCATAAAATCTAATCTACAATCAATGTGAAAATGATTTAATTGCTCCTCAGACAATTAGCTACATCTAACGGTACATGTATGCATAACAAAAACGGATCCTGAATGGTTATGTTTTGGCGCCAAATAGCAGAAGCTCGGCTTGGCGGGAAAAGTCGAACGCTGTTGTTGGAGCTGCTGGGGATTATTCGGGAGCTGTGAAAAGCGCTGTTTTCTATCCACCTCTATTCACAACCGTTTAGCTATCGAGAAAATATTTTTTTACCGTTTCCAAACAATTTTTTTAAGAACGGGATACAGCCCATTAAAATAAAACAATGACATTAAACACGTGCCGTGTTGCTGGCATCGGATGACGTCATTTGACTCATTTACCGATCACATGCAGAAAAATGGTAGAGTTGGTTTGTGGGCGCCGATTTTGGATGGCGGAAAACTTTGATGTTCGCATTGAACTTGCCTGTGTGAAAGTTTGGGCTCATTTTGCATGGAGGGGATTCACGTCCTGTGGTTGGATCATTAAATTGTACCTGTATCGATTTTTCGGTGACTCGTTGGGCGGTTGAAGGTTCGGTAAAAGTGCGGTATTTTATCACTTCCGATATTTACGGCAGTGAAAACGAAAGTTGGATTTTTCGCCCATGAAACTTTTGCGTCCAACGGACGCACATATTTTATGATCGTGCGTCCTCAGTCGTTTTTTTGCGTCCTGGACGCAGGGGTAAAAAAATCACTGGATAAAAATTGGGAGCGTTTTGTCTGGTCTCCAGTTTTTCTGAATTGTCTTTAAATGTGATCACGTTTTCTGATCAGCCTTCTGATTTCTTGGGTGATCCAGGGTAGAGATGATTTCCCTCTGATCATTTCAGTGGGGATGCACTCAGATGTAAATCTTTCTGGTGCATAAGTGAAATCTGACCACAAGTCATCTACGGATTTGCCATGGTGATCTGCAGTAAATTGTGTCTGGTAAACAGAAAGGAGGGATTTCAAACGTGGCCAGTCAGCTTTTTGAAGTAGCTGAACCTTCCGGGGCTTCTGTTTTTGGAGTGTTGGTTTCAAGGCACACTCAGAGGTGACCATGTCATGGTCACTTAGACCAGGGAGGCAAGCTACACTTTTTACTAGGGTGGGGTTGGTCGTTAGAAAGAGGTCCAGGATATTATTATATCTTGTCGGTTCCTTTACAATTTGCGAAAAACTAAAATCGTTGATGAAGTCACAAAACAGGTTGTATATTTGCTTGTGACTGCAGTCAGGACTCATGGCAGGTTTATTTTCAGGCCATGTGAACTTTGGGAAGTTAAAGTCCCCAAGCAGCCAGATGTTACCCTTTGCTTTTTACGGACGTTTTCAACTGACTTTTGCAGTTCCAACAAACTAGCCTGGTCATCCTCTTTTGGCCTATAGTATGCACCAATAAACAAAGGATGTGTGCCAATAACTCCCAGCTTCACCCATATCAGCTCACAATCAGTTTGGAACTGTGGTTGTTCTGAAGAAACAATATCATTCCGCACGAGGATAAAAACTCCTCCACCATGTGTAGCGGACTGTCTGTCAGCACGATATGGGGTGTAGCCGGGAGGAAAGATTTCACCATTTGAAATCTCTGATGATAGCCAGGATTCAGTCCCAACCACAACATCGGGTTTCTCGGTTTCAATATCACACTGAAAATCTGGAACCTTATTGACTATGGATTGAAAATTTATGTTCATGACCTTCAGCTTATTAATGTGTAGGTGAAATGAAAGTGTATAACAGCCGAAGATTCGTAATGTTCACCTCAGTTTTGTTAACCAAACTACAAAACAGCAATCCAGCGCTAATAGGTTTTTTGTACTTATCACCTAAGAAAATAAACCTGAACCCCCCTCATAAAGGCGGAGATATTCACGATTTTTTCACAGAATCTGTCATTTAAGTGCCTTTTGGCGCTTTAATTCCCAAAATTGGGAAGCGCAAAATTCACAAAGTGACTTATTTTAGTATAGTTAGGCAGCATACCGTAAGATTTCCAAACCTTGCCAGTTCTGTGCCTCAACTTTTAGTTTAGAATCTGTTAATAAAAGATCTAGATCAGACCGATATCATATGGATGAACCCCACCCACCCAGACCTCTCAATGAAATATTTACTAAATTATATACAACTAATATAAATAATAACTTTTTTCAGTATATAAAAAAGTTTTGAAAATAGTATAATTATTATCTGATGAAAAAGAATAATTTTAAAAGTGGAAAAGAAATACAAATGTACTAACTATTGAACAAATATTATTGCTGGCTGTCAGCAGACTTTTAGGTCTGGTGACAGCCGGCTGTCACTAGACTAAAAGTCTGGTGCGAGCCAGCTGTCAGCAGACCTCGCCTAAAATTTTTTAACATTTCATATTTTCCAAACCATACAGTGGATTTGGTTCATAGTCAGTATGGTGCTAGGTACAGCTTCAAAGTTTTATTTAGCGGTATCCCTGTCCTTGCTTGTGGTGACAAGATCACAGACCTAAAAAAATATATATTAAAGCAGTAAGAGCCAATATTTTTGAAACCATACAATGAATTTGGTTCATATATGGTATGTTGATAGATTTTGGTTGGCAAAACCCCACTTATGCCAATGACCTCAAGGACACTTTACCAGGCAAGCTATGCTGTCTATTGTCTAACGACAGCTCTTGTCCAGGTGAGGATGACCCCTGTTGTATTGACACATGTCTAGTTTTGATTTTTTTTTTTCAGTTTTAAAGGCAATCGAAACAGCAGGTACCAAATTTGTAAAAAGTTCCGAGAGTTATGAGAATCTTGTCAGAGAAGAACTTAAGAAGACTGCTTTTAAAAGTTTTGTTACAGTGAGTACATGTGTCTTATATATAATAAAGGAGCATTTTATCCCTTTTCCTCAACAAGTTTAATTAGTCATGTATTATTGAATTTATTAAACGTATTATTGAATTCATTAAACGAGTTGAGAAAAAGGGATAAAATGCAAGCATTTTATCCCTTTTTCTCAACAAGTTTAATTAATCATGTATTATTGAATTTATTAAACAAGTTGAGGAAAAGGGATAAAATGCTAGCATTTTATCCCTTTTCCTCAACAAGTTTAATTAATCAAGCATTTTATCCCTTTTCCTCAACAAGTTTAATTAATCATGTATTAGTAAATTTATTAAACAAGTTGAGGAAAAGGGATAAAATGCTAGCATTTTATCCCTTTTCCTCAACAAGTTTAATTAATCATGTATTATTGAATTTATTAAACAAGTTAAGGAAAAGGGATAAAATGCGAGCATTTTATCCCTTTTCCTCAACAAGTTTAATTAATTTAATAATACATGAGCACGATTGCAAGGTTCTATTTATCATATGACATTTAAAATACATTTTATTCACAAAAATGTCAATATTCCACCATTATAAATGCGAAGTCGTTAAGGACGTCATACATGTAATGTTACAGGGCGTATCTAACTTATTTGCATATTCAGTCCACTAGTGGATAATCAAATTTATTACATGATTTTTGTCGCGCCTGCTATTAGCATGGCGCGATATAGGCGCCCGGTTTTCCGTCCGTTCGTCCGTCCGTTTGTCAAGGCGTCAACATTTGCGACCACCCTAGCGTTCACCCTGAGGTTCAAGTTCATTTCTCAAGAACTATAAGAGCTTCATTAATGATAGTTGGTACACACTTGTATCTGGGGATGACAACTTACATGCAAGCATCCATATTTGACCTTGACCTACATTTCATGGTTCACTGACTTTGTAAAATACTGCGACCACCCTGGCGTTCACCCTGAGGTTCAAGTTTATTTCTCAAGAACTATAAGAGCTTCATTAATGATAGTTGGTACAAACTTGTCTCTGGGGATGACAACTTACATGCAAGCATCCATATTTGACCATGACCTACATTTCATGGTTCACTGACTTTGTACAATATTGCGACCACCCTAGCGTTCACCCTGAGGTTCAAGTTTATATCTCAAGAACTATAAGAGCATTAATGATACTTGGTACAAATTTGTATCTGGGTATGGTAACTTAAATGCAAGCATCCATATTTGACCTTGACCTTTATTTCATGGTTCACTGACTTTGTAAAATATTGCGACCACCCTAGCATTCACCCTAATGGTCAAGTTTATTTCTCAAGAACTATAAGAGCTTTATTAATGATACTTGGTACAAACTTGTATCTATGGATGGCAACTTAAATGCAAGCATCCATATTTGACCTTGACCTACATTTCATGGTTCACCGACATTGTAAAATATTGCCACCACCCTAGTGTTCACCCTAATGGTTATGTTCATTTCTCAAGAATTATTAGAGCTTAATGATACTTAGTACAAGCTTGCATTTAGGAATGGAAACTTTTGTGCAAGGGTCTATGTTTGACCTTGACCTACATATCATGGTTGAGTGACTTTGCGCCCCAACAGGCGCGACATAGCCTTCGGCGGAATTCTTGTATTATACTCTCAGACACGACGTCGTATGATAAAGTAGAAACCTTTGGGTTCTAATAAGCTTTTACTGCAAAACATTTACTAAACTATGTTCAGAAATTCTGGAGAAGTTGGCAGATGATTAGTATTAAAACTTTCCTACAGTGATGTGACGGCTAATATGTGTATCAAGAGCAAGACTCGCAAATATTGATGATTCATATTTTGCTGATCAGAGTTAAAAACTATTCTGCAGCATGCATTTAAGTTTTATGTAATTGGGAGATAGGGATAGCCCATGGTTTTTCATGCATTAACATCAGCCGGTTGCCTGGGAAGCTGTTTTTACATGAGGCTGCTAGGAGGAGAGATCAAATATGTTCCTAGGGACCCAGCAAATGTAATTGCAATGAAATAACCATGGATGACCGTTATTCTTACATAACTTACGATTCAAGTGACAAATTGTGAAGAAAAACATCCCAAAACTACATATTAATTGACGGTAAAACCAGCATGGCAGCTAGTTATCTCCACGCTTTTAAAAAAAGCGTTCGGGGATATTGTGAACGCCTCTGTCCGTCCATCCGTCCATCATGCTATCTCCTCCTTAACCACTGGTCGGAATGTAACCAAATTTGGTACACAGCTTCCTTACATGATGAGGGCGTGCAACGTCACATTTATTTTTGGCCCCACCCCCAGGGGCCTTGGGGAGGGGTCAAAAGGTCAAATATCAATTAAATTCAATTTCAAAGTCAATTTTACAGATTTTGAAACCAAACTTTGCATAAGTTATGATTAATGATATATGTAACACATATTGAACGGGATTTTGGCTGTGACCCCTTGGTCATGCCCAAGGGGTCGGACTTGGGGAGGGGGGGGGTGTCAGGGGGTCAAAATTCAAATTTTACCGAATGTAGTCATATGGAATATCAAATTGAAGGGGGTGATTAGTAGAATACAATACAAGTAAAATTTTGACCCTGGGGTCAGATTGGGGCCCTGGGGGAGGGGTCAAAGGGTCAAAATGTAAGTTTTTTGGTACATAGTCATGTGGCATATCAAATTGAAGGGCATGATTAGTAGAATATAATACAGGTAATATTTTGACCCTGGGGTCAAATTAGGGCCCAGGGTGAGGAGTTTTCGGTACTTTGCCCCTCTGTAGAAAGCGTGGGGATTTGCGATGGCGCGCCATGGACAGTATTCTAGTTATACCCCAGGCATACGAAGTATGCAATGGGGGTATATAGTTTTTGTCTTTTCCGTCTGTCTGTCTGTCTGTCTGTCCGTAAACAATTATTTTGTGTCAAAGATTTCTCAATAACTACTGTACATAGAAACTTGAAATTTTGCACACATGATCAGTATGACTACTTGTATTGTGGGAAAGAAAATAAGGGCCAAGGGGTCAGGCCTTTTAGAGTTATTTCCCTTTGTAGTTCTTGCTGTTTAATAGTGTATATATTTTTATTTTGTGTCAAAGATTTCTCAATAACTACTGTACATAGAAACTTGAAATTTTGCAAACATGATCAGTATGACTAGTTGTATTGTGGGAAAGAAAATAAGGGCCAAGGGGTCAGGCCTTTTAGAGTTATTTCCCTTTGTAGTTCTTGCTGTTTAATAGTGTATATTTTTATTTTGTGTCACAGATTTCTCAATAACTACTGTACATAGAAACTTGAAATTTTGCAAACATGATCAGTATGACTAGTTGTATTGTGGGAAAGAAAATAAGGGCCAAGGGGTCAGGCCTTTTAGAGTTATTTCCCTTTGTAGTTCTTGTTTCAGCTGAGGTGATGGCACTGGCCGGGGGTATACGTGCCCCACTGGGCACTTTTGTCTAGTTCAGAATGTTGTTAAAAATGATGTTAGCTCCACAATGACATTCTGACGTCATCATAAAATTTTAAAATGCAATGTTTGTAGTGACAATGTTAGGTCACTAACGTAAACAAAGCAAGGTCCATCTTGTGATATCACAAGTTTAAAACCCATTTCAAACAGCACATGAATTTCATGATTTGAAGATGGGGGTTTTGTTATTTGAATAAGGCTTCTGGCCCATTCAAAAATAACTTCAATCAGCTATGTTCAGAGGATTTTATGCAAGAATACTTGTTTTTATGGCTCTAACCGTTGCCCACACTTTGTACCTTTAAAAAATCAACAAGTTATTGTACAGTTACATTTCTCCATAAACTTGTTAACACTCTGCATGTTGGGTATTTTTCAGCAGACAACATTTTGAAACAGTTTTCTTATTTTTCCCAGAATAGAATATTTGATATTAAAGGCAAATTGTCTTCTAGGGAGACATCAAGTCCTGAAACAAATACTCCCATCAGATGCAAATGGTCTCATATCAAGTCCTGTTTTCTGGGAAAGAAATAAGAAAAGTACGAACAATTTGTCATTCTGCCGAATTAGCCTAGACTGGTAAAGGTTAACCCATAAAATGCCAATCAGGACAATTGTCGTCTGCCGGTTACCTTAAAAGTAATTTTTTGCAAAAAGTGTGGACCCAGATCAGACTGCTCCTGTAGGATCAGTCTGATCTGGGCCCACAGTGTTTGCCTTTATGCAAAAATACTTTTAAAAAAGTTTGCAAAAAAATTTCAGCAGACGACATACGATAAGCAGACGACATTTTCTGATGTAGTTTACACGGTGTCCTATGGGTTAACATGATGAATTTTCAAGGGACTTGTACACGTTAATACATGTAAGTCCAAGTAATGATGACCCTTGTAAAATCCGCTTTACATAGGGAAAAATTGGGATTTACGAAGGTTTGTTTGTTTGTTTGATTTGAGGTTTAATGTCCGTGTAAACACTGTAAAGGTCATTTTGGAGACTTTGCTTCCAATTTTGTGGGACTTTTACCCGACATCGAGATGAAATGACTTCTCAAGCTCTGCTGCCCAATGAAACCGCATGGATGGACCGACTCGCACCGCATTGCCTGGGCAGGCTTAGATCCTCTAAGCCGTTTACCAATACTCGTGTACGGTCCTTTCAGCTCTGCGTGGAAGCATCATGTAGCCCATCTGTTTCTTCAAGCCCTGATGGATGGGGGCCATCCTTTTATGGTAACTGAGTTAAAAACATGGATTTTAAATAGATTTTCAACTGGACCATTTGGACCAGCCAGCCACTGACCTTACTAGACCTGATCAGCTTTTCACTAGACAATGTCCATCGGTCTTAGGTTAATGTCGGACCCTGTAGAATTGCCGCATTGAGGTGATTCTAATGAGTACACAAAACAAACCTTTATTTTATTAACCCATTTGGTACCAGAAACCACAAAACGGGTACCCTGGCAACAGTGCAGGCCCAGATCTGACGCTGCAGAATGTGGCGTCTGATCAGGGCCTCCACTGTTTGCTATAAGTTGAGGCATTTTCCGAATAAATTTTGATGAAAACACAACCTGACTCCCCTAAATTTTGAAATGAACTCCTGCTACATGTATATAAAGAAGGGAGATTCCATTTGGTACAAAAAGGGTTAAAAGTGGAAAATATATCCAGCAGTCAGCTTCGTTAGGCTGCATAGCCCGACGGTTTGAGTAATCCTTAATAGTTCGAATTACCCATATCTTGAACAAAATTTCATGGTCCCGAAGGTGTTCGAGTTATTGAAGTTCGATTGTACGTATTTTGTTCTTTAGCTTTTGATCAAAAACATAGATTGTGGGTACTCATTAGATCTGCCTCATCCGTCATGTTAACAGTCTATGTAATGAACACCCCTCTAAACCCACTTTATTTAGGGAAACATGGCATTTACAGGGGTATACATTATTTTCCATAGTTTTGCTCATAAAATAAGCAGAGATTGTGGGTACTCATTACAACAGCCTCAGTGATGCAGTTCTAACTAGCACCCACAATCCATGTTTCGACTAGACATACGAAAAGTAACAAATGTATTCATGCCGGCCTCGGGAGCTCAGCTGGATGCGCGTTTGACTGGTGATCAGGCGGACGCGGGTCCATTACCTGCCGGGGTTGGCAACATTCTTTTGTGGAGATTGATAATGAAATCTTTTCTATGGTCATTCTCTCCTGCTGATTCAACTTCAAGAAGGCGGCCCCCACCCATTGGGGCTTGAAGAAATAGATGGGCTGCGTGATGCTTCCACGCAGAGCTGAAACTGACCGCACACAATACAGGTAAACCGCTTATAGGATCTAAGCCTGCCCAGGCAAAGCGGTGTAAGCCGGCCCATCCATGTTTATAAACTCTATTGGTTTCATTGGGCAACAAGGCTTGAGATGTCATTTCATCTCAATGTCGGGTAAAAGTCCCACAAAATTGGAATCAACGTTTCCAAAATGACCTGTACAGTGTGGACGGGGACGTTAAACCTCAAATCAAACAAACCTACAAATGATTCAAGAAGGGCAGTTGTCAGTTTCTGGCGAAAGAATGTGCAATGTACTGGTAAACCGCATACGTATAAGCCTGCCCAGAAAAAGTGTGGATAGGTAAACTGACTGGCTCAAAAATGACCTGAATAGTGTTGACTGGGCCATTAAACTCCAATGCAAACAAACAAAACAAATGTATTCATTTAAAAAATGTGAGATACGATAGAGGCAATTGTAGCAACAGATGCATTATGGTAGTGAAAGTGGTTCTTCGAGCACCCACAGCCTGTGTTTGTAGTAGAAGTAAGACAAATATTATCGTATTTTCATGATCCAGCAAGGAGTCCAAAAGGTGCAGACGGAATGGCGAGCAGTGTAGATCCTGATCAGACTGCTCCTTCAGGAGCAGTCTGATCTGGGTCTGCACTATTTGCTTAGGCCTATCTGTCCCAATACTTAGGATTGTTACGGTACAAATTGTCTACAGAAAAAAATGTCGTTTTCGGGTTATTAAAGAAAACAAATTATAGTCTAAACAAAATTTTGACACTGTTTTGATAGAAAAGGCACCAGCAAGCAAATAACCCTGATGGTCCAGATATTTAACCCTTTTTGTACCAAATGGAATCTTCCTCCTAAAATATACCAGGAGTCCATTTCAAAATTTAGGGGTGTCAGGTTGTTTTTTCTTCAAAATTTATTTGGAAAATGGCTTAAGTTTTTCGCAAGCAGGGTAGGCCGTGATCAGACGCCGCGTTCTGCGGCATCTGATCTGGGCCTGCACTGTTTGTCCTGGTACCCGTTTTTGGGTTTCCGGTCGGTACTAAATGGGTTAAACGAATTGCTTATACCATATTTAACCTAAGTATTTGAGCACCTTAACTCTTTGCCATACATGCTCTAAAATTTGAATAAGTACAATTTTCATCGTCTATTGGATGTTTTTTTTTTTTGTTTGTTTGATTTGAGGTTTAAAGTCTCCGTCAACACTGTAAAGGTCATTTTGGAGACGTTGCTTTCAATTTTGTTGGACTTTTACCCGACATGGAGATGAAATGACATCTCAAGCCTTGCTGCCGTCCTTTGAAACCAATAGGGTTTATAATCATGGATGGTCTGACACGCTTTGCCTGGGCAGGCTTAGATCCTCTAAGCGGTTTACCAGTACAGTTGTGCGGCAGGTTTCAGCTCTGCGTGGAAGCATCATGCAGCCCATCTATTTCTTAAATCCCCGATTGGCAGGGGCTGTATATTGGATGGAAAATAATGTAAATACATGTGTAAGTTATAAAGGTAATTTATTTGACATTCATTGAAGTCCGAACAACATCTGGTCACGAGCAAAGTAAAGGCTTCACATTGCTCCTGGCTTCAACGAACCTAAAATATGTTCTAGAAAGGGTTATCCTGTGGAAGCAAGGAATACACCACAGAACTGGTAAATGTGGAGTGTACATGACTTCTGGGCCAGACTAGATAGTTTCGGCCAATTAAGCCTCATCAGTGACCCTCAGATTTTTTCAAAAGTTAACAATGGAATCAATGATCCCAAAGGACAAGAAAATATAAACTACACTATGATGTGGGGCGGGAGACATTTTACAGGTGCCACACATTCCCAGACACCAGCTGTAGTGACTTATATACACTTAATACACCACAGAACTGGTAAATATGGAGTGTACATGACTTCTGGGCCAGACTAGCTAGTTTCGGCCAATTAGGCCTCATCAGTGACCCTCAAATATTTTCAAAATTCAACAATGGAAACATTACTTTCATTTCTTAATTGTTGTTCTTTTTCAGTCTCAGACAGCTGGCGATGATGAATTAGAAAAGGCAAGGAAGGTTGATCACATCTCCCATTTTATATTGCGATTAGCCTACTGTCGATCGTAAGTAAGAAATACTGGTGGTATTTTATATGCGTTGTTTGTCTCAGGCTGATCAAAATTGCCTAGTTATAATTTGAGCCAGCACATGACAAAACCTACAATAAGACATGTGCGCCCATCGAAGACTCAGATTTGCCTGTGCATCCATATAGTCTAATCATAGACTTCTCTTGCTGCATGAAGTGGCATTGGGCCCTTAGCTATCCTTAGAGCGCACAACGAAGACTCTGATCAGACTGCGTGGATGGCACACATCTTGTTGTAGGTTTTGTCGTGCGCTGGCTCATTTTTTAACCCATACAATGCAATGCCAATCATGACAATTGCTAAGTCATTTTTGCAAACATTGTGGACCCAAATCACACTGCCTGATCAGGGTCCATACTGTTTGCCTGTATGAAAAAAAATCTCAACAGTTTGCAATAACATTCAGACGACATTTTCAGATGTAGTTTTTCTTGTCGTCTTAAGGGTTAAAATACAATAACTCCAATTCTCAATCGTTTTGTACATTTCGAGCCATTTGATTGGTTGAATTAAAAGTTTTATACTTCGATAAATTTCATGAGCAAGTGACAGGTAGTGATATAGCGTGACACCAAATAGCGTGTTTAGAATCCATATGTTACATCATTGTATATAAAGTGACGCCAACAGCTCTTTCAAAGATGGCAGCTTCTAATTGACTTATCATGCCGCCATGGCCGTTTGTAAGTTCATTCTTAACGCTTTCGAAAGAATTTCTAAAAAGATTCCATTTTGGTGCCATTTTTAACATTTCGATGGCAATGTTGGAATTACAGTATGAGGAATGAATTATCATTTTTAGCTCGTCTGTTTTTTGAAAAAAAAACTTTCGAGCTATTGTCATCACTCCGGCGTCTGCGTTGTCGTCCTGCGTCGTTCCAAAAAAACTTAACCTTGGCTATAACTTAAAAAGTATTAGACCTAGCCTCATGAAACTTCATACACACACTCATCATCACAAGAGCTACATTTTGACCAAGGACCATAACAACATTGTTGATTTGGGCTGAATTATCTCCCCTTTTCCAATTTTTTTCTGAAACACATTTTTTGCTCTCATTTTAATACTATTCACAACAGAGCCTTCAAACTTCACATGAATGTTCCTTGGGACAAGACCTTTTCAGTGATACCACACTTTTTGATCTGTGACCTTGACCTTTGAACTTTGACCTATTTTTCGAAAATTTAACCGAAAACCTTAACCTTGACCATATTTCCAAAAGTATTTGGCCTACCTTCATGAAACTTCATACACATACTCAACATCACAAGAGCTACATTCCCTACAAGTTTTATAACTCCATCTTGCAATTTGATTGAATTATCTCCCCTTTTCTCTCCGTTTTTAGCTCACCGTCACGTAGTGACGAGGTGAGCTTTTGGGATCACTTTTTGTCTGTCGTGCGTGCGTCCGTGCGTAAACAATTTCTTTAAACGACATCTCCTCCTAAACCACTGATCGGATTTTGACCAAACTTCACAGGAATGATCCTTAGGTGGTCCCCTTTCAAAGTTGTTCAAATGGTTCCGGTCCGTTGCACATCTAGGTCACAGGAGCCAAAAATAGATTTTTTTCACCAAAAACTTAAAAAATCTTCTTCTCTGAAACCACAAGGCCCAGGTCTTTGATATTTGGTATGAAGCATCATCTAGTGGACCCCTACCAAGATTGTTCAAATTATAGTGCTGGGGCCAAAAATGCCCCGACCCTGGGGCCCTTTGGTTTTACATAGGCTTATATAGGGAAAAGCTTTAAAAATCTTCTTCTCTGAAACCACAAGGCCCAGTTCTTTGATATTTGGTATGAAGCTTCATCTAGTGGACCCCTACCAAGATTGTTCAAATTATAGTGCTGGGGCCAAACATGCCCCCGCCCCGGGGCCCTTTGGTTTTACAAAGGCTTATATAGGGAAAATCTTTAAAAATCTTCTTCTCTGAAACCACAAGGCCCAGGACTTTGTAATTTGGTATGAAGCTTCATCTAGTGGACCCCTACCAAGATTGTTCAAATTATAGTGCTGGGGCCAAAAATGCCCCCGCCCCGGGGCCCTTTGGTTTTACATAGGCTTATATAGGGAAAATCTTTAAAAATCTTCTTCTCTGAAACCACAAGGCCCAGGACTTTGATATTTGGTATGAAGCTTCATCTAGTGGACCCCTACCAAGATTGTTCAAATTATAGTGCTGGGACAAAAAATGCCCCCGCCACGGGACCCTTTGGTTTTACATAGGCTTATATAGGGAAAATCTTTAAAAATCTTCTTCTCTAAAACCACAAGGCCCAGGTCTTTGATATTTGGTATGAAGCTTCATCTAGTGGACCCCTACCAAGATTGTTCAAATTATAGTGCTGGGGCCAAAAATGCCCCCGCCCCGGGGCCCTTTGGTTTTACATAGGCTTATATAGGGAAAAGCTTTAAAAATTTTCTTCTCTGAAACCACAAGGCCCAGGACTTTGATATTTGGTATGAAGCTTCATCTAGTGGACCCCTACCAAGATTGTTCAAATTTTAGTGCTGGGACAAAAAATGCCCCGAGCACGGGGCCCTTTGGTTTTACATTGGCTTATATAGGGAAAATCTTTAAAAATCTTCTTCTCTGAAACCACAAGGCCCAGGACTTTGATATTTGGTATGAAGCTTCATCTAGTGGACCCCTACCAAGATTGTTCAAATTATAGTGCTGGGACAAAAAATGCCCCCGCTCCGGGGGCCCTTTGGTTTTACATAGGCTTATATAGGGAAAATCTTTTAAAATCTTCTCCTCTGAAACCACAAGTCCCAGGTCTTTGATATTTGGTATGAAGCTTCATCTAGTGGACCCCTACCAAGATTGTTCAAATTATAGTGCTGGGACAAAAAATGCCCCCGCCACGGGGCCCTTTGGTTTTACATTGGCTTATATAGGGAAAATCTTTAAAAATCTTCTTCTCTGAAACCACAAGGCCCAGGTCTTTGATATTTGGTATGAAGCTTCATCTAGTGGACCCCTACCAAGATTGTTCAAATTATAGTGCTGGGGCCAAAAATGCCCCTGCCCCGGGGCACTTTGGTTTTACATAGGCTTATATAGGGAAATTCTTTAAAAATCTTCTTCTCTGAAACCACAAGGCCCAGGACTTTGATATTTGGTATGAAGCTTCATCTAGTGGACCCCTTCAAATTTTTGTGCTGGGACAAAAAATGCCCCCGCTACGGGGCCCTTTGGTTTTACATTGGCTTATATAGGGAAAATCTTTGAAAATCTTCTTCTCTGAAACCACAAGGCCCAGGTCTTTGATATTTGGTATGAAGCTTCATCTAGTGGACCCCTACCAAGATTGTTCAAATTATAGTGCTGGGGCGAAAAACGCCCCCGCCCCGGGGCCCTTTGGTTTTACATAGGCTTATATAGGGAAAATCTTTAAAAATCTTCTTCTCTGAAACCACAAGGCCCAGGACTTTGATATTTGGTATGAAGCTTCATCTAGTGGACCCCTACCAAGATTGTTCAAATTATAGTGCTGGGGCAAAAAACGCCCCCGTCCCGGGGCCCTTTGGTTTTACATAGGCTTATATAGGGAAAATCTTTAAAAATCTTCTTCCCTGAAACCGCTAGGCCCAGGTCTTTGATATTTGATGTGTAGCTTCATCTAGTGGACCTTTGCCAAGATTGTTCAAATTATAGCCTTTGTTGATGTTTGGTATTAAGCTTCACCTTTAAGACCTCCCTCAACATTATGCACATTAAAGCCCTGGGGCCAATAATGGCCCTCTTTGGGGCACACTTGTTACACTATGGATCAGGTGAGCGATCCAGGGCCATCATGGCCCTCTTGTTTTTAAATTGTTTTTGTCTCTTATTTCAATACTATTCACAACAGAGCCTTCCAACTTCACATGAATGTTCCTTGGGACAAGACCTTTTCAGTCATACCACGCTTTTTGACCTGTGACCTTGACCTTTTAACTTTGACCTATTTTTCGAAAAATTAACCAAAAAACTTAACCTTGACCATATTTCCAAAAGTATTTGGCCTACCTTCATGAAACTTCATACACATACTCACCATCACAAGAGCTACATTCCCTACAAGTTTTATAACTCCATCTTGCAATTTGATTTGACTTAGAACTTTTTTTTTCTAAAAGAAACTGCAGACGAGCGTTGGCACCCGCTTGCGGTGCTCTTGTTGTGGCTTTTATCGGTGTGTAAACTCTGGCAAATTACTTACAAACTGCATGAAGCCCGAAGGGCTTGTATCGATGTGTATCTCTGGCAAATCACTCAAAACTTAGCATGAAGCCCTTTTGGGCTTCATGCATTTTGTGAGTGATTTGCCATATTTAAAGCATCGATAAAATCCAAAAAAATGAAATTCATTCTTATAATGTCATACAACGTTGTTATTTAGCGGAATGATAATGGCAATGTTATAAGGCATTGATATGTAGAGCACCATAGGACGATGTGCAGAACATATGAACAGTAACTCTGATTTACCTACTTTTGGAGTTATTGCCCTTTGAACATAGCTGTTGCTATCAGTTTTGTGTCTGCTCCATAACTCTGATACCATTTGAGGTATTTTCACAAAACTTCAGATATGTAACACACCCTATGACGACGTGCAGAAAATATGAACCATTACTCTGATTTTGCTACTTTGGGAGTTATCGTCTTGAACATTGAACATAGCCATTTCCATCATGTAGTCTGTTTGAAGCATTATATCTCCTGAACCTAATTATTAGGGCCCGGCACTGAAAGTGTGGGTGCCCTATAGTAATCACTCTGTCCGTCTGTCTGTCTGTCCGTCTATCCGTCCACAATTTTTTTTAACATCAACATTTTCCTACTCCTCTGATAGCGCTGCCGGGGCCCTAGTGGTCCCGCACTGAAAGTGTGGGCGCCCTATAGTAATCACTCTGTCCGTCCGTCTGTCTGTCCGTCCACAAATTTTTTTAACATCAACATTTTCCTACTCCTCTGATAGCGCTGCCAGGGCCCTAGTCAGTTTCACTGACAGCTCTAGTTGATTCTGACCAAACTCGCATGGTTTCATCACTAGGACGGGGGAAAACAGCCATTAGATTTTGTTGACCTTGACCTTACTTTCAATGGCACAGGCCCCACAAAAACTGTCAATTTGGGGCCAAAAATGGCTTGTCTGCACCTAATCTCATGAACACATCAATGAAATGTGGTCTAACTTGCTACTATATATCATTGCAATTGGCCAAAGATTTTGAAGGCCTTGACTTTATTTTAAAGGGCACAGGTCCCCCAAAACAGCTTTTATTTGAAAGAAAATCCTGTTAGCAAACAGTGGGCTATTTGGCAGGCTACCCTTTTAGGGGTTTCTATCTAGAATGGGTTAATATAGCAGGTATAACCTGGAGGTGACAACTAAGCTTAACTGAGGAAATGACAGTGTACATGTGTATCCCAGTCAAAATGTTGGGCCAATGTTGGGCCGACATTGATATGATCGCCAGATGTTAGATCAACACACTGGCTGGGATTTCAGGGAATAAGCTAGGGGGAGAAGTAGTCTCCACCCTTCAGAAAGCTTTCACTCATTCAAGAAGAGCAACTGCCAGTTCCTGACAAAATACCCTATACTGATTAGCCATTTTGGGCTAAGCCTAGTAAGATTTACTGCCCACCTCAATATGATCTTACTGGTGTTGATTAGAATGTTAAAGTTCAAAAGGCATCATGATAAGTTTGAAGAATATTTCTTGCAGTTCTTCCCAGTTATCTGTTATCTAGTTATATTTTGGCTGCTGAAGACAGGTGGCTTTAAAACAGAGCTGACCATTTGTGTAGGATTTACTGTAGTACTGGCCAACCCATAATTTGGTATTTCTAATTATCAATTTAAAGTACATATTTTTCAGTGAGGAGTTAAGACGATGGTTTCTCCAACAGGAACTAGATTTCTTCAGGTTTCGGTTCCAGTACAGTAATGACAAGGCTGAGAAGAAGGCTTTCCTGGAAGTGAATAATTTGCATTATGAACCAGTAAGTGTATCTGGTGTTATGAACCAGTAAGTGTATCTGGTGTTATGAACAAGTAAGTATATCTGGTGTTATGAACCAGCAAGTGTGTCTGGTGTTCTGAACCAGTAATTGTATCAGTAAGTGTGTCTGGTGTTTTGAACCAGTGTGTCTGGTGTTATGAACCAGTAAGTGTATCTGGTGTTATGAACCAGTAAGTGTATCTGGTGTTATGAATCAGTAAGTATTCTAGTGTAGGGGTTTTCTGTCCATTTAAGTAACCAGGCCTCATATTTTTGAGGCATCTGCAGGATTTCAGGCGTTTGGAGCCTGACTTTGTCTTGATTTCAGGGTTTTTAGATTTTGATTTTTCCTCCTATATTCTGTTTAAAATAGCTATTAAATGCTTATCCTGCTGAATAAAATTATTTAGCTACACCCATTTCTGACTTTACACCAAACAAATTACTTTATATAATATATTTGTTCAATTCACAAACTGCATTTAATTTACAAACTGTAGATACTGATCCTGATCAGCTGGCTGGTTAAGGCTTTTTGTCGCGCCTGCTATTAGCATGGCGCGATATTGGCATCCGGTTTTCCGTCCGTTCGTTCATTCGTCTGTTCCTCCATCCGTGAGACCACCCAAGCGTTCACCCGAATGGTCAAGTTTATTTCTCAACAACTATAAGAGCTTCATTCATGATATATGGTACAAACTTGAATCTGGTGATAGCAACTTAAATGCCAGCACCCATATTTGACCTTGACCTACATTTCATGGTTCACTGACTTTGTAAAATATTGCGACCACCCTAGCATTCACCCTAAGGGTCACATTCATTTCAAAAGATCTATAAGAGCTTTATTAATGATACTTAGTACTTACTTGTATCTAGGGATGACAACTATAATACAAGCATCCATATTTTTGACCTTGACCTAAATTTCATTGTTCACTGAACTATTGCATCAACCCTAGTGTTCAACCTAATGTTTAAGTTCATTTCTCGAGTACTATTAGACCTTCAATGATGATGCTTAGTACAAGTTTGCATCTAGGAATGGCATCTTTTATGCAAGCATCAATGTTTGACATTCTCCTAAACTTCATGGTTGGGTGACTTTGCGCCCCCACAGGCACAACATAGCCTTCAGCAGAATTCTTGTATTTGGTTTCTATTAAAATTCCTTTGAACTTGTTTATCTTTAAAATCTGATTACAATCATTGTGATAAACAGAACCTACACTTGTGGTCATTTCATATCATACTGATGAAACTGGCCAAAGCTCGTTACATACATTTCATATGAAATGACCATGAGTATAAGATCTTCTGTTTGTCATTATGCCATCTGTTACAACCCTATCGGTACTATTAAACTTCTTTTGAGCTTGTTTGGCAGTAAAAATAGATTGAAAATAGTTTTGATAAACAGAATCTTACACTCATGATCATTTGATAGGAAACTTCTGAAACTCGCCAAAGGCTTGTTTCATAAATTTTCGTATCAAATGACAACTGGTGTAATATCTTCTATTTCTGATTTCAGATGTCATCTTCAGAGAAGAACAGTTTGACAGAGAAACTAGCTGCAGCAGGAAATATGAATGCCAGCACCATTGATACTAAAGAATACTTTAAGGTACATAGCTCCTGATAAGGTTGACATTTTGTGATAGCTAAAGGATAGTTTTCCTTATTTTAACATATAAACCTATGTTTTGGGTATTCATTAGAACCGCCTCACTGAGGCGGTTCTAATAACTACCCACAACATAGGTTTTTATGGAGAATTGACAAAAACTATCCTTCATTTATCACAAAATATGAACCTTATCTGTTGCTATGATATGTTCCCATTGAAGTCTCAGATCAGCTTGCAAATGTACACAAGCTTAAAATACAACCTCCTTGACTTTGTGTACAAGCTCTGTGGCAATCATGATGCTTCCACGCAGAGCTGAAACCGACCCGCAAATGAGTACTGGTAAACCGCATAGAGGATCTAAGCCTGCCCAGGCAAAGCAGTGTGAGTCGGCTCGTCCATGCTTATAAACCCTATCGGTTTCATTGGGCGGCAGGGCTTGAGATCTCATTTCTTCTCAATGTCGGGTAAAAGTCCCACAAAATTGGAAGCAACGTCTCCAAAATGACCTTTACAGTGTTGATTGGGACGTTAAACCTCAAATCAAACAAAACAAACAAACAAACATGACCTTAAAATACAACCTCCTTGACTTCGTGTAGAAGCTCTGTGGCAATGGCTGTTCATACAGCTTGTAGCCAAACTTTGATCAGCCTGCACAGATGCACAGGCTGATTGAAAATTTTGAATGGGGTACATGTTCGAAGACCCCTTTTACCGTCAACCCTCTTTATACCGACTTTCACTATAACAGCAAAACTGGTTATAATGGCATGTTGAATGGAATGACTACTCAGCTAAAGGCATAGCTTCGGTTCCGAGCGGCTTGGGCTCTCCTCGGGTTGGAAATGCACAAATTGAGTCAATAGCATGAAAGGGTCTTGTAATCTAATACTTCAAGAAACAGATGTTATAGATATTTGTTAGAATGGCCTCACCGAGCCTTGGAGTAATAATGCGGAAAAGGCCTTTACTTACCTAACATACTGCTAACTGGAATTCTTTATAACGGCAAATTCTTTATAATGGCACAATAGTAGGAAACAATTACTGTTGTTATAACGAGGGTCCTCTGTACTTGACATGGCCTACATCAGGTGATGTATATTTGTTTGAATTTTATGACCCACCAACAGCTAAGGTCATATTGAGTTGGGATCTCGGTTTAAAGACACAGCGGAAAGTCTGGAGAAGGCTGGAACCTAACCCACAACCCTGATTTATGAGGTGAGCAGCTTGACCACTACACCATGGAGGCTTCAACCATTTCAGGTGACGGGAATGATACTTCAATAAGACACCACAAAAATTCTGAGATTCATGCAACATCCAGATAGGGTCTTGACAGGGAGAAATATCATGACAGGGCCTTGATTTGACTGAAAGATTGTTTAAAATGACATAAAGCCTATATCACTTGCACACAAAACAAACACTTTGAATTGTGCCCGACTGTAGTACATCTATCAGGAGAATCGGTAGCTTTGCTATTCACCTATCCTTTTCAGTTGTAGAGCTGAATAGCTAGGTCTTATGACCCAGTCTGATATGCATTCTGTGGGTAATAAGGTCATGGCTTTTCCT
Organism: Lucinisca nassula; assembly: GCA_963580285.1. Classification (NCBI taxonomy): domain Eukaryota; kingdom Metazoa; phylum Mollusca; class Bivalvia; order Lucinida; family Lucinidae; genus Lucinisca; species Lucinisca nassula. Next base: position 95,179,141 of record OY757014.1, read on the forward strand.
TTGTCCGGATGCATCCTTTTTGGGGAAATGAGGAAATAAGTTAACCCTTATCTTGCTGAATATTCATTTAAGCCACACCCATTTCTGTCTATCAACCAATCAAATTTCTTGATGGAAATATTGCTACAAATTCATAAACTGAATGCCAAACAGTCTTGATCCTGATCAGATGGCTTCTTCAGAAGCCATCTGATCTGGATCTACACTGTTTGCATTGATAGGGGTTGTCGTGAACAGCAAGATAAGGGTTAATTCTCTACTTTCCACTGATTCATGGTCAATGTGTGGTCTCTGGCAATAGAATGTACACTGTACCCCTATCGGGTAGCTGCTTAGGAGGTTTAGGCCTGCCAAGAAAATTTTAATAAGGTTAACTGCAGGGTTGCCATGTGTCAGGGAAAAGTCAGGGACATTGAAATTTTTTCAAGGTCATGGAATTCTGAGAACTGTCAGAGAATTTCGAAAAAAAAATAAGATTCAATGCCATATATTTAATGAATTCAACTTCCACTAATTTATTGGAGGCAAGTTCAAATATGGCCCCAAATTATACAGAGCTGATACATGGCTTTTCTTGGTCCCCGCCCATGGGTGCTTGAAGAAATATATGGGCTGCAGGATGCTTCCACGCAGAGCTAAATCCAACCCGCACTTGAGTACTGGTAAACCGCTTAGAGGATCTAAGCCTGCCCAGGCAAAGTGGTGCGAGTTGAACCGTCCATGCTTATAAACTCTATTGGTTTCATTGGGCGACAGGGCTTGAGATGTCATTTCATCTCAACGTCCAGTAAAAGTCCCACAAAATTGGAAGCAACGTCTCCAAACTGACCTTTACAGTGTTGACACAGACGTTAAACCTCAAATCAAACAAATGCAGAGCTTTTCTAACTAAGGTAAGTAGCTTACATTTTGAATTTCCTCAAATTATTACAAAAAACTATGACAGAAGGGCCTAATTTGGTTTCAAATTTCCCTGACATGTCACATTGGGAAATAATTTCCCAATGTGACACGTCAGGGAAATTTGAAACTGTGTCAAGGCAGTGTCAGGGAATTTGTTTCCTCTCGTGGCACACCTGAGCTGACCAGCTTGACATGATTTAAGGAGAATGGGAACACCTGGCAGATTTTTCTGCCATTTTTAAAAGGGAGACAACTTTCGGGAGTACCTGTTCACTTTTATATAAGCCCTGTCCCCCTGAAAAGGGGTCTACTCTTAAAGGAAAGAATTTGCTCCTGAGGTCTACTCTTAAAGGAAAGAATTTGCTCCTCAGGAGCAAATTCTTTAAGAGTTGACCCCTATTGACATGGGAGACAAAAATACTTTTGCAGGAGTTGCCTCCCCTGAAGGTGTTCCCATATCTCTTAATAATAGCATTTGCTGAGACTTTGAACTACCTTAGAGGCAGTTTGATTTGATTTTGTTTGATTTTATGTTTAACCTCCCCTTCAACACTATAAAGGTCTTTTTGGAGACATTGCTTCCAATTATGTTGGACTCCTACCCGACATTGAGATGAAATGACATCTCAAGCCCTGTCGCCCAATGAAACCAATTGGGTTTATAAGCATGGACAGTCCGACTTGCATCGCTTTGCCTGGGCAGGCTTAGATACTCTAAGCGGTTTTCCAGTACTCGTGTGCAGGTCGTTTCAGCTCTGCGTGAAAGCATCATGCAGCCCATCTATTTTTTCAAGCCCTGATGGGTGGGGGCTAAAGAGTATGTATACAGCCATGTTTCAGGTTTACTGGCCAGCAGAATTTCAATTTCTTGTCATCATTTTCATTACAGGTTCCATTTACCGAAGCACTAGATCTTGTTGGAAGACGGAAAGTTTATGTACAAAAAGGTCAGGCTTATGTACCATATGATGACATGATCTCTATACTTCTGGCAGTCTATAGGACCCATCTCTCACAAGCTCTAGCTGTAAGTCACCTTGTAATTAGGGGATAACTGTATTCAAAATTGTCATTTGGGGAGGTAAATCGGAGGTTTTACGGTCGGAAATTTCGTTTTACGGCGACGCGTCAGCGGAGCCGTAAAACGTAATTTGCGACCGTAAAACCGACGATTTACCTCCCCAAATGACAATTTTCATTACAGTTATCCCCATTCTAATGCACTTATTCACTTGTTTTGTTAAAACTTGAACTACTTTGCACATAGCGGCAACCGCTGTGAGCTGCGTAAAACCAAATGGCAGCCAATGAAAAGCGACGTTACGTGATGACGTCGGGTTTCCGACAGTATATCGTAGAATATACTGTCGCAAATTTCTGACGTTATCCAATCAGACGTCGCGTTACATATGCAAGTGCATTAGAATATTTGATATATTCACAGTACAAGGTTTAAAATTAACAGTAGCAATGCAAGTTGCCATAATATCTAGTTTGCCACCTGGTCTAACAAATGAATGCTCTCTTATAGGTTTTTATGGAGAATTGACAAAAATTATCCTTTCATTATCACCAAATATCAGTTTTGATACTGCGGTGTTGAGGTCAGTGCTCCAGTACTGATTTAAATAACTATATTACATCTTTAATTTTTGCAGACTTGTGTTGGATGATGCATTCTGACTGTCAGTTGGACACAGGCAAATTTGATTTTCCTGTATCCAAAATTTGATAGTCTGAAACCTGTCTGGCTCCCGCCCATCGGGGCTTGAAGAAATATATGGGCTGCATGATGCTTCCACGCAGAGCTGAAACTGACCCGCACACGAGTACTGGTGAACCGCTTAGGGGATCTAAGCCTGCCCAGGCAAAGCGGTGCGAGTTGGCCCGTCCATGCTTATAAAATCTATTGGTTTCATAGGGTGGCAGGGCTTAAGATGTCATTTCATCTCAATGTTGGGTAAAAGTCCCACAATATTGGAAGCAACGTCTCAAAAATTACCTTTACAGTGTTGACAAGAACGACAAACCTCAAATCAAACAAACAAACTGAAAACCTGTGAGCCGGTCAGTTTACCTATCCACACTTTTTCTGGGCAGGCTTAACCAGCGGTTAACCAGTACAGTGCACATTCTTTCGCCAGAAACTGACAACTGCCCTTTTTGAATCAGCGTAAGGGAGGGAATGACCATAGAAAAGATTTCATGATCAATCTCCACGAAAGAATGTTGCCGATCCCGGCAGGTATCGAACTAGCGTCCTCCTGATCACCAGTCAGACGTGCATTCGACTAGGCTACCGAGGCCGGCATCAGCATGTTTACCACGGCAGATTCGAACTCATTCTAAAGTCTGTAGGGAAGCACTGATGTCACAAAGAGTCCCACTAGTGCCAAATCCATTGAACTTTGACTGTACTTTCGATCAACCTAGCCCTGAGGTTATAAAACTTGAGCATGAAATTTGTCATGCTCATAAATTTTAAAATGCCAACAATTGTTGGCATTTTAAAATTTATAAGCAGGACAAACAGCATTCTTTGCTGATCTGAGCAGACAAATTGCCTCATTTATTTGTATTTTAATAATTATGAGTGTTTCAAATTTCATGCTCAAGTGAGCTGAGCTTGAAAAAATTGGAGTGTCATGTATTATTCATAGGTGACAGTCTAGTCTCATGTATTATTCATAGGTGACAGTCTAGTCTCATGTATTATTCATAGGTGACTGTCTAGTCTCATGTATTATTCATAGGTGACAGTCTAGTCTCATGTATTGTGCATAGGTGACAGTCTAGTCTCGTGTATTATTCATAGGTGAGTCTAGTCTCATGTATTATTCATAGGTGACAGTCTAGTCTCTTGTATTATTCATAGGTGACAGTCTAGTCTCATGTATTATTCATAGGTGAGTCTAGTCTCATGTATTATTCATAGGTGACAGTCTAGTCTCTTGTATTATTCATAGGTGACAGTCTAGTCTCTTGTATTATTCATAGGTGACAGTCTAGTCTCATGTATTATTTATAGGTGTCAGTCTAGTCTCGTGTATTATTCATAGGTGACAGTCTAGTCTCGTGTATTATTCATAGGTGACGGCCAGGGCTCTACCACATCTGGAGGAGGATGAAAGATTACTACCTATGTTGGTGGGACTAAGTAAACGCTACCTTGGCTCGGACTATAGTGTTAAGAAGAACAACACTGGCCAGGTCACAGCTGATATGATAGATATGGTGAGTTTGGATCCCTGTTACTGCAGTTTGTTTAAAGAAATGTTCAGGTACATTCATAAATTAAGGTAATTTTTACGTCCGCAATATTCATATTGGAGAGAAGCATGGTTTATTTTGAAGTAACTTAAAAATCATGTGATGTCTCATGAGTCAGATCAATGAGGTATAAATTGTTAAAAATATCATTGATCAAGTGATTTTGTATTGGCCAAGCTAGAGGTGTATGTGTATTGACCCTTGCATTTGCCTTCGGGGCCCAATAAAGCTGACCTTGGACCTTCAACTGGGTCGATAAGAAATCACTTGATTTGTTACAATACAGTCCAACCTGTATTGAGCAAGCACCTATGGGATAATCAAAACATGCTTGCTTAAGACAGGTGCTTGCTTAGCATAGTTGAATTTTAATACATTTTACTTTTTGGGGAACTGAAAGCCTGCTTGCTTAAGACAAGTTGCTTGCTTTAATAATAGAGGTGGCCACTAAGACAGGTTTTACTGTATAGTATTCTGCAGCAGGTTGATTTTAGGTATTGAGCAGCAATGATTAGTTGCTTATAAAAATGTATAGCCATGGCTCCATAGCAACAGATAAGATGCATATTTTATGATAATTGAAGGATAGTTTTCCTTATTTCTGCATATAAACCTATGTTGTGAGTATTCATTAGAACCGCCTCATTGAGGCGGTTCTAATGAATACCCACAACATGGCTTTTTATGGCGAATTGACAAAAACTATCCTTCAGTTGTCACAAAATACCAACCTTATCTTTTGCTATAGGCTCATTTCATTTATAAATACGATCACTCATGAAAGACCGGTTATGTACATTTCAGCTAGCCAAGAAGTCTTTCCCACCCTGTATGCAACAACTTCATACCTCCATGAGACGAGATCACCATCTTCGTCATGGTGGCAGGCAACAATATGGTTTGTTCCTTAAAGGAATAGGTCTTTCGCTGGAAGAGGCTATGAAGTTCTGGAGAAATGAGTTCATGAAATTAATAGATGGCGATAAGGTAAGGTCATGAGACAAAATAATTTGCAAGGAAATGAAATTACACTGTTATATGAGTTACATTATAGACCCTATTTACATAGTAACACACCGGCCCCAATAGCTCAGTTGGTAGAGTGTCTGCTCCGGGGAACGGGAGGTCACGGGTTCGATCCCGGGCCGCGACATACCAAAGTCGTTAAGAATGGTACTAGTAGCTCCTCGCTTGGCACTCAGATTTACGGGGTAGAGCTAGGACTGGTCGACCCAGTGTCAGGATAATGTGACTGGGTGTGGTATTATGTAATGTGTCTGGGACATGATACTTCAGTAAGGCAGCACTATAAAAGTGAGCATTGAGCTACCTGTCGCAACCAGACACCGTCGTGATATGACTGAAAAATTGTTGAAAGCGATGTTAAACCCGAATTCACACACATACATACTGACATTGGGAAAGATGAATATAAATAGGCAGCGGTTCTGATTCTTTCCCTAATTATATATGTTGTTACTTTGATGATTCTGATTCTACCCCAGTTTTAGTTGTTCATTTTTAGTTACATTTGTCCTTTCAGTTTAGCTCAGTCTGACTGGTGATCAGTAGGACACGGGTTCGATACCTTACGGGGTAGGCAACATTCTTTCTTGGAGATTGATCATGAAATCTTTTATGTGGTCATTCTCCAAAATGACCTACCGGTAAATAGGGTTTACAGGGATGTTGAACCTCAAATCAAACAAAAACCTTACGCAATAGTCTGACCTCACATCGATGAGAATAGCCTGGCTATTTCTATAAATAACCGTTTACCTGGATTTCCAACAAACCAGTAATATTCACGTGGACATCAACACTAAAGAATTTCTGGGCTTAGCAACTGGGTTAATTGACAAACAATCCATATGTTATGGAACCCATTTTCTTGCTCATCAGATAAGGAAATCCATATTTAAGGTTTGGATAGAATATAAGAATCTTATATGGGTGTAAGGGGTGGATGGAAAAATCCACTCACATTTTTTCAGCAAAAATAACAAAATTTTAGATATTGTACTTGCTAAACCAGTTAACAATTTGACCTCTAACGAGCTTGTTAAACTAACAATGCTTTGAACAACTGGGCCCAGTACTTTTTGGAAGAAAAAAAAAAGTGCCTTATTTGGAACTGTAACTTTTCATGATTGAATGCACAGTGCTGTAATAACAACAAAAACAATAATCTATTTCACAAATCTGTTTTCAGTTTGATAAACAGTATTCCTACAATATACGTCACAATTACGGTAAAGAAGGAAAAAGGGCAGACTATACGCCATACAGTTGCCTGAAAATAATTATGTCAAACACACCTGGACCGGGAGACAGCCATGGTAAGTGACTATTTGTTGACACAAAATGTTTAGCCATAATTGCAAAATAAGAGTTAAGAAGGCGTATTTCCTGATAACTTTGTGATGATTTTCTCCAGTTCATCGTAAAAAATATAGTTTTGACTACTCAATAGAATCATTTTGTCGAGAGGACTTTCTTTATGGAGATATAAGAACTGTTACTCTATCTGTCACAGCATTGTATACTTAAGAAATAGATCAGCTCAAACTATGATTTGTTGAGTAATAAATCACAGTTGTGAGGTCAGTTGTAAAGTAGATAAAATCACAAGCACGTAGCGTGATTTGTCTACTAATTTATTACTCAACAAATCACAGACTAGAGCTGATCTAATTCGATTCTAACATGCTGAAAATATTTGCATAGCGTTGTTTCCTTCAATATCTCACAACCTTGCCATTGTTAGAAGAAATTATGCTAAAATTATCGACTGAAACACAAGCATTTATATACTTTTCTTACGTTTTTGATGCGAGAAAATGATGTTACACTGTCTAACGTCAAGGAAATTGACTAGTGACATCATAAATTGGCAGTTTTTAATGACGCATTCTGCGGCGTCTCTTCTGGGTCTACATTGCTCATGCCTGTCTGTTCAAATACATATGGTAAAGTACAACATATGGTAGGAGTCATGCTCAGACAGAAAGCCAGACACGTAAAATTATGACCAAATCTTCACTGATTGCTATTCGATTATCGATCACAAAGCAGGACTGATCATCGATAATCTTTTCAGCTCCGATTAGCCAGCCCTAGTTATCACCCTGCCGGTAACTCAGTAAGAGTTTATTTTCAAAGATTATCTCGAGATTTAGCAATAAGCGGGCGTATGGAGACCGTAAAAATCCTAAAAATTCAGACACCTTAAGGACATGCAGTAATTCTCCTAAAATTTAAAAAACATTGTTTCATGTTCCAGCAAGGAGTCCAAGAGGTCCAGACGGAATGGCAAACAGTGTAGACCCAGATCAGACGGCTCCTTCAGGAGCGGCTCCTTCAGGAGCCGTTTGATCTGGGTCTGCACTGTTTGCTAAGGCTTAAGTGTCCCAATACTAAGGATCATTACGTTATGTCTGTATTGTGGTTCTTTACAGCATGAAATTCTTTGGAATGGTATACATTTCACATATTTATAAGGAGGATCCTGTGTGTCTAAAAGTTCGAGATGCTTGCTCTTCTGTGTAGCTTAGCAGGCTGGTTTTTGCCTTACCTACTGGCAACCCCCCCAAAACAGGTTTTCTCAGGGCTCATTGGCAAACCCCCCCCAAAACAGGTTTTCTCGGGGCTCATTGGCAAACCCCCAAAAACAGGTTTTCTCGGGGCTCATTGGCACCCCCCCCCCCAAAATCAGGTTTTCTCAGGGCTCATTGGCACCCCCCCCCCCCACACACACACACAAAAAAAAAAAAACAGGTTTTCTCGGGGGTCATTGGCAAACCCCAAAAAAACAGGTTTTCTCAGGGCTCATTGGCAAACCCACCAAAACAGGGTTTCTTAGGGCTCATTGGCAAACCCCCAAAACAGGTTTTCTCGGGGCTTGTTGGCAAACCCCGCCCCCCCCCCCCCCCCCCCCCACACACACACACACACACTCACCCAAAAAAACAACAGGCCCATTGGCAAACCCCGCCCCCCCACACACACTCACCCAAAAAAACAACAGGCCCATTGGCAACCCCCCCCCCCCCCCCCCAAAAACAGGTTTTCTCGGGGCTCATTGGCAAAAACCCTAAAACAGGTTTTCTCGGGGCTCATTGGTAAACCCCACAAAACAGGTTTTCTCGGGGGCTCATTGGCAAAACCCAAACAGGTTTTCTCGAGGCTCATTGGCTACCCCCCCCCCCCCCCAAAAAAAAAAAAACAGGTTTTCTTGGGGCTCATTTCCATTATTTGTTGTTTTCAGGTTGTCCATTCCGACACACCTGACCTGGATTTATTGAAACAGAAGCTGAAGACCATGTCTATTGGGTCTGTCTATTATGATAAGGTAATAAATTTAACCCTTATCCTGCTGTTCAAGACAACCCCTACCTTCTGACAGGCCTCCTTGGCCTAATGGATAAGAGCGCTGACTCTTTATCATTTGGTCTCTCACCACTGTGGGTCGAGCCTGGCTCGGGCCATATGTGACATGCCAAGTTAATCAACGGAAGGCCAGGTGGTTTTTCTCTGGGTACTCGGGTTTTCGCTCACTTGATTAACGATCAGCTCAATATGAGTGAAATAATATTGAAAAGGCCATAAAACCAAAAACAAACAAAAAAACACCTTTGCAAAGATTTTAGATCCAGATCAGATGACTTCTGAAGAAGCCATCTGATCAGGATCTATGCTGTTTGACATTCAGTTTGTGAATTTGTAGGAATAAATTATATCAAGTACACCCGGACCTCGTTATAGCACGATTCGTTACAGCACGAATTCGGATATAACACGATTTTGGTTTGGACCCAATATTTTTCCCAACCAACATTTATACATACTATCCAAGGATTCTGTCAGGTTTTAAGCACAACAACTTTATTTTCCTCCCATTTTTGACTGCGGTAATACGGTAGCTAACACGGTCTATAACGGTACTTTTTGACATGTATTGCAGGCCTCCAAACAGTTGAATATACAGTATATAAACTTGTTTAGCTTGACACGCATGATAAACATGAACTGCCATCGGCACAATCAAAAGTGTTGGCTTAGCGAGATAAAGAGATTAAAGAATTCAGTTACGCAACCGGGAAAAAATATTTATCACCACTGTCCACTACTCAGTAGAAATTTTAAACATCGATGCAGACGATGTTATCGGTCAACTGCAATAAAACTGATTTTCTAGAGCCGCATGTAAAAGAAAGTCAGATTTATTCCAGTTTAAAAGCAAATGATAAAACATATTCATGATCGATTTTCGGTAAAAAAAATCATTCAAAGACCATGTGTGCCATTAAAAATCCTTTCAAATGGCTAAAATATTAAGGGTAAGACCATTCCAAGGGAAGTAATTCAAATTTCTCACAAGTGTTGACCATTATCCGGTTCCGAACCCTAAATCCGTAATTTTACCATTGAAATCTATTAACGGTATTGTAGTTCGGTACGGTCCTGGACGCTCAGTTACAACAAAGTTAGCCAGGAACCAGCTATCAAAATGGCGTCATACTCGCTAACATATCGAACGATTTTCTGGATATAATCATGGTTTATCAGCTGGTTTTGATTAAAGAGACTTGTTTGACTTGATGGGCCATTTACTGATGGTATTTACTGCCATTGATTAGTTCTAAACACATTTTAGTTGGGAAATACAGTTAATAACCGGACCGCACATCATCTTGTTTGGAAAACTATTGATCACCATAGTGTCAATGGTTGATCTGTGACAAATATGGTCGGTGTTTATAACACGGTTCGGTTAACTATCATGGTCCGTACGTTGGACCCGGAGTTCCGTGTTATAACGGAGGTTGAGGTGTAATCTCATTGGTTCAAAGTCAGAAATGGGTGTAGTTAAATTAATTTTTCAGTGGGATAAGGGTCAAAGCTATCAAGGTTTCCATGGAAACAAAGAACACACTACAGATAGAAAAAAAAGCCTCAGTGGTGTAGTGGTTACGCTACTCGCCTTGTAAACCAAGGGTCGCAGGATCAATCCCAGGCTTCTCCAGACTTTTGGAGGAGTCTTTAAACCAAGGTCCCGTCTCCGTATGACTTTTGCTGTTGGTGGGACGTAAAACTCAGACACTCACTCTGACTCACAAATAGAAAAAAATATAGGAGTTTCTGATTTGTTGTCGCATCTGCTTTTAGCATGGCACAATATAGGAGTCTGTTTTTCCATCAGTTCTTTCGTTTGTCAGTTTATCAATGAGGTGATTCTAATGAATAAACAAACCTTCATTTTAAAGAAAAAAAAATCGGAAAAATATATTCCTATTATGCCCCCTGATCTGTTGCTACGATTAACCCTCGTCTCGAACTGCCCAAATTTTCGTGGTTGCTCGGTAGCTCTGTGGTCAGTGCACTTGTCTGATACTAGAGGCCCCAGGTTCAATCTTTAGCAGCAGTAATAAGATTTTGGTGTCCGAACATGCTCCATAGGCATCATCTACAGGGATGAATCATTGAATGTCACAAAGTGCATCATCTTTTGGATCGGGACGTTAACTGGATGCTCCCCCCCCCCCCCCACCACCACCACTATTGCAGGGAGAATCATCCCCTTTGCTGGTTAAAGATCCCTTCCATAACAGGGTTCATCATTAACTTTTTAAATAACTGGACAAGGTTTTCCTGTGACTCTTGGGGTGGACTGGACCTGATCTAAGTTCAACTGGACCGAAGAAATGAAAATCAAACTAAAGTGATGCATTAGCTCTACAGTCATCAGATTATTTCTATTATTATTTATTTACATAGATCTATAATAAAAGTACTGCAATAAACTGAAAACAGAAACCCATTTTCTAGGAAATGAGTTAAAAACACAGATTTCATTTTAATAACTGTGTTGGCAAATTTTCAACTGGACCATTCGGACCAGCGAGCCACAAATCTTACCAGACCTGACCAGCTTTTCTCTAGACAATGTGCTTTGGTCTTGGGTTAATGTCGAACCCTACATAATTACATAATTACTGAGTCAGCTTTCATCCTGAAAATCTGGAGTGTATGTAAAGTACACCTGCGAGTAAGGGTCAAATTTGAACAATCACAGTAACAGTACTGAGTAGATAAATAGTTCGAGCCATTTAAGTTTTACTGTTTGTATTGAAACTGAAAAATTTATTCATTATTGAGAATACAATAAAATTCCCATATTAAGACCATCTTTGGGACTGTTCAAAAGTGGTCTTAGAGACCACTTTTGAACAGTCCCAAAGATGGTCTCTTACTAAAGGACCCTGGGTGTAGCAAACAAGAATAAAGAACAGCCAAAAGCGTTTTATATGTGTTTAAAAGCAATAATAATCTTAAATTTAGCTGGTCTTAACCCTTATCTTGCTGAATATTTATTTAAGCCACACCCATTTCTGTCTATCAACCAATCACATTACTTGATGTAATTTATTGCTACAAATTCATAAACTGAATGCCAAACAGTGTAGATCCTGATCAGATGGCTTCTTCAGAAGCCATCTGATCTGGATCTACACTGTTTGCAAAGATAGGGGTTGTCGTGAACAGCAAGATAAGGGTTAATAGAGGAACTTCACTGTACATTCAGTGACTTTGGTGCTTTTGAATTACTATGTCTGCATGTTTATGCTAAGTCTAGTTGTATCCATTTCTGTCCATTTTTTTTCAGATCATAGATCAAGTTAAAGGTGGACATTATCAGATGGCCTGTACAAGGTATTTTGAAGCGATGCATAAAAGAGATTTGGAAAGTTTGACAAGTGGCATAAGTCATCCAAACCAATACTTTGATGAGAGCAGGAAATTAGAGGGTGAACCTGCACCAGGTATGAGCAATAAAATTTGGCAATTTTCATTTTTGTTCATGGAGGTAATGATCTGACTCTTGCACACAACACATCGTCTAATAATGGTTTACATAACACCAAGTTATGGTACAAGGAGGAACAAGAGCTCCTTAAGCAGGGCATAATGATATGCCAGTAATGGCTGTTAGGATGACCTTGTCCATGGAGATACTGATCCGAGTCTTGCACACAACATATTGTCTCATAATGGTTAACGTTTCTGCCAAGTAATTTTAAAGTCCATCCAGGAATAAAAAAAGTTTTTGATTGGACATGAAAAAATGACCTCTTTTTACCTTTGACCTCCAAGTATGACCTTGACATTAGAGGTATGGGCCTGGGTCTTGTGTGTGACAAATTTTCTCATGATGGTCAACATTTCTGCCAAGTAATAATGATACAAAGGTTTTGACTGTACACAAGAAAAAGGCACTTTTCTGTACCTATTACCTTTAAGTATATGATAGTGACCTTCGAGGTACCTGTCTTGTGCACGACACACCGTCTCATGATGGCTTTCATTTCTGCCAATTATTTCCAAAGGTATTGACCGAACATACCAAAAAGGCACTTTTCTTTACATTTGACCTCTAAGAATGAACTTGACCTGGGTCTTGCAAACGACACATAATCTCACGATGGTTAACATTTCTGCCAAGCAATTTCAAAATCCAACCAGGAATAGCAAAGTTATTGACCAGATATGATTGAATGACCCTTTTTGGCCTTAAACCTCTGAGGATGAATTTGACCTTGGAGGTGTTGACTGGAGTCTAGTGTGCAACACATCGTATAATGATGGTTAATATTTCTGCCAAGAAATTTTAAAATCCATCCTCTGTGGCCTAGTGTATAAAAGCTCTGACTCTTAATCTTAGGTCTCTCACCACAGTGGTTCAAGCCTGGCTCCGGTCACATGTGAGAATCCAAGTTCTGCAACGGAAGGTCAGGTGGTTTTTCTCTGGGTGCTCCAGTTTTTGCCCACCTCTGATTAAAGATCAGCTCAATATGAGTGAAATAATATTGAAAGGTCCGTAAAACCAAAACCAAACCATCCAGAAATAAATAAGTTATTGAATGAATTCGAAAAAAACAACAACAACAAAAAAAAAAAACATTTTTTTTTTTACCTTTGACCGCAAAGTATGACCTTGACCTTGGTACTGCCCTGGTCTTGGACAAATTGTCTCATGACAGTTAACATTTCTGCCAAAACCAAACCATCCAGAAATAAAGAAGTTATTGAATGAACACAAAAAAAAAACCACCATTTTTTTTTACATTTGACCGCTAGGTATGACCTTGACCTTGGAGGTACCGTCCTGGTCTTGGACAAATTGTCTCATGACGGTTAACATTTCTGCCAAGTAATTTCCAAATCCATCAAGAAATGATAAAGTTAATTGTCAGACCAGAAACGAAAGAAAGACCCTTTTTTGAGCTTTAACCTCACATTATGACCCTGACCTTTGGCATGACCAACCTGGATTTTGCGCAAGACACATTGTCATGGCCTAATACATACTCTTATATATAAAGTTGCATGCATAACCTAATGGTTACCGAATTATGGTGAAAACAAGAACATTTCAGACTTTCGGATGAGTCTTTAAACCTAGGTCCCGTCTCCATATGACCTTAGCTGTTGGTGGGACGTAAAACTGAACTACTCACTGACAAGAACATTTATTAACAAAAAATTAAAGAACTTTGAAAAAAAGTTCAGCCATCTTCTAAATAAATTTCCATAAATAATACATGCTAACAACTGTAAATTTCTTGTTCAATATATTAAGTTGAAGGAAGAGCAGATTCAGAATAGTTTTCATTAAAAGTGACCAGGGGGCAGTTGTTCAAAACTAACAACGTCGTTAGCTAACATATCGTTAAAACTTTGAGCATTAAATATGGCAAATATACTAAAAGTTTTGCTGAAAAAATGTGAGCAGCTTTTGCATTTGCAAAAGCTGCTCACATTTTATCAGCAAAAATAACAAAATTTTAGATATTAAACTTGCTAGAACAGTTAACAATATGACCACTAACCAGCTCGTTAAGCTAACAATGCTTTGAACAACTGGGCCCAGTACTCCAGAATCTTTTCCCATATTATTTTCAGCACCGTTTTGTGGTTAGGGCAATAAGAGTGCCTAATGTCTCCAAACATAACTTGGGTTAGTTGTTAGAATGGTCTCATCACCACAATAATGGATATTGTAAAACTTATTACAACAGCTTTCATTTTCCCATTTCTCTTTATTCCTACAGGTTCAGCAGTTGCCACACCTAAAACTCCCAAGTCACAACGTTCAGTGGTGTCCTCTCAATCAACTCCTGGTACAGTATCACAGGAATCAACTGTGTCAAACACCCAGCTCAGTGGAATGGAAGAGATGGATGACGATTTTGATATGGAGGCTGCTGAACAGTCCATAAAGATGTCATGATATTACCATAAATATGTTGCAGTGTTACTAGATAACCATAAATATGTTATAAAGTCACTATAAACATGGCATGATATTACCATAAACATGTAATAAAGTTACTGTAAACATGTCATGATATTACCATTAACATGTTATAAAGTTACTATAAACATGTTGTATTAAGATAAACATGTTATAAAGTTACTATTAAGATAAACATGTTATAAAGTTACTATCAACTTGATGATATGAGTCATGTCATGAGAAAATATGATTTTGTCATGTGCGGAGAACAAAGATGCAGATCAGCATGTGCAGATCAGCCTGCGCAGTCCACTCCTTTGTGTTCACTGATTAGAAGGTACACCACAACCTCTTTATAACACTATTGTTGGGGTCCAAAGCAGAAACTGTGTTAGTTAAACAACCATGTTATATCCAAACAAAAATGTATAGATTATGTATAGAAAAATGACCATTTATGGTCATTTTTCTAAATGGTCATTTTTGTCGCGCCTGCTATTAGCATGGCGCGATATACGCGCCCGGTTTTCCATCCGTCCGTCCGTTTGTCAAGGCGTCAACATTTGCGACCACCCTAGCTTTCACCCTGAGGTTCAAGTTTATTTCTCAAGAACTATAAGAGCTTCATTAATGATACTTGGTACAAACTTGTATCTGGGGATGACAACTTACATGCGAGCATCCATATTTGACCTAGACCTACATTTCATGGTTCACTGACTTTGTAAAATATTGCGACCACCCTAGCGTTCACCCTGAGGTTCAAGTTTATTTCTCAAGAACTATAAGAGCTTCATTAATGATACTTGGTACAAACTTGTATCTGGGGAAGACAACTTACATGCAAGCATCCATATTAGACCTTGACCTACATTTCATGGTTCACTGACTTTGTAAAATATTGCGACCACCCTAGCATTCACCCTAATGATCAAGTTTATTTCTGAAGAACTATAAGAGCTTTATTAATGATATTTGGTACAAACTTGTATCTGGGTATGGTAACTTAAATGCAAGCATCCATATTTGACCTTGCCCTATATTTCAGGGTTCACTGACTTTGTAAAATATTGCGACCACCCTAGCGTTCACCCTAATGGTCAAGTTTATTTCTCAAGAACTATAAGAGCTACATTAATGATACTTAGTACAAACTTGTATCTGTGGATAGCAACTTAAATGCAAGCATCCATATTTGACCTTGACCTACATTTCATGGTTTACCGACATTGTAAAATATTGCGACCACCCTAGCGTTCACCCTTATGGTTAAGTTCATTTCTCAAGAATTATTAGAGCTTAATGATACTTAGTATAAGCTTGCATTTAAGAACGGAAACTTTTGTGCAAGCATCTATGTTTGACCTTGACCTAGATATCATGGTTGGGTGACTTTTTCGCCCCCACAGGCGTGACATAGCCTTCGGCGGAATTCTTGTTCTATATAATCTATACATTTTAAGGATCCATCTTGAAACCATTTTATATCCAAAACTGTGTTATAATGAACCATGTTATAAGGAGGTTGCGGTGTACTGTACCTCTAGTTTAGTTATCTAAAATTTCAAAACTCTTGCAAGTCCGTTCATCACAGTTTTACTTTTGAGTTTCCATACACAAGGAGCTGACAGGTGAGCTATGCTGTCCGATGTCAGCTCTTGGTTTTGCCAGTGTGAAATGATTTTTTGTCATGTTCATTAACCTGTTGTGGAGATTGATCGTGAAATATTTTCAATGGTCATTCTCTTCGGCTAATTCAAGAAGGGCAGGGGCCAATTGTTCAAAACTAATGATGTCTTTAGTCAGCATATCATTGAAAAATTTGATCAGTTAACTTTGCAAATATTATAATATTTTTGCAGAAAAAAATGTGAAATGCAAAAGCTGCTCACATTTTTTTCGGCAAAAATATCACTGCATAAGTTATTGTACTTACTAGAACAGTTAACAATTTGACCACGTTAAGCTAACAATGGTTTGAACAACTGGACCCATTTGTCAGTTTATGGTGAAGGATTGACATGTGCACTGAAACTTGCTTAGGAAAAGTCTGGTAAGGTAAACTGACTGGTTCAAGATGACCTTAATTGTTTGGATTGTGTTATTAAATGCCAAACCAATAAACTATTTATCTTCTGAATATATCAGAAATATTTTACTGGTTATACAGTCGAACTTAAATGTCTCAAACACCTGTTGGACCATGAAAATCTGTTTGAGACAGAGGTAGTTCGAGCCACTGATGTCTACTTCCAGGAGGCATAACGAGTATGAGTTTGGACTTCTTTTCAGTGTTATGTAATATAAATGTATGCTGTGAGTACTCTTTAGAATCGCCTCAATGAGGCGATTCTAATGAGTACACACAGCATACATTTGCAAGATAAAAGACCAAAAAATCGTGAATCTGCCCTCACTATTTCTTATGTAGAGAAATTACCTTGGGACTCAAGAACGGGTTCGACTCAGCCATGGTAAATGAGTCGTTGGTGTTCGAGCCATCGAAGTTCTACTGTAATTTGTTGTAATAACACTCCTAATTGTACAATAATAACTATTCTAATGTGTACAGTCCAGTGTGGTAACATTGCATAGCTGTTTTTTCTCATAATACAAAATCTCAGAGGATTTCCAAAGTCATGACTGAGTTTGAAACTAGCCAAAGGCACAGTTGCTTTGTATCTAAATTTACTGCATTGGACCACAATGCAGAAGATCTAATCAACAAATAGTTTGAGTGAATCCTCGTGTTTACGTAACTCAAAACACATTTTTTGTAGTTCAATTTAAAGGGGGATGTCTATTCAAAGTATTCATGCCCTGTGTGTTAAAAAATTCAGGGGGCGATTTTCATTGCAGCTAGTTGATAGGGAATTGTTGCCGTTTTTTTTATTGTGGATTTTATGTGATGGCTTGGAGAAAGCCACATGCAGCTATCAAAACTTTTTGTGCGCAATGTTACCAGACGGCACCATGCAGAGAATGATTGAAAAGTGCTAATAATTTAAAGAACTTGTGAGGAGTACACCACAATCTCTTTATAACACTGTTAATGGGGTCCAAAGCAGAAACCATGTTACTTAAACAACTATGTAATTATAGCCGAACAAAAAATATATAGATTATATCGAAAAATGACCATTTATGGTCATTTTTCTATATAATCTATATATTTTTGGGATCCATCTTGAAACCGTGTTATATCCAAAACCATGTTATAACGAACCGTGTTATAATGAGGTTATGGTGTACTGCATATTTGTGTACAGTAAAATTTTGCTTTTAAGACCATTTGTAAGACTGCCCAAAAGGGCTGGTCTTAATTTAGACTTTAACCCTTTTTGTACCAAATGGAATCTTCCTACTTATATATATGTTCAGCGCAAAGTAAGAATCGGTACAATTCTAGAATTGTCCTGCGCAAAGTAGGAATTACTACTTTGTTGCGCAATTCTAGAATTGTACCGGTACAATTCTAGAATTGCGCAAGGGATTCGAATATTATATGAAACAGGTAAGTCTCTCTGCGCAAAGTGGGAATCTTTTGGACAAAGTGAGAACCGAATGTTTTATTCGTATGGACAAAGTGGGAATATTTGGGACAAAGTGAGAATCGAATTTTCATCTGTGGGAATAGCATTTATCATCTGTATAGTCTGGGTAACATTACTTTGATGGTTTTGTGAGTAGAAAATTATTTGCGATTGTAGGAGCTGAATGTTTTGTATCTCGGGGTACTTATCATTTTTACACAGTGTGCAGTAATGTGCCTAAAATGTGGGAAACCTTGATCTTTTCCTTTCCTTTTCCAGACATTGATGTTTTGCGCATAAAGGTCATAGTGCAGGCTGTATGATAAACACTGTACACCCTGATCAGAATGCATGCTCATTTGAGTGTACACTGTTTTCTCACGTACTTGGTTGTCCCAGTTTTTAGAATCATTACGATTTATAAGATGATGTGTTTGTATTTTGTGGTTCCTTTCTGAGTCTGAGGTCATCCACAAGAACAGCGGAGACTCGCTAATATAATGTAACTTTTTAATTTCATATGTGCTTTCATATGTTCGTTCATCATGTGCCCACAGTTTTGTTTTATCACCATAATAAAAGTAAATTGAGCATGTCTGTTTTTTACACAACCCATTGCCGCAACAGCTACTTTCAAATGCGTTTGCTTGACCGATATCTTGCTGTCGTAAGTAAAAAAACTGATTTTACTGATGAAGTTGGAAAATTTCATAAGCAACAGTAGTAAAAATTAAAAAATAATAATGATATCGGCAAAAATAAAATGCATTTCAAAACAAATTCAAGTGTACCCAGCCATCAAGAAATCATTACCAACACTGGACTAATGAGCATCTGCCTATGATATCAGCGGCGTCACGCATAAAAGGTACTTAGCGTATATCCGTAAATTGATCACATAAATGCACATGCGCAGTCTCACTGAGGCCAGATATTTAATTCTTTGTCTGAACCTTCCTCTAGTCCCATATATTATTCATGCATACAGCGAAGGCTCTAAGGACCTTTTATGCATGATGCCGCTCATATTCTTTTAAGAAAATTAAAATGGAATGTCCATAAGATAAAAGCGAAGTTTGGACTAGATTTATAGAGTGATTTTTACCACCAGGAATCAGTTTCCATATGAATGTGATAAAATCCCGTAATAATTTTACTATTCCCACTTTGTCCCGATTCCCATTTTGCGCAGAGGCAATTCCGATACTGTAATTGCGCAAGGTAGGAATTCTCACTTTGTCCCGATTCCTACTTTGCGCAGAGACAACTCCGGAATTGTATTGCACAAGGTAGGAATTCTCACTTTGCGCAACAAAGTGAGAATTCTTACTTTGCGCAGGACAATTCTAGAATTGTACCGATTCTTACTTTGCGCAGAACATATACATGTAGCAGGAGTCCGTTTCAAAATTTAGGGGTGTCAGGTCGTGTTTTCTTAAAAATCTAATCAGAAATTGGCCAAACTTTTTGCAAATAGTGTAGGCCCTGATCAGACGCTGCTTTCTGAGTCGTCTGATCTGGGCCTGCACTGTTTGCCAACTACCCGTTTTGGGGTTTCTGGTACTAAATGGGTTAATATATAGACTTTAACCCTTTTTTACTAACTGGAATCTTCCTCCTTATATATAGCAGGCGTCCATTTCAAAATTGAGGGGTGTCAGCTTATGTTTTCTTCAAAATCTATTTGGAAATTGGCTGAACTTTTTGCAAACAGTGTAGACCCCATCTGATCTGGGCCTGCACTGTTTGCCAAGTACCCCTTTTGGGGTTTCCGGTACTGAATGGGAATATACACTTTTAAAAATAGTAAGGAAATAGTCTTTTGGGGTTGGTGGAAGACAAGACTTTCTCAGTATCTTTATGATCAATATTGAATATTAAACTGATAAAGAAATTACCTTTTCTGTCTGGTGGAGACTATTCTTATTAGCGAGTTGGTCATAACATCATTCTGCATGTTCTTAATAGAAGGAATTCACTGTATTTGGACATTCATGTGTTTCAAAGATTCAGATCAGCTTGCACAACTGTGCACTCTGATCAGTCTTCACTTGATGCTGTATTTATAACTAATTTACTTAAGGGGAATGGGAACACCTAACAGATTTTTCCGTCATTATTTTTCAAAGGGAGACAGCTTTCGGGACTTCCTGTTAGCTTTTCTATAAGCCCTGTCCCACTGAAAAAGGGGTCTACTGTTAAAGGAAAGAATTTGCTCCTCAGGAGCAAATTCTTTTCTCTAAGAGTTGACCCCTATCGACATGCCATGGGAGACAAAAATAGTTTTGCAGGAGTTGTCTCCCCTGAAGGTATTCCCATTCCCCTTAAAAATGTAATGTGACATGGATAAAGTCAAAAATACTTTTGGTTTAAAATCGCAAAGTACGTTTTATGGCACTGTGAAATGGAATTTCCAGTCATGTTACTGACAAGGGCCGCCACCCATCACGACTTGGAGAAGCAGATTGGGCTGTATGGTGCTTCCACACAGCTGAAATCAACCAAAT
Organism: Lucinisca nassula; assembly: GCA_963580285.1. Lineage (NCBI taxonomy): Eukaryota > Metazoa > Mollusca > Bivalvia > Lucinida > Lucinidae > Lucinisca > Lucinisca nassula. The sequence goes on from OY757014.1 coordinate 95,199,651, forward strand.
TTTAGAGTACTGGTAAGCCGCTTAGAAGGGCTAACATGTGTATAGTGTATTTGTATAGGCGTGTTTTCATAATGGGCACTTAAGAATGAATTTGAAACAGCTCTGGCAAGCGAGTCATCAGTGTTCAAGCATCGATGTTTCCCTGTAATGATCTGAGTCTTTGCTGCATGCACATTTGAAGATACATTTTCACTTATTGCAGCTAATTTATTTTAGTAATTTATGAACAATATATGAGCGGTATGGAGAATAAAAATACCTCATAATTCGCTTTTGTCTTGTGTTCAGTTCCTAGAGCATAACGAGTGCATGATATACTGTGTAATTCCGCTATTAACCCATAAGATGCCAATCACGACAATTGTCGTCTGCTTTGTTGTCTGCTAGCTGTGTGTGTGAATTCGGGTTTAAGTCGCTTTCAACAATTTTTCAGTCATATCACGACGGTGTTTGGTTGTGACAGGGAGCTCAATGCTCACTTTTATAGTACTGCCTCACTGAAGTATCATGTCCCAGACACATTACATGATACCACACCCAGTCACATTATCCTGACATTGGGTCAACCAGTCCTAGCTCTACCTACAAATTTGAGTGCCAAGCGAGGAGCAGCTAGTACCATTTTTAACGACTTCGGTATGTGGCGGCCCAGGATCGAACCCGTGGCCTCCCGTTCCCCGGAGCGGACACTCTACCAACTGAGCCAAAGGGGCCGGTCTGTCTGTCAGCTTCTTTAAAAGTCATTTTTGCAATCAGTGTGGACCCAAATCAACGACAACTCCTGTACCCTTAGGCTAATTTCATTCATAGGAATGTTGCTTAGGTGACCTTCTACCAAAATAGCTAAAATGGTTGCACTCTGATGAGCAAAATGGCGGCCAGAGCTAAACAATAGAAAAAACATTGTAGATTTGCTCTTCCTAAACCCTTGGGCCAATTTGCTTCAAACTTCACAGGAATGTTGCCTGGGTGACTCTATACCAAAATACCAAAACTCGTTCTGCTCCGATAAAAAAGATGGCTGCCAGAGCTCAAAATAGAAAAATCTTTAAATGACAACTCTTACTCTTGGGCCAAATTAATTCAAATTTCATGGGAATGTTGCTAAGGCGACCCTCTACCAAAATAGCTAAAACGTTTTTTTACGATGAGCAAAATAGCCCCAACAGAACTGAAAATCGAAAAACGTCATAAATTTGCTTCAAATGTGAACTCCTCATAAACCCTTGGGTCAATTTGCTCAAACTTCGCACAAATGTTGCAAAATGACCTATACAGAGTTGACGGGGATGTTAAAACTCAAATCAAACAAACAAAAACAAAATGATGTGAGGTGTGCGTCGTCCGTCATCCACAATTTGTTAAATGCGAACTCCTCCTAAACCATTGGCCCAATTTGATTCAAACTTCACAGGAATGTTACCTTGGTGGCTCCTTACCAAAAAGTTAAAACTGTCCCACTCTGATAAACAAGATGGCTGCCAGAGCTAAAAATAGAAAAAACATGGTAAACTTGCTTCAAACGCAATCTCCTCCTATACCCTTGGGCCAATTTGATTCAAACTTCACAGGTTGAGGAATGTTGCCTGGCTGGCTCCTTACCAAAATAGCTGAAATTGTTCTACTCTGACAAACAGGATGGCTGCCAGAGTGTCCATTGTCAACAATTTGTTCATATGCAAACTGCTCCTAAACCCTTGGGCCAATTTTATTGAAACTTTACAGGAATGTTTCCTGGGTGGCTCCCTACCAAAATATTTTAAATCATTACTCTGTGATAATCAAGATGGCCACCAGAGCTAAAAATAGAAAAAAAACCATGGTAAACTTGCTTCAAACGCAAACTCCTAAACCCTTGGGCCAATTTGATTCAAACTTCACAGGTTGAGGAATGTTGCCTGGCTGGCTCCCTACCAAAATAGTTAAAATCATTACTCTGTGATAAACAAGATGGCCACCAGAGCTAAAAATAGAAAAATCTTTAAACAACAACTCCTCCTGTACCCTTGGGCCAATTTCATTCAAACTTGACAGGAATGTTGCTTAGGTGACCCTCTACCAAAATAGCTAAAAGGGTAGCCCTTTGATGAGCAAAATGGCTACCAGATCTAATAAAAATAGAAAAACATTGTAAATTTGCTTCAAACGCGAAGTTCTCCTAAACCCTTGCGCCAATTTGATTCAAACTTGAGAGGAATGTTGCTTGGGTGGCTGCCTACCAAAATAGCTAAAATCGTTCTGCGCTGATTAACAAGATGTCTGCCAGAGCTAAAACTAGAAAAATCTTTAAACGACAACTCTTGTACCCTTAGGCTAATTTCATTCAAACTTCATAGGAATGTTGCTTAGGTGACACTCTACCAAATTGGCTAAAATGGATGCGCTCTGATGAGCAAAATGGCGGCCAGAGCTAAACAATAGAAAAAACGTAGATTTGCTGTTCCTAAACCCTTGGGCCAATTTGCTTCAAACTTCACAGGAATGTTGCCTGGGTGACTCACTACCATAATACCTAAACTCGTTCTGCTCCGATAAACAAGATGGCCGCCAGTGCTTAAATAGAAAAATCTTTAGATGACAACTCGTACTCTTGAGCCAAATTAATTCAAACTAAATGGGAATGTTGCTAAGGTGACCCTCTGCCAAAATAGCTAAAACGTTTTTTCTACAATGAGCAAAATGGCCGTCACAGAACTGAAAAAAAACATCGTAAATTTGCTTCAAATGTGAACTCATAAACCTTTGGGCCAATTTGCTTCAAACTTCACACGAATGTTGCCTATGTGGCTCCTTACCAAAATAACTAAAACAGTTCTGCTCTGATGAACAAGATTTCCACCAGAGCTGAAAAATCGAAAAATCTTCAAACATCAACTCCTAAATCCTTGGGCCAATTCGATTCAAATTCACAAGAATGTTGCCAAGGTGACTCCCTACCAAAATACCGTCGACTCTCATTATCTCCAGGGGACTGGAATATTTGGTTTGAGATAACAGTAGTTTGTTGTTTGAGATAAAAGGAGTTGAAATCTAAGCAACATATAGCAAAACTAACATAAGTTAACTCCACAAAATTAAGTTTGACTTAAGCCATTGTTTCAGATATCAGACTTTCAGGTAACTAGAGTCTACTGTAGCTAAAATCGTTCCCCTCTGATGAACAAGATGGCAATCAGAGCTAAAAATAGAGAATCTTTAAACGACAACTCTTCCTGTACCCTTGGGCTGATTTCATTCAAATTTCATAGGAATGTTGCTTAAGTAACCCTCCACCACAATAGCTTAAGCGCTTCCCCCTCCTATCAGCAAAACGGCCGCCAGAGCTAAAAATAGAAAAGCTTCTGAACCCTTAGGCCAATTTGATTCAAACTTCCCAGGAATGTTGCCTATGTGGCTCCTTACCAACATAGCTAAAGCAGTTCTGCTCTGATGAAGAAGATGACCGCCAGAGCTAAAAGTAGAAAAATCTTCAAACGGTAACTTCGATACCCTTAGGTCAATTTCATTCAAACTTTGTAGCAATATTGCATAGGTGACCTTTTAGAAAATTAGCTAAACGGTTCCACTTCAATGAGCAAAATGGCCGCCAGAGCTAAAAATAGAAAATGTCAACTATTTGCTTTAACACTCATTCTCAAATGAATTGGGATATTGCAGTCGCCGTATATTTTCTGAAATCAAGCAGTCATTTTTAACCAATGAATACGCTTATATGACAGAACAACAGGTCCCGAAGATATAATAATAAACCTCCTGTACAAAAGTACCTTTTCGAAGAAAATGAGCCACGGGAAAACCTGGTTTTGTAATGTTCGAGACTGTCGCTTTTCGAATTCTCTTTGTTTGCGCACTTACAAATTTGAAATTCCACTAGTAAGGAAAGGGTTAGGTGGTTTCCATAAATTCTACATATTCTGGGTAGGGAAATAACTACCATTAGCAGGACCACATGGAGTCTTACTAAGTACTTTTCCCCGATTATGGCTGTCGCCGAAATTTAATTAAACATTGTAATGTACGAGACGACGTTTTTCTTCTTGTTATTTCAAAACAACGTTTAGGTTTTTATACACGAAAACATGACCAAATGGAGATTCTATATTATATTAAGCATATAAGGTAATTTGATGTTACCTGTACAATAGGAAATTAAAAATACTTGCCATACAAAAATGTGCCCGGATTTGTTGCAAAAAAGCATGTAATGTTCGCGATCATTATACCAGGCTTATTACGTATGTATGGACAAAAAATGCTAGATTGAGTTAAACTCCCGCAATGTGTGACTTACACAAATACATCATCTGGAACGAAAATAATATTTTGATGTTGAAATTCCCTCATTTCCAGTGTTTTGTAATGTTCGAGACCTGTAATGTTCAATACCGAAAATTGTTAGTCTAACAGCTTAATCACTTTGCTCTCACGTGGCACAGTTTTCCGTTACCAGATTACATATTAGAAAGTATCTGCAGACGGCATGGTTGCCTTTTCCGGTGTTTGATGGGTAAGGGAGTCGGCAGACAATACCACAGTTAAGGGAAAACAGAAGTTATATTTTGTTTTTAAATACCTGCATAGAAACTTTTTATCTTTTTCCAATATTATTTGGTACAATTAATATTGTTCAATTCAGAATATGCCACCAAACATCATTATTAATGAACAACATTTGCACGCTTGCAAGATCATTATTCTATTGTAATAAGCAGTGGGTGTATGCGATGAAATGTCCGCTACATTTGGTATCGAACATGACAGGTTTGCTATGTTGACCGTCCAGGGATAATGACTGCAAATAAATGAACAATTTTGAATTGTGCAACCTTAGTTGTGTAAAATGAACACGTTTAGTGATATACATGTTTGCTACATTTCTACCAATAGCTGCAAACGGTAACAATGTTGATTCCAAATTTACTACTTATTTTCGATTTTGGATTTGAGTACCATAGCTTATAACCTTTCCGCAAATTTTATTTGCCAGAATGAATATTTTCAATATAAAATGTGCACTGTTAGGAAGGCACTTCAGCTCTCAAATTTGTATTTCCAAATGCATATTTTGAATGTTAAATACATTGTAAGTGCAGTTTATGTTACTAACATTATTGTATCGAACATTACAAATTGTATCGAACATCCCCACCTAAAATAAATGTGTATATTTTAGGGTATGCTGGTTTACTCTTGATTATGTTCCTAGATACAACAAATACAATATTTGATTCATTTTCAATTTTACAGGTAGAAATGGTAAAGTGGCATAGCATGTCCCTTTACCGTGTATGGTAATGTCCGAGACCATCACAGCTGCCATTTACAGACATGCATTTGTTTACATTTCTGAGAACTTATTTACAAACTTCACAAAACGTGTTACTTTCTTCCAACTGGTAGACAAAATTGGTTAGTCTTTGAAGACTTTTGTATAGACAAATGTTACTCTGGAATGCACTGTAATGTTCGATACTGTATTCTCGCGGTTGCATTGTTAATTTTAGATACTTGATTATTGAGAACATAAAGCCATGCGGTTGTTGTGTGTTAATATGTGATAAATATGTCTTTTAATGTTTCGGCTGCCTTAAGAAAGCAGTTTATCTGTCAGGAGAGCATTTTTTATGCATAAAAGTATATACCGAGGCTTTTTTGCGTAATTGCGACACCATGTTTTAAAAGCATATGACTGAACATGCACTGTTATATTAGTTAGATCCAAAATATGAATGAAAATGACACCAACAGCTATATTGTCAGTTTATCGCGTTAGTAAACTACTTGACTTATTGAAACAAAATCACAGTAATGTCCGCGACTTTTTACATATAATTAAAAAAACCGATTGCTTATGTTGATCGTTTATTTAAAGTAATATTACTTGTGTCCCTTATTTACCACCCAATACCTGTTCAAATGCAATAGTCATAAGTGATCTAGCTATTATGTGCTTCTCTTAAAACAAAACGAAAGTTTTATGTTTTCAGAAAACTATTTCCTTTTCTGTATTCTCTAACCAACCCCGAATTTTATTCTAAATGGCTATTCATTTCTTTACCATATATATGCCCATATGTTCAATTTTGTCTCCGCTTAATAACCCGGTCGTAAGTTTCTGTCATTGCGAACTGCGGTCTCTTGATTTTTGTGATGTTATAGACGGTGGCAACGAACAAGTAGATTGTAGCGTACATTTCTCACAATCAAAATTTATCAAAATACCGACATATTTCTAGCTGTTGGGGTGAAATAACTTTTGATTTCTTGATCAAGGAATTTTAACTGAGTATAGGTACATGGTAATACTTTATTTTGAACATATCGGTGACTGAATCTAAGTAACTTTATAATTTGACTTTTTAAACGGCTAAAATCCCAATTCATTTGAGAATGAGTGTTAAATGCGAACACCTCCTAACCCCATGGGTAAATTTCATTCAACCTTCACAGGAATGTTGCTTAGGTGACCCTCTACACAAATGATGTGGTGAGCAAAATGGCCACCAGAGATAAAAATAGAAAAACGCTTCAAATGTGAACTCTTAAATGATTTAAACTTCACAGGAGTGTTGCCTAGGCGGCTGCCTAACAAAAAAGCTATAATCGTTCAGTTCCAATGAAAAAGATGGGCATCAGAGACAAAAACTTGATCATCTCTCTAAGTGCAGCAGTTATGGAATGGCTGTCACTCACATGACTTTCAGAAGCTGTGTGACATCTTGAAATCAGGTGAGGGATTCAGGGACACATGGCCGTCTTGTTTAAAATGTTTGCAAAAAGATTCAGCAGACGACATAAGCAGACGCCATTTTTAGATGTTTTTCTCAGCATCTTAACCCTTTCCCACTCAGATACGTGTTTTTACGTGTCTGCAACCCCCCCCCCCCCCATTTTAAGCCCCAGAAGCACCTAAAATCTTCATTTCTACCCCTGGATAGTTATGTTTGCTGTAGGATTTGTTGGGCAAAATAGTGACCTGTTTTTTCACGCGCCTCCCCACTAAAAATATTCTGTGGGGGTGGGGGGGGATTGAAGGGGGGCACCGCCCACCTCACATCCCTAAAAATATTGGGTGTATGGCCCAACTGGCTGCTAAAATTTATATATGAGGGTGTCTGGGGTCAAAAATTCCTGAAAATTGATGCTGATAAAACATGCTGCAAAGAGTGAAAATGGCCAGTGCCAAACACCTTAATTGTTGCCTTGACAGCTGTGTGAAGATTTAAACGTGGGCAAAAATTCATATGAAAACACACTTTTTGCCAACTTTGAGATGCCCCCTCTTTTCCATGACAACAATGATCAAGTCATGAAAGGTTGCATTTGAAAGGCTACTGCCCAATGAGCATTCATACCGAGTTTGGTGTAAAACAGACCATCCATTATGAAACATTGGCTAGTTGAAGTTGCTGTCAGGTGCAACACTGTGAAAATCAGTGAAATTCACAAAATCCCTGAGTGGTAAAGGGTTAATGAAGAAAATCCCAACTGATGAAAATAATGTTTCATAATTTTATTGCAAGAAACAATATTTCAGATATAATTAATGCATTCTAGACTAAAATTCAGTATGTTCCCAGATTTCAGTTAATGAAGAAAATCCAAACTGACGAAAATAATGTTTTTTTTTCATAATTTTATTGCAAGAAACAATATTACAGATATAATTAATGCATTCCAGACTAAAATTCAGTATTTTCTCAGATTTCAGTTAACCCTTTCCCACTCAGATACGTGTTTTTACGTGTATGCACCCCCCCCCCCTATTTTAAGCCCCAGAAGCACCTTAAACCTGCATTTCCAGGGTGTCCACGGTCAGGGAAAAAGTCAGGGAAAAAATATTTTTTCAAGGTCAGGGAATTGTCAGGGAATTTTGAAATTGGTCAGGGAATTTTGAAATTTTAGCAAAAGTCAGGGAAAAGTCAGGGAATTTTGAAAAAAAATGTCCATGAATGATAAATAAACATCAAAAATAAAGGTTAAGGCAGTTTCTTCATGTTTGGCTTTTACCTTGATAATAATAATTATAATACTAATAATTATAATCACAATAATGTCTTGTCCTCTTCTTAAGTATTGCATTTGGTAGATTATTCTTTGAGAAGAAACTAAATGGTGGTAAGGGTTGGCTATAGGGGAGGAGGAGGCCAACAGATCTCTTTGTATTTGGACATGCATTTCATTAGCTCACCTGAGCTGAAGGCTCGTTTGAGGTAATAGTATGCCAATGCCCCGGCATCCATTCACATTTTCAAATAAGTATATCTTTAAAGCAAATAGGCCAATCATGATTAAATTGCATATGAAGCATTATCAGGTAGGGGGAAAAGATGCATACTGGTTTGGGGCAGATCAGATGGAAAGTCTTGTTGTAATGGCAACATAAAGCTCCCATAGACTAACAATGGGAAAAACTTAAAAAATAATCTTCTCTGAAACCACAAGGCTGAGAGCTTAGATATTTAGTATGTAGCAACGTCAAGTGGTCCTCTACATAAATCCTGCCCATCTTGCCCCTGGAGTCCAAATTGGCCTTGCCCCCGGGCTCCTTAGCTTCCATAGACTTATAATGGAAAAAAAGTTTCAAAAATCTTCTTCTCCAAAACCATAAAGCCCATAGCTAAGATATTTAGTAAGTAGCAACGTAAAATGGTCACCTACATAAATCCTGCAAATCGTGCCCCTGGGGTCAGAATTGGCCACGCCCCGGGGCTCATAATCTCCCAAATACTTACACTGGAACAAACTTTAAAAATGGTCTTCTCTGAATCCACAAAGCCCAGAGCTTAGATATTTAGTAAGTAACAATGTCAAGTGGTCCCCTACATAAGTCCTGCCAATCACCCCCCCCCCTGGGATCCAAATTGGCCACGCCCCAGGGCTCCTTAGCTTCCATAGACTTATAATGGATAAAAAGCTTCAAAAAGCTTCTTCTCCAAAACCATAGATCTTTACTATGTAACAACGTAAAATGGTCACCTACCTGAATCCCACCATTTGTACCAATCATGCCCCTGAGATCAGAATTGGCCATAAGCTCCCACAGACTTACAATGGAAAAAACTTTAAGGCCCAAAGCTTAGATATTTAGTATGTAGTAAAGCCAAGTGGTCCCTTACATAAATCCTGCCAATCATGCCCCTGGGGTCCAAATTGGCCAGGCCCCGGGGCTCCTAAGCTCCCAATTTCAAATAAGTATACCTTTAAAGCCAGTTGTCCAATCATGATTAAATTTCATGTGAAGCTTTATCAGGTAGGGTGAAAAGAGGCAGAATGTTTTGGGGCAGATCAGATGGAAACTCTTGTTGCCATGGCCAAATCTCCCATAGACTTTACCGGCCCCGATAGCTCAGTTGGTAGAGTGTCCGCTCCGGGGAACGGGAGGTCTCGGGTTCGATCCCGGGCCGCGACATACCAAAGTCGTTAAAAATGGTACTAGCTGCTCCTCGCTTGGCACTCAGATTTACGGGGTAGAGCTAGGACTGGTCGATCCAGTGTCAGGATAATGTGACTGGGTGTGGTATCATGTAATGTGTCTGGGACATGATACTTCAGTGAGGCAGCACTATAAACGTGAGCATTGAGCTCCCTGTCGCAACCAGACACCGTCGTGATATGACTGAAAAATTGTTGAAAGCGACGTTAAACCCGAATTCACACACACTCCCATAGACTTACAATGGGAAAAACATAAAAAAAATCTTCTACCTTGAAACCACAAGGCCCAGAGCTTAGGTATTTTGTATGTAGCAAGGCCAGGTGGTCCCTTACATTGATCCTGCCAGTCATGCACTTGGGGGTCCAAATTGGCCAAGCCCCGGGACTCCTTAGCTCTCATAGATTTATAAAGGAAAAAGCTTAAAAAATTCTTCTCTGATACCATAAAGCTTAGATACTTACATTGTAGCCACATGAATTGGTCAGCTACATAAATCCTGCAAACCATGCCTCTAGGGTCAAAAGTGGCCTGGCCCCATAAATTAAAAATGGAAAACACTTTGAGATCATAAGACCCAGATCTTAGATATTTAGTATGTAGCAATGTCAAGTGCTAATAGCCATGCTCCAGAGTTCATTAGCTCCCATGGACATGTAGTGGAAAAAAAAATTAAAAAATTCTTCTCTGAAACCATAAGGCTCTGAGATAGGATATTTCATATGTAACAATGCTAAGTGTTCATTTGTATAACTCCTACCAATCATGCCCCTGGTCGCCAAGTTGGCTACTCCCCAGGGCTTATTAGCTCCCACTTGACTTATAATAATAATAAAAAACCCAAAAAAACTTTAAAGATCTTCTTCTCTGAAACCATAAGGCCTAGAGCTTAGATATTCAGAATGTAATCCTACCAACCATGCCCCTACGGTCCAAATTGACTATACCATGGTCCCCATTAGCTCCTATAGAGGCCTCTGTGGTGTAATGGTTGTGCAACCCGTCTGATAAACAAAGGATCGCAGGATAGATCCAGGGCTTCTCCAGACTTTTAGATACTAAAACACACTCGCTCATTAGCTCCTGTAGACTAATAGTATGAAAAATTGAGAAATCTTCTTCTGAATCTATAAGGCCCTGAGATTAGATATTTAGTATTGTTGCAACATCAATTGGCCATCAGCATAAATCCTGCCAGCCCTATGGCGTCCAAATTGGCTACTACCCTTGGCTCATTATCTCTCACTGATTTATAATTGGAAGAACTTCAAAAAATCTCCTGCTGAGACAAACAGCTTTCTAAAATGTTCCTCAGGTGAGCGGTTAGGCTCATTGAGCCTCATTGAGCCTCTTGTTTCAAGGATTTCATCCAACAATACAAATGACTTATGTAAATACATGTACATGAATGTGTTTGGAAAAAAAGAAATTCAAGGGAAAATACAAACATAAAAAACAACAAAGCAAACAAAAACATATTTAAAGAGAAAGACAATTACAGCTGGTATTGTAAAAGGAAGAAAGGGTTGGCTGTAGAGGAGGAGGAGGCCAACAGATGTTAGAACTTAATGTGCAAAATGTCAAAAATGTTGGTCAGGGAAATTTGATTTTAGTCAGGGAAAAGTCAGGGAATTTTGCTTTACTCAAATTATGGACACCCTGATTTCTACCCCTGGATAGTTATGTTTGCTTTAGGATTTGTTGGGCAAAAAAGTGACCTGTTTTTTTGCACGCCTCCCCCTTTTAGCTCACCTGTCACGTAGTGACAAGGTGAGCTTTTGGGATCACTTTTTGTCCGTCGTGCGTGCGTCCGTAAACTTTTCTTCAAACGACATCTCCTCCTAAACCACTGATCGTATTTTGACCAAACTTCACAGGAATGATCCTTAGATGGTCCCCTTTCAAAGTTGTTCAAATGGTTCCGGTCTGTTGCACATATAGGTCACAGTAGCCAAAAATAGATTTTTTTCACCGCAGTCTTAAAAAATCTTCTTCTCTGAAACCGCAAGGCCCAGGTCTTTGATATTTGGTATGAAGCTTCATCTAGTGGACCCCTACCAAGATTGATCAAATTATAGTGCTGGGGCCAAAAATGCCCCCGCACGGGGGCCCTTTGGTTTTACATGGGCTTATATAGGGAAAATCTTTAAAAATCTTCTTCTCTGAAACCGCAGGGCCCAGGTCTTTGATATTTGGTATGAAGCTTTATCTAGAAGACCACTACCAAGATTGTTCAAAGTATAGTGCTGGAGCTAAAAATGCCCCCGCACGGGGGGCCCTTTGGTTTTACATGGGCTTATATAGGGAAAATCTTGAAAAATCTTCTTCTCTGAAACCGCAAGGCCCAGGTCTTTGATATTTGGTATGAAGCTTCAGCTAGTGGACCCCTACCAAGATTGTTCAAATTATAGTGCTGGGGCCAAAAATGCCCCCGCACGGGGGCCCTTTGGTTTTACATGGGCTTATATAGGGAAAATCTTTAAAAATCTTCTTCTCTGAATCCGCAAGGCCCAGGTCTTTGATATTTGGTATGAAGCTTTATCTAGTAGACCACTACCAAGATTGTTCAAATTACAGTGCTGGATCTAAAAATGCCCCCGCACGGGTGCCCTTTGGTTTTACATGGGCTCATATAGGGAAAATCTTGAAAAATCTTCTCTGAAACCGCAAGGCCCAGGTCTTTGATATTTGGTATGAAGCTTCATCTAGTGGACCCCTACCAAGATTGTTCAAATTATAGTGCTGGAGCTAAAAATGCCCCCACACGGGGCCCTTTGGTTTTACATGGGCTTATATAGGGAAACTTTTTAAAAATCTTCTTCTCTGAAACCGCAAGGCCCAGGCCTTTGATATTTGGTATGAAGCTTCATCTAGTGGACCCCTACCAAGATTGTTCAAATTATAGTGCTGGGGCCAAAAATGCCCCCGCACGGGGGCCCTTTGAATTTTCATAGGCTTATATAAGCAAAATCTTGAAAAATCTTCTTCTCTGAAACCGCAAGGCCCAGGTCTTTGATATTTGGTATGAAGCTTTATCTAGTGGACCCCTACAAAGATTGTTCAAATTATAGTGCTGGATCTAAAAATGCCCCTGCACGGGGGCCCTTTGGTTTTACATGGGCTTATATAAGGAAAATCTTGAAAAATCTTCTTCTCTGAAACCGCAAGGCCCAGGTCTTTGATATTTGGTATGAAGCTTCATCTAGTGGACCCCTACCAAGATTGTTCAAATTATAGTGCTGGGGCCAAAAATGCCTCCGCACCAGGGCCCTTTTGTTTTACATAGGCTTATATAGGGAAAATCTTTAAAAATCATCTTCTCTGAAACACAAGGCTTAGGTCTTTGATATTTGTTATGAAGCTTCATCTAGTGGACCCCTACCAAGATTGTTCAAATTATAGTGCTGGAGCTAAAAATGCCCCCACACGGGGCCCTTTGGTTTTACATGGGCTTATATAGGGAAAATCTTGAAAAATCTTCTTCTCTGAAACCGCAAGGCCCAGGTCTTTGATATTTGGTATGAAGCTTCATCTACTAGACCCCTACCAAGATTGTTCAAATTATAGTGCTGGGGCCAAAAAATGCCCCCGCACGGGTGCCCTTTGGTTTTACATGGGCTTATAGGGAAAATCTTGAAAAATCTTCTTCTCTGAAACCGCAAGGCCCAGGTCTTTGATATTTGGTATGAAGCTTTATCTAGTGGACCCCTACCAAGATTGTTCAAATTATAGTGCTGGATCTAAAAATGCCCCCGCACGGGGGCCCTTTGGTTTTTCATGGGCTTATATAGGGAAAATCTTGAAAAATCTTCTTCTCTGAAACCGCAAGGCCCAGGTCTTTGATATTTGGTATGAAGCTTCATCTAGTGAACCCCTACCAAGATTGTTCAAATTATAGTGCTGGGGCCAAAAATGCCTGCGCACCAGGGCCCTTTTGTTTTACATAGGCTTATATAGGGAAAATCTTTAAAAATCATCTTCTCTGAAACACAAGGCTTAGGTCTTTGATATTTGTTATGAAGCTTCAGCTAGTGGACCTCTACCAAGATTGTTCAAATTATAGCCCTGGGGCCAAAAATGCCCCTGCTCCGACGCCCTTTGGTTTAACATAGACTTATATAGGGAAAATCTTGTTTTACATAGACTTCTACATGCAGGGTAAACCTTTAAAATCTTCTTCTCTGAAACCAGAAAGCCCAGGTCTTTCATATTCGATATGAAGCTTCATCTTGTGGACCTCTACCAAGATTGTTCAAATTATAGCCCTGGGGCCAAAATTGACCCTGCCCGGTGCCCACTTGTTATACATTGGATCAGGTAAGCGAACCAGGGCCCTCTGGGCCCTCTTGTTAAGATATTCTGGGGGGGGGATTGAAGGGGGGCACCGCCCCCCTCACATCCCAAAACAATTTTGGGTGTGTGGCCCAACCGCTAAAATTTATATCTGAGGGTGTCTGGGGTCAAAAATGCCTGAAAAATGATGCTGATAAAACATGCTGCAAAGAGTGAAAATGGCCAGTGCCAAACACCTTAATTGTTGCCTTGACAGCTGTGTGAAGATTAAAACGTGGTCAAAAATTCATGTGAAAACACACTTTTTGCCAACTTTGAGATGCCCCCTCTTTACCATGACAACAATGATCAAGTCATGAAAGGTTGCATTTGAAAGGCTACTGCCCAATGAACATTCATACCGAGTTTTGTGTAAAACAGACCATCCATTATGAAACATTGGCTAGTTGAAGTTGCTGTCAGGTACAACACTGTGAAAATCAGTGAAATTCACAAAATCCCTGAGTGGTAAAGGGTTCAGGGTTAAGCCATATCTAACTTCAATGTAAATGAATTAGTTGAGCCACACCCATTTCTAACTATCCGCCTATCAAACTATTTAATATATTGTTTGTTGTTTGATTTGAGGTGTAATGTCCCTGTCAATACTGTATATGTCATTTTGGAGACATTGCTTTCAAATTTGTGGGACTTTTACCCCACGTTAAGATGAAATGACATCTCAAGCCCTGTCGCCCAATGAAACCAAAAGGGTTTATAAGCATGGATGGTCCAACTCGCACCGCTTTGCCTGGGCAGGCTTAGATCCTCTAAGCGGTTTACCAGTACTCGTGTGCAGTCGGTTTCTGCTCTGCGTGGAAGCATCATGCAGCCCATCTATTTCTTCAAGCCCCGATGGGTATGTGAGTTTGTGTGTGTGTGGGGGGGGGGGTGGGGGGATGGGGGGGGGATTAAATTGCTTGATATTATGCATTAGTTCAAATTTGCAGACTTAATAGCAAACAGTATAGATCCGAATAGATGCCATCTTATCTGGTTCTAAAGTTTGCAAAGATAGTTTTTATCTTCAGTTGGATAAAGGTTAGGACCCGCTAGAGTTAAGGCTAATTCTTTTTTAGAAACTTGGAAAGGTTCAATCATTCTTTCCTTGTGTTTTCTTCAGCCAGTGTCATCTTGAAAAAGACTATCTTTTGGACTGTTAAAAAGCAGTCGTTTCAGACCAGTTTAGAATAGTTCCAAAGGTGGTCTAAATATAAGAAATTTATATTGTTGGCGGGTCTGCTAAAGATCTCATTATGAGCAATCTCATTTTCATTTACATTGGTAATGATCAATGACCTGTCTCTTTATCCAGGGCCAGACTGCTAGCATTTTGTCTAGGGCATGATTGCATGCTGTTTGTCCAAGGGCAGACCACTAGCTTATTTTGGACCAGATTGCTGGCTCTGTCCAGCGCCAGAAGGGATCATAGATAGTCGGATGTTTGCCAGATTGCTAGTTCTTTGTCCAAGCTCAGATTTGCTACATCTGCTCTGTGACCAGATCATTGAATGTTAAAATAATAATAATAAAATAATCGACCTTATTTATAGAGGGTAACACTTTAAGTACTAGTACTAATCTTCCATGTGGCCCTGTTTCCTGGGTTAGAACCAGTACTAAGCAATGAGGAAAAAGTCTGTTGCTCAAGGAAACAACACTTGGTGCTTGCGCAGATCGAACCGGCTATCTCCCTATCTCAAATCCGATGCTTTACCACTGCACCACAGCGCTCCACGGTGTCCAGGGCAATGTTGCTCAGGGCAAGGTTGCAAAATCTGCTCTTTGTCAAGGGCAACATCACTAGTCTCAGGTCATCGGTCCGTTTGTTTGCTGATGGTTGTGTCCTGTATAGGATTGGTATTCTCCTTCTGGCTGTTTTGTTTTACAAGATGGCCTGGGTCGGCTTGCACAGTGGGAGGGCAATTGGCGGGTGGGGTTCGGTGTGGCCAAATGTCGTTCGGTGGGGGTGTCGCGTCACGCTCCGGACAAGCAAGTTGGGTTTGGCTGTGCACTTCGCTGGCGGGTTTTAGAGCATGTTCAATCTGCCAAATATCTTGGTATCACCGTCACTGGCGGTCTTGATTGGGGTCAGCATGTCTCTGAGATTACATCTGAAGTAGCTGGGGCTTTATGGTTCCTTGGGCTTGGCTTGGCCTTTGCGGCTGGGTGGGCGTGGGGTGTTGCGTGTAAAACATTGGTTCGCCCTAAACTTGAATATTTGTTTGTTTGATTTGATGTTTAACGTCCCCGTCAACACTATATAGGTCATTTTGGAGACGTTGCTTCCAATTTTGTGGGGGTTTTACCCGACATTGAGATGAAAGGACAACTCAAGCCTTGTCGCCAATGAAACCAATAGTGTTTATAAGCATGGACGGTCCGACTCGCCCAACTTTGCCTGGGCAGACTTAGATCCCCCAAGTGGTTTACCAGTACTCTTGTGTGGTCTGATTCAGCTCTGCGTGGAAGCATCATGCAGCCCATTTATTTCTTCAAGCCCCAATGGGCTGGGGCAGTCAACTTGAATATGCATCACCCATTTGGCATCCCTATGTTAAAACTCAGATTCAGCAGGTGGATAATGTGTGGAGCACAGCTGCTCGTTGGACATACGGGCGTTGGCGGGGTGGAGGTAGCGTCGGTACCATGCTTGGTGGGCTGGAGTGGCCGTCCCTTGGGGCCCCCTTCTCTTTAACCTTCTGTGAGATACACTATGATACAGTGTCTATTAAAGATAGGTTCTTGACCCCTGTAACAGCGTCAACCCAGGCAGGGGCGTCGAGGGTGTGCAGTGTCGTGGGTGCCGGTCCTGTGGTGGTGCCCTTTGGGGGCTCCTTCTTTCCTGGGACTGTTCCTCGGTCTTCCCTCCTCTGCGGTGGGTGCCTGTCCGCACGTGTGTGTGTGTGTGGGTGGGGGGGGTGGTTCAGGGCTCGTAAGGTGTTGGGTTGGAACTCGGAGGTATGCGTTTTGGAATGCCTCTGATGTGCGGTTTGTGGATGGTTTTAAGGACGCATCCAGTGACTCTTCTAATTTTTTTTTTCAACTAAATTCTAAATAAGTATAAGTAGATAGATAAGATACAAGCTTTTTGTCAAGGGTCATGTATCTCAGCGACTGTCCTTTGACTCATACTAATACTTACATTCTGGTAGGTAGATTTAAATTATGTTGAGAACTAAGTACAATTTAAGCACACCAGACCATACTATAATGTTATTAATCAAGTAATTCCGTATTGGCCCAGTTTCGGGTCCAAATTGACACCATTAAAAACATGATTTTTGACCTCAGTGTTAATACGGATGACCTTCAAACAATGCAGGATTGTCATTAATAGATTGTATAGATTATAGAATTGCTTTGAAAATGTTTGCTTTAGTTTATTCAGAAATGTGGCTAAGATCAAGAGGTAACGCCCAAGTCTAGTGCAGGTCAAGGTGTTAAATTTAAAGAGTCAATCATGGTATACAACAAGATACAAGTGTGAAGTTCAACTAATTGGTTCAGCATTATGAGACTAAGATTATGCCCATTTTGGCTAACCCTTAAGATACCGAGAAAATCTGCATCTGAAAATGGCCGTTGATGTTGTCTACTGCATCACTGTGCATCTTCTTGCAAACTTTTTAAAAAATATTTTAGCATACAGGCAAACTGTGGACTCAGATCAGAGTGCTCCTTGATAGCAGCGCTCCTAGAGAGCAGTCTGATCTGGGTCCAAACTGTCTGCAATAATGACTTAAAGAAACCAGCAGACAATAAAGCAGATGACAATTTTGATTGGCATCCAACCATGTTCTTCAGCATCAATGATGACTGTCACATCACCAGGTATAGCCTAGGTGTCCCCATCACTGAGGAGAGACTGTCAGGTTGTTGAATTCATCAGAATACGAAGTCTGTAATGAAAATCCATTGTTTTCAGGCATAAATGTTATTTTGCTTTCTTTAAAAACATAGATTGTGGGTACTCTTTAGAACCGCCTCTTACAAGCATCCACAATCAATGCTTTTGAGCAAAAATAAGAAAAATAGCAAAAAATAAATCCTCTGAAAAATTCAAGTTCTAGAGATATGAAAAACACCATGCAGATGGATGTATTGTAATGCAAGACCCTTCGTTAAGATGAATGAAATTTATTCAGCATCATTAAAGAGTAGTTTACAGACAAAATGCAGCCTCAGACCAGAGTACTTTTGCAAACGTTATAACAACTAATCTTACAAGCCTGGCAAATAAAAATCAAAAATGAGTTCCTTTAAGAGCAATGAAAACATTCATAAGAAAGAAGATGGATCATACTACGTAGTTTCGGCTAATAAATATGTTCTATAAAAGGGTTATCCTTTGGAAGCAAAGAATACACCACAGAACTGAAAAATATGGAGTGTAAATGTTTTCTAGGCCAGACTAGCTAGTTTCGGCCAATTAGGCCTCATCAGTGACCCTCACGTATTTTCTCAAAATTCCACAATGGAACCAATGATCCCAAAGGACAAGAAAATATAATCTACACTATGATGTAGGGCAGGGAGACGTTTTACCGCCGCCACACATTCCCACACACCAGCTGTAGTGAAGTTAAATATGTTCTATAAAAGGGTTATCCTTTGGAAGCAAAGAATACACCACAGAACTGAAAAATATGGAGTGTAAATGTTTTCTGGGCCAGACTAGCTAGTTTCGGCCAATTAGGCCTCATCAGTGACCCTGTAATGATCCGGCAAAGAAAGGCAGAGGAAACATACTGCAATTTTGTGAATTTCGAATAGGCAGTCGATACAAAGACTGATATAAATCAAAATGGATGGGGTCCAAATAATTAAAAACCTGTCTCGAATATGAGTCTAAACCAATAATTTATTTCTGATTTCTCAGGATATTCACGCTGATCTCAAAGGACCAAAAGTAAAATATAAACTGCACTATGGTTGATGTACGGGGAGACGTTTTACGGCCGCCACACGACACAACACCAGCTGCAGTGAAGGCAAATAAAAATCAAAAATGAGTTCCTTAATAATTTCAAAATTGGACTTTAATCTCTTCTGCAACAAGGTCTATCGGAACCCGAATTGTATGGTGACTTAGTATATAAATTCAGAAAAATATATAACCGCAATGACTTCAGCACCCAATTTCGTAAAATCATTATTCGATATAAAAAAATTGGGTACAACATTGGTCTTATACGACAGACTGCATGCATGGTAGTTAACCCAATCACGGTTGGCAACTTTGCTTCCCTCTTTAATTGCACGCCGGTGGGTCAGGCCTCAGATTCTATGACGGTTCCAACGTAAAGGCTTATTGAGAATTAGAGAGATCTAATTCAAGGTAATGTTGGTTGGTGCCTAATGTTCTGTCTCTGGTCGGGCCCATCGGAGTCTAACTGTTGGTTTTCTTTTGCTCCAGCATTTCAGTTGTTTTTTGCTGTCGAGTCCTCACCGCTGTCTCACCTCTGTGGTTCTTTGATTATTTGTGTTCACGGAGATGTTGCACTGATGAGTTAGGAGGCCTTCTTGCGGACTGAACAAATTGTTTGTCTAAATCGCGACGGAAGTAAGGGCGAGGATTTTGGCCACGTAAAATCGATTTAAGCCCCCCCCCCCCCAGTGGAAATCTTCCACTGACCGTTCGCAGGCGGCTCTTCTGTGGCGATTTATTATTGTTGTTGTTTGTTACTTACTGTGTGTATCACTTGTGTCTTTCAATTTTGGATGGAATATGGCCATTTTGTGGGAAAGTAACTGTCCTTATGGCATTCCTTTGTTTAGGTTTCCATTAGTGTCTGGTCGCTTAATGTTTGTATCTCTTTCCCTTTGGTGTCTTTTATGGGTGGAGTAAGTTAATTGAATCAATTCCTGATCTTTGTTTTACTTCTACTTTAAGAGCAATGAAAACATTCATAAGAAAGAAGATGGGTAATACTACGTAGTTTCGGCTAATAAAGCCTCATCAGTGACCCTGTAATGATCTGGCAAAGAAAGGCAGAGGAAACATACTGCAATTTTGTGAATTTCGAATAGGCAGTCGATACAAAGACTGATATAAATCAAAATGGATGGGGTCCAAATAATTAAAAACCTGTCTAGAATATGAGTCTAAACCAATAATTTATTTCTGATTTCTCAGGATATTCACGCTGATCTCAAAGGACCAAAAGTAAAATATAAACTGCACTATGGTTGATGTACGGGGAGACGTTATACGGCCGCCACACGGCACAACACAAATAAAGGCAAATAAAAATCAAAAATGAGTTCCTTTAAGAGCAATGAAAACATTCATAAGAAAGAAGCCAAAGTTAGTATGTGTTGTGTGTTTGCTTGAGTTGAGGTTTTAAGATACCATAGCTATAGGTATCTTGCCCCGGGCCTACTATTGTTTCCTCTATTCTTGTCTGTCTTTGCATTTTTTATGTTCCATTTATCCATTCAATAGGTTATAAAATGTTAATGCCATGATTGTTTTACAAAAGATATAATTTTACTCAAAAATAAAATAAACTTGCATAGTTCATCCAGTACACATTGAAATGTTGCTAATATGCTGATTAACCGAGGGACAAGATGTCATAGCCACGGTGTCTTGTACCCCCTCTTGTTTCGTCTACTTTTGTCTGTGTATGCTAAATTTACAAGTGTTTCATGCTTTTTGGTGCCCATTTTCACGGAAAGGAACACACATCAGCCATTGAGTTATAGGGGACAAGATACCATAGCCACGGTATCTTGTCCTCCGCCCTCGTTTGACTTGAAATAGAAAAGTGGGGCTATACTGGATTTGTTTGTCATCTCATGCCTTCCTTCCCTGCATCATTCCTACTGTCCATCATTCCGTCCCACTTCATCAGATAAAATTTTCATCACACTTCTCAACAACTGCTAGGGTTTTCTCAACAACTGCTAGCTGAAATTTGGTACACACTTTGGTAGTGGGTTGATATAACCATTTCGTTTCTGGCCAACTCCTCCTACAATTATCATTCGATCAAGCTGAAACTTGACATATAGTTAGACCACGACGTGGAGCAGTGCATATTGTTTTCGAAGTTACGGTACACCAAATATTAGGAGTGTTGCCTCATTGAAAATTTAATTCTGTAAAAATTTAGTTTCCGACTAACCCCTCCTTCTATTTAGAGCTGAACAAGTTGAAATTTGATATATAGTTAGACCATGATGTGGAACAACGCATATTGTTTCGAGGTTACGGTCCACAAAAGTTATGCCTCTTGGAAAATTTCTGTAAACATTTCGTTTCTGGCTTACTCCTTCTACAGCGCCCCTACCCACCAGACTTGAAGAAATAGATTGGGCTGCATGGTGCTTCTGCGCAGAGCTGTAACCGACCGAATTTGAGGACTGGTTAACTGCTTAGTAGGTCTTAGCCTGACCAGGAAAAGTGGTGCGAGTCGGACCACATTTTAAACCCTTGCGGTTTCTTTGGGTGGTAGGGGTTGAGATGTCAATTCATATTAATTTCGGGTAAAAGCCCCACAAAATCGAAACAAAGTCTCCGAAATTGGCCTATATATTGTTGACGGGGACATAAAACCTCAACGTAAACAAAACTCATTTTACAATTTAGATTCGATCAAGCTGAAACTTGATATATTGTTAGACAATGATGTGGGGCAATGGATATCATTTCTAGGTTGCAGTCCACCAAATATTCTCAGCGTTATGCCCCTTTGAAAACTTCTGCAAACATTTCGTTTCTGGCTAACACATCCTATAGATCACATTATATTAAGCTGGAACTTTGTAAATCGTTGCACCATGACGCGGAGCAGCGGTTATAGTTCACCAAAAATTAGCAGAAATATGTCCTTTTGAATATTTCTGTAACTGTTTTCTTTCTAGCTGGACCTCATATAGTTTACGTCAGACCAAACTTAGACTTTTAAAATAGTGACATCATGATGTGGACCAGTGCATATTGGCAAAATTATGTACATAGTATTTCTAGGTTACAGTCCAACAAATATTAGGAGAGATATGCCCATTTGAAAATTGATGTAAACTTTTCGTTTCAGGCTAACCTCTCCTGCAGGTTACATCCAATCCAGCTGAAACTTTATTAAATATTTTTTTGTAGTTAGACCTTGATGTGAAGCAGTGTGTATTGTTTCAAGTATATAGTTAACAAAATATTAACAGAGTTATGCTCATTTGAAAATTTCCGTATACTTTTACTTTCTGGCGGACTCCTCCACTGGCACTTGAGCCTCAAATCTTGAATAAATTGATTAAATACGTCACCTGTATATCAATAAACCTCAAAATGTATTAAAACATCGAACAATATCAATTTTATACTGTTAGCTCGCTTTCACTATATATAATGTAGTTAATCAATTTATTCGAGGTTTGAGGCCCAAGTGCCAGTGGACTCCTCCTACAATTTACATTTGATCAAGCTGAAAATTGATTTCTCGATTTATAGTTACATATATTGTTTTGGAGTCCAACAAATATTAGCAGTAATTATCCTGTGAAAATTAAGTATGCCTTCTCTTCCTATACTTTACATTAGATCAAGCTGAAACATACTAAAAAAGTTACACTTTGATGCGGAGCAGAACATACCATTTCGAGGTTACAATCCACCAAATATTAGCAGAGTTAAGCCCATGTCCATCTTGCCTAAAACAGCTGTATTTCTGCTAACATGCTGACGAAAAAGAGCACAAACCATACTTCCTGAAAACATACAAATAGTGAGGTTTAGAGCATCAATTATGCAGCTGAACATGATTTTAAGTATTAGTTGTGCAATTTTGACAGTTTTATGATTTTTATCAAACGTGCTAGAAAATATGAAGGTCGGTTGGTAAGGAAATATTTTTACTTTTTTCCTGGATTGCAATAAAATTTCCGGCTCGGCACAAAAAATCAGGATCGGTCGGATTAGCGGAAACACATGCATAGTAGGCCTCTTCACTGTGACAGTTTCAGAAGAGTGTGTACACTTTCCATTTCTGTCCTTGTTGGGAACTTTGTTTCTGAAATCCTGTCTTGTCACTTAATCTCTAAAAGTTTTCTAAGACAGCTTGTATGGAAGTGGTTCAGTCATTTGGTGTGCCTTTGGTAAACTGACCATGTTTCGTATGCCTATAACAGTGTTGACAGCACCACAGCTCTGTAGACGTTCAGCTATGTTTCAAGTCTGATTCGACTTCGATCTCAAACACAACTACGTAGTAGGCCAAATGCAGCGCTAGCGTTGGCAATACTTGCATTGACCTGATCATTAATGTGCATGAGTCTTCACAATGTGCTTCCAATGTAGGTGAACTTGTCTACCACTTGCAATCTTTGTCCTTTCGGTGTGATAGTGGGCTCCTTGAAATGTGGTTGATAAACCACCTCGGGTGTTTTGATGCGGATTCTGAGGTCATAGCTGTCACAGGAGTCAGTTAATCCTTGGATTTGGCTTGCAACCTTCTTAGGTTAAAAAGCTTCCCATCAAATCGATACCTATACCATTGTCACCATCCTGGAAGGTATCTGTGAGCATGGCAGAGAATATCATGTTGAACAGCAATGATGCTAGTATACAGCCTTGCCGGACTGCTTGTGACACAAGGAATGAATCAGAAAACTTACCATCATTTTGGACCGTGCAAGCATTTCATCATGGAACTGCCTCACCATTGCTATGAACATGAATGGACAGCAAAACTTCACTATAAAATGCCAAAGACCATCACGACTGATTGTGTCAAATGATTTGGTAAGGTCCTGTTGAGTCCTGGTATTTCTCTTGAAGCTGTCCTGCTGTGAAGTTCATGTCATTTGTTCATCTGCACTTCCTAGATGGAGCCACACTGACTTTCTGGTAGAAGCTTTGGCTGTTCAATGTGTTCGTTCAGTCGGTTAAGTAGAACTCTTGCAAGGACCTTCCCAGCTATTGACAATAAAGTGATGCCACAATGATTGTCGCAGAACTGAGGATTCCCTTTTCGTTTGAATAGGTGGATTATTGACGCATCCTTGAATTCTCGAGGGATCACTTCTATTCTCCATATAGTTGATGTGGAATAACACTGTCAGATGCTTTGCAACTGGAGTACTTCCTACTTTGTGGATATCTGATTTTTCTTTTTAAGGTGATCGAGGGACTGGTTTCAGCAATAAATCCAGAAGAGATGTTAACACCATATAAACCAAAAAGAACAGTTCTACTAAAACAATTCAGTGACTATAAGTGTACAAATACAGTTATAGTTTACCTGCACAGGGGATGGTTCTCCATGCACAAGGGGGCCTCCATTTAACGTTCCGATCCGTAGGAGTTACAGACGGTTGAAGGTGCTGAGGGTTGTGTAGCTAAGTTTACCCCTTTGATGAGAGCTAGGGCTTAACTTCCCATCACAGGTCCTGGTGTATGAATGTCATTTGACGTGTCACCAGTAACAATTCTGATCCTGAAGTGTACAAATATAGTTGAAAGACATATAGTGAACATGATAGAGGATTTATAGTTAAACAATGGAATAGTGAACAACTCAAACAATCATTCTTTGTAAGAACTGTGCTCGAGTGGAACCATCTAGAGGCAATCGTGCATGCAGAGACGTTTGAGCGCTTCAGAACCCTCCTTTAGTGTGACTAACTCTCTCTCCCTGTACGCCACGCTAAAAAGCCCTGTACAATATTGAAGCAGAGGCAGATCCCAGTTAGTATTGTACCTGGTCATGGATTAGCCAGATGACAGGATATTTATAGTTTTCAGTTTCAGGGGCGTTGGGTACTTGTCAAGCAGCAGCGTTTGGAACTTGTCAAGCAACAGAATACAATCCACCTGATGAATGCCACAAAGTGCACGCACCGTCCTTCGGATCGGGACTTTAACTGGAAGCTCCCTGTGCTGGGAGACCATTCTCTTTGCAGGTTAAAGATCCCTACCGTAATTAAACAATTACTATGTAGGCTTTCATTCTGCAAACATGAAGTGTATGTAATGTACACATGCACGTAATCCTCGTGAGTGGGTTTTGCAGTATATAAAGGTAGAAAGAAATACGAGGACTGCTCAAATATGAATGCAAGAAGAACGTTTTCTCATGCACTAATGCGAAAATCACCTGGAAATAAATATCACAGCGTAGAAAAACATTTTACCTATACATTGATACCAAACCTGTTAAAATCCGTGCACTTTATCCATGTATATCGTTCGATAAACACTATCTACTCTTGTATACTAATACAAAACATGGTTGGAAGAAGGTAAGAGAACGCCGTTGAAATACGGTCCTATATTAAGAATCGTTGTATTTTTGGTATACGGTGCAAAGACATTTTTGATGAAATATGTTCGGTTTATGGGCGTAATGAAATGTCTTTTCCGACAGTTTTTCGTTGGTGTAAGAAATTCAGCTGTGGGCTAGGCTCAACAGAAGATGCACCACATGATCGTCGGCCGAAAAGAGCAACATCTGCAAAGATGGTTGCAAGAGTGAAAAAAATAGTTGCTACCGATGCATGATACACCACTAGGCAAATAGCAAGTATGGCTGGCATCTCATTAGGAGCAGCTCATACAATTCTGAAACGGGATTTGAAAATGAGAAAGATCTGTGCTAAATGGATTCCCCATCTGTTGACAGATGAGCAGAAAAAGACACGCGTTCAGTGCGCCAAGAAGTTGCTTAAAAAGTTTCCAAATTACAAAATGCACGGTCTTCCGCTATTGTCGTCACAGGTGACGAGACATGGGTTCACTTTTTTTGAGCCAAAACGAAAGATTCAGAACAAAATATGGGCAACAAAGTATTGCTAAAGACCATGCATTGCAAAGCGGACTATGAGCGTCAAGAAGGTAATGTATGCCATATTCTTTTCAAATCAGGGCCCTGCTATTCAGGTTGCTGTGCCTAAAGGCAAATCAGTAAATGGAAGTTTTACAAGAATAAAGTTCTTCGAAAATTGAAGAAATATTTCAAAGAACGAAGACCCGCAACTGGTTTGGCCAATGCCAGATTGCTACATGACAATGCGTCATCGCACAAGGCGTTCATTGTGCAAGACTTTCTGAAGCAGGAAAAGGCTGTTGAACTCCCTCAACCCCCGTATTCCCCTGACCTTGCCCCGTGTGACTTTTTTTTGTTCCCGCGGCTGAAAAAAATACCTTTCTGGTCGAAAATTTGTACAGCGCAAACAACTCGGTTCTGCAATATTCCAGTGCCTTCATAGTATACCTCGAAAAGACTACCAAAATGCATTCAGTGATTGGATCATAAGACTGAAAGTTTGTATATCTGTTAAAGGGGAATACTTTGAGGGGACAAAATAAATTTTTCATCCAAATCTATCTCGGAATCATTTTTATGTGCTTACTTGCATTCATATTTGAACAGTCCTCGTATGTCTGTGTTAAGCCCCTGTCCCACAGACCTTGCGACTGCGATGCGACCCCTCTGCAACTGATTTCGTTGCAACTGGCCCGCGACCTTTGCAACTGCTGCAACTAAATTTGCTCCGTAAATGTGATCGCCGACCCGTCGCGACCGGTCGCCGATTGTTCGGCGATTAATGTTGCCCAAAGTCGGCGATTGATCAGTGACTTGTGCTCGAACTTACAGCAAAATTTGCATAAATTCGGTCGGGGATCGATCGGTGACTGTTCGGCGATCGATCGGAGATTGGTCTGCGACGTCTAGAAAACCATTGCAACTAGTCTGCGATCAAAATCAGTCGCAGCCAGTCTTTTGTGCATGCACAAAATACGATCGGCGACTTACCCGCGACCTTGCTGCAACCTTTATAAAACCTCCGTGCGACTTCTGCAACCGCTCCGCGATTGCCATTGTATCTTGTATCTTCTACTAAATTCTGCCTTTGAAGGACCGAAATCAAGCTACCGAGCTATAAAATTTCCGAGCAGTAGAATCGAGCATTAGTCTTCGTGGGTCTCCCTATTTGGTGACAAGAAGTGACAAGAGGTGACAAGAGGTGACAAGAAGTGACAAGAGGTGACAAGAAGTGACAAGAGGTGACAAGAGCTTTTTTTATGGTGAAAAGAAACTTTCTTACACAAAATTAAATTACATTTTTGCTTAAATTGATAAATTTAATGTTATTCTTGAGTTAAAAATTACTTCTGGCCAAATTTAAAGGCGCTTGGAGGAAAAAGCAACATGCTTTATTCAGACGTTTTAACGCATTTACCAACAAGAAAGTTCTCCCCTCTTTATATACAAATTCACTACATTTTATCAGCAAAAGAAAGTGAATTTTACGTGGGTATCTCAGGCTAAAAAAAAATGTCGTCTCATTTTACAAATATAAAAGCGGGTTTAACCAGGATTATTTAGGTCATTTGGGAGACCTTGGGATTTTTACCCGACACTGAGATGAAATGACATCTCAAACCCAACCAGAAGGCTTCTATGCATCGGACGATCTGACTCACACTGCTTTGCCTGGGTAGACTTAGTCCTTCTAAGCGGTTTACCAGCACTCGTGTGGTCAGTTTCAGCTCTGCGCGCAAGCATCATGGGCGGGGGTGAACCCATTATGATGAATTGACTTCTCAGGCTCCGTTGCCCAATGAAACCGTTGCTTCAAATTTTGTGGGACTTGTGCCCGACAATGAGATGAATCAACATCTCAAGCCCTGTTGCCCAATGATGCCAATATATAGGGTTTCTAAGTATGGACGGTCCGACTCGCACCGCATTGCCTGGGCAGGATCAGATCAGGATGAGACAGTTTTAACAAGTACCCGCAATCTATGTCTTTGAGCAGAAATAAAAAAAAACTGAGCTGACTTAAATAGTATTGACTGGGCCGTTAAACCACAATACAAACAAACAAGCAGTTGGGATAGAAGTCTTCCTTCCTTCCTTAATCGTGCGTGTGCCACTCATTAAGATAATTGCTGTCACTCAGTATTGAGTCATCTCGGTTGATTAATCACAAGCTTGTGTTATGACATTTGGTCGACATATTATTTTGACTCCGCTTGCTAATCATAAATTCATAGCGTTGACAAGAGTTTAAATAAATAAATAAATATATTCTGTCTATTCAAAATATTCATAGCTTTGACATGAGAATAAGAATAAATAAATAAAAAACCAGTAATTTTTAATTTGTTTCAAATTAAATCTTATTCTAATGATTATATTCTGTCTATTTAACTCTCTCTCTCTCTCTCTCTCTCTCTGCATGTGCTCCCAGAGAAGACTCATACCTGCCTGCGCAGTCTGATATATCAGAATCGCTGATCTCTGCTGTGTAGCTTTATGGTGTGGTGTGTGTGTGTGGGGGGGGGGGGGGGACTTTATAGATTTTCTATAATTTTTATGTGACAGAGAAATAGAGTAGATTATCACATACATGTATTTTGACTTTATTCCCGACAAGACGCACGGAAGCGTCATCGAGCAAGTGTTCCTAGAAAAGACTTGGATCATCCTGCGTATATGCGCGCAGTCTGGTATGTTTTCTCCACTGAGGGTATAATTTTATGTGACGGAGAAATATAGTAGATCATCTCATACATGTAAAATTTTCTTGTCACCAAATTAACTTGACTTTATTCCCGACCAAAAAAATCTGAAGAGGTACTGAAGCGTCGTCGAGCAAGTGTGCCCAGAAAGGATCAGCCTGAACATATGCGCAGTCTGGTATGTTTTCTCTGCTGAGGGAACATTTTATGTGATGGAGATATATAGTATAGCATCTAATACGTGTAAAATTTTCTTGTCACCAAATTAACTTGAATTTATTCCCGACCAAAAAAAAATCTGAAGAGGCACTGAAGCGTCGTCAAGCAAGACCTGGATCAGCCTGTGCATATGCGCAGTCTGGTTAGTTTTTTCTGCTGAGGGTATAATTTTATGTGACGGAGAAATATAATAGATCATTTGATACATGTAATATTTTCTTGTCACCAGCTTGACTTTATTCCAGACAAGAAAATCTGTAGTGGCACTGAAGCGTCATCGAGCATGTGTGCCTTTGAAAATACTAGCCTGCGCATAGGCGCAGCCTGATATATGAATCTCTGCTAAGGTATATACACATTTTATTAGAATTTTGTGTGACAGTGAGACACATCGTGTACATTCTCTTGTCACCAGCTTGGCAACTCAGAGTTAAAGTTTATTGACGCTCCAGCACAAAACTTCAGTCCGAATCGCAACTGCTGTTTTGGAAGCTTATTTGCGAGGTACAGGTGGGGTAAACTTCCTAAAATACCTATGAAAACGTCAAAAATAGCATCTTTTTCGGGCATTTCCGTATGTTTACGCCAGATCAAAACAAACAAAATAAAGAATAAAAATAAATAAATGTAGGAAACAATCAAATACATTACATGTAGATTTGTGATGCTTTTACAAGGTAAGGCCTTTGAAAATATAACGTTTATGTCTATAATAGATCGATTTACAAACTTGCCAAGCATGCTATTTCGGACGTGTGAGACGCCAAGTTCTGCAACGGAAGGTCAGGTGGTTTTTCTCCGGGTACTCCGGTTTTCGCCCACCTTTGATTAACGATCGGCTCGATATGAGTGAAATAATCTTGAAAGGGCCGTAAAACCCAAACCAAAAAAAAAAAAAAAAAAAAGAAAAAAAATGCTATTTCGGAAATGACAGTTCGTCTGTAACATGATCTCGACATAACACGGCTGCACCTTCAGACAAGCCACAATTGATTTGTTTGTTTGATTTGATGTTTAACGTCCCCGTCAGCACTGAAAAGGTAATTTTGGAGACGTTGCTTCCAATTTTGTGGGACTTGTACCTGACATTATCAATTAACAAGGATATGTACTTGACCCCTACAACAGTGTCGACCCGGACAAGGGCATCAATAGCAAATAACTCACAGTATCAAAGGTGAGTGAGTGTTAGAGTTTTACGTCCCACCAACAGCTAAAGTCATACGGTGACGGACCTCGGTTAAAAGACTCATCCGAAAGTCTGTAGAGCCCGGGATCGATCCTGCGACCCCTGGTTTACAAGGCGAGTAGCGTAACCACTGCACCACGGAGGCTTCTACAGTATCAAACGTACCAGTCCTATAGTGATGCCCCGAAAAACTCTTTCTTTACTAGAACTATTCCTCAGTGGAATAGTCTTCCATCTTCTGCGAGGAATGCCAAGACCGCACAGTATAAGATTGAGACTCGGAGGTATGCGTTTTAGGATGCCTCTGTGTTCGGATTGTAAAAAGTTTTAAGGGCTCATCCAGTGATGATTATTTTTTTATGCTAAATTCTAAATTTAGCCCCACTCCTAACTGAGGTAATGGCCAAATATGACCGACTCAGTATGAGAAGTTAGATAGATAGATACACATTGAGATTTCGATGAAATGACATCTCAAGCCCTGTCGCCCAAAGGAACCAATAGGGTTTATAAGCACAGACAGGCTGCACACAAGCCACAAGGACTTATAAAAAATATCACATTTTAAATTAGGCTAGTCTTCACTTGATAATGGTATGTATAAATAACTTGACTGCACAAAACACAAAGTGTGTGCTTTCTTTTGAAAATACAGCAAGAATGCAACTTGGGCGTCCAATACCATAACTTTCAGAAGTTGTGACACAATCACATATGCCTCATTGCAAACAGTATTGTAAAACCTACTCACACATGAAGTGTCACTGATGTTTTCAGGTTGAAAAAGCTTTGAATTTACAGTAATATAACATACAGTTTGTGCTTTTTATTGAAAAAAAAAAAAGAAAAAAAAAGCAAGATTGCAACTTGGGCATCCCATACCATAACTTTCAGAAGTTGTGACACAATCCCATAGGCCTCATTGCAAACAATATTGTAAAGCCTATTCACACATGAAGTATCATCAAAGTTTTCAGGTTGTAACAGCTTTGAATTTACAGTAACATTACATACAGTATGTGCTTTCTATTGAAAATAAAGCAACATTGCAAATTGGGGGTCCCATACCATAACTTTCAGAAGCTGTGACACAATCCCATATGCCTCATTGTAAAAAGTATTGTAAAACCTATTGAGACGTGAAGTATTGTTGAAGTCTTCAGGTTGTAACAGCTTTCAATTTACAGTAACATAACTTACAGTGTGTGCTTTCTATTGAAAATACATGTACTGCAACATTGCAAAATGGGCGTACCATACCATAACTTTCAGAAATTGTGACACAATCCCATAGGTCTCATTGGAAACAATATTGTTAAACCTATTCACACATGAAGTATCATTGAAGTTTTCAAGTTGTAACAGCTTTGAATTTACAGTAACATAACTTACTGTATGTGGTTTCTATTGAAAATACCACAACATTGCAAATTGGGCGTCCCATACCATATCTTTCAGAAGTTGTGACACAATCCCATATGCCTCATTGTAAACATTATTGTAAAACCTATTTACAAATGAAGTATCATTGAAGTTTTCAGGTTGTAACAGCTTTGAATTTACAGTAACATTACATACAGTATGTGCTTTCTATTGAAAATACCGAAATATTGCAAATTGGGTGCCCCATACCATCACTGTCAAAAGCTGTGCCATAGGCCTCATTGCACACAGGATTGTAAAACCTATTCACCCATGAAGTATCATTGAAGTTTTCAGGTTGTAACAACTTTGAATTTACAGTAACATAACATACTGTATGTGCTTTCTATTTAAAATACGGCAACATTGCAAATTGGGCGTCCCATACCATAATATACAGATGTTGTGACACAATCCGTTGTGCCTCATTGCAAACAGTATTGTAAAACCTATTGACACATGAAGTATCATTGAAGTGTTCAGGTTGTAACAGCTTTGAATTTACAGTAACATAACATACAGTGTGTGCTTTCTATTGAAAATACTGTAAAATTCCAAATTTATCGTCCCATACCATAACTTTCAGAAACTGTGACACAATCCCATATGCCTCATTGCAAACAGTATTGTTAAACCTTTTCACAATTGAAGTACCATTGAAGTTTTCAGGTTGTAACAGCTTTGAATTTACAGTAACATTACATACAGTATATGCTTTCTATTGAAGGTAACGCAACATTGCAAATTTGGCGTCCCATACCATAACTTTCAGAAGTTGTGACACAATCCCATTAGCCTCATTGCCAACAGTATTGTAAAACCTATTCACACATGAAGTATCATTGAAGTTTTCAGGTTGTAACAGCTATGAATTTACAGTATCATAACATACAGTGTGTGCTTTCTATTGAAATACTGCAAAATTGCAAATTAGGCGTCCCAAACCATAATTTTCAGAAGTTGTGACACAATCCCATAGGCCTCATTGGAAACAGTATTGAAAAGCCTTTTCACACATGAAATATCATTGAAGTTTAAGGTTGTAACAGCTTTGAATTTACATTAACATTACATACAATATGTGTTAAAATTCTAATAAAAGTAACGCAACATTGCAAATTTGGCGCCCCATACCATAATTTTCAAAAGCTGTGACACAATCCCAGATGCCTCATTGCAATTAGTATTGTATAACTTATTCACACATGAAGTATCATTGAAGTTTTCAGGTTGTAACAGCTCAGAATTTACAAGAACATTACGTACAGTCTGT
Source organism: Lucinisca nassula (assembly GCA_963580285.1). NCBI lineage: Eukaryota > Metazoa > Mollusca > Bivalvia > Lucinida > Lucinidae > Lucinisca > Lucinisca nassula. The sequence continues at coordinate 95,231,992 of OY757014.1, forward strand.
GGTTTCTATTGAAAATAACGCAACATTGCAACTTGGGCGTCCAATACCATAATTTTCAGAAGTAATGACACAATCTCATATGCCTCATGGCAAACAGTATTGTAAAAACTATTGACACATAAAGTATCATTGAAGTTTTCAGGTTGTAACAGCTTTGAATTTACAGTAACATAACATACATTGTGTGCATTATATTGAAAATACTGCACCATTGCACATCGGGCGTCCCATACCGTAACTTTCAGTTGTTGTGACACAATCCCATATGGCTCATTGCAAACAGTATTGGAAAAACTATTCACACATGAAGTATCATAAAAAATTTCAGGTTGTAACAGCTTCGAATTTACAGTAACATTACATACAGTATGTGCTTTCTATTGAAAATATCGCAACATTGCAAATTGGGCGTCCCATACCATTACTTTCAGAAGCTGTGACACAATCCCATATGCCTCATTGTAAAAAGTATTGTAAAACCTATTGAGACGTGAAGTATCATTGAAGTCTTCAGGTTGTAACAGCTTTCAATTTACAGTAACATAACTTACATTGTGTGTTTTCTATTGAAAATACTGCAACATTGCAAAATGGGCGTACCATACCATAACTTTCAGAAATCGTGACACAATCCCATAGGCCTCATTGGAAACAGTATTGTAAAACCTGTTCACATATGAAGTATCATTGAAGTTTTCAGGTTGTAACAGCTTTGAATTTACGGTAACATAACATTCTGTATGTGCTTTCTATTGAAAATACCGAAATATTGCGAATTGGGTGTCCCATACCATCATTGTCAAAAGCTGTGACACAGTCCAATAGGCCTAAATGCAAACAGGATTGTAAAACCTATTCACACATGAAGTGTCATTGAAGTTTTCAGGTTGTAACAGCTTTGAATTTACAGTAACATAAGATACAGTATGTGCTTTCTATTGAAAGTAACGCAACTTTGCAAATTGGGCGTCCCATTAAATAATTTTCAGAAGTTGTGACACGATCCCATAGGCCTCATTGCAAACAGTATTGTAAAAACTATTGACACATTGAAGTTTTTAGGTTGTAACAGCTTTGAATTTACAGTAACATAACATACAGTGTGTGCTTTCTATTGAAAATACTGCAACATTGTAAACTGGACGTCCCATACCATAAGTGTCAGAAGTTGTGACACAATCCCATATGCCTCTTTGCAAACAATATTAAAAAACCTATTCACACATGAAGTATTATTGAAGTTTTCAGGATGTAACATTTTTGAATTTACAGTAACATTACATATAGTATGTGCTTTCTATTGAAAGAAACGCAACATTGCATCTTGGGCGTCCCATACCATAACTTTCAGAAGTTGTGACACAATCTCATATGCCTCATGGCAAACAGTATTGTAAAAATATTGACACATGTAGTATCATTGAAGTTTTCAGGTTGTAACAGCGTTGAATTTACAGTAACATAACATACAGTGTGTGCTTTATATTGAAAATACTGCACCATTGCACATTGGGCGTCCCATACCATAACTTTCAGTAGTTGTGACACAATCCCATACAGCTCATTGCAAACAGTATTGGAAAAATTATTCACACATGAAGTATCATTGAAGTTTTCAGGTTGTAACAGCTTTGAATTTACAGTAACATAACATACATTGTGTGCTTTCTGTTGAAAATACTGCAACATTGCAAATTGGACGTCCCATGCCATAAATTTCAGATGTTAAACAATCTCATAGGCCTTATTGCAAACAGTATTGCTAAACCTTTTCAAACATGACGTATAATTGAAATTTTCAGGTTGTAACAGCTTTGAATTTACAGTAACATAAAATTCTGTATGCGCTTTCTATTGAAAATACCGAAATATTGCAAATTGGGTGTCCCATACCATCATTGTCAAAAGCTGTGACACAGTCCAATAGGCCTCATTGCAAACAGGATTGTAAAACCTATTCAAACATAAAGTATCATTGAAGTTTTCAGGTTGTAACAACTTAGAATTTACAGTAACATAACATACTGCATGTGCTTTCTATTGAAAATACCGCAACATTGCCAATTGGGTGTCCCATACCATAACTTTTAGAAGTTGTGACACAATCCCATAGGCCTCATTGTAAACAATATTGATAAACCTATTCACACATGAAGTATCATTGAAGTTTTCAAGTTGTAACAGCTTTGAATTTACAGTAACATAACTCTCTATATGCGGTTTCTATTGAAAATACTGCAACATTGCAAATTGGGCGTCCCATACGCTAACTTTCAGAAGCTGTGCCATAGGCCTCATTGCACACAGGATTGTAAAACCTATTCACCCATGAAGTATCATTGAAGTTTTCAGGTTGTAACAACTTTGAATTTACAGTAACATAACATACTGTATGTGCTTTCTATTTAAAATACGGCAACATTGCAAATTGGGCGTCCCATACCATAATATACAGATGTTGTGACACAATCCCATGTGGCTCATTGCAACTAGTATTGTAAAACCTATTGACACATGAAGTATCATTGAAGTGTTCAGGTTGTAACAGCTTTGAATTTACAGTAACATAACATACAGTGTGTGCTTTCTATTGAAAATACTGTAAAATTCCAAATTTGTCGTCCCATACCATAACTTTCAGAAACTGTGACACAATCCCATATGCCTCATTGCAAACAGTATTGTAAAACCTTTTCACAATTGAAGTACCATTGAAGTTTTCAGGTTGTAACAGCTTTGAATTTACAGTAACATTACATACAGTATATGCTTTAAATTGAAGGTAACGCAACATTGCAAATTTGGCGTCCCATACCATAACTTTCAGAAGTTGTGACACAATCCCATAAGCCTCATTGCCAACAGTATTGTAAAACCTATTCACACATGAAGTATCATTGAAGTTTTTAGGTTGTAACAGCTATGAATTTACAGTAACATAACATACAGTGTGTGCTTTCTATTGAAAATACTGCAAAATTGCAAGTTAGGCGTCCCATACCATAATTTTCAGAAGTTGTGACACAATCCCATAGGCCTCATTGGAAACAGTATTGAAAAGCCTTTTCACACGTGCAATATCATTGAAGTTTAAGGTTGTAACAGCTTTGAATTAACAGTAACATTACATACAATATGTGTTTTCCAATAAAAGTAACGCAACATTGCAAATTTGGCGTCCCATACCATAATTTTCAGAAGCTGTGACACAATCCCAGATGCCTCATTGCAATTAGTATTGTATAACCTATTCACACATGAAGTATCATTGAAGTTTTCAGGTTGTAACAGCTCAGAATTTACAAGAACATTACATACAGTCTGTGGTTTCTATTGAAAATAACGCAACATTGCAACTTGGGCGTCCCATACCATAACTTTCAGAAGTTGTGACACAATCTCATATGCCTCATGGCAAACAGTATTGTAAAAACTATTGACATATGAAGTATCATTGAAGTTTTCAGGTTGTAACAGCTTTGAATTTACAGTAACATAACATACATTGTGTGCATTATATTGAAAATACTGCACCATTGCACATTGGGCGTCCCATACCATAACTTTCAGTAGTTGTGACACAATCCCATATGGCTCATTGCAAACAGTATTGGAAAAACTATTCACACATGAAGTATCATAAAAAATTTCAGGTTGTAACAGCTTTGAATTTACAGTAACATTACATACAGTATGTGCTTTCTATTGAAAATAAAGCAACATTGCAAATTGGGCGTCCCAAACCATTACTTTCAGAAGCTGTGACACAATCCCATATGCCTCATTGTAAAAAGTATTGTAAAACCTATTGAGACGTGAAGTATCATTGAAGTCTTCAGGTTGTAACAGCTTTCAATTCACAGTAACATAACTTACAGTGTGTGCTTTCTATTGAAAATACTGCAACATTGCAAAATGGGCGTACCATACCATAACTTTCAGAAATTGTGACACAATCCCATAGGCCTCATTGGAAACAGTATTGTAAAACCTATTCACACATGCAGTATCATTGAAGTTTTCAGGTTGTAACAGCTTTGAATTTACGGTAACATAACATTCTGTATGTGCTTTCTATTGAAAATACCGAAATATTGCAAATTGGGTGTCCCATACCATCATTGTCAAAAGCTGTGACACAGTCCAATAGGCCTCAATGCAAATAGGATTGTAAAACCTATTCACACATGAAGTGTCATTGAAGTTTTCAGGTGGTAACAGATTTGAATTTACAGTAACATAAGATACAGTATGTGCTTTCTATTGAAAGTAACGCAACTTTGCAAATTGGGCGTCCCATTCAATAATTTTCAGAAGTTGTGACAAAATCCCATAGGCCTCATTGCAAACAGTATTGTAAAAACTATTGACACATGAAGTTTCATTGAAGTTTTCAGGTTGTAACAGCTTTGAATTTACAGTAACATGACATACAGTGTGTGCTTTCTAATGAAAATACTGCAACATTGCAAACTGGACGTCCCATACCATAAATTTCAGGAGTTGTGACACAATCACATATGCATCTTTGCAAACAATATTAAAAAACCTATTCACACATGAAGTATAATTGAAGTTTTCAGGATGTATCAGCTTTGAATTTACAGTAACATTACATACAGTATGTGCTTTCTATTGAAAATAAAGCAACATTGCAAATTGGGCGCCCCATACCATTTCTTTCAGAGGCTGTGACACAATCCCATATGCCTCATTGTAAAAAGTATTGTAAAACCTATTGAGACGTGAAGTATCATTGAAGTCTTCAGGTTGTAACAGCTTTCAATTTACAGTAACATAACTTACAGTGTGTGCTTTCTATCGAAAATACTACAACATTGCAAAATGGGCGTACCATACCATAACTTTCAGAAATTGTGACACAATCCCATAGGCCTCATTGGAAACAGTATTGTAAAACCTATTCACACGTGCAGTATCATTGAAGTTTTCAGGTTGTAACAGCTTTGAATTTACGGTAACATAACATTCTGTATATGCTTTCTATTGAAAATATCGAAATATTTCAAATTGGATGTCCCATACCATCATTTTCAAAAGCTGTGACACAGTCCAATAGGCCTCAATGCAAACAGGATTGTAAAACCTATTCACACATGAAGTGTCATTGAAGTTTTCAGGTGGTAACAGATTTGAATTTACAGTAACATAAGATACAGTATGTGCTTTCTATTGAAAGTAACGCAACTTTGCAAATTGGGCGTCCCATTCAATATTTTTCAGAAGTTGTGACACAATCCCATAGGCCTCATTGCAAACAGTATTGTAAAAACTATTGACACATGAAGTTTCATTGAAGTTTTCAGGTTGTAACAGCTTTGAATTTACAGTAACATAACATACAGTGTGTGCTTTCTATTGAAAATACTGGAAAATTGCGTCCCATATCATAACTTTCAGAAGTTGTGACACAATCTCATATGCCTCATTGCAAACGGTATTTTTAAACCTTTTCACACATGAAGTGTCATTGAAGTTTTCATGTTGAAACAGTTTTTAATTTACAGTAACATTACATACAGTATATGCTTTATATTTAAAGTAACGCAGCATTGCAAATTTGTCATCCCATGCAATAACTTTCCGAAGTTGGGACACAATTCCATTAGCCTCATTACAAACAATATTGTAAAACCTATTCACACATGAAGTATCATTGAAGTTTTCAGGCTGTAACAGCTTTGAATTTACAGTAACATAACATACAGTATGTGGTCTCTTTTGAAAATAACGCAACATTTCAAATTGGGCGTCCCATACCATAACTTCAGAAGTTGTGGCACAATCGCATATGCCTTATTGCTAACAGTATTGTCAAAACTATTGACAAATGAAGTATCATTGAAGTTTCCAGGTTGTAGGCCTAACAACTTTGAATTTTCATTGAAGTTTTCAGGTTGAAACAGCTTTGATATTATAGCAACATAAGATACAATGTGTGCTTTCTATTGAAAATACTGCAACATTGCAGATTTTGGCGTCCAATACCATGACTCAGTAGCTGTGACACAATCCCATACTCCCAATTGCAAACCGTATTGTAAAACCTTTTCACACATGAAGTGTCATTGAAGATTTCAGGTTGTAACAGCTTTGAATATACAGTAACATTACATACAATATGTGCTTTTTATTTAAAGTAACGCAATGTGCTTTGTATTGAAAATACCGCAACATTGCAAGTTTAGCGTCCCATGCCATAACTTTCAGATATTTTGACACAATCCCATGTGCCTCATTGCAAACAGTATAGTAAAACCTATTCGCACATGACGTATCATTGAAGTTTACAGATTGTAACAGCTTTAAATTTACAGTAACATAACATACTTTGTGTGCTTTCTATTGAAAGTAAAGCAACATTGCAAATTGGACGTCCCGTACCATAACTTTCAGAAGATGCGACACAATCTCACAGGCCTTATTGCAAACAGTGTTGTTTAACCTATTCACACATGTAGTATCATTGAAGTTTTCAGGTTGTAACAGCTTTGAATTTACAGTAACATTACATACAGTATGTGCTTTCTATCTAAAGTAACGCAACATTGCAAACTGGACGTCCCATACCATAACTTTCAGAGGTTGTGACACAATCCCATGGGCCTCAGTGTAAACAATATTGCTTAACCTATTCACACATGAAGTATCATTGAAGTTTTCAGGTTGTAACAGCTTTGATATTATAGTAACGTAAGATACAGTGTGTGCTTTCTATTGAAAATACTGAAACATTGCAAATTGGGCGTCCCATACCATAACTTTCAGAAGTTGTAACACAATCCCATATGCCTCATTGCAAACAGTACTGTAAAAATTGTTGAGACATGAAGTATCAGTGTAGTTTTCAGGTTGTAACAGCTTTGAATTCACAGTCAAATAACATACAGTGTGTGCTTTCTATTGAAAATACTGCAAAATTGCAAGTTTGGCGTCCCATACCATAACTTTCAGAAGTTGTGACACAATCCCATATGTCTCATTGCAAACAGCATTGTAAATCCTATTCACACATGAAGTATCACTGAAGTTTTCAGGTTCTAACAACTTTGAATTTACAGTAACATAACACACTGCATGTGCTTTCTATTGAAAATACCGCAACATTGTCAATTGGGCGTCCCATACCATAACTTTCAGAAGTTGTGACACAATCCAATAGGCCTCACTGTAAACACTATTGTTAAACCTATTCACAAATGAAGTATCATTCAAGTTTTCAGGTTGTAGCAGCTTTGATGTTATAGTAACATAACATACAGTGTGTGCTTTGTATTGAAAATACTGCAAAATTGCAAGTTTGGCGTACCATACCATACCTTTCAGAAGCTGTGACACAATCCCATATGCCTCTTTGCAAACAATCTTGTAATACCTATTCACAAATGAAGTATCATTGAAGTTTTCAGGTTGTAACAGCTTTGAATTTACAGTAACATTACATACAGTATGTGCTATCTATTGAAAGTAACGCAACATTGCAAACTGGACGTCCCATACCATATCTTTCAGAAGTTGTGACACAATCCCATCAGCCTCATTTCAAACAATATTGTTAAACCTATTCACACATGAAGTATCATTGAAGTTATCAGGTTGTAACAGCTTTGAATTTACAGTAACATTACATACAGTATGTGTTTTCTATTGAAACTAACGCAACATTGCAAATTGGACGTCCCATACCATAACCTTCAGAAGTTGTGACACAATCCCATGGGCCTCAGTGTAAACAATATTGCTTAACCTATTCACACATTAAGTATCATTGAAGTTTTCAGGTTGTAACAGCTTTGATATTATAGTAACATAAGATACAGTGTGTGCTTTCTATTGAAAATACCGCAACTTTGCAAATTGGTCGTCCCATTCAATAATTTTCAGAAGTTGTGACACAATCCCATAGGCTTCATTGCAAACAGTATTGTAAAATATTATTGACACATGAAGTTTCATTGAAGTTTTCAGGTTGTAACAGCTTTGAATTTACAGTAACATAACATACAGTGTGTGCTTTCTATTGAAAATACTGCAACATTGCAAACTGGACGTCCCATACCATAACTTTCAGAAGTTGTGACACAATCCGATATGCCTCTTTGAAAACAATATTAAAACAAGCTATTCACACATGAAGTATTAATTATTGAAGTTTTATGGATGTAACACCTTTGAATTTACAGTAACATTACATACAGTATGTGCTTTCTATTGAAAGTAACGCAACTTTGCAAATTTGGCGACCCATACCATAACTTTCAGAATTTGTGACACAATCCCATAGGCCTCATTGCAAACAGTATTGTAAAACCTATTCATACATGAAATATCATTGAAGTTTTCAGGTTGTAACAGCTTTGAACTTACAGTAACATTACATACAGTGTGTGCTTTCTATTGAAAGTTACGCAACATTGCAAGTTTGGCGTCCCATACCATAATTTTCAGAAGTTGTGACACAATCTCATATGCCTCATTACAAACAGTATTGTAAAACCTATTCACACATGAAGTATCATTGAAGTTTTCAGGTTGTAACAGCTTTGAATTTACAGTAACATAACATACAGTATGTGCTTTCTATTGAAAAATACCGCATCATTGCAAATTGGGTATCCCATGCCATAACTTGTAGAAGTTGTGACACAATCGCATATGTCTCATTGCAAACAGTACTGTAATACCTATTCACACATGAAATATCATTGAAGTTTTCAGGTTGTAACAGCTTTGAATTTACAGTAACATAACATACAGAATGTGCTTTCTATTGAAAAAAAACAGCAAGATTGCAACTTCGGCGTCCCATACTTTAACTTTCGGAAGTTGTGACACAATCCAATATGTCTCATTGCAAACAGTATTGTAAAACCTTTTCACAAATAAAGTATCACTGAAGTTTTCAGGTTGTAACAGCTTTAAATTTACAGTAACATAACAACAGTATGTGCTTTCTATTCAAAACAAAAATAATAATAAAAAAAAAAAAAAAAAAAAAAAAAACAGCAAGGTTGCAACTTTGGCGTCCCATACCATAACTTTAAGAAGTTTTGACACAGTTCCATATGCATCATTGCAAACAGTATTTTAAAATCTTTTCACAGATGAAGTATCATTGAAGTTTTCAGGTTGTAACAGCTTTGAATTTACAGTAATATAACGACCTGTATGTGCTTTCTATTGAAAATACCGCAACATTGCAAATTGGGCGTCCCGTCAATAACTTTCAGAAGCTGTGACACAATCCAATAGGCCTCATTGCAAACCGTATTGTAAAACCTATTCACACATGAAGTATCGTTGACGTTTTCAGGTTGTAACAGCTTGGAATTTACAGTAACATAACATACAGTGTGTGCTTTCTATTGAAAACATTGCATACCTTTCAGAAGTTGTGACACAATCTCATATGCCTCATTGCAAACAGTATTGTAAAAACTATTGACGCATGAAGTATCATTGAAGTTTTCAGGTTGTAGGCCTAACAACTTTGAATTTTCAGTAACATAACATAGTGTGTGCTTTCTGTTGCAACATTGCAAATTGGACGTCCCATAACTTTCTGACAATACCCTAGAGGATTTGGGATCAATTTTGAAGTTTTTCATGTAAAATTATCGATATAGATCTAATACATAGGCCTAAAATTCACTTTTAACATGTGCCCCCGCAATGTACATGTACCCTCATTTACAAAGCGCTTTTTGGTATTTCTGTGTGCTTTCCGATAATTTGGTTGCTTTTCTGTTTTGGGGTGCTTTCCGGTAATTCTGTGCACCCCGTTATGCATTTCCGGTGCTATCGAGCGATAATCTGATGTTGATAAACATGTGTAGAAAATAAGACTTCAAGGCCTTAAACGATATAGCTCATTGGTTACTGCACTTGCCTCTGATGCTAGAGGTCCCAGGTTCGATCCCCGGTAGCGGCGATAAAATGTCGGTGTCCGAAAACGCTCCATTGGCATCATTTGCAGGGATGAATGTAGAAATGAAAATCACTACCTAACCTCCCTACACTCCATTTTATTGGGGAACCATTTGCGTAACAACTTCGTTTTTATTGGGGAACCATTTGCGTAATGACATCGTTTCTAGGATGAATGTCATAAAGGGCACCGTCCTTCGGATCGGGACGTTAACTGGAGGCCCCTGTGCAGGGAGAACCATCCCCTGTGCAGGTTACAGATCCCTATCGTGATTACATGATTACTGTGTAGGCTGTCATCCCGCAAACCTGGAGTGTATGTAATGTACACCTGCGGTAATGGTCAAATGTGACTGTCGCAGTATCAGTAGATAGATATCTGAGATATCTGAAGCTTCATAATTACATGTACAACTGGTAACGTGTCCTTCAATCCTTCACCAGGACCTTCGACCAACTGAACTTGATACCTCTTTAGTGTTCTGATCCAACATACTGATTTCCTCATAATCCAGGTTCGCAGGTTCGATCTCGGTTGCTTCTCCAGACTTTCGGATGAGTCTTTAGATTAAATTTTCTTGTCCTTTGGAATCATTGATTCCATTGTGGAATTTTGAAAATATCCTTGCTTCCAAAGGATAACCCTTTTATAGAACATATTTAACTTCACTACAGCTGGTGTGTGGGAATGTGTGGCGGCGGTAAAACGTCTCCCTGCCCTACATCATAGTGTAGATTATATTTTCTTGTCCTTTCGGCCCCCGCCCATAGGGGCTTGAAGAAATATATGGGCTGCATGATGCTTCCACGCAGAGCTGTATCCGGCCCGCACACTAGTACTTGTAAACCGCTTAGAGGATCTAAGCCTGTCCAGGAACCGCGGTGTGAGGTGGACCGTGCATGCTAATAAACCCTATTGGTTTAATTGGGCGACAGGGCTTGAGATGTCATTTCATCTTAATGTCGGGTAAAAGTCCCACAAAATTGAAAGCAACGTCTCCAAAATGACCTTTACAGTGTAAACAGGGACGTTAAACCTCAAATCAAACAAACAAACAAATTAGTGAAATTACCTAGATCATTTGCTAGTTACCTAAATTTTTTTTTTTTTTTTTTTTTTTGCAAACAGCATGAACAGTGTGGACTAGATCAGACTGCTCTTCTATCTATCTTCATATACTGAGTCGGTCATATTTGGCCATTAGCTCGGATGTGTGGCTAAATTATGACGTTAAACCTCAAATCAAACAAACAAAAATTTTCTTGTCCTTTGGGATCATTGATTCCATTGTGGAATTTTGAAAATATCTGAGGGTACTGATGGGCCTAATTGGCCGAAACTAGCTAGTCTGGCCCAGAAAACATATACACTCCATATTTTTCAGTACTGTGGTGTATTCCTTGCTTCCAAAGGATAACCCTTTTATAGAACATATTTAACTTCACTACAGCTGTTGTGTGGGAATGTGTGGAGGCGGTAAAACGTCTCCCTGCCCTACATCATAGTGTAGATTATATTTTCTTGTCCATTGATTCCATTGTGGAATTTTGAAAATATCTGAGGGTCACTGATGAGGCCTAATTGGCCGAAACTAGCTAGTCTGGCCCAGAAAACATATACACTCCATATTTTTCAGTTCTGTGGTGTATTCCTTGCTTCCAAAGGATAATCCTTTTATAGAACATATTTAACTTCACTACAGCTGGTGTGTGGGAATGTGTGGAGGCGGTAAAATGTCTCCCTGCCCTACATCATAGTGTAGATTATATTTTCTTGTCCATTGATTCCATTGTGGAATTTTGAAAATATCTGAGGGTCACTGATGAGGCCTAATTGGCCGAAACTAGCTAGTCTGGCCCAGAAAACATATACACTCCATATTTTTCAGTTCTGTGGTGTATTCCTTGCTTCCAAAGGATAATCCTTTTATAGAACATATTTAACTTCACTACAGCTGGTGTGTGGGAATGTGTGGCGGCGGTAAAACTTCTCCCTGCCCTACATCATAGTGTAGATTATATTTTCTTGTCCTTTGGGATCATTGATTCCATTGTGGAATTTTGAAATTATCAGAGGGTCACTGATGAGGTCTATTTGGCCAAAACTAGCTAGTCTGGCCCTGGAAACATATACACTCCATATTTTTCAGTTCTGTGGTGTATTCCTTGCTTCCAAAGATTAACCCTTTTATAGAACATATTTAAACCGAGGTCCCGTCTCAGTATGACCTAAGCTGTTATTGAAACTCACTCAACATACTGATTCAACCTCTTAGATACCAATCACAATGATCGTCATCTGCTTACCTAGATCTAATTGGCCCCCGCCCATCGGGGCTTGAAGAAATATATGGGCTGCATGCTGCTTCCACGCAGAGCTGACACCGACCCACAAACGAGTACTGATAAACCGGTTGGAGGATCTAAGCCTGCCCAGGTAAAGCGCTACGAGTCGGACCGTCCATGCTTATAATCCCTATTGGTTTCATTGGGCGGCAGGGCTTGAGATGTCATTTCATCTCAATGTCGGGTAAAAGTCCCACAAAATTGGAAGCAACGTCTCCAAAATGACCTTTACAATGTAAACAGGGACGTTAAACCTCAAATCAAACAAACAAAACAAATTACCTAGATCATTTGCTAGTTACCTTAAATTCATTATTTTTTTTTTTTTTTTGCAAACAGCATGAACAGTGTGGACTAGATCAGACTGCTCTTCTATCTATCTTCATATACTGAGTCGGTCATATTTGGCCATTAGCTCGGGTGGGTGGCTAAATTATGAATTTAGCTTAAAAAAAAAAGAGGACACTGGATGAGTCCTTAAATCTATTTACAATCTGATTAACAGATAAACGCATACCTCTGAGTCCCAAACTACACTGTATGGGCTTTGAACTCCTCTGCGGACTTGGCATCTACCGCAGATGAGGGAAGACTATTCCACTGTGGAATAGTTGTGGGAAAAACGACTGCTTTAGGGCATCCCTATAGGTCAAGTACCAACGATATTGTGAGTTATTTACTTTTGATGCCATTGTTTGTTTGTTTGATTTGATGTCCCATCCCCGTCAACACTAAAAATGTCATTTTGGAGATGTTGCTTCCAATTTGGTGGGACTTTTATCCAACATTGAGATGAAATAACATCTCAAGCCCTGTCGCCCAATGAAACCAATAGGGTTGATAAGCATGGATGATCCGACTTGCTCCGCTTTGCCTGGGCAGGCTTAGGTCCTCTAAGCAGTTTACCAGTACTTGTGTGCAGGTTGGATTCAGCTCTGCGTGGAAGCATCATGCAGCCCATTTATTTCACCAAGCCCCAATGGGCTTGTTTGAGTTGGAGCTGTCACAGAGGTCAAGTATTTATCTTTACCCAGAGGTATCTTATAGAAGGAGGTTAAAGAGGACAGCTCACGACGGGCCTCAAGGGTCGGCCACTCCAACTGGCTAAGCATGGCACCGACGCTCACATGTCCATCGAGCTGCTGTCCTCTCAACCTTCTCAACATGCGGAATCTGAGTTTTTACATGGGTGATGCATATTCAAGTTGAGGGTGAACCAATGTTTTATATGCAACAGCCTTTGTCTTCCTAGGTGCAAAAGCCAAATTACGTCTTGAAAATCCTAAAGCCCTAGTTGCTACTGATGTAATCTCTGAAATATGATGACCCCAATCAACATAGTCAGTGATGGTGATACCGAGTTTTTTGGCGGATTGAACCTGCTCCAAAGTTTGGTGGTGTAGTGAATAATCAAACTTAATCTGATTGTCAGGAAGATGTCGTGACACACTCATCGAATGACATTTGGCCACATTCAACTTCATCTTCCAATCGGCCCCCTACTGTGCCAATCCTATTTGGTCCAGGTCATCTTGTAAAATAAGAGTCAGATGGAGAGTATATATTCCTATACAGTACACAATCATCAGCAAACAAACGGACAGATGACCTGATATTATCTGGGAGATCATTTATGAATACATAAAAAAAGGACCGGTCCAAGTACCAAGCCTTGTGGGACCCCAGATATAACAGGGACTGGATCGGACACTTGGCTATCAAGTACAACTTTTTATGTGCATCAGTTCCACTGGGGAATCTGTAAACACCATAAATTCCACTGGGGATCCTCTAGTATCAGTACGTCTGATCTGGGTCCACACCATTTGCCTATATGCAAAAATATTATTCCAAAAAATCTTTCAGATGCAGCAGACAGGACATTGCCTATGTTTGCAAACAATGTAGATCCAGATCAGATAGCATCTGTTCAGGATCTACACTGTTAGTCATTCAGTTTGTAGATTTGGAGGAATAAACTGCATAAAGTATTTTGATTGGTTGTCAATGGTTGGTACTCAGAAATGGGTGTGACAATATTAATTTATTCAGCAGGACAAGGGTTAACTAGATCTTGTGCTGTTTTCGCAGCTGCAGATGCAGCAGTGGCATACTTTTCAAGTGTTGTAATGCACTGTCATATACTAGTTCAGCCAGACATCCCGGAATTCTGTCATATTGCCCATTGCTTAAATGTTTTGACCCTTCTGAACTTCACTCCCTTTTTCAGGTTCCAAATAAATGTCAGAATCACAACCATGGGGCTTGAGGAAATATATGGGCTGCATGATGCTTCCACGCAGAGCTGAATCCGGCCCACACACTTGTACTGGTAAACCGCTTAGAGGATCTAAGCCTGGAACCGCAGTGCGAGGTGGACCGTCCATGCTAATAAACCATATTGGTTTCTTTAGGCGACAGGGCTTGAGATGTCATTTCATCTCAGTGTCGGGTAAAAGTCGCACAAAATTGGAAGCAGCGTCTCCAAAATGACCTTTACAGTGTTGACGGGGACGTTTAACATCAAATCAAACAAAAAACAGAATCACAAATTAAAGTTGCAAAATAAGTAAAATTACACTATGGATGATGTAACAAAATCTAGGTATCATTTGTCCTGCTGAATAAATTGATTTTGCCAGTCCCATTTCTGACTGTCTACGAATCAAGTATATCTTGGTTCAGTAAGACATGGGTTAAACACAAAAATATGGTATATATGATAGGTTAAATCAAAGGTGTTACAATAAACTATTAAGCGTTGTCGTCACAG
This sequence comes from Lucinisca nassula, assembly GCA_963580285.1. Classification (NCBI taxonomy): domain Eukaryota; kingdom Metazoa; phylum Mollusca; class Bivalvia; order Lucinida; family Lucinidae; genus Lucinisca; species Lucinisca nassula. The sequence goes on from OY757014.1 coordinate 95,247,059, forward strand.
GCTGTTATCTCAACTGAGTTTCAGCGAAAAATACCGACAAACCTGCTGTGAGTGAAAATATTGGCTTTTCAAACAGGTGCTGATTTTAACTGACAGACTTCTACTGGGAGAAGGTGTTAATTACTAACGGTAATCAGATTCTGGAGCATAAAAATGGAATCTGTTGCCCTGCACCTCTCAAATTTGGACATTCGTAGGCATTTATATGCTCTTGGTACATGTACTTAGCTTACAGGTCAACAGAACATGAATGCCATTTCTGCCACCTTCAATATTTGTGAATCCTGTTTACAAATTAGTCAGTATTCTTATATTGAGATGGTCAGAATGGCTGTTAACATCAGGAAAGGGATACCAGAGATACACAAAGACAGGATCAGTGGACTTCATTGAACATGACAGCTGGGCTCAAAATAGATGCTCTAGGAATACTTACTTGACTGCAGCCTTAGTGTTACCACGATATTGTAGAACACAAGTAAAAGGCACCGCATTTTATAATTTTCTCAACTTGTAAAATGGTCATTGCCGAAGTCAGAAAACATCTTCATGAAAGTCGGTGGATGGCAAGCGCAGTTTACATGAACCCCTTTGCGTTCATTTACATCAATGCAACCATCTCTGTTCATAGTTTCATGAACATCAGGAAAATCTTTTAAATCACCAATGATGGCTTGGTCGACAGTATAGGTGGAAAATCATTAAAAAGGATGGTACATCGCATACAAGAATACCACTTCTGCTATCTATATGCATGAAATTTTCTGTTGTTGGGTTCAAGCATTTAGATTGTGGAGGTTGTTAAAAAGATCATCAAAATGTGACATGAATCATTATTAATGCCATGATTATGCAGGACTGCAACAATGAATGTTTTTGGAGGTATGTACCAAGTTTAGCACTTACTGTAGTATCCCAAAGTAAGATGTGCTTATGAGATGCTCTTTTATGCCTTCAAAGAAGTTGGGAGGGGCATATTGCTTCTGGTTATTTGTCCGTCAGTTTGGGTATTTGTATATTGAATGGCAATGTATGCTTTGTGATGCACAGCATAACTTAATAACCATGTATGGTAGAGTTTGTTTGTTTGATTCGAGGTTTCATGTCCCCGTCAACACTGGGACTTATACCCGACATTGAGATGAAATGACATCTCAAACCCTGTCGCCCAATGAAACCAATAGGGTTTATTAACATGGACGGTCCACCTCGCACTGCGGTTCCTGGATCGTCTTAGATTCTCTAAGCGGTTTACCAGTAGTAGTGAGCGGGCCGGACTCAGCTCTGCATGGAAGCATCGTGCAGCCCATATATTTCTTCAAGCCCCTATGGGCGGGGGCCGATGTATGGTACGTTTTAGAAAAATCATGTATGGATTCCTAACTTTCAGAAGTTGTGACAGAATCCGATATGCCTGATTACAATAAGTATTGTAAATGCAATTAACTCACTTAAATGATGTATCACTGGAGTTTTCAGATTGTAACAGCCTTGAATTTACAGTAACATTGGATAAGGTATGTGCTTTCTATTGAAAGCCTGAAAAATTCAATGATACTTCATGTGTCAAATGTTTCTACAATAATGTTTGCAAGGAGGCATATTGGTTTGAATCACAACTTTTGAAAGTTATGGTATGAGACGCCCAAAGTGCAATCTTGCTGTTTTTAATAGAAAGCACATACTGAATGTTCTGTTACTGTAAATGAAAAGCTGTTACAACCTGAATAATTCAATGATACTTCATGTGTGATAAGGTATTACAATACTGTTTGCAATGAGGCATATGGGATTGTGTCACAACTTCTAAAAGTTATGGTATGGGACACCCAATTAGCAATCTTGCTGTTATTTCAATAGAAAACACGTACTGTATGCTATGTTACTGTAAATTCGATGTTGTTACAACCTGAAAATTTCAATGATACTTCATGTGTCAATAGTTTCTACAATAATGTTTGCAGTGAGGCCTATGAGATTGTGTCACAGCTTCAGAAAGTTATGGTATGGGACGCCCAAGTTGTAATCTTGCTTTTTTTTAATAGAAAGCACATACTGTATGTTATGTAAATGTAAATTCAAAGCTGTTACAACTTGAATAATTCAATGATACTTCATGTGTGATGAGTTGATACGATACGGTTTGCAATGAGGCATATCGGATTGTGTCACAACTTCTAAAAATTATGGTATGGGACGCCCAAGTTGCAAACTGTGTCTTTTCAATAAAAAGCACGTACAGTATGCTATGCTACTGTAAATTCAAAGGTGTTACAACCTGAACACTTCAGTGATACTTCATGCGTCAATAGTTTCTACAATAATGGTTGCCATGAGGTATATGAGATTGTGTCACAATTTCTGAAAGTTATGGTATGGGACGCCCAATTTGCAATATATATATTGCTGTTTTTAGCTCACCTGACCGAAGGTCATGGTGAGCTTTTGTGACCGTAAGATGTCCGGCGTCGTCGTGCGTCGTCCGTCGTCCGTCGTCCGTCGTGCGTAAACTTTTTCTTGTGAACAAACTAGAGGCCACAGTTTTGGTCCAATCATCATCAAACTTGCTCAGAATGATCATCATGACAATATCTCGGTCAAGTTCGAATATGGGTCATGTCGGGTGAAAAAGTAGGTCAGTAGGTCAAATCATAGAAAAACCTTGTGAACACTCTAGAGGGCACAGTTTTGGTCCAATCATCATCAAACTTGCTCAGAATGATCATTGTGACAATATTTTAGTGAAGTTTGAATATGGATCATGTCGGCTTAAAAAGTAGGTCAGCGGGTCAAATCATAGAAAAACCTTGTGAACACCCTAGAGGCCACAATTTTGGTCCAATCATAATCAAACTTGCTCAGAATGATCATCATGACAATATCTTGGTCAAGTTCGAATATGGGTCATGTCCGGTCAAAAAGTAGGTCAGTAGGTCAAATCATAGAAAAACCTTGTGAACACTCTGAAGGCCACTGTTTTGGTCCAATTATCATGAAACTTGCTCAGAATGACCATTGTGACAATATTTCAGTCCAGTTCGAATATGGGTCATATCGGGTTAAAAAGTAGGTCAGCGGGTCAAATCATATAAATACCTTGTGAACACCCTAGGGGCCACAATTTTGGTCCAATCTTAATCAAACTTGCTCAGAATGATCATCATGACAATATCTCGGTCAAGTTTGAATATGGGTCAAATGGTTCCGGTCCGTTGCACATCTAGGTCACAGGAGCCAAAAACAGATTTTTTTCACCAAAAACTTAAAAAATCTTCTTCTCTGAAACCACAAGGCCCAGGTCTTTGTTATTTGGTATGAAGCTTCATCTAGTGGACCCCTACCAAGATTGTTCAAATTATAGTGCTGGGGCCAAAAATGCCCCCGCACGGGGGCCCTTTGGTTTTACATAGGCTTATATAGGGAAAATCTTTAAAAATCTTCTTCTCTGAAACCACAAGGCCCAGGACTTTGATATTTGGTATGAAGCTTCATCTAGTGGACCCCTACCAAGATTGTTCAAATTTGAGTGCTGGGACGAAAAATGCCCCCGCCACGGGGCCCTTTGGTTTTACATTGGCTTATATAGGGAAAATCTTTAAAAATCTTCTTCTCTGAAACCACAAGGCCCAGGTCTTTGATATTTGGTATGAAGCTTCATCTAGTGGACCCCTACCAAGATTGTTCAAATTATAGTGCTGGGGCCAAAAATGCCCCCGCCCCAGGGCCCTTTGGTTTTACATAGGCTTATATAGGGAAAATCTTCAAAAATCTTCTACTCTGAAACCACAAGGCCCAGGACTTTGATATTTGGTATGAAGCTTCATCTAGTGGACCCCTACCAAGATTGTTCAAATTATAGTGCTGGGACAAAAAATGCCCCCGCCACGGGGCCCTTTGGTTTTACATTGGCTTATATAGGGAAAATCTTTAAAAATCTTCTTCTCTGAAACCACAAGGCCCAGGTCTTTGATATTTGGTATGAAGCTTCATCTAGTTGACCCCTACCAAGATTGTTCAAATTACAGTGCTGGGGCCAAAAATGCCCCCGCCCCGGGGCCCTTTGGTTTTACATAGGCTTATATAGGGAAAATCTTAAAAAATCTTCTTCTCTGAAACCACAAGGCCCAGGTCTTTGATATTTGGTATGAAGCTTCATCTAGTGGACCCCTACCAAGATTGTTCAAATTTTAGTGCTGGGACAAAAAATGCCCCCGCCACGGGGCCCTTTGGTTTTACATGGGCTTATATAGGGAAAATCTTTAAAAATTTTCTTTTCTGAAACCACAAGGCCCAGGACTTTGATATTTGGTATGAAGCTTCATCTAGTGGACCCCTACCAAGATTGTTCAAATTTTAGTGCTGGGACAAAAATGCCCCCGCCACGGGGCCCTTTGCTTTTACATTGGCTTATATAGGGAAAATTTTTAAAAATCTTCTTCTCTGAAACCACAAGGCCCAGGTCTTATATATTTGGTATGAAGCTTCATCTAGTGGACCCCTACCAAGATTGTTCAAATTATAGTGCTGGGGCCAAAAATGCCCCCGCCACGGGGCCCTTTGGTTTTACATAGGCTTATATAGGGAAAATCTTTAAAAATTTTCTTCTCTAAAACCACAAGGCCCAGGACTTTGATATTTGGTATGAAGCTTCATCTAGTGGACCCCTACCAAGATTGTTCCAATTTTAGTGCTGGGGCCAAAAATGCCCCTGCCCCGGGGCCCTTTGGTTTTACATAGGCTTATATAGGGAAAATCTTTAAAAATCTTCTTCTCTGAAACCACAAGGCCCAGGACTTTGATATTTGGTATGAAGCTTCGTCTAGTGGACCCCTACCAAGATTGTTCAAATTATAGTGCTGGGACAAAAAATCCCCCCCTGCCACGGGGCCCTTTGGTTTTACATAGGCTTATATAGGGAAAATCTTTAAAAATCTTCTTCTCTGAAACCACAAGGCCCAGAACTTTGATATTTGGTATGAAGCTTCATCTAGTGGACCCCTACCAAGATTGTTCAAACTATAGTGCTGGGGCAAAAAATGCCCCTGTCCCGTGGCCCTTTGATTTTACATAGGCTTATATAGGCAAAATCTTTAAAAATCTTCTTCTCTGAAACCGCTAGGCCCAGGTCTTTGATATTTGATGTGTAGCTTCATCTAGTGGACCTTTGACAAGATTGTTCAAATTTTAGCCTTTGTTGATGTTTGGTATGAAGCTTCACCTTTAAGACCTCCCTCAACATTATGTACATTAAAGCCCTGGGGCCAATAATGGCCCTCTCTGGGGCCCACTTGTTACACTATGGATCAGGTGAGCGATCCAGGGCCATCATGGCCCTCTTGTTTTTCAATAGAAAGCACATACTGTATGCTATGTTACTGTAAATTCAAAGGTGTTACAACCTGAAAACTTCAATGATACTTCATGTGTCAATATGGCCTATGGGGTTGTGTCACAACATCTGAAAGTTATGGAATAGGACGCCCAAGTTGCAATATTGTTACTGTACATTCAAAGCTGTTACAACCTGAAAACTTCAATGATACTTCATGTGTCAATAGTTTCTACAATCATGTTTGCAATCAGGAATATGGGATTGTGTCACAACGTCTGAAAGTTATGGAATAGGACGCTCAATTTGCAATCTTGCTGTTATTTCAATGGAAAGCACGTAATGTATGCTATGTTACTGTACATTCAAAGCTGTTACAACCTCAAAACTTCAATGATACTTCATGTGTCAAATGTTCATGCAATAATGTTTGCAAGGAGACATATGGGATTGTGTCACAACTTCTGGAACCGGCCCCGATAGCTCAGTTGGTAGAGTGTCCGCTCCGGGGAACGGGAGGTCTCGGGTTCGATCCCGGGCCGCGACATACCAAAGTCGTTAAAAATGGTACTAGCTGCTCCTCGTTTGGCACTCAGATTTACGGGGTAGAGCTAGGACTGGTCGATCCAGTGTCAGGCTAATGTGACTGGGTGTGGTATCATGTAATGTGTCTGGGACATGATACTTCTGTGAGGCAGCACTATAAACGTGAGCATTGAGCTCCCTGTCGCAACCAGACACCGTCGTGATATGACTGAAAAATTGTTGAAAGCGACGTTAACCCCGAATTCACACACACACACACACACACACACACAACTTCTGAAAGTTATGGTATGGGACGCCCTAAGTGCAATCTTGCTGTTTTTTTTTTTATAGAAAGCACATACTGAATGTTATGTTACTGTAAATGCAAAGCTGTTACAACCTGAATACTTCAATGATACTTCATGTATGATGAGGTTTTACAATACTGTTTGCAATGAGGCATATGAGATTGTGTCACAACTTCTAAAAGTTATGGTATGGGACGCCCAATTAGCAATCTTGCTGTTATTTCAATAGAAAACACGTATTGTATGCTATGTTACTGTAAATTCGATGCTGTTACAACCTGAAAACTTCAATGATACTTCATGTGTCAATAGTTTCTACAATAGTGTTTGCAATGAGGCCTATGAGATTGTGTCACAGCTTCGGAAAGTTATGGTATGGGACTCCCAAGTTGTAATCTTTGCTGTTTTTTTTTAAATAGAAAACACATACTGTATGTTATGTTACTGTAAATTCAAAGCTGTTACAACCTGAATAATTTAATTAAAAGTTATGGTATGGGACGCCCAAGTTGCAAACTTGCTGTCTTTTCAATAAAAAGCACGTACAGTCTGCTATGTTACTGTAAATTCAAAGGTGTTACAACCTGAAAACTTCAATGATACTTCATGCGTCAATAGAATCTACAATAATGTTTGCCATGAGGTCTATGTGATTGTGTCACAATTTCTGAAAGTTCTGGTATGAGACGCCCAATTTGCAATATTGCTGTTTCATTTTTTTTTTTCAATAGAAAGCACGTACAGTATGCAAAGTTACTGTGAATAAAAAGGTGTTACAACCTGAAAACTTCAATGATACTTCATATGTCAATAGTTTCTACAAAAATGTTTGCAAAGAGGCCTATGAGATTGTGTCACAAGTTCTGAAAGTTATGGTATGGGACGCCCGAGTTGCAATCTTGCTGTTTTTTTTTTAATAGAAAGCACATACTGTATGTTATGTTACTGTAAATTCAACGCTGTTACAACCTGAATAATTCAATGATACTTCATGTGTATTGAGTTGATACAATAATGTTTGCAATGGGGCATATCGGATCGTGTCACAACTTCTGAAAGTAATGGTATGGGACGCCCAAGTTGCAAACTGAAAATTCAAAGCTGTTACAACCTGAATATTTCAATGATACTTCATGTGTGATGAGTTGATACAATACTTTTTGCATTGCCAATTGGGCGTCCCATACCATAACTTTCAGAAGTTGGGACACAATCCCATAGGCCTCATTTCAAACAATATTGTTAAACCTATTCACACATGAAGTATCTTTGAAGTTTTCAAGTGTTAACAGCTTTGAATTTACAGTAACATAACTTACTGTATGTGGTTTCTTCTGGAAGTTGTGGTATGGGACGCCCAAGTTGCAATCTTGCTGTTTTTTTAATAGAAAGCACATACTGTATGTTATGTTATTGTAAATTCAAAGCTGTTACAACCTGAATAATTTAATATTACTTCATGTGTGATGAGGTTTTACAATACATTTTGCAACGAGGCATATTTGATTGTGTCACAACTTCTAAAAGTTATGGAATGGGACCCCCAATTTGCAATGTTGCAGTGTTTTCAACACAAAGCATACACGGTATGTTATGTTACTGTAAATTCAAAGGTGTTACAACCTGAAAACTCCAATGATACTTCATATGTCAATAGTTTCTCCGCCAAAAGTGCAACCTTGCTGTTATTATACCCCCGCAAACGAAGTTTGAAGGGGGTATATAGGAGTCAGCTTGTCGTCTGTCGTCGGTCCGTTACAAAAAACTTTAACATTGCTCATAACTTCCTTATTCTTTGACCGACTTCTTTAATATTCACACACCACACACCTTGCCACTAGTACTTAAGATTGATATACACAAACCTGACCTTGACCTTTACGTTGACCTTCCTCAAGGTCAAATACTTGTAAAAATTTGTCAGACAACGCATGCGGGGGTATAATTGGCGCCCGTTAGGCGGCAGCTCTAGTTTATCATAAAATCTGCACCTTATCCGTCACTCTGAGACAGTTATTGGGGTCCAGTGCAAAAACTGTTAGTTATTGTGAAGGATCGATGTCTGCCATTCTTCATGCATTGTCCTTCAACAATAATTTGCTTTTACATTAAATGCCAACTCATCCAAACCTGTGGGCCACTTTCATTCAGACTTCACAGGCATGTTGCCTAGACGGCCCCTAGCAAAATACAGGCCTCATATTTTTCAGGCATTTGCAGGATTTCAGGCTTTTAGAGCTTGATTTTTTTCTTGATTTCAGGCTTTTAGATTTTGATTTGCCATCCTATGACTGTTTAATTATACCCCCGCAAACGAAGTTTGAAGGGGGTATATAGGAGTCAGCTTGTCGTCGTCTGTCGTCGTCGGTCCATTACAAAAAACCTTAACATTGCTCATAACTTCCTTATTCTTTGACCGATTTCTTTAATATTCACACACCACACACCTTGCCACTAGTACTTAAGATTGATATACACAAACCTGACCTTGACCTTTACGTTGACCTTCCTCAAGGTCAAATACTTGTAAAAATTTGTCTGACAACGCATGCGGGGGTATAATTGGCGCCCGTTAGGCGGCAGCTCTAGTTTCAATGGAAAGCACGTACTGTATGCTATGTTACTGTAAATTCAAAGCTGTTACAACCTGAAAATTTCAATGATACTTCATGTGTCAAATGTTTCTGCAATAATGTTTGCAAGGAGGCATATGGGATTGTGTCACAACTTCTGAAAGTTATAGTACGGGACGCCCAAAGTGCAATCTTGTGGTTTTTTAATAGAAAGCACATACTGAATATTATGTTACTGTAAATGCAAAGCTGTTACAACCTGAATAATTCAATGATAATTCATGTGTGATGAGGTTTTACAATACTGCTAGCAATGAGGCATATGAGATTGTGTCACAACTTCTAGAAGTTATGGTATGGGACGCCCAATTAGCAATCTTGCTGTTATTTCAATAGAAAACATGTACTGTATGCTATGTTACTGTAAATTGGAAGCTGTTACAACCTGAAAACTTCAATGATATTTCATGTGTCAATAGTTTCTACAATAATGTTTGCAATGTGGCCTATGAGATTGTGTCACAGCTTCGGAAGGTTATGGTATGGGACGCCCAAGTTGTAATCTTGCTGTTTTTTTTATAGAAAGCACATGCTGTATGTTATGTTACTGTAAATTCAAAGCTGTTACAACCTGAATAATTCAATGATACTTCATGTGTGATGAGTTGATACAATACTGTTTGCAATGAGGCATATCGGATTGTGTCACAACTTCCAAAAGTAATGGTATGGAACGCCCAAGTTGCAAACTTGCTGTCTTTTCAATAAAAAGGACGTACAGTATGCTATGTTGCTGTAAATTCAAAGGTGTTACAACCTGAATAATTCAATGATAATTCATTTGTGATGAGGTTTTACAATACTGTTTGCAATGAGGCATATGTGATTGTGTCACAACTTCTAAAAGTTATGGTATGGGACGCCCAATTAGCAATCTTGCTGTTATTTCAATAGAAAACACGTACTGTATGCTTTGTTACTGTAAATTCAAAGGTGTTACAACCTGAAAACTTCAATGATACTTCATGTGTCAATAGTTTCTACAATAATGTTTGCAATGAGGCTATTGAGATTGTGTCACAGCTTCTGAAAGTTGTGATATGGGACGCCCGAGTTGTAATCTTGCTGTTTTTTTTTTAATAGAAAGCACATACTGTATGTTATGTTACTGTAAATTCAAAGCTGTTACAACCTGAATAATTCAATGATACTTCATGTGTATTGAGTTGATACAATACTGTTTGCAATGAGGCATACCGGATTGCGTCACAACTTCTTAAAGTAATGGTATGGGACGCCCAAGTTGCAAACTTGCTGTCTTTTCAATAAAAAGCACGTACAGTATGCTATGTTACTGTAAATTCAAAGGTGTTACAACCTGAAAACTTCAATGATACTTCATGTGTCAATAGTTTCTCTAATAATGTTTGCAATGAGACTATTGAGATTGTGTCACAGCTTCTGAAAGTTGTGATATGGGACGCCAAAGTTGCAATCTTGCTGTTTTAAATAGAAAGTACATACTGTATGTTATGTTACTGTAAATTCAAAGCTGTTACAACCTGAATAATTTAATGATACTTCATGTGTGATGAGGTTTTACAATACTTTTTGCGACGAGGCATATGGGATTGTGTCACAACTTCTAAAAAGTATGGAATGGGGCGCCCAATTTGCAATGTTGCAGTATTTTCAACAGAAATCATACACTGTTTGTTATGTTACTGTAAATTCAAAGGTGTTACAACCTGAAAACTCCAATGATACTTCATATGTCAAAAGTTTCTACAATAATGTTTGCAATGAGGATTTTGAGATTGTGTCACAACTTCTGAAAGTTGTGGTATGGGACGCCAAAAGTGCATTCTTGCTGTTATTTCAATGGAAAGCACATACTGTATGTTATGTTACTGTAAATTCAAAGCTGTTACAACCCGAATAATTTAATGATACTTCATGTGTGATGAGGTTTTACAATACTTTTTGCAACGAGGCATATGGGATTGTGTCACAACTTCTAAAAGTTATGGAATGGGACGCCCAATTTGCAATGTTGCAGTATTTTCAACAGAAAGCATGCACTGTATGTTATGTTACTGTAAATTCAAAGGTGTTACAACCTGAAAACTCCAATGATACTTCATATGTCAATAGTTTCTACAATAATGTTTGCAATGAGGCCTATGAGATTGTGTCACAACTTCTGAAAGTTGTGGTATGGGACGCCAAATGTGCAATCTTGCTGTTATTTCAATGGAAAGCACGTACTGTATGCTATGTTACTGTAAATTCAAAGCTGTTACAACCTGAAAATTTCAATGATACTTCATGTGTCAAATGTTTCTGCAATAATGTTTGCAAGGAGGCATATGGGATTGTGTCACAACTTCTGAAAGTTATAGTATGGGACGCCCAAAGTGCAATCTTGTTGTTTTTTAATAGAAAGCACATACGGAATGTTATGTTACTGTAAATGCAAAGCTGTTACAACCTGAATCATTCAATGATAATTCATGTGTGATGAGGTTTTACAATACTGCTTGCAATGAGGCATATGGGATTGTGTCACATCTTCTAAAAGTTATGGTATGGGACGCCCAATTAGCAATCTTGCTGTTATTTCAATAGAAAACATGTACTGTATGCTATGTTACTGTAAATTGGAAGCTGTTACAACCTGAAAACTTCAACGATACTTCATGTGTCAATAGTTTCTACAATAATGTTTGCAATGATGCCTATGAGATTGTGTCACAGATTCGGAAGGTTATGGTATAGGACGCCCGAGTTGTAATCTTGCTGTTTTTTTTTTAATAGAAAGCACATACTGTATGTTAAGTTACTGTAAATTCAAAGCTGTTACAACCTGAATAATTCAATGATACTTCATGTGATTGATTTGATACAATACTGTTTGCAATGAGGCATACCGCATTGTGTCACAACTTCTTAAAGTAATGGTATGGGACGCCCAAGTTGCAAACTTGCTGTCTTTTCAATAAAAAGCACGTACAGTATGCTATGTTACTATAAATTCAAAGGTGTTACAACCTGAAAACTTCAATGATACTTCATGTGTCAATAGTTTCTCAAATAATGTTTGCAATGAGGCTATTGAGATTGTGTCACAGCTTCTGAAAGTTGTGATATGGGACGCCAAAGTTGCAATCTTGCTGTTTTAAATAGCACATACTGTATGTTATGTTACTGTAAATTCAAAGCTGTTACAACCTGAATAATTTAATGATACTTCATGTGTGATGAGGTTTTACAATACTTTTTGTGACGAGGCATATGGGATTGTGTCACAACTTCTAAAAGTATGGAATGGGGCGCCCAATTTGCAATGTTGCAGTATTTTCAACAGAAAGCATACCCTGTATGCTATGTTACTGTAAATTCAAAGGTGTTACAACCTGAAAACTCCAATGATACTTCATACGTTAAAAGTTTCTATTATAATGTTTGCAATGAGGCCTATGAGATTGTGTCACAACTTCTGAAAGTTGTGGTATGGGACGCCAAAAGTGCAATCTTGCTGTTATTTCAATGGAAAGCACGTACTGTATGCTATGTTACTGTAAATTCAAAGCTGTTACAACCTGAAAATTTCAATGATACTTCATGTGCCAAATGTTTCTTCAATAATGTTTGCAAGGAGGCATATGGGATTGTGTCACAACTTCTGGAAGTTATGGTATGGGTCGCCCAAAGTGCAATCTTGTATTTTTTTTAATAGAAAGCACATACTGAATGTTATGTTACTGTAAATACAAAGCTGTTACAACCTGAAAAATTCAATGATAATTCATGTGTGATGAGGTTTTACAATACTGCTTGCAATGAGGTATATGAGATTGTGTCACAACTTCAAAAAGTTATGGTATGGGACACCCAATTAGCAATCTTGCTGTTATTTCAATAGAAAACACGTACTGTATGCTATGTTACTGTAAATTAAAAGCTGTTACAACCTGAAAACTTTAATGATACTTCATGTGTCAATAGTTTCTACAATAATGTTTGCAATGATGCCTATGAGATTGTGTCACAGCTTCGGAAAGTTATGGTATGGGACGCCCAAGTTGTAATTTTGCTGGTTTTTAATAGAAAGCACATGCTGTATGTTATGTTACTTTAAATTCAAAGCTGTTACAACCTGAATAATTCAATGATACTTCATGTGTGATGAGTTGATACAATACTGTTTGCAATGAGGCATATCGGATTGTGTCACAACTTCTAAAAGTAATGGTATGGGACGCCCAAGTTGCAAACTTGCTGTCTTTTCAATAAAAAGCACGTACAGTATGCTATGTTGCTGTAAATTCAAAGGTGTTACAACCTGAAAATTTCAATGATACTTCATGTATTAATAGTTTCTCTAATAATGTTTGCAATGAGGCCTATGAGATTGTGTCACAACTTCTGAAAGTTGTGGTATGGGACGCCCAAGTTGCAATCTTGCTGTTTTTAATAGAAAGCACATACTGTATGTTATGTTACTGTAAATTCAACGCTGTTACAACCTGAATAATTAAGTGATACTTCATGTGTGATGAGGTTTTACCATACATTTTGCAACGAGGCATATGGGATTGTGTCACAACTTCTAAAAGTTATGGAATGGGGCGCCCAATTTGCAATGTTGCAGTATTTTCAACAGAAAGCATACACTGTATGTTATGTTACTGTAAATTCAAAGCTGTTACAACCTGAATAATTTAATGATACTTCATGTGTGATGAGGTTTTACAATACTTTTTGTGACGAGGCATATGGGATTGTGTCACAACTTCTAAAAGTATGGAATGGGGCGCCCAATTTGCAATGTTGCAGTATTTTCAACAGAAAGCATACACTGTATGCTATGTTACTGTAAATTCAAAGGTGTTACAACCTGAAAACTCCAATGATACTTCATACGTTAAAAGTTTCTATTATATTGTTTGCAATGAGGCCTATGAGATTGTGTCACAACTTCTGAAAGTTGTGGTATGGGACGCCAAAATTGCAATCTTCCTGTTATTTCAATGGAAAGCACGTACTGTATGCTATGTTACTGTAAATTCAAAGCTGTTACAACCTGAAAATTTCAATGATACTTCATGTGTCAAATGTTTCTTCAATAATGTTTGCAAGGAGGCATATGGGATTGTGTCACAACTTCTGGAAGTTATGGTATGGGTCGCCCAAAGTGCAATCTTGTATTTTTTTAATAGAAAGCACATACTGAATGTTATGTTACTGTAAATACAAAGCTGTTACAACCTGAAAAATTCAATGATAATTCATGTGTGATGAGGTTTTACAATACTGCTTGCAATGAGGTATGTGAGATTGTGTCACAACTTCAAAAAGTTATGGTATGGGACACCCAATTAGCAATCTTGCTGTTATTTCAATAGAAAACACGTACTGTATGCTATGTTACTGTAAATTAAAAGCTGTTACAACCTGGAAACTTCAATGATACTTCATGTGTCAATAGTTTCTACAATAATGTTTGCAATGAGGCCTATGAGATTGTGTCACAGCTTCGGAAAGTTATGGTATGGGACGCCCAAGTTGTAATTTTGCTGGTTTTTAATAGAAAGCACATGCTGTATGTTATGTTACTGTAAATTCAAAGCTGTTACAACCTGAATAATTCAATGATACTTCATGTGTGATGAGTTGACACAATACTGTTTGCAATGAGGCATATCGGATTGTGTCACAACTTCTAAAAGTAATGGTATGGGACTCCCAAGTTGCAAACTTGCTGTCTTTTCAATAAAAAGCACGTACAGTATGCTATGTTGCTGTAAATTCAAAGGTGTTACAACCTGAAAACTTCAATGATACTTCATGTGTTAATAGTTTCTCTAATAATGTTTGCAATGAGGCCTATGAGATTGTGTCACAACTTCTGAAAGTTGTGGTATGGGACGCCCAAGTTGCAATCTTGCTGTTTTTAATAGAAAGCACATACTGTATGTTATGTTACTGTAAATTCAACGCTGTTACAACCTGAATAATTAAGTGATACTTCATGTGTGATGAGGTTTTACCATACATTTTGCAACGAGGCATATGGGATTGTGTCACAACTTCTAAAAGTTATGGAATGGGGCGCCCAGTTTGCAATGTTGCAGTATTTTCAACAGAAAGCATACACTGTATGTTATGTTACTGTAAGTTCAAAGGTGTTACAACCTGAAAACTCCAATGATACCTCATATGTCAATAGTTTCTACAATAATGTTTGCAATGAGGACTATGAGATTGTGTCACAACTTTTGAAAGTTTTGGTGTGGGACGCCAAAAGTGCAATCTTGCTGTTTTTTCAATCGAAAGCACATACTGTATGCCATGTTACTGTATATTCAAAGCTGTTACAACCTGAAAACTTCAATAATACTTCATGTGTCAAATGTTTCTACAATAATGTTTGCAAGGAGTCATATGGGATTGTGTCACAATTTCTGGAAGTTATGGTATGGGACGCCCGAAGTGCAATCTTGCTGTTTTTTAATAGAAAGCACATACTGAATGTTATGTTACTGTAAATGCAAGGCTGTTACAACTTGAATAATTCAATGACACTTCATGTGTGATGAGGTTTTACAATACTGCTTGCAATGAGGCATATGAGATTGTGTCACAACTTCTAGAAGTTATGGTATGGGACGCCCAATTAGCAATCTTGCTGTTATTTCAATAGAAAGCATGTACTGTATGCTATGTTACTGTAAATTCGAAGCTGTTACAACCTGAAAACTTCAATGATACTTCATGTGTCAATAGTTTCTTCAATAATGTTTTCAATGAGGCCTATGAGATTGTGTCACAGCTTCGGAAAGATATGGTATGGGACGCCCAAGTTGTAATATTGCTGTTTTTTTTTAATAGAAAGCACATACTGTATGTTTTGTTACTATAATTTCAAAGCTGTTACAACCTGAATAATTCAATGATACTTCATGTGTGATGAGTTGATACGGTACTGTTTTGCAATGAGGCATATCAGATTGTGTCACAACTTCTAAAAGTTATGGTATGGGACGCCCAAGTTGCAAACTTTCCGGCGTTTCAATAAAAAGCACTTACAGTTTGCTCTGTTACTGTAAATTCAAAGGTTTTACAACCTGAAAACTTCAATGATACTTCATGCGTCAATAGTTTCAACAATAATGTTTCCCATGAGGTCTAAGAGATTGAGTCACAATTTCTGAAAGTAATGGTATGGGACGCCCAATTTGCAATCTTGCTGTTTTTCAATAGAGAGCACATACAGTATGTTACGTTACTGTAAATTCAAAGCTGTTACAACCTGAATAATTCAATGATACTCAATGTGTGATTAGGTTTTACAGTACTGTTTGCAAAGAGGCATATTGGATTGGGTCACAACTTCTTAAAGTTATGATAAGGGACGCCCAATTTGCAATGTTACAGTATTTTCAACAGAGAGCATACACTGTATGTTATCTTACCGTAGAATCAAAGCTGTTACAACCCGAAAACTTCAATGATACTTCATGTGTCAATAGTTTCTACAATAATGTTTGCCATGAGGCCTATGGGATTGTGTCACAACTTCTGAAAGTTAGGGTATGGGACACCCAAGTTGCAATCTTACATTTTTCAATAGAGAACACATACCTTATCAAATGTTAATGTAAATTCAAAGCTGTTACCAAGAGGGAAATTGAAAATATTGTATAGTAGCAAAATTTCATGGCTCTGAATGACTGTTCTAATTCGAGGCAGTGACTAATTGTAGTTTAGTGATAAAATCACAGGCAAAATTATTCTCTTACTTACTTGTTTTCTTACTCAAGAAACTGCAACTGAATGGTCAAGAGAATCCCATCCGCTGATTCAAGAAGGGCAGTTGTCAGTTTATGGCAAAAGAAACTGCAATGTATTGTTAAACCAATTTCATATATATAACCATGCCCAAGACAAGAGTGCAAAGGTCAACTGACCAGCTGGATATAACCCGAAAAATGTGAACTGGGTTGTGAAACTCCAACAAGACTGCCTATATGTGAAAAGTGTGGATAGCTAATCTGACAGCTCGATATGTTCTGAATAGTGTTGACTGGACTGTTAAGCTAAAAAGATACATCGGTGGAAAAAAATGGTATGGCTGAAGGTGAAAAGTGTGCATAGGTTAACTGACCTACTAGATATGACCTGAGTATTGTTGAACGGGTCATTAAACTCCAAAACTATCAATGAAAAAAAAGCAATAACTGAATGTAGGCAAGGCGAAAAGTGTGCGTAGGCATTATGAACTGAATAGTGTGGATTTGGCCTTTAGACCATAAAATTCTTAAAGAAAGCCAAGGACAGACTATAAGTAAAATTAAGTCTCCAAAGCCTATGCTTCATTCCAAAACTGCATCTCGATCTCGGATGCTTCTATAATATTTTGGGTAGCCTACACCCCATGACAAATGTATGCCGTCAAATGAAAAATTGTCGGACAGCCATAATCCTCTATGGTGCCACAAGTAAATGCCTACATAGAGACCTCTCTGCAGAAGATACTCTATATATTCATTCACTATAACAACCTTATTGTTGTAACCAGGGTATGGCTCTTTTGCCCTTTTTATACGCCCGTTTTGAAAAAAACGGGACGTATTATGTTATGGGGTCCGCGTCTGTCCGTCCGTCCGTCCGTCCGTCCGTAAACTTTTCGTTTCCGGATAACTCCTCCTACAGTTTTCATCCGATCAAGTTGAAACTTGGTAGGTAGTAAGACCATGATGTGTAGATGTGCGTAAAGTTTCGAGAATTAACGTTCGCCAAATATTAACAGAGTTATGCCCCTTTGAAAATTTTGTAAACATTTTCGTTTCCGGATAACTCCTCCTACAGTTTTCATCCGATCAAGCTGAAACTTGGTAGGTAGTAAGACCATGATGTGTAGATGTGCGTAAAGTTTCGAGAATTAACGTTCGCCAAATATTAACAGAGTTATGTCCCTTTGAAATTTTTGTAAACATTTTCGTTTCCGGATAACTCCTCCTACAGTTTTCATCCGATCAAGTTGAAACTTGGTAGGTAGTAAGACCATGATGTGTAGATGTGCGTAAAGTTTCGAGTATTAACGTTCGCCAAATATTAACAGAGTTATGCCCCTTTGAAAATTTTGTAAACATTTTCGTTTCCGGATAACTCCTCCTACAGTTTTCATCCGATCAAGCTGAAACTTGGTAGGTAGTAAGACCATGATGTGTAGATGTGCGTAAAGTTTCGAGAATTAACGTTCGCCAAATATTAACAGAGTTATGTCCCTTTGAAATTTTTGTAAACATTTTCGTTTCCGGATAACTCCTCCTACAGTTTTCATCCGATCAAGCTGAAACTTGGTAGGTGGTAAGACCATGATGTGTAGATGTGCGTAAAGTTTCGAGAATTAACATCCGCCAAATATTAACAGAGTTATGCCCCTTTGAAATGTTTGTAAACATTTTCGTTTCCGGATAACTCCTCCTACAGTTTTCATCCGATCAAGCTGAAACTTGGTAGGTAGTAAGACCATGATGTGTAGATGTGCGTAAAGTTTCGAGAATTAACGTTCGCCAAATATTAACAGAGTTATGTCCCTTTGAAATTTTTGTAAACATTTTCGTTTCCATATAACTCCTCCTACAGTTTTCATCCGATCAAGCTGAAACTTGGTAGGTAGTAAGACCATGATGTGTAGATGTGCGTAAAGTTTCGAGAATTAACATCCGCCAAATATTAACAGAGTTATGCCCCTTTGAAATTTTTGTAAACATTTTCGTTTCCGGATAACTCCTCCTACAGTTTTCATCCGATCAAGCTGAAACTTGGGAGGTAGTAAGACCATGATGTGTAGATGTGGGTAAAGTTTCGAGAATTAACATCCTTCAAATATTAAAAGAGTTATGCCCCTTTGAAATTTTTGTAAGTATTTTCATTTCCGGATTACTCCTACAGTTTTCATCAGATCAAGCTGAAACTTGGTAGGTAGATAAACCTTGATGTATAGATGTTCGTAAAGTTTCGAGTATTAACGTCCGCCAAATATTAACAGTTATATCCCTTTGAAATTTTTGTAAACATTTTCGTTTCCGGACATTTTGATAAAAAACGTCGCATTATGTTATTGACTTCGTGTCCGTTAGGACCGCTTCCGTCCGCCTTTCCGCCCATCCGCCCAAAATCTTCTTCTTTTCAGGATAACGCCTCTGTCAGTTTTTTGTAAACATTTTCGTTTCCGGACATTTTGATAAAAAACGTCGCATTATGTTATTGAGTTGGCGTCCGTTAGGACCGCTTCCGTCCGCCTTTCCGCCCATCTGCCCAAAATCTTCTTCTTTTCAGGATAACGCCTCTGTCAGTTTTCATTCGATCAACCTGACAATTGGTAGATAAATTTTGAATTTTTTCAGTAAACATTCTCATTCCGCATATCTCGTACTACAGTTTTATTCTGATTAACCCGATACTTTGTAGATAGTAAGACTGAGCTGGAAATGTGCGTTAAGTTTTGAGGTTAACCATACACAAAATATTAATAACATTATGACCCCTTGAAAATTTTGTTTATGGATAACAAGTGATTAACCTAAACATACGCCCATTTTGATAAAAAACGTCGCATTATGTTATGGAGTTGGCATCCATTAGGACCGCCTCCGTCCGCCTTTCCGCCCATCTGCCCATAAGCTTCTTCTTTTCAGGATAACGCCTCTGTCAGTTTTCATTCGATCAACCTGACACTTGGTAGATAGCAAGACTGTGGTCTGAACATGTGTGTGAGGTTTCGAGGTGAACCGTCCACCAAATATTAATAGAGTTATGACCCTTTGAAAATTTCTGTAAAAAACATTTTCATTTGGGGGTACTTATTCTGAGGTCAATACTGCTGTTTGAAAAAAAAAGTCTGAATTTGTTATGGGCTGGCGTCTGTCTGCCATTGGGCAGGGTTTGTAGGTACCTTTTTTCTGATTTTCTGAGGTAGATATGCCTGTTCTAAAAAAAAGAGAAGAAAAAAACAAACATAATGCTATGGTGTTTGTGTCCATCCATCCGTCCTTCAGTAAACAGCTTGGTTTCCAGATAACTCAGCCTAGATCAAGATGAGACTCCTGTGGTGTTTATATTTGAAGTTGTATCTTTTGGGGTTTTTTTTTTTTCAGATGGGCTCTTATTCTGAGATTGATTTTACATTGCATATTTTCTAACTGTAAGTATTGTTTTGTGGCACCTTCAAATTATCTGCAAATACTGTTTTTAGAAGCACTCTTTGCATGCCTTAAAAGATCAGTTGCATTTCTTCTATTTTGTGTGCGTACTGACTGCAGCATTTTGCATCATCAGTTGAATATTCAGCAGGTTAAAGGCTAAGCAAATGCTATAAGTGCTCTTTTTTATGTGTTCTAAATTGCTAATCAGATTAATTCTAGTTCTAAGCTGTTTGCTGTGGATGCAGCAATACAGGGAAAAGGAAGAAAGCTCTGTTTGTGATGCCCTAGCTCTGGATTTGCACTGTGCATGCTCTTCTTGCATTTTGCTGTCACCCATTGAAACTTGAAAAATAGTTCCACCATGAATAAGCAATGAATACTGTTTTCAGATTTCAGTCTACCAAATACGAATTTGCCACGGGCGTATAATGCCCCGCTTGCGGAGCTCTTGTTAGGATCTGTGTCACAGTTACCACTTTCACCTTAAAATCAGTCTGCAATGTTTCCACATATTTTAGCAGCTTATCAACAAAGGTCAAAACACCTATGGTTGGGTCGCAAAGGCAGTTGGAACCCAAATCTAGAATTAATATATCACTGCCTCGAAGCCTTCTCATCATACCTGTGCAAACGGTTGTCGGTAAAACGATTTAAACCCCCGATACCGTAAACACCTACTGCAAATTCGGATGGTGGCAAACCTACATTTGGGCATGTTGGATTATCAGCAATGAAATAATTGAGCCTTTTCACGAAACTATGTCCAAACACTGAAACTTTCAGAGCGCCACTTGTAGCCATTGCAACGATATATTATGACCTATACAGTGTTGAAGAGGTTGATAATGAGCTAAATCCTTAAAAATAATAATCAGTGTATTTCGTTACGAACAGTAGACAAAGTAACAGCGGAGTCGGAATGAAAAACAATAACATTCACCTTATTTGCATTATCTGCTGGTTCCTAGTCTGAAGGTTATCAGAGTTGGAAAAACAGGTAACCAGACCCCCCTGACCTTGAAAGGTCAGGGGGGTCTGGTTACCTGTTTTTCCAATATTGTCAATGTGCAAGCTGGGAGCCAGCAAACAAATGCAAATATGGTGAATAAGGAATTAATACGCAATGAAAAGTTCGGTCATTTAGTACATTGTGTCGATAGCGGCGGATCTACTGCCATACTGTAGGGTAACATGCAATACGGTCCGTCGTCGAAACATTCTCAACATGTTAAAATACCCATATGCCCGTTGGCATCATAGTATTTATTTTAGCTGAGGTTACTCAGTATATAGATTGAGACGCAAATTAGCAAATTACGGTCATTTTTTTTTTTTTGGGGGGGGGGGTGGGGGGGGGGGGAGGTTCTGAGTAACGGTGGTATCGAAGTTAGTAAAACAAACTTGAGATTACATTGTAACAGGAAAGTAGGTGTGGGTTTAAATGGGAAACAACAGAGGACAATGCATGTGTGTCAAAGCCACGATGGCCGGGGCTATATGTTTGTTTTTAGGTTTAACGTCCCTGTTTAGAAGCCTCCGCGGTGTAGTGGTTACGCTACTCGCCTTGTAAACCAGAGATCGCAGGATCGACCCCGGGCTTCTCCAGACTTTCGGATGAGTCTTTAGCTGTTGGTGAGACGTAAAACGCAAACACTCACTCACTCAACGTCCCTGTTAACGCTATATATTGGTCATTTTGGAGACATTGCTTCCAATTTTGTGTGTTAAATACCCAACATTGAGATGAAATGACATCTCATCCCCTGCCGACCAATGAAACCAACCACCTGTTGCAAAACCCTGGAGGATATATTAGTAAGCAACATCAACAAGCCTTTAGCCTTTGAGAGCATTCTTGCTGACTGTCAACATGGTTTCCGAAGTCAAAGGTCTTGCGAAACGCAGCTTGTTCAATTTTACCATGACATTGTGAGCAATCTGGATGGGGCCATAAACCGTGGCCACAAACAGACAGACTTGATCATCATGGACTTCGCTAATGCCTTTGGCACGGTACCTCACAGAAGGCTATTACATTAACTGGAGTACTATGGGATAAGAGGATCCACACATAGGTGGATTAGCTCATGGCTCTCTGGGCGCTCACAACAAGTTGTACTTGATGGCCAACCGTCTGATCCAGTCCCTGGTTTATCTGGAGTCCCCTAAGGTTCGGTCCTTGGACCGGTCCTTTTCTTGGTTTTCATTAATGATCTCCCCGATAATATCAGGTCATCGGTCCGTTTGTTTGCTGATGATTGTGTCCTGTATAGGAACATATATTCTTCTTCAGACTGTCTTATTTTAAAAGATGACCTGGATCAACTTGCACAGTGGGAGGCCGATTGGCAGATGAAGTTCAATGTCACTCAATGAGGGTGTCGCGACACCCTCCGGACAAGCAAATTAAGTTTGACTATACACTTCACCAGCAAATTTTGGAGCATGTTCAATCCGCCAAATATCTTGGTATCACCATCACTGACGATCTTGATTGGGGTCAACATATCTCTGAGATTACATCTAGAGCAACTAGGACTTTAGGATTCCTAGGACGGAACTTGGCCTTTGCACCTAGGCAGACAAAGGATGCTGCATATAAAACATTGATTCGCCCTCAACTTGAATATGCATCACCCATTTGGCATCCCTATGTTAAAACTCAGACTCAGCAGGTGGAGAAGGTGCAGAGGACAGCTGCTCGATGGACCTGTAGGCGATGGCGAAATAGAAGTAGCGTCGGTGACATGCTTAATGAGCTAGTGTGGCCGTCCCTGGAAGCCCGTCGTGAGCAGTCCTCTTTAACCTTCTTCTACAAGATACACTCTGATTCAGTGTCTATTAATAAAGATAGGTACTTGACCCCTGTAACAGTGTCGACCCAAACAAGGACATCAAAAGTAAACGACTCACAATATCGTAGATACCAGTCCTATAGTGATGCCCTGAAGAACTCCTTCTTTCCTAGAAATATTCCCCCAATGGAATAGTATTCCCTCCTCTGCGGTGAATGCCAAGTCCGCAGAAGAGTTTAAAGCCCATACAGTGTAAGATTGAGACTCAGAGGTGTGCGTTTTAGGATACCTCTGTTATGCAAATTGTAAATAGTTTTAAGGACGCACCCAGTGCCTCTCTCTCTCTCTCTCTCTCTCTCTCTCTCTCTCTCTCTCTCTCTCTCTCTCTCTCTCTTTTTCTTCTCTTTTTTTAGCTAAATTCTAAATTTAGCCACCCAATCAACTGAGGTAATGGCCAAATATGACCGACTCAGTATAAGAAGATAGATAGACAGGGTTTTGCACGGACGGTCCGACTCGTACCACATTTGCTTGATAGGCGGCCTCGGTAGCTCTGTCGGATACGCGTCTGACTGGTGATCAGAAGAATGCATGTTCGATACCTGCCGGTATCGGCTACATTCTTTCGTGGAGATTGATCATTAAATATCTTCTACGGTCATTCTCTCCCTTTCGCTGATTCAAGAAGGTAAGTTGTCAGTTTCTGACGAAAGAATGTGCTCTGTACTGGTCAACCGCTTACGTATAAGCCTGTTCAGGAGAAGAGTTGATAGGTAAACTGACATACTAAAAAATTACCTAAAATAGTGTTGATTGGGCCGTTAAACTCGAATACAAACAAAACCACGCTTTCCTGCAGTCTATTTCTTTAAGCCACGATGGGCTGGGGCCGACAGAAGGCAATGTAGATACGTTGTAATTAGTTAAAACAGGGTGAGTTCTTATAACTGATGTTAATTTTAATTAAGTGGTGTTATTTTTTATTTAGTCTATTATGCTAAATTCTATATTAGCGAACAACATAACAAAGGTAAAGGTAAAATTAGATAGATAGATAGATAGATAGATAGATAGATAGATAGATAGATAGATAGATAGATAGAGATAGATAGATAGATAGATAGATAGATAGATAGATAGATAGATAGATAGATAGATAGATAGATAGATAGATAGATAGATAGATACGTTTTCGGCGAGTATGTCGATTTCAAAAGTGCCATGTTCATTTAAAAAAAAGTGCCATGTTCATTTATCGCTCAAATTATCCGCATAATTTCTAACAGGCAGTTTTTTTTTTGTTTTTTTTTGTTTTGTTTTTTGCAGTCTTGAACGATGTATACCAAAGTTGCATCTGATACAATGTCCTTTCTTTCCATTACGATAACACACCCGTGCGACATAGTGCATGCTTCTCATCTCCAACATGTCTACGTACTTTTCTGATGAAAATCCCTGATATTTTTCTTATAAATACTGCAAACATAGGTTGTGGATACTCGTTAGAACCGTCTCATTGAGGCGGTTCTAACGAGAGGACCCCAACCTATGTCTTGGAGCAGAAATAAGGAAAATAATGTATACCCGCTTAAACCCCAGTTTTCTCTATATAAAGTGGGGTTTAGTGTGTGTGTGTGTGTGTGGGGGGGGGGGGGGGTGTCTTCATTTCACGGACTTGTTCACGTGATGCGTTCTTTCTTTCTTTCTTTCTTTCTTTCTTTCTTTCTTTCTTTCTTTCTTTCTTATATTACGATGGACATGGTGGATCATTATTCGCAAACACTCACGATTAACAGGAACAAAGCCTACACAGTAATTATGTAGTAACTGTAGGGATATTTACGGAACGCGAAGTGCACCTGCCTCTGATGCTAGTGGGGCCCCGGTTCGATCTCGGTAATACAATTTCGGTGTCCGAACACGCTCGACTGCCATCATTTGCATGAGTGGTTGTCATAAAGTACCGTCCTACAGATCGGGACATTAACTGGAGGACCCCCTGTGCAGGAAATGTCATCCTCTCTGCTGGTTAACGACCCTACCGCAAGGTAGGCTTTCATCATGCACATCTCTGCAGTGCATAAAATGTACACAGGCTTTGTCCACTCCAGGGATTAAGGCAAAGAGGTAGAAAGAAAACATTTAAGCTGCACATGCAATAACTAAACATGAACATACACGGTGTGACATTTATCTCTGTAAATGATGTCAGTGTTAGAATAACTCTATATAAGAAACCTATAAGCACAACTCTATAAGCGCTTGTGCTCTCACTCGACCCCCCCCCCCCCCCCCTCCCCCCTCTGTGTGCATCATAAGTACTGTCGTTGAAATACATATGAAATTTTATCGCCTGTGCCGTGGATCAAATCCACAACCTCTAGCATCATAGGCAAACCTTGCTATCAAGTTAAACTGTGTGTATCAGAGAGAGAGAGAGAGAGAGAGAGAGAGAGAGAGAGAGAGAGACGGATACGGAGGGTATCTTGATTTTCATATCTAGCATATTCCAAGCGCATCCTGTAATACCAAACGATGTTTTCGAGATTCAGCAAAGTGGAAAATTAAGTAAAAAAAAAAATAATGCCCAAACAGTATTGTTACGATCCGCCAGGTCAAACTGGGTACACCGCAGCGTACTCGGACAACATCGGCACATTGTCGTAAATAGCCGAATTTTTATAGCTCGATAAAAATTATCGCTCGATGTTATAGCTCGCCTCCTTGATTTTAGCCTTTGAAGGCACACCTGGTAACACCAGTAAAATCTTCTTAGGTAAAGTCTATTTAAAACACAAAGTTCTGTACACGCTAAAAGCCACAATATTTACACAGTCCCGTCACCAAATATCATATAGACATAAAAACTCTGTTAAAAGTCCCACATAAAAAGTCTTATATTCTGTCACAGCTGCTCAATCAAAACAGACATTAGACCATCTGCCTTGTATGGTTTGCTACTCAAGAACGTTTCTTGGTACACTTTGTTGTTTCAGAAAGTCTTAGGTATCTTGTTGAATATAAAGTGTAAACTAATCGTCTACTATGATAATGTAATAAGTCTATTTGACTGTCAATTATAGGACACACGTCATCAGGACAGTTCAGCTGCACGATACTGCAGTCCACCAATAGTTGTACCAGTGAGTAACGACCGGCATCCGGGTATTTTCTGATAATGTCACTAATAACTTGTTTGATATCATCAAGAATATGTTTTCTGATCGTTTCTAGGGTTTCACATTGTAGTAGAAAGTGCTGAATAGTTTCATCTTCAGCGTAACACAGCTGACAAGTTGGGTTTACTTCATTCTGGTTGAATTTAGCACGATTGCTTTGTAGGATAAATGTTCCTGTCATTAATTTGTTCTTCACTGGGATTCGAATAATGTCTCTGCAACTTAACTTGTATGGTTTTATAGCTGGGTGACACTTCCCAATGTTATAAGATTTGGATAGATATTTCAATGACGAATAGAGTCTTGACTGTGAGAGAATCATCTCCGACCAGTATTTATTAATCGCACAGTTATAAAGTCTTTTCCACTGTAACTTCCTCGGTGGATTATCCAAAATTTCTTCAGCACATGGTAAGTTGTACTTTATAAGGATCTTTTTGACGTTGATGAACCAACTGTGACTTTTGAAGGTTTTTATTTCTAGCTGTCTTTTGGCTAAACGATATTCAACAGCGGATTCCGCAAGTCTTGTTATATTACCAAATAAAGTTAGTATTCGTTTATGTATAACTGCCTCCGCAGGGAGGACACCAGAAAGTAAATACACAGCTGGGTCTGCAGTATTGTTCGGTAGTGATAATATTTGTTTCAAAAGTTTCTTATATTGTGTGTCAAGCACAGATAATGGTTTCCCAGTCGGTGTGATTATTTCGAGTCCATAGAACAGCACCGGCGTCACATACGTTTGTAGTAGGGATAAAGCGGTTTCAGGGTCCTGGCCGTTTTCACCATGCAATCCTGCTCCCATTAAGCTAAACGCTGCTCGTTTTGCTTTCTGGATGTTCGCTTCAACATTCCGTATTTCCTGATTACATCTACTTCGCAGTATACCCATATGCAATGTGTTTTCGACAACCGGCATTGTTTTAGATCCAAGGAACCATGTTTCATCCTCAGGATATGTTTTAATACTGTCCATCAAAACAATAACACTCTTAATTTCTTGTAGGGTATAGCCGTCAAGTTCACTACAATCTTTACTAATATTTATGATGTATTGTAACTCACATGAATCATTGCTCATTAATGTCATATCGTCAGCACAGGTAGGGGCTGGAATCCTAATGTCACCGATAAAGGCGCCTTTACCAGAGTCCACAATCCTATCAATGGCCCCGTTGTTGTACATCTTATACAGGTCTGCACTCAGAACGCCCCCTTGGCGGACACCCTGCTGGTTAACATAGGCTGGTGATAATTCTCCTTGCCACTTAACTGAGGTCATAGAGTTCTGATGTAGACTATTGATGAGCAACCAGTCCTGTCCAGTTACACCGGAGTTGTAGAGTTTGCGCATCAAGTTGGGATGCACCACAACATCGAAGGCAGATTTTACATCCATGAATGCAAGATATGTAGGTTTGTGTAAATCTTTATTTTCTCTGTAGAATTCTTCTACGAGAAGAGCACAGTTCATTGGAGATGAGTTGGCGGTAAAACCACGTTGAAGAGGATTTTGTTGACACATAAGGGTAGATTTAATTCTATTTTTCAGAACTGCTTCTAACAGCCTAGTTAAAACTGGAGTAATTGTAATTCCACGATAATTTTTTTAGTCTTTACGACTGCCCTTATTTTTGAATATTGGGTTAAGTATACCTAGTTTTTTTTTAGTCGCAGAAAGATCGCATCGCGGTCGCAAGCTCTGTGGGACCGGGGTTTTAGTCTGTTGATATATCATCATCATTGATAGATGATTGTGGCCAGTTAAGAACACCATCAAAGTGCACAGCTCATCTTTTTAAGATCGCTTCTTTGTTAGACTTCAGAAGACAAGTTAAGACAATGAAAGCCATTTCTTTTGGTGATCCGTTGCACTTTAGTACGGTGTATTACCCACTCTTCTTGGTTGAACAAGTGCTTGTCAGTCTCCAATATTTACTTCCCTTGCATAGATGTCGTTTACGAAGTTGCTATAGGTGATGTCACTGTGAAAAATTTATAATTTTACGGATAAAATTGGAGATTATGAGCATCTTTAATGGTTTCCAAAGGTATTTTGTGTGTGTTGATTTAGTCATGTCATTTACGGCCTTTTCCTCTGCCTGCATCATTGTACGCGCAGGTTTGAACCTTTACCACAGAAGCGTCAGGGGGATGGGGGAAATTTCAACAACAACAACAGCAAATCTCAGGATGAATTGGCTAACTTTGTCGAAGGACACAAATGTTGAAGCTTATCCGTATTCATACGACTATCAATGACATCGCATCTGCCTAGAATGTCCTCGCAGGCGTATGGCAGTATATGAAGATAGATAAGACCCTACAATGGGTTTTGAGACAAATTCAGACAATTCACCAAGACGGTGCGTGGGTTATCTCTATCTTCTTATACTGAGTCGGTCACATTTGGCCATAACCTAGGTTGGTTTTGTTTGTTTGTTTGATTAAAGGTTTTACATCCCTGTCAACACTGTGTAGGTCATTTTGGAGATGTTGCTTCCAATTTTGTGGGACTTTTACCCGACATTGAGATGAAATGACATTTCAAGCCCTGTCACATAATGAAACCAATAGGGTTTATAAGCATGGATGGTCAGACTCTCACCACTTTACCTGAGCAGGCATAGATCCTCTAAGCGGTTTAGCAGTACTCGTGTGCAGCCGGTTCCAGCTCTGCGTGGAAGCATCATGCAGCCCATTTATTTCTTCAAGCCCCAATGGGCGTGGGCTTGGACGGAGCATGGTAGCTAAGTGGTTAGTGCATTTGTCTGTCATGCTAGAGGCCCCCCGTTCAATTCCCGGCAGCGAAATTAAAATTGCTGTGTCCGAGGATGCTCCACTGGCATCATTTTAGAGCTCTCGGAAACGCAGAATTCTGCGTATTTTACGCCAAATTTTTGCGGTTTTACGCGTAAAATTTACAATCGCCGATTCTCATGTACGCATGTTTTTATTGCGGCACGCGTCCAAAATTACAGAAGCGGTACAATCAGAAGCTATTCTAGGCCGCTTACACAATACCAGTAAAAGATCAAATGCGGCACGGCTTTTTGTGTTGAAAGCACACATGCCACATATTGACAGGTATTTTTGCAAGTGGTCGGTTTGCGGCACATGTTAAAAATGTTGTACCTTTTTAATCTCGCCGCGCTAATCCCATTGTTATTACGGATTACAATTAATTAGTTTACTGATTGATGTAAGCATGAACCATCAACAGATTAACATTAGTTGGTAACATATCACATTTAGTTAAACCAGATTTACGACGAAGACGATATAATTGACGAATTACCAATGTCATGTATTTTCGCGACTACATGATCATACTTTTTATCACTCGGTCAAAGAGTGTTTCAATGTTAACTGGTGACATAAATATCTGTAATTCTTCAAAATGCAATCATTTTAACAATTACAGGAAGTCAGGCTTATTTAGGATGCTTCCCCTACGTATTTGTTCACAAAATAATGAGCTAGTGTCACGTACATGTATGTCACAATTTGAAAGCACAAACATGGCTGTATAGATTGCTTCTTTTCTGATCTGGGTTTACATTATATCTGCTGTTATCCTAGAAGTGTGAGAATAAATCGGAGCAACTGCATGTTTTTGTTTGTGTGTGTGTGGGGGGGGGGGGGGGGGGGTTTGCTTCTTAGACACATCAGTGAAATAGTTCTAACTAGTACCCACAATGTACACGTCAGTTATTCATATGGATGTGTAGCCTGATGATAAGCAATTTTTGTCTATGTTGTTGCCAATCAAGATCAGAACTCCAACTTTCTATGTGGGAATCCAACTTTTTACCTGTGAATCCAACTTTTAACAAGGAAGGATTCCTGGAATCCTGTTTTCAAAATCCTAGTGCGAGCTTTGCATTTGCAGGGATGAATGCCAAAAAGTGACCATCCTGTGGATCGGGCCATTTACTGGAGAACCATCCACTGTGCAGGTAAAAGATCCCTACCGTAATTGCATGATTACTGTGTAGGCTTTCTTCCTGCGAGACCTGGAGTGTAAATAATGTACACCTGCACGTAATCCTGATGAGGGGTTGTTGCAGTATATAAAGAAATAAAATATATAAAATAAATAACATATTCTCCGAGGAAAAGGGTCAGCTCGGCCTGTAACCAACTCAGGCCCCCCCCCCCCCCCCTGAGTCAGTTCATCCGGGTCAACTGGGCCTGCATTTGTCAAGCAGTATATGACAAAAAGCATCAATGGATGGCGTTCTAATTCTTTTCGCTTTTGACCGGTTATATTTTCTCAAAATTATAAGTTGGGAAACAGTGTTAATTGCACATTTTCAAGCTGCATTGATCAGATAAGTAAAGTCCAACCTGTCTAATCCGACCAGCTCTCTGACTGAGAAAAATGGCTGTATTTCACAGGTGGCCAGAATAGATAGAATGACAGACTCACTTGACTTTAAGAAGATGACTCTGCTCAATGTAGGAAATCCACCAAAGGGTAAAGAATGGATACATTGACAGGTTGTATAGATGAGTCTAGGACGCCATCGGTCAATAAGGAAATGCTATCCCACAATTCTGTAATTTTTGAGCATGCACAGTTTTGTGTGGCAAGAAAATAATCAGCTGTTCATTAAAGTCTGACGGCCCCCGCCCATAGGGGCTTGAAGAAATATATGGGCTGCATGATGTTTCCACGCAGAGCTGAATCTGGCCCGCACACTAGTACTGGTAAACCGCTTAGAGGATCTAGGCCTGTCCAGGAACCGCGGTGCGAGGCGGACCGTCCATGCTAATAAAACCTATTGGTTTCATTGGGCGACAGGGCTTGAGATGTCATTTCATCTCAATGTCGGGTAAAAGTCCCACAAAATTGGAAGCAACGTCTCCAAAATGACCTTTACAGTGTTGACGGGGACGTTAAACCTCAAATCAAACAAACAAAATCATTAAAGTCTGAAAGTCAATGAACCGTTGGACAGACTGACCCGATAGCAGTCATTAATTTGTTTGAATGTGAAATTTTAAACAGAGCGTAATCTGTTTGGGTGAGGTAAAGGTGATGTATGTCTTGCTTCACTGGGGTGTCCAACTGATGATGGCTGACAGTTTGGTAAGACCTGCTATCCTTTCTTTCTTTCTGTGTATAAATTCTGCTAACTGAGGCACACACTCCAACCGGAGTTAAGTCTTCTAAAGTCTTGCGCACGAATATACAGGGGACTAAAAAGACTGGCTTCTTCCTGTCACCCTATTTACACGTCTAAACAATACTCTATTAAAATCTCTTCTGCAGGCTTGTGCTGCGACCACCTTTTTGCT